>JAYESA010000018.1:144962177-146162177 GCA_036927795.1 Iris macrosiphon
AGTATGATTTTTTGTACATGATACATGTCAATCCCTTCTGGAGACAAATTCGGTAACCATAAAATATACAATCACCAAGTAAATACATCAATGAATGGTACATCAAATCTCTATACTAAATCTCCAAGTAGATCGGCTGATCCCAAGTGTCAACTCCCTGTTATCTGTATCAACTGTCAAGTCATGACGGAGCAAAGTACATCTACACAATATTAGAAGTAAAATATGAAATGACATGAACAATAAAGCAATAAAGCACAAGTACAATAAATTAATATGCACGAGAGGAACAATCATACCTAACATGCGATTTGAATACCTTTGTCGTGGTAGACAACTAGAAGTGATTGGGTGCCTCACACGTGACGTGCGACCGCTACTCTACACCGTTTATGAATTGGGTCGTCTACACACGACTCTAGTATTCCTCTTCCGACACCAATAAAGATCACAATACAATGACAATGGTCACGACACGAAATGCAGTAAACATGGTACAATAACACGTCAAGAGAAACATCGTATCCTACTGTGTCATGAGACATACAATAAAATAGGTCAATAGAATCGAGGATTAAGCTGGCAATAAAATATAAACTACGGAAATGAAGGAATGAACATTGTATGGAAAGAACTTACAATAAAATAACGAAACATTGTAATGGAGAGAGAGAGAGAGAGAGAGAGAGAGAGAGAGCATCATATAGAGTACTTGTCTCCGTCCAAAGTGGTAGTTTCTCCTAGGTTCACCTATAAGACCATATGAAAATATTAGATTTTTAAACACCAATAAGCCTTACTACCTAATCTCATTTCTTAGCTTCTAGTAATATAATCCCTGATTTATTTTATTAGCCACGTAACTCCAAGGCCCAACTGTTTATATCATTTTAAAAGCAGAAAGCCCAAAATACTTATATTTTCGGTTATTGGCTAAAGATTCATGACTGATCCCAACTAATTAAATTTCTTTAATTATTCTTCCATCTAATTGGACTTCCACCCCCATACCAAGATCTATATTTTCATTTATTGTTAAAACCCACCACCCGTTAATGCCTACATCACTTAATATCACTTAATTCTTATTCTCTTCAATTTTATGTATTGTCATTAATTTCAATATTCCAAAAGATGCGAAATAACCTTCACTTTCAACAGAAGATCTGATATCCTATTAATTTTGTCTTATGTTTCTGTTTTCATCTTATTACACGTGGGTTCCAGCCGGTATTACAAAGTGGAACTCATATGTAAAAGGAACAGAATTGTGGAACAGAAATAGGGAATAGCAGATCTGCTGTCCACTTTCAAACCAAGAGAGGAAAAAAAAAAAAAAAACTCCCAAGGGCATTTCGTCGAACAGTTGGTGCGCACAAGTGCATCGGTTTGGACTATGTTCTTTGCACGAATGATAGGATTATTGGAGGAAGAAAACAACAAGGAACAAGCAAAGGATTGAAGGCGTTGGATGCTCACCTGTTTGCTAGCTCCGGTCGACATGGAATCCAAGAGGCGGATCGATCGAACAGAACCCTCGTGTCCGCAAGACCAATCCGAAGAAACAATTCGTTGCCAGAGGTTTGTCAAGATCGAACGAACTTGAGTTCGATGACGATCGGTTCGAACCCCTTCCACCAGTCGAAGCTCGAGATCGTCAAGATCTGGGGAAGGAAGGCCATCAGCCTCTGAAGCTCGTCGGAGTTGCGGTCAGTCTCGTCGGGAACAACAGTTGATCTCGCCGGGAGATCGATCCACACATTGACGCCGTCGTCGACTCGAAATCAAAGCTCAGACCCGCTGACGTCGCCATGGCTAGGGTTTGGAGATCTTCAGGGAGGAAGGAGGAAAAGAAGAACAAGAAAAAGAAAGTCGGTTCATAACCGTTGATTTCTTGGCTACTGTTCGTCTTAAATTCAAACGAGGGTGTGAAGAGCAGCAGAGAAATGGGCCCCTGGAGTGGGTTGGGCGGAGAATCGGGCTGTGAGCAGTGTTGGGTTTGAACCCTTTTTTATAGATGCAAATGGAAACTTCTAGATTATCAATTCAAACACATGGTTAATAGTTTGTTATAGAGTTTGTTACCAGAAGCTTCTAGGTTTTTAGTTAATAAATATTGTGCTTAGTAAATTACTAGTCATGCCATTACTATATTGTCATTCTCATTAATGTCTTAATTTATTTCTTTTAAGAAAAACCTTTTAGAAGATGTATATTGAATTTAGTAATCAATTAAAATTTTATTTAGGATTTTCGGGGCGGTAGTTACACCGATGGATCTTGTAATGATTTTTTCCGTTAGGAATAAATTATTTGCCAACTTTTAAAAATCGTTGGTAATTGTGAAACTGTAACGAATTTTCACCATTACGAAATAATTTTATGCAACTGTTAAAATCATTAGGAAAGAAAAAAAATTAAATGATTTTTTACCATTATAAATGAATAAAAATATTAAAAATTTGGTGACACTATTAAGCCGAAGCTTTGAGCTATCAATTATTAACCAATCTGTGGCTTAGATCTCTTATCGCCAGCCAATGAATCACGGCCTTGCACGGGCGCAACCCCAGGCCCGTGCGGCATCACGTCCGGATGGGTCGAAGCGATCGTTCTGCGGGAGCGCTGGCGAGGTGATTCTCGCCTAGCGGGGACGGCCGATTTGCCTGCGGGAGATCGGGGCGTGACAGGTTGGTATCAGAGCTTGGCCATACGCCTTTGAACTTCGTTTCAATTATCTCTGTTTCGAAAGCTCGTTCGTGAGTTATGTGCATACACTCTCTCAATGCCTCAATGGGATGTTCCAAACAATAAGTCTAAATACTTTCAAAATGCGTTTTGAATGATATGATTGCTTGTATGATGTTGTGATGCGAGTGGCCTTTGTGCCAACCTGAGTGAGAACCCTTGAGATTATCGCAAGTAGCTTGTCCGATTTCACTATCTCTAAGTTTGGTTGAATGCATATGTTTGAGGGACGCCTTGAACTTGTGCACGATCCAAGACTCAAGAAGATGTGAAACTCGAGTGCTAAGACTTCGCTATCACTAAGTCGGTTGACGTGCTCACGCTAGAAGTGCACTTCGAAAGTGCGCACGATCCAGACTAAGCGATATGCTAATCTCAATGCTTGTGCAAGTGAATATCCAAATGAACAAGTACAACGACTTGTATAGGTTTGCCTCAGCCTTGTGTTGTTAAATCAAAATTGATTGAAACGTACTCTTGTCCTCAGTAAGTCTCGAGGACGAGACTTTTTCTGAGTTGGGTAGGATGTAACACCCCGTTCCGTTCAAGCGGACTGCCGATTCAAATGGCAAAAGTGCATTGTCCCAACCCGCTTTGCCTCAAACGAGAAGCAAGGATATCCAGACTTGTCCCTACAGGAATTCAGCTTAGGCTTTCAGAGGCTCGCTTGACATATCGCTCTACCGAGGCGAATCATCGCTAAGGTGGGTGGCTACGGTGAACTTGTCTTTGTTTAGCCAGCACACATAAAATGTGGAAATGATACATGCTAGTCGCTAGGTGAATCACCCCCTGCATGCTAATAAGAATTCAACGCACCTAGCTAAGGGAATAATCCCAACTGGTATTGCTTATGCTAGAACATGGAAATTAAAACACTGCTTATATATATATATATATGTTCAGACCCTCGCATGCTACCCTAGAACGTGTCGCTCGGGAAATCCCTTACGATCTCGCTCCTCGGCTTACCTTCGTGCCCGAGCTAACTTGAATGTTTGTATTTATACAAATGCAAGCTTGTCCGTTTGGAAATGTTCATCGTGTTCATGAATGCAAGTTAGAATGTATACTTCTTGTTTATATTGTGCAATGTAAAATGCTCAATCCTAAATGCATGGTATTGAACGTAGCCTCCGGCGGATATTGAACGTAGATACATTATAAATAAATCATGCAATACTGCTTGTCTTATACTCATGTAGCCTTCGGGCGATTGATTGAACGTAGCCTCCGGGCGGATAACGTAGCCTTCGGGCGAATGAATGTTAATGTTAATGTTCGATCACGGACAACTTGTGCACAAGGTATAGTTCCCCGCGGGCGGCTGCTGGGGCACTGGCACCGTTCCGACTCCGGACGGAACTCACGTTTAGTATCACGTACTTGGACGAGATGGTATGCGGCGCCTCACGTACTTGCACGTAGCAAACCATCTTCGTCACAGACTAGTGTCCTTTATGGCAATCAAGCCAGTGATCTTCATGTATATTTGAACCTGTTGCATACTAACTTGTGTCTTCGTGGCAGGGAAGGCATGGTAAGTTGTGCAGGTGTTCAGGTAAAAAGACACCAAACGGTGTCAGGTTTATTTCAGTAAATTATGATAAAATGGCACTTGTGCATAAAGAGCACTTGGTCATTGCATGCCACACATACATGATATTCCTGTAAATCGTGCACGCAAAATTTGATCTTGCCCACAATGTCGTGTTTGCATATGCTATGCTCCTGAATGTTATATATACTTCTTATGCCTAAATTGAATATATGTTTGCCTCGGACAGGGAAGAAGGAATGGTAAGTTGGTAAGTCTCGCCGCGTTTCCTCTCATGTTGCACGGCGCACTGCCATACCAGAAATAGGCTATTCAATCTTTGCATGAAACTGATTCTAAGGCAACTAGAACAGACAACCCAAATAGTTGGTGCACGGAACCTATATTACGTGTTTGGAATTGTCGAGCGGGCGAGTAGCTTCCCCACCAGTGCATTCAATGTACTGATAATCCACCAGTTTGCTTGCAGGGTGCAGGAAAACCTCGTTCGGTACGGATGCCTCCTTCGTGCGTGCTAGGCATGGAGCCTTGGAGTGCTACATCCGGAGCAGAAGCACATATACAAGACATAATGTTGGAACATCACCTGATCATCGCCTGAACATTCATTCCCACAAATGTAGCCACTTGGCACGCTTTATGTTTCAGAGAGAGAATGCTTGAGCGACTTGTAAGCTCGGCTATACGCCGCCTGTAACACTTGTTCAATATCAAAAAAAGAGTTGCTTTACTTCTATACTTGTGTTACTCAATGCTTCCGCTATTGACGACTCAGAGAACTTGTTACCATTCGCTTATGCGTTTATGATTCTGCTGCACTCGGACAATCTGTGCGACTCTGTGGCTTAGATCTCTTTATCACCAGCCAATGAATCACGGCCTTGCACGGGCGCAACCCCAGGCCCGTGCGGCATCACGCCCGGATGGGTCGAAGCGATCGTTCCGCGAGAGCGCTGGCGCGGTGATTCTCGCCTAGCGGGGACGGCTGATTTGCCTGCGGGAGATCGGAGCGTGACATGCGCCCGCGCATGGACTACCCGTGCATGCACCTGCGCTAGCAACCGTGAATGCAACTCGCGCATGAAACGAGCGCGCGAGCTCAACATATGCTCACAAGCGCCATACAACGCTGCTGACATTCTAAGCGCACCATCAAAGCGTCACTTTGCGCCCGAATCCGAGTTATTTTGGACTTAGCTCCTAAGGGAATTCTTCCAAGAGAGTGACAAATAGCATAAATGCTTTCTTTGAGGAGTTTAGCCTTCATCCTACTAGGAAAATATCCCACATGACACCCATCCTTGGGCCACCACCCCATGTGTCTCTCTCAATACCCTCATGGTATTATATTAAGATACCCACTTGGAGTATTTTCCAATGTGGAGTTATCTTTCTAGCTTTAATCATAGAAAAAACTCCAACAATTTCCCACATATCTCAATATTATATGTATCCAAACACTAGATCTGTATTTGTAGCAACATCGAATGCAGTCAACCAAAGACTATATATATGTAAAACCATTTACAGCAACAAAAGTTGCATATTATTTCCATTTACAGAACTAAACAACCCCTTACTTTAAACTTCTTAGTAAGTTGTTTATATTCTTAGAGTACACTTGTCTCATACCATCAACACCTCTATGTTGCATGCAGGCCCTAGTTGCTGATTTTGAAGTTCTAGAGGAAATATATTCACAGACGCGGATTGAGGATACCAACTCGATTTGTCTTTGGTTGGGAGCAAATGTCATGCTAGAGTATTCACTCGAAGAAGTGGGTTTTAAGAATCCTGGACATTTTGATTTTGATTTTGAATTTGATTTTTTTTTTTTGACTTTCCAATGTAGATCCAGGAAATAGTTTTTAGTAAATTGTTTATTGATTTGTGCAAGCATAAGCCCTTCTAAGAAAGAACTTGTTAATGCTAAAGCCAGTTTAGAGGTCCTGGCTGCTGATTTACAGTTTCTGAGAGACCAAATTATAATTACTCAGGTACATTGACTCTTATGATGGATGTTTTTTAGCAAGTGATCCTAGAATATTATATTTTTTAGGCTTAATTTCAACTTGATACCCTCAAGTATTCAAGTTTTTCAACTTGATAGCCTAAACTTTAATATCATACAAATCACTTGTCACGACCCGTACCTGGATGTGAGGGCACGAGTACGTGAGCAATGCTCAGTCTACATCGTAATAACGACGTAGAACACTGTCTAGGTCAACAATACTATCTAAATATCTCATACAAAATATATAAGGTACCTGTCATGCTATCTCAACTCCAAATGGAGGACAATATGATAATGATAATCAATACTCAATTACAATATATAACTAAAGGAAGATAAAGGCACGATATGGAATAAAAGAAAGAGTCATGAAGTCACAATACAATCCATCCATGACCAATAGTCTAGCTACAACACAAGTCTCAAATAATATATACATGCCAAATATCTAAGATGGGACATATATAATATCATAAATGAGAGTAGCTAAGCCTTCCCGACTGCTGGTATGACTCAACATGCTCTACGGTGGTATCTCACCAGCCTCGCCATCTTGTGGCCCGTAATAGGTGGGACACCTCTCCTCTAACCAGTCATTTAAAAAATATATCCAATCAGGATAGAGCGAGCACACCTCTAACAGTAGTTCCAGTTAATTGATAATGACTATAAACAGAAATAGAGAATGTAATACAAGAAGAGAAACAATGAATAATGTCATACTATGGTAGAAAGAGACAAATAATCTAGAGCAATATGGTATAAACTGATCACAATGAAATAAAAAAAAGGCAATGATCTAGAGTATAGAGAAGGAACTGTAACTACACTAAGTGTTTGAAATACTAGTTAGATATGTGATCGACTTGGGTTAACAAGATCTACTATCAAGGCTATAATACAATCATATGTACAGTATGATTGGATGTTGTCTACAAGTAACACGATCAATAACACAATCATGTATACATTGCACGATCAATAACACAATCACGTATGATTGACTGTTGTCTACTATCACAGATCAATAACACAATCATAGGATCAATATGATTGGCTGTTGTCTACAAGTAACACGATCAATAACACAATCACGTATGACTGGCTGTTGTCTACATTATACAATACATTGTTTAAGGTTTTGATCATATATCTATCTAGCATCTCCCCCGCCCCCGACTAGCATAATGGATCCATATCACGACACGTCACGATACGGTAATCACTATGCAAGATCTACAATGCAAACACGATGATCACGGTCTATATAATCACAAAAAATATCAAGGTAATCACTAAAGAGTAACATCTCATTACGAGGATCCAAGTATACTAATATGTGTACCATCGTGTCAGGAGTCAAGTAAAATATTTCTAAATGCTTATATTATCAAAAATATCAAATAATGAAAACTATCAGAGAATGTACTCGCCTCTGGTCTTGAGCAAAAGATGTTAACCGGTGTCCGAGCTGGTGTCACACACACCTATATATGGATGATATGTCAAATGGGTGAAAAGAATGATAGATGAGCTATAAATGCACTAAATATGATTTGCTAGGTCAATACTAGATCGCACTAGTCAACTAGGCCAAATGTTGACTTTTAGGGTCAAACTAGTCAATATTAGTCAAAACTAGGTTATACCTATATTTTTAGACCAATACTAGTTAATCTAGTCAATACCTTGGGGTATTAGCTATACTAGTCATTAATACTAAGGTATTTACATACCTTCTCATGAACACTAATTATCATCTATATTAGAGTATCTTAGTATCTGTACTATTTACTAAACTAACATATCAATAAATGTGATATCTATAATATTAATATTACCTTTACTAATCCTCTACCCTTGGGATAACTCTTAATCCTTGATATTTACTTTGCCTATCAATGACTGATACTAAGGGACACTCACCCCCTTATACTAGGCACTTGAACTCACATAAATCACCCTCACTATCCTATACTATAATACTTGAGTCTCATTACCCAAACATCTGATATCAGATATCTTAGTATCAACTTCCTCCTCATAGCAATCACCTGAACACCCTCTACTGCACCTACCTCACCTGATATCTGATTCCCATGTTGAAATGATGTTGCATACAGTCACCATAAGCAGCAGACAAACAGACTTTACATACCCAGGTCTTCTCAACCCCTACACACTTAATATCCGATACTACTCCTCACCGGGTACATCTCCCTCACTTCTCAAGCAGTGCAACACTCCATCTATAGACACACAAGCATTCTTCCTTGTGATACACTCGAGCTCCACTAGATTGTGCACCTACTTGTGTACAGGCACAGTCCCACAACCTTCATACCACTCTCAAACTTCCCCTCATCTTCACCCCATCTGAATACATGTTTACCTACATATGCTACATCAACCTGGTATCCGGTCTGATACCAACATACCCATTCTCGAGTGTCATTGCCAAGCTACTACTCGATACTACCTCATTGCTATTACAATTACCCATGTATGCAGCAGTGTCAAACTACAACCCGAGCTAACCTAGATCCCCACTCACATACTAATGCATGACTTGTACACACCTGCACAACCATCCAACTGCTCCTGCAGATGTTGCACTTACTGCTACTGCTTCATGGTGTTGCACATATGGCAGCTATGCTAAGTTGCTGCCACAATCACCTATGGCTACTACTGCTGTTGTTGAGGTTGGTTCTCTACTCCATTCCCCTTACCAACTGGGCCAACCACTTATGCAACCCTCACCTGACTGCAAAAGCAGTGCAAGCAGTCCTGCACACAGGTTTTCTCCCCTTCACATACTTGCTGCTTCCACCTACTTGTTGTACTCTTGCACCACCACAACACACACACCATTGCCTGTCAGCACTCGTACTGCTGCTGATGCTCACTCTATTACTGATTGCAGCAGGCAATGGCTCCTCCCCATCTAAATTGCTACTGCAACTTCCTTCCATCACTGCCATAGCACTTGAGTGTGCACTGATACCCCATCAAGCTATATACATACACACAAACTCATATATATATATATATATATATATATATATATATATATATATATATATATATATGCACTTATACATATAAGATATCATCCTAATATCTAACCATCAACACACTCCAAACACACAGTCACTTGCCTTCAATCCAGTGCACAACATTGTTAATACTCCAGTTGCAATACACATCAACTTGAGACCAGTTTTCCATAATCCAACTGACCCTCACATTGTGTATACTCACTGATACACATCACAGTTACACCATCAACACTCTCATAACACCTCTATACCCATCTCTCAACTGTGATACCCTCATATCTGCCCTCATATCCACTCGAGCACTACTGCTGCTACTGTGTTCAGGTTTCCACAAGACAGTGCACATAGCACACTCACACACTCACAACTGAAACACCCTATCATCAACACTATAATATCATAATGGAGCACCCTCACTCCCACATATACACACACAAAGGCACTAATATATCTATATAATTATACACATGTATACTAATAGCAATTAACCAAACATAGGCGATTATATTGTGCCTGTATGAAAATGCTCGGATATGTAATGTGTCTTTATCTGCATCTGTGTCCATATCCGTTATGTCCGTAAAATCCTCAAGTAGGGCTTAGTGCGAGACAACTCATAGCAATTTCCTTGGTCCATTTCTTTTTCATTATCCTTTAACCTTTCCATATAGTTCTCTGAGAAGAAAAACCCTTGTTCTACCCTTTGAAAAATCCCCCTTTGTTTTGTAGATTACATAGATGCTGAGATTTTGTGTGTGTTTGCGCGCGCATTACTTACAAGAGCATTGTTGTGCAGGTTACAATTGCGCGGGTGTACAACTGGGATGTTCACCAGCGAAGAAGCAAACAAGTTGCATTAGAAACTTAATAATCTGAAATGGCGGCTTCTTGATTAACAAAATATAGCATCGATATCTTCTTTGTCGATCTGATGCGCATAAAGTTATTTGAAGAGTAGTTAAGTGTGTGTTTGAAATTTTGGCATTTGATAACTCTCCAAGGAGCTTATGATGTAATATGTTTGTTGTGTTCTGTTAGTTGGTTGCATGATTTTGTCAAATTTATTTAATATTAAAGCTTTTTTTTCAACTAAATATCCTCAACTATTTAAGGTGCTCAACTTGACTACCTAAACTTTAATATTATACTACTAAATATCTTCAACTATTTAAGTTGTTCAAGTCGATGCCTTCCGTCATTCAAAGTTAATTTTTTCTTGCTAATAAAAAGAAATATTTTTGGGACAAAATTATCCTTGATTATTTATAAGTAATCCTCTTAACCTTTTATATAATTCATTCCCTTAATTTTTTTATGGTGGTGTCCTAACTCTTTTTTTTTCCTTCAAAAGTACATAGGGTCAGAGAAAATTATAGGGCTAAACGCGAAAACAATCTGATTGGAAAGAACATGTACTTCATCATGAATGTTCTTAGTAAGTTTCTTCGAGGAAGATCTAGAACGAGTGGACATGTTCTCTTGGATGAGGATATGATTTTGTAGGGTCGTGATATTTGTAGAACAATTGGTAGATGCTATGTATAGGAGAAATGTGGAGCGAACAATAGAGGAGAGAGAAGTAGCTCTTGATAAACAAAATATAAGTCATCATTTTTATCACTAGTTTGATACGTGAAAACTTTTGAGTGGGAGGGTGAACATCCACCCTAGTTTTGGTGGGTGAACAAAAATGGACTCCTTTTCTAATAGTTCGTACTAAGCCATCATATTCAATATGTAATGGATTTATACAATAGAAATTTATTTAAAGCATATTCTATACTTTAAAGCAACAAGAATATTTTGCCTGAGGCTTTTTCAGGGGCACTACAAATTAAAGTTACTCGAGCCTGTCGAAGTTTTTTATTTTTTAGGGATGTCAAAAATTTTGACAGTCCTTCCAATAGGTAATCCTAATTTTTTTTTTTGCCAAAAGCATAGCTCCGCCTGTGTTCTGTCAACGTTGTACACGTATCAAACAAAAACCTAAATTTTAGAAGTTATGGACTAAAAATTTACATCATAATTACCACAAACCTAAGTTAGAAAATTCCTAAGATATAAAAATTCCAATCCCCAAGTCAGAAAATTCCTAAAGTCATAATTTATCTAAGTAAAAAAATATATATATCCTAAAATCAAAATCCATATATTGAAATACGTAAATTAAGAAGAAAATTCAAAATGACAAAAAAGGGATAAAATTTACAATAAACATGCAATATCCATAACAGATTTCACACATACCTTCAAATCCTCATCGATTTGTAGTGTATGATGATGGGATGAGGGAGAAGATCGAATGAGAGGAAGAGACAGTGATTAATTGTGTGAATTTCTCAAAAATTTCAAAATTATGGTACGTGGGATTTAGAATTTTTAATTTCTTTATTCTAACGAATTCGCACAAGGGAATATGTGATTAGGGGCTGAATGATTTTTATGTCATTTTATCTCTTCCTTTAATCCGTAAGGATATTAAGTAGTCTAGTTGAGTTATTTTGTGGTATAATATTAAAGCATAGGATATCAAGTTTAACAATTTGTTATTTGGTTGAAGAAAAGGTCTAATATTCTTGGTAAGGTAGGAAAGGTATTGTTAAATGTTGACACACATATAACTATTTAATCTTATTTGTTGGTTTTCTTTATTTTTTATTTTCATATTAAAAATCCTTGTTTCTTTTTCTTGGGTGGGTTTTTGACCTCATCTTGCGGATCAATTCTTTGATCTTTGTGGCTTGGAGATTGTTGTATGTATATTGTTTCCAAGAGAATTGTATAAGAGTCGGGTGGCCAAAGGTTGTGAATCGACAAGGGTGATTAAGACCACAATCAATGCTTAGAAGACTTGAGGTGGACAATAGCCTCCCTGTAGTTTTTTTTTATATGACACAATTTTGAACAAAATATGTATTATGATCGAGTCCTTTGTCTGTTCTACTTGTGGATGCTTACATTGTCCGTGCCACTAATTCCTTGAAAAGGATGCTCCTCCTTCAAAATTTCTCTTATCATGACCTCTCATCTTTGGTGATTGTTTTTTGTTTAACATTCTTTTCTGATCCCTTGCCGCTTTAGTCGCTTTTGAATAAGTATGGCATCGATGCGGTGCTACTTTGGCTTTCAGTCGACGGCTATCCAGCCCTTTCCGAAATTGAGATACCTTTTCCCTTTCTATGGATACCATATACGGAGCAAATATACTCAACCTAGTAAATTTAGGTCATCCACCGTAGACCTATCTTGCTTTAGGTGAATAAACCAATGCTCCAGTTCCATTTGTGCTGATTCAGAGAAAGAATATTCTTTCCTCAAACTTGTTCTTAAATTTCTACTATTGTACTATCATATCTGGTTCTCCGGATTTTCAGTACTCCACCAATTTTTTGCAACATCATCCAGTTGGATCCTATAAGAAAAAACCCAAAACGAGGCAATAATAATAGTAGTATAAGAAGAAAATAGTTGATAATAAGGTTCGAAATAAAACGAACGGCCATATAGAAGCAAACGTTACAGAAGAAAAAAATATAGGAAACTACCTATTACATTCACATGTTCTATAGTCTATGGTGGCATTTATACACTGTAGCCTACTTAATAGTTTCTATAGGAGAATCTTCATGAAATCTAAATGAGCAAAATATCCTCTAATTTATTTCCTATCTTCATTAATGAATTATTATCCCAAAATTTACTTAGATCACCTCGATGTACCAAAGATGTTGTTGTAGTTTTCACGCTTTGTGTAACAATTTCTATTATTCTGAACCTTCTAGCCAGAATGATAACATTTAGGATCTTTGGTGTAAACACCCTGATTTTTCAGAATAATTTTAATATAATTTTTCCCAATTTTACGGTATCTTTCTGGAAGACGAACCAAGGTAATTGTGAGTTAAAGATTTTTTTAATGCTGTTAATTGGTGTTAAAATATTATGGAAATAATATTTTATGGTGTAAAATGAAAAACTGGAATCAGGGTAATTTTCTGAAAATTTATTGGGCCCCGGACCTATTTGACAGGTAAAGTTTCTCATTCATGGCTTTCGATACTTTTGACAGGTCAATAAATAAATATATTTCAGAATTTAAAAATGTCAGAAAACAATAATGCTTGAATTCATCCTTCTATTCCCTCATAAATTCCATAAAGATTTATTTTTTCAACATAATGATAGATGGCCTAGAAATCAAATAGCCACTTTAAAATATTCACAAGTGAGGAAATATGTATATTTACAGATTCTTCCTTTCTATATTATATGCTTGTTTATCATACATTACTTGCTGCTATATATGTCTATATATTATACCATATTTGCCTATTCGTATTTTATAAAAGTGTCCCATATGTTATTTCAAATCATGTAAAATATATGGAATCAATGTAAATGAATATCAACATGATGGTAAAGTGACCACATTAATTCCACTATAAAATTACTGTAAACAATAAGGTTGTAAAAGCATGTAATAGAGTATTTCCAGTGTATCTGTGTCCATGTCTATGTTCTCGTGTCCAGTGTCTCGTATCTATTGTCCAGTGTCTCGTGTCTACGTGTCCAGCACCCTAAATTCTGTATGCTAATTAATAATTAATCAAAATACGAATGAGGGTTATGTTAGAGCTTACCTTCGACGGAGGAGGAGGGGATCTGACGGTGTAAACACCCTGATTTTTCAGAATAATTTTAATATAATTTTCCCCAATTTTACGGTATTTTTCTAGAAGACGAACCAAGGTAATTGTGAGTTAAAGATTTTTAAATGCTGTTAATTGGTGTTAAAATATTATGGATATAATATTTTATGGTATAAAATGAAAAACTGGACTTATGGTAATTTTTATAGAATTTATTGGGCCCCGGACCTAATATAAAACCCCTAAAAACTATTTACTTAATTATTTATCTATTATTATTTATTTTATTTATTAAATACCCAAAACCCTGGCCCAAAACCCCCGGCCCAACCCTCGGCCCAACCCTCGGCCCAAACCGGCCCAGCCCACCCGCCTTAACGGGTCGGGTCGGGTCCGCCCGACCGAACCCGACCCGCTTCCCTCACCCGCTCGCCCACGATCCCTCGGCCCGCGTCCACCGCCGCTCAGCCCGCGCCTCTCCCGGCCTCGACGCCACGTCTCCGTCCCCCCCCCCCGCGCCCCGCGCGGCCACGACCGCCACGACTCCGCCTCGCTCGGCCCGACCCCTGCCGCTCCGCCCTATATAAACCCTCCCCCGCAGACCTCTCCGCCACCACCACCTCGCCACCCTCGCCTGAGCTCCGCCGACGACCTCGCCCCGCCGACGGCGCCTCTCCTCCTCCTTCTCCTCTGCCTCCCTCGGCCCATGCACCCCCGCCCGCTTGCCCACGTCGACCGCCCTGCTCGGCCCCCCGCCTATTTAATCCCCTCTTCTCCGGCAGCTACCCCGACCCCCTCCCCGCTCCTCACCGCAGCGCCACCAGCGCCGTGCCCACGCCGCGCGCCGCCGTCCGGGCTCCCCGCCCTGCCGCGCTGCCCCAGCCCTCCGGCCGACCTCCCCCGCCGCAGAGTCGCCGTCCTCCGGCCAGTAGCCCTGAACCCTAACCCTAGTTCTCTCTGTGTACAGGACACGTGTCGGACATGAGATTTTTTCGGATTTTTTGGACCCTGTTCAGGTACGCGTATCCTTCTGCTCGTAACCCCGTTTTCAATTCCGTCTTTTGCATCGCGTAGCCTGCATGACCCTCTCGGTGCCCGGGCAAACCGCTCGGTGCATCGCGTCCTGTGGCGATCGCGAACCGCGATCCAAAAACAGGAAAACCAACGCCTTGTTTCACCCTGGAACTGAGTACGCCCCGCCAAACGGGACGACTTGGTCGCGTGCGGTCTTCACCGATACGTGCACGTCGTTGATACGGACGTGTGGGATTTCGCAGAAGTCGATTCGGGTGTGCGTGCACACCGGAAACAATGCGTATCCGCGGACACCGTCCCGTATCCGCCCTTTCTGGAGCGCGTCATAACTTTGTATACACACGTCGGATCGAAACGAAACTTGCACCATCGGACTCGTAGAGATACGCTGGTCCTGTGACCCAAGTTTGGTTCGAATCCGAGAACGTTGACGAAATCGCGTATCGTGGGCCCCACATGCTCCACAGGCTCCACTTGACGGGCAATTTTGAGAACGGCTCATCGAAATCCAATTCTGGAAGTTCCGTTGGGTTCGTATCATCGTTCCTGACTTGTTGACACTAAATTGGACAGATTTGGAGACCTTTGACCCTGACACATTTTTCGGTGCAAAGCGGGCCCACATGCGGACCCTGTTTTGACCCGAAATTGTCATTTTCGCCCCTGTGTCCAAATTGGACTCAAGGACATGCGTTTTTAGCTATTTGATATCTTCTGAGCATGATGGTAATATTTATTTCAGCATCCGGAGACATATCTGGAAATTTCCCGAGGATAGAACAGTAGTTGGAATCCAAACATCAGGCAAGTACCTGCACTTCAAGTTTATTCTTTATATTATGATAATTAGTTCCTTGCTCTACTAGCACCATTGGATGATTACACTTAGTGTTAGGATTTGGATTTCATGTCTTGCTTTTCGTGTCGGGAGGGAGAATACTAGGAGGCATGTAGTTTACCCTTCCCCCTGTCCTGACTGATAGTTGTTGAGTACGCGACTGTACCATCAGCCTGATACTCGATTATTCCTGACTGATAGCCGTCTATGACGTGCCTGATTAGCCTTATAACCGCCTACATGACAACTATGTATTCTAAATACACAATCACACACACATAGTTTCTTTATCTTGTTGCAGTTCCATTTTCTTGTCTCAATATAATCCTGTTTTACTCATGTCTCTGGCTTATAGCATTTAACTCCTAGTTAATTTTACTACTTATTATGCATATTCTTATCATGATACTTAGTCAGTTTTTACTACTTGTCATAATTATTTAGTTTAAGCTTTGTTGTGTATTGGTACTTTGCTCCTTTTCTGACTGGATCCGTTGATATTAGGCGATGATGAGGACTATGCCCCCACTTTTTATGGCCCATATGAGGTAGCAGATGATACATTTGAGGAGCCGGTTCCTACTCAGGAGACTACTTTTGAGGAGTAGTTAGCCAGTTAGCTAGTATTTTCTTTCAGCATAGTAATTGGGTTTGTCCCCGATTTATCTTCTGGTTCTGTAATAAACTGTGAATTTGTTTGTCACAATTTGTCTTATGAAAACTTAACATTTCTATTTCATGTATTTATCCTTGACTATTTTTGTGGATGAGCTAGATTTTAAATTACCTGTGAATATGATCTATACAGCGTACTACCGCCGACACTGCGGCGTAGGCTGGACGTACTCGCGAACCGGTACCCGATTCATCTGGGTGCGGGTCGTGACAGACGGAGCATGGCCGGAGAGGGGGATATAGGAGGGGGCGGAGAGGGGGGGTCGAGGAGGGGGGGGGTTCGAGGAGGGTATGGAGGCGGATGGAGGGGGGGGGGTTCGAGGAGGGGGTCGAGGAGAGGGGGTTTCGAAGAGGGGGCCGAGTCGAACAGAGGGGGGGCAGAGAGGGGGGGTTCGAGGTGGGGGCGAGGAACCGGAGGGGGGGGGGTCGCCAAAGAGGAGGGATTCGAGGTGGGGGTCGTCGGAGCCGGGGGGGGAGGGGGTGTCGAGGAGAGAGAGAGAGAGAGAGAGAATGAAAAAAAAATAAAACGCACTCTGAAATTTTAAGTTTTTACAGCGACGGATATTTCCGTCGCTATTCCGTCGCTATTCCGTCGCTAACGTAACAGCAACAGATTAGCAACGAGTTATTGACGAAAAATAATATAATTTGTTTACATAAATAAATTAGTCATAATTTCGTCAAAAGTTTATCGCTGATTCAACGATAAATTATTTTTTGTCGCTGAAATCTGTCGTTGTTTAACAGTATTTTTGTAGCGAGAGAGTTGTAGACATTTGATTGTAGTTATAGCATAGCCCTTCAAATATTGATTCCATTGGTTGGACTGGAACCACTACAACATGGAATAAAGACAGGCACAACTGCTGAAGTGTGGTCAAGCTTCCTTTGTCTTTTTTTTTTTTTTAGAAAGCTATTATTCTCTTCAATTATTGTTGTCCTTTGAAAAGCTATTTACTATTCTCTTCAATTATTCTTGTCTTTGATCAACAATTATAACACTGTGCATGCACTTGTTGGCAAAGCAAGCAAGCAAACAAGCTGTGGGAAATTTAGAATCTCTCTTCTTTCTCTTCACCGCTACTATGTCGATTATGAAATTGAGAAAGAGAAACTAATAGTGTGTTGGATGAGGACATCAGAGAAGCTTATGACAAAGAAGATTATCTAATCGAAAGTCTTATTGTAGCAGGTTTGTTGCAGCATGTTCAAGACGATGATGATATAACTAAAGTGCATGATGTAATCCACGATTTAGAGTCATGGATAGCATGTGATAGCCGGATGAACAGAAACATATGGCTAGTGAAAGCCAGCCATCTTTGACGAGTATGCCGTTACCAGCCTTAATAATGTAATGTTACCAACACCTCAAGTTCCTGCATTCACGAGTTCCATGTCGGTTGACCTGTCAATAGAAAAGACGACACGTGGTGGATGGGTTGGCCCGCGGACGGGCAACGTAACAGTCCTCTGCTCTGACCTCAACTTCTCTCTACTTAATTACCTAAATGCTAAAGAAGGGATATGGCCCACCGTAGAGCTAAAAGATTGTTACATCAAGTGCTGCAACGACATGGAGTACGCCTTCAACTCTCCTACTTCGAGAAATGCTATATGGATGGAACATCTATAAGGCCTAGAGACGATGTGGTTGCCCAGCAATACGAAACTATCAACAGTATGCAATGGTAGGAAGGAGCTTTGAACTACTAAAATCCATCTATTTGGAGCACTGCCCAATCCTGCTTGTCCTGTTCCCTGTGCATGTCAGCCTTCCGAAACTCTGAGTGATGGCAATATTACATAATTAAACAAATAGTTAAATTTATTTAAATTTTAATTACGTGACGGCTAATCATTTTCAAAACCCTTTACGAAAACTAGAAATATATCTATAACAAATTATAATTAAAATATAATCAAATATATAACAAATTTTAATTAAAATATAAACATATATATAATAAATCTTAATTCAAATATATTTAAATATTTAAACAATTTTACATTAATATCATAAGAAAAAAATTATTTTACGTACAACGAACGTGAATTTACTAGTATATATATATATATATATATATATATATATATATATATATATATATATATATATATATAACAAATAATTATTTTGTTATCATCCAAATTGTGATATCTATTAGTTTTTGGGGTACAAATAAAATCTATGATATAATAAAAATTAGATATAAATTTAAATTATATTAAAATATTGTAAATATGATTTTAATTATGATTTTTCATAAGTTTATTTTTAAATTTTGAATATGTGTTTAATTAGATAATATCATGTAATTAGTTTAAATATAATTTAAAATTTGAATATATTATTATTCAAATTATTCATAATAAATTTCAAATCTGTATTTAGAATATTATATTTTGAATGATAATAGACGTGGTATTATTTATTTGTTAATTTTCTTAAAAACTATTTGAAACCATAATTATATTTACAACGGGCTTCTATTAAAATTATCTATTTATTCTAAGGACTATGAACGAAATGTTTATTATCATGGTGTTACTTTAAGAAATCAAACTAAAAGATTAAATTAAACCAAACTAAAACTAAAACAAGCCAAACCAAACCAAAAAAAAAACCACATAAATATTAATTTTGCGATATAGACCGACAAAAATTGAAAATTAGACATGTCCAATTTCCCCAGTCTCTTTGTCGGAAAGTTTCTTCATGTTTGAATTTTTTCAACCATCTTACTTTTCAGTAAAATCTATGGTTATAACAAATTTTTTGTAAATTTAATAACGGATAAGGAAAGGAAGCACCCATCGAATCAAATAGCTTTCTTGGAAAAAGAAGAAGAAGCTACTTTAGTTTTAATTAACTTTTACAAGTTTGATTATTTTTGGCTACTTGTACGGAATGATTTGTGTATTGGATCATGGCTAAATCATAGAACTGTGTTGTATTGGTAGGTAGATGAAACAATCAATGGCCTCTGAATATGAGATAATAGAATCTAACACGTAGTGCAAGTTTCAACCATTCTAATATTGGTTGGTTCCATTGGTTGGATTGGACCCTCTACTAAAATCCATCTATTTGGATCATATAACAATATATTATCAACTTAGGGTTCCAATAAAGGCTCCGTGTTAATTCTCGTCTGGGGATTGACTATACAAAATTCAGCTATGTATTGAATTTTTAGAAAGTAATTTTAAGAGATAAAATCGGACTTTTTTTTTAATTGTTTTGTAAATTTTAGCTTATGATTTGATGTAACAGTTTTTGGATTAAATATCTAATATTTTGTTTTCATTGTGAATAAAATAATCAAAATTTTGATTAAATAGTGCGAATATATCTTAAAATTTTAAATATTGATACAAAGAAATGGAGATATTTGATAATTTTTAAAATAAGTGAGTATATATTATTTTCTATATTTGTAATAAAAGTATTTGTTAAAATATTATAAAAATAAATTAACAAGCACAGCGACACCACTGACGTGTGCTCTCATCTAGAATCCAACGACTTTTAGTTCCACCAGCGTTATTTTCCAATTAAAACTCCAAACGGAGGCTTTTACTCTCTCTCTCTCTCTCTCTCTCTCTCTCTCCAATTATTGTAGTCTTTGATCAAGAAAACATTGAGCACTTATTTATTTTGGCAAAGCAAGCAAGCAAGCAAGCTGTGGGAAATTTAGAATCTCTCTTCTTTCTCTTCATCGCAACAAAACATTGAGCACTTATTTTGGCTTTTACTCTCTCTCTCTCTCTCTCTCTCTCTCT
Organism: Iris macrosiphon; assembly: GCA_036927795.1. Lineage (NCBI taxonomy): Eukaryota > Viridiplantae > Streptophyta > Magnoliopsida > Asparagales > Iridaceae > Iris > Iris macrosiphon. The sequence goes on from JAYESA010000018.1 coordinate 144,982,546, forward strand.
CTCTTCAATTATTGTAGTCTTTGATCAACAAAACATTGAGCACTTATTTTGGCAAAGCAAGCAAGCAAGCAAACTGTGGGAAATTTAGAATCCCTCTCTCTCTCCATCACAACTAAGTCTCTATGGAAATCGTTAGCAAATTCATCCAACCCTTGATGTCTTGCATTGGTAAATATTCCCCTCCCTCTCTGTGTGTGTTCACTACTGATACTTTTGATATGAAAATGATGAGAACAAGTTAAAGAAGCCTCTCTCTCTCTGTTTCTTTTATGTTAATCAAGTTCATTTGTTCAAACTTGAAGTAAACTTCTCTAAACACACATGTACATATCATCTCGATCTTGCATTTTTTTTGTTTTTTTTTTTTCTGTTTATGTGAGATCTTGATAGAAAATTTGAATTAGAACTTTAGAACCAATATTTCTGTATATATCCTATTATGTGACCTCCACTTTTGCCTTGTCCATCACTTAGTTGTTATCTTCTGGACGTAGGTAGTGATCTCGTGATCCGGCAGTTTGGTTACTTCAAGGTAAAAAACAATGTGGACGACTTAATCGAAGGTGCAGACGATCTAAAAGTCAAGAAGGAGGATATTCAAGACCAAATTGATGCTGCCATTAGAGATGGGAAGCGATGTACTCACGAAGTCAAACGGTGGATCAAGAAGGTCGAAGACGTCCAAGGTGAAGTAACAAAGGTGAAGAGTGACTACGACCAAAGGGACCGGTGCTGGCCAAATTGTTGGTCAAGCTATTATAACATCGGCAGGAGCGCATCCAACTTACTGATAGAGTTGAATGCTCTACAGGAGGAACGAGCTCGTCTTACTGGCGAACGCTTAGCAATAGATGCACCTCCCCCATCTGTTGTTCAACAGGGGTCTAGCGCATTGGTAGGAGATATGATCCACTCAAATAAGGAGAAGATATGCGGATACCTCCAAGAAGAAACAGATGGAGTCATCGGAATTCTGGGGATGGGTGGTGTTGGCAAGACCACCCTCTTGGAAGCCATTAATGACAACTTCCTCAGCAATAATGGTAACTCGGTGACCAACAACAACTTATTTGATCATGTCATATTTATTGTAGTCTCCAAACAACATCAACTTGAAAATCTTCAAAAGATGATTGTCAAGAGGCTAGGTCTTCGTTCCAGTGAGGATTTAGTTTCACAAGCACAAATCATCTCTGAATACCTGAAAGAGAAGAACTTTTTGCTCCTCTTGGACGACATATGGGAAGTTGTGCAACTCAAAGACCTCGGAATTCTTCCATATCCTTGCCAAGCAGGGAGTAGCAGCATCAGTGGAAGAAGATTTAGACGCAAAGTGGTATTTACTACACGAAAAATGGACGTTTGTACAGGCATGAACTGTCATGGAAGAAATATTATCGAAGTGGATTGCTTGAACAAAGAAGATGCGTGGAATCTTTTTAAGCAGAACGTTGGTGAAGACATAATCAATCGTCCAAAAATAATGAGTCGTGCAGAAAAAGTGATCGAGGAGTGTGGCGGTCTACCTCTTGCTCTTGTTGTCATCGGACGAGCGATGGCCACGAAAAAAATGCCAGGAGAGTGGGACCATGCTCTCACACAGCTAAGGAAGTCACAACCTAGCAATATCCCAGGTATGAAGAATGAGGAGAAATATTTTCTGCGGTTGAAGTTCAGTTATGATAGCTTGGAAGATGATAAAATAAGAAAGTGTTTCTTGTGTTGCTCTTTGTGGCCGGAAGATTATGAAATTGAGAAAGAGGAGCTAATAATGTGTTGGATGGGACTTGGTTTGATTGATGGTTTTGAGGACATCAAAGAAGCTTATGACGAAGGAGATTCTCTAATCGGAAGCCTTATTGTAGCAAGTTTGTTGCAGCCTATTCAAGACGAGGATGATTTTATTAAAGTGCATGACGTAATCCGCGATTTAGCGTTATGGATAGCATGCGATAGTGGGACGAACAAAAACAAATGGCTAGTGAAAGCAAGAGCTGGACTAAAAGAGGTACCAAGAGAAGTGGTTGCCAACTGGGAAGCAGCAGAACGGGTTTCACTAATGGAAAATGAAATAAAAGACTTGCCCCCTCATCTTCTTACTTGTCCTAATCTTTCGACTTTACTCCTACAAAAAAATTATTCGTTTACTTTGATCCCAAAAGGCTTTTTCACTTGCATGCCAAATCTTACTTATTTGGATCTGTCCAGTACTAATACGATCAAGAAGATTTCGGAAGAAATTTGTTGTTTGGTCCAACTAAGATACCTCAATATGTCAAATACAAAAATCTCGTCATTGCCAGAAGAATTGGGACAACTGATAAACTTGAAGTACCTGCTTGTCCGAGGTATACGTGGAGAAGTAATTAGGGGAATAATTGGAAGACTTGAGAAACTGGTGTATCTAGATCTATATCCTTATGGATTTGTAGAGACCGATGAGTTGGTACGTTTACCGTTGTTGAAAGGTGTTGGAATGAAGATCACGTCAGAACATGCTCTCCAACAGCTCTCTCGCGTGCCCATACTGAACCTGAATATAGAAGACTACATGGAGGGAGATTCATCAACCACATCCATCTATCTCCAGCATCATCTGCTAAGCCTCCGGGAGTTGAGGTTTACTAAATGCCAAAGCATAAGGGAACTTGTCGACGTTCATCTTCCAAGACTTGAGTCGCTAGAGCTAAGCGGACTTAAAAACTTGACAGAGATAGTGTGGAGGAGGAGTGTAGTGCCCCCCAGCGAGTGCTTTCAGAGGCTTCGAATTCTAAGTATTAGTTTTTGCCATGGATTGAAAGATATTACGTGGGTTTTGCATCTCCCCTGCCTTGTGGATTTAAGACTACATAAATGTAATGGAATGGAGCAGTTGGTGGTCATCGGCGGAGGAGGGGAAGAAGAAAGGGAATTAGAAGTAACAAAGCGAACATTCCCAAGGCTTAGAGGGTTGGGTTTGTCTCACCTACCCCAGTTAAAGATGATATGTGACAACCATGCTGCTGCTGCTGCTGCTGTTAATTTTCCTTCCCTGCAAAGGCTTGTCGTGAGTAACTGCAAAGAGTTGAAGAGGCTCCCGTTCCATCCACAACTACTCAATAATAACAACTGTAGCAGATTGGAGAGTATTGTTGGTGAGAGAGAGTGGTGGGAAGGTATTGAATGGGAAGACCAAAGTGCACAGTCCTCTCTACTTCAACCTTTTTTTCATGAAAGGAAGCAGTGATTATGATCTACCTTCCCCCCGCTCCTTGATGGTAATTCGCTTCTTGAAATCAATGATCTTCGAATAAGTATTGCAAAGTAGTTTGAATCTTTATTTCACCTCTAGTACTTTAAATATCATCACTTTTTTGTTAATTGTTTTGTAAATTTTAATTTGAATTTTTAGAACGTAATTTTAAGAAATAAAATCGGACTTTTTTGTTAATTGTTTTGTAAATTTTAGTTTCTTGGATTAAATCTCTAATATTTTGTTATTCTATGAGGTTTAATGTAACAATTCTTGGTTTAATGTAACAATTAGGGATCAATCTTAAGATTTACATGGAAAAACAATGAAGATATGGTTTAATGTAAAATTATTGATTTTAGTCGATTTTTGACATTTTTGTTATTCTTTTGTAGATCTTGCTTCAGTTGGATTGTCTAAGATTGGAAGCTTTCTCAGAACATGATGGAGATCATGTTGCTGAGAAGATGATGGAGATCTTGTTGGTTTCTAAAAGAAATGTTGTAATTGTTTGTTGGGTTTCTTTTAATATTGCAAAGTTGCTTTCTTTGATTGGAATTGTCGCTTTTATATTCATCAGATACATAATTTGTTATTTTCTGTTTATGATGGTTTCTATTGTGTAAACAGTGTGTCACATATATTATTTAGATTACTCTTCTACATTGTAGCAAATGTCTAATGCAAAGATTGAAGTGTGCATCTATCACCTTATCTAAGGGTCGATCTATTAGATTGTGAGAATTTGTACTTCTTTATTACTGTGAGATTTTGTTATTCTTTGAAGAAATTTTTTTTTTGAAATTTCTTGTATTGTACTAATTCATGAAATTTCAATTGGATGTTTGGTTGGATGGGAATTGCAAGTATCATTAGTTTGTCTTTGGTAGGAATTGTTTGTACATAATAAATACAGATACAAATCCCCAGAGTGGGTTGCTTGGATCAACTTACTGTTATTCCTGAGGAAGAAGAAGACGAGACCATATATATGGCTTCAGTTTGGAGCAGAACAAAATGCTTTGTTAATAGCACTTCTAATTCGGCAGTAAACGCGAAGCAAATATTGTGTGTTACCAAGCTTCCAATGGTTGTTATTCATCAAACTACTCTGATATGTTAGTTACGATTATGTTGCACACCTAAAGTTTGTATTGGAACTAAGGTTGTGTTTGATTTATTGTAATGTAATCGTAATATGGAATTGGATTTGTAATATAATTGGATTTATAATGTAATAAATTACAATTGAACATGTATCCAAACCATGCAATGTAATGTCAGTTGCATTAATATGTTTGGTCTACCATGTAACGTAATTGAGTTTGTAATGTAATAATTTTTCTTTTTAAATACAACATACAATTTAAAAATAAATCAATAAAAAAATTTAAAAAAAATTGAGGCATCTATCACTAAGTTTGGTTGAATGCATATATTTCAGGGACACCTAAAATATGTGTACGAATCAAAACTAAAGGATATGCTGAACTCGGATAGAGCTATAGGGAAGCGATATGGAGTTAAGAAAATTATACGAGTATTGCACGTGAAACAGAATTTGTGAATTTGAGGCAGTGTTTAGTATCAAAAAGGAACAAGTATAGGCCTTGGTTCGCATATTCTGATTGTTTCATATGACTCTATAAATCATCTGTTGCGACTCGGTATTTTCTATAAAAACTATATGTTTTATCTTCTTGCCTTGTGCGGTGCGCAACCTAGGCACGCACGACATCACGTCCGGAAGACGATTATCGACTTTCCGCAGTTGGCGCGCAACCTACTAGATTGTGAGAATTTGTATTTCTTTATTAGATTGTGAGAATTTATGACAACACTTAATTGTAGGATGAATATACATTCTATTTTTTGTGGATGAATAAAAATGGACTCGTTTGTTTAAAGTAAAGGTAATCAGTGTATTTCATTGATTGTTTTATCAGATTTTTTCATTTAAAGTAATAATTTATTAAATAATTATACAAAACGGGAAAAGTTTTGGGAATTTGCGGAGGAGGGGACCACTCGCCAACTCAGTTGGCGAGGTGCTGAGTTGGCGAGCATCTCGCCAACTGAGTTGGCGGGACGCACTCCTCGAGGGGTCGCTAGCCAACTCAGTTGGCGGGCCACATGCTGAGTTGGCTTAGACCCGTTGCACAACGCTCGTTTGCTCGCCAACTGAGTTGGCGAGTAAGGATCCGTTTCACAACGGCTATCAACCACAACGGCTATTACAATCTCCCTCTATAAATTACCTATCTCAACCCATTCATCTCACACTCAATCTACTTCCTCTATTTTCTCTCTTCCCTCTAGCAAAGTCTCCAATACTCTCTCTGTCTCTCTGCCCGCAGCTAAAGTTCATTTGAGTTTTCTGTAGCCAAAGTTCTCAACCGTCATGGATCGTAGCGTAAGAATTGTATGCTCGCACGGCGGTACAGTAAATGGGTTAAATTACGAAGGAGGAGAAAGTATAATTTTTTCAACTTATCCGAATATTAGTTTTGAAAATATACGTAATCATATTATTGAACGTTGTTCTATTCATTATGATTTTATTCTGAAGTCTATTTTTGGTTCTAATTATTTTTTGATAGATAGTGAAGATGCATGGAATTATATTCTTGAGATTAATTCACAATCACGGTATATAAAAATATATGTTATTAAAGTAGCAGCAACCTTAGATAGTAGAAATAATGAATATTTTTCTGAATATCAGCATGTTAGTTCATGTGCTAGTTCTTCTCAACAAATAGTTTCATTTATCCAAGAAGGTCATTCATCAGATGAATCTAACCATGATGATGATAGTGACAACGACGATGGAAATAGTGATGATTTAGTTGAAAATGTAGATTATACGGTAGATGATGATGTTGTAAAAGCTATCACTGATGAATTATTTAAGGGACAATCATTTCCTAGTCGTTCTCACTTTAGAAGCTTTATAAGTAATTTAGCAATTAAATATAATTTTAGTTGTTCAGCTAGTGATATGAATAATGCTCGTGGAATTATATATAGTTGTGATCAACCGAATTGTAATTGGAGAGTATATGTAAAATCTATTGGAAATGGCGATATAGTTAAAGTTAGTACATTAGAAAATCGTCATTCTTGTTTAGGAAGACTTAGTACAGGACGTCATCGACTAGCTACCGCTTCATGGATTAAGACCATGATAATTGACATTATTAGAGATAACCAGTCATACAGTCCATCACAAATTGTTAAAGATATATATAGGGAGCACCGTATACAAGTTAGTTATTCCAAAGCATGGAGAGCCCGAGAGACAGCATTAGCTGAAATTAATGGTAGTTATGATGAGGCATACGCTAGTCTTGAGGAGTATTGTTATAGAATTATGGAGACAAATCCAGGTAGTACATGTTTTATTAAAACTACCGAAAACAATAGCTTCCAACGAATTTTTATTTGTTTTAAAGCATGTATTGATGGATTTTTAAGTGGATGTTTACCAATTATTAGTACTGATGCTACATTTCTTTCGTCAAAATATCAAGGTATCTTATTTATTGCTTGTGCTCACGATCCTAACTATCAATTATATCCTATAGCTTATGCTGTTGCTGAAGGTGAGAATAGTGATTCTTGGTCTTGGTTTTTAAATTCTCTTAAAATATCTTTTGAAAGTTGTTTTAATGATTGGAGTTCAATTTCATTTATATCTGACAAGCAAAAGGGATTAATAAATGCTGTTCGTGCTATTTTTTCTACATCTCCTCATTTTTTTTGTATTCAACATTTTAAACAAAACATGAAAAAAGTTACAAAAGAACCAGTATTTCAACGCTTGTTAGACTCGCTTGCTAGATCATATAATAAAACGGATGCAGAGAGTGTGTTTGATATAATTAAAGCCGAGAACATAGTGTTGTACGATTGGCTTATTGGTGTAAACGATGAAAGTCGTCGATTTGAACATTGGATAACAGCGTATGCTACTTGTCCTAGATTAGATATTAACACTTCTAATCTTGCTGAATGTTTCAATAGCTGGATTAAGAAATTACGAGATAAGCCAATAACAATACTTCTCGATGGTATTAGAGCCAAGATTATTACACTTCATGACAATCGTAGAAAGTTTGCTGAAAATATAGACACAGATTATTGTCCGAAGATGTTAAAAAATATGGCTTCTATTATCAAAGAGAAGAACCACCTAGAAATATTAGCTGTTGATAGTTATAAGTTTGAAATAATAGACCGGGCAATAAGTAGAACCTATATTGTTCATATAACTGACAGATCTTGTACATGTTTAAGATGGTACCATACTTATATACCATGTATACATGCATGTTTTGTTTGTAGATATTGCAATATTAGTATTGATAGTTTTTATCCTGCAGTATTTTCGACGGCTACCTTGAGAAGTGTATACGCGCAAATAATGGAGCCAATTACAGTTCCCTACGAGATCCAAGGTCCTTTGGTAAGAGGACAAATTGGGGTGCCAGATGTAAGACGCAAAGCCGGAAGACCAAAGAAGAACCGCATCAAACCCCGGGAATCATCGACAAGAGATCTACGATGCAGTAATTGTGGTGCTATGGGACACAACCGAAGAAGATGTACTAGTCAACCGAGAGAGTAAAATATAATTGTTCAATACCCAAATATTGTAATAAAAATCCATTAGAAATCATACAAAAATTTCAATCATACAATGTTAAAAATTATCTACTATTCCTCGTCCTCGTCTTGTTGAGTTTGGGTAGGCAGCGGTGCTGATGGAGTCGAAAAAAATTGTGCGAATATCTGGTAGCTTTCATCTCCAGCAGTCTCGTAACTCGGTCCCGCTCCAGGAGTCGAGTAACTCGGTCCCGCTCCCGGAGTCTCGTAACTCGGTCCCGCTCCAGGAGTCTCGTAAGTCGGGTAGGCTCCAGCATACTGGTAACTCGGGCCCGCTCCAGCATACTGGTAACTCGGGCCCGCTCCAGCAGTATCCCGCCGACGACGACGAGAGTGTCTCTGTCGTACTAAGCCGGTCGGATAGTCCGGTGGAAGACGGGATTGTACCGGAGGCATTTTCGGTTCCGGTCCAATACCCAGATGCCGAACACGAGTAACAAGCTCCTCCATAAGACGACGAGTCACATGTTCCTCCATATGAGGTTGTTGTAAATGTTGCTGGTATACCCCACTCTGAAATTTGAAACATGTAAATTAAAATATTTATCATATCTTTGTATATGTATTTTTTAAAGTATAATGAAGTTAAAGTAAAATGAAGTCATACCAAATCATTCATTCCATCAATAAAAGCACGCATAGTAGAATCGTCTAGGGATCTAGTCTTGAACCTGGGCTCCTCATAGTGGTATACTCGGTTGCTCATAAGAGGGCATCCCCACCATTGTCTGTAGTCCAGGCTACCTATGTCTGCAAAATATAAACAAAAATTTAGCAAACTATTTACACTAAATCAATACGAATAATGAGTAACTTATAACTTACATTCCTCAGCAGAATTTAGTCTAGGAGACATGTCCCTCACACTATAATTCTCGAACCGATTATTCCAGTCAGCAACGAGACCAATGATTCGTTGTAATGCATTTGATGTCTGATAACCGACTGTCGGTGGATCATCGAGAATTATTGGGGCCATTCCGAATTGCCGAAGAACACGGTCTGTCGGATGGTACATGGTGAACCGATCATATATAATATGACATCTGTGTAAACTAAATGCATAGGATGTCATCTTGATTTCTGGAGCATCAGGTTCACATATGTACGGTAACCAGGTTACCTATTTAAAGATATTTTAAGAGATTAGATGTGATGTTTATCTACGATCAAAACTTAAATAATTTAAAGATATTTATTGCATATTTAAATATTACCTCATTATACCGCAGTGTATCAAATTGGCTACGATATAGTGATACAGTCCTGTATTGGTAGTGTTGATAATCCACTACGTTTGTAGGCCAACGCATAGCAACTGGAAACACATCACTGAGAATGCTGGTAACAGGCCTACCAATATAAAAGTGCTCGTAGGACCAGAACTATAAAACAAAAATATGACATTAGTACAAACATAATTTGCGTATAAAATTACTCTAACTTTTTAAGGCCTTTCATTCATACATGTATCAGTGAAATACATCCGCAAATACTCTTGCGATTGGATCTGACAAATTCTGTCAGATTGGCGTACAAAAATGCAAGAGTAGCAGCTCCCCACGCATGCTCAGTAGGTTTGGTCAGATCATCCAAGAATGGTAAAAGCTGCACATTTACCATATTTTTCGATGCATCGGGAAATAGAATTGCACCACATAAACAGAGCAGATACGCTCTAGTGCAACGAATGACCTGGATTTATTAAGTGTTAAACAAATTTATTAAATTGCACCACTAAATTAAGTAATAAACAAATTTACTAATTAAAATACATACCCGATTTTTATCTACATCAACCACCCCATCAATAGTTTGATGTAGGTCTATAAAGTTGCCACGGAGCCATAAAAATTTCACATAATTGCCATCTTTTAGACCAGGAGGAGGGCTAACACCGAGATAACTCAGGATCAGATCAGATCCCTTTAAGTGCGGATCAAAATATATAGCGTTACCTTTAATAGGTAACCCTAGTATATTCGCCACATCAAAAAGGGTGATCGTCATCTCGCCGAATGGGAGTTGGAAAGTGTTGCGTTCTGGCCACCAACGCTCCGCAAGGCTTACAACTAAATGGAGATCGTGAATTAAATATCTAACACGATCTATATAGTGGAATCCAAAGGATTCCACCAAAGCTTTTTGAACCGAATTTAGCTCCCACGTACTATAATTCCTTTCGGCCCGCCAATGTACGTGGATCCGGGTTCGTAAAGCATGATCATGGTCGTATAACTATAAAAAATATATGCATTAATAAAGTAAACATAGGCATTATAAAAAATATATACATTAATAAAGTTGGCAACTTGTAATTTCAAAAATTACCTCGCCAGTAAATATCTGACTAGAAATGTGGTCTTCACGTTGCTTAATAATAAGCGCGGTAGTCGGTCCGCCCGGAATACGACCGTCATTGTGGGTAGCCATCGCCAGGAAGTTGTGAAAATAGGAGGAGAATGTGGTGTGTGTGAGGAGTGTTTGGGGTAGGAGGAGAATGTGGTGTGAGGAGTGTTTGGGGGATTTTTTTTTATAGGAAGTGAATATAGCCGTTGGCCAACGGGCAAAATGCCAACGGTGCACGGCCCGCCAACTGAGTTGGCGAGCGGCCCCTCGAGGAGTGCGCCCCGCCAACTCAGTTGGCGAGATGCTCGCCAACTCAGCACCTCCCAACTGAGTTGGCGAGTGGTCCCCTACTCCGCAAATTCCCAAAACTTTTCCCGTTTTGTATAATTATTTAATAAATTATTACTTTAAATGAAAAAATCCGTTGTTTTATGGATAGAGAGCCATTTTTAAGCTCTTCTATACCAATGACGGAAAAAGGAACAATTGACATCCAGAGCTCAAAATGGAGTCTTTACTTCCTAAGTAGATTTCCATGTTTTTCTTGGAACGAAAATTCATGTATTTTTCTTATGCTTTATGTTTTTTTTTTCCTTTGTGTTCTTTTTGTGGTTGTTTGGCTAGCTCTAATAGTATTGTAATGTTTTTGTTAGTGGTGGGCCAACAATTATGTTTACTATCTATTGCATGTTTTAATTGTACTAGTGAATCCATGTGCAACAAAAACCAATTAACTTGGAATACATCAACAAATCTGCTTGCTCTTTGCAGAAGAAATACCAAGAGGTTTGCACCACCCAGGAAGCTGAAACAAACGTTCTTCCGAACTTGGCCTCAGATGAACTTGGCAGCATACTCTCTGCAACAAAATGTAATATCTTCAATATGTTCATATAAAGAACAGCCCCAATGTATTAGTCCTCATATCTGTCATGATATGAGCTTCATATCAACATTTTCTTAATCAAGTCCTTTCTATTTCTATTTGGCAAAAAAAAAAAAAAAAAATCAGAAAATTTACTGTACATAAAATATTTTTAAATAAATTAGGTAAAACGAAAATATTTTAAAAAAAATAAAATTACGTAAGATTTTGTCATCCCAGATGGCAAAAATATGAAAAAATAGTTTTTAAATTCTTTTGTTACATTTTCGCCAACTGAGATGACGAAAATTTGGTTTTGCTCAATTTTCGAAATCTGTAAATTTGACTATGATTTTTTTTGATTTGTTTTTGTTTGTTTTTTAGGTTTTTTTTTTTTTTTTGGTTTTTTTGGGATAATGGATTTGGTTTTATTTTTGTTGGTTTTATTTTTGTGTTATTTTTTTTTTTTGGCACTTCTCTGCCCAATGGACTCTCTTTTTTTTTTACCGTTCATATTGTAACGTTTTTTTGTCCCAGGGGAGGGTGGGGCCGGGTGGGACCCATATGTAGAGAGGGGGGGGGGGGGGGGGGAGTATAGCATTATGGTCATTTAAAGTTTCTACCGTAATCGAAAGTTAAATCGATCTCAGTACGATTAATAAATTATTTATAAATAGATAATTTTGTCGTTAAAAAAAATGTCCCATTTTTAATCATCTTCACACTGATATATTGAACGATAAAATTTGAGGATCCGGAGACCAATTTTTACTCGTTAACATCGAAATACCAAAAGAAAATCCGAAAATAAAGTTGATCAAAATAAGATTCGGAGGTCGAAACATCGTTTGTTTGCGATTCTGAGATTTCGAAAAGTCCGTCAAACGGCGAAATAATATATCCCATAGTACTTTTCGATACGGTCGTTTTGGCAACAAATGGACCTCGTTTCAATCTATCAGTTAAATCTTATGTTACTTTAAAGTTTTAAATTTTATATTTTTACCTGTAACACGTGTCTTGTCTCGGATGTGAATTCTTTCTACACGGATTGTGTTACTCTCGTCAAGAACTTACAAATCGACCTATTGTTTAACGAAAAACGACTTCCGAACAAATAGTTATAGCCGCTCAAAGTCTCAACGGCATACGTCATTTTCTTACGACAAAGAATTTTAAAACTTTTGGATGTTCAATGAACAATATATTTTATTTAGGACTGTCAAACCAACTTCCTTAATTTTTTCTAATTTATTTAAAAAAATTATTGCTACAACAAATTTTCTTTATGAAAATTATACAAATTAAAATTACTTATAAACATTAATTATCATGGCCATAGACAAATTATATAAATTTTACGATTTTTCAGTTTTTCTTCCATCATGTTAAAATTAATTAAGAATATTAACTATCAAAACTAAAATAATTAAGTATAACTATTTAGGAAAATTATTTACATACTATAATTAACTAAAAAAAAATAACTATAAAAAATAACTAAAAAATAACTATATTAATTATTTTAGTTTGATACTTATTTTTTTAAGTTATTTTTGATAGTTATTTTTTGCATGCCCAAAAACAAAACCAACATAAAAATAAAACCAAATCCACTATCCCAAAAAAACCAACAACAAAAAATCCAAAAAAAAAAATTCATAAAGAAATTTTCGCCAACTCAGTTGGCTAAAATATAACAAAAAAGTTAAAAAAATATTTTTTTCATATTTTCGCCATTTGGGATGGTGAAATCTTTCGTAACTTAAAATGTTTTTTAAATATTTTCGGTTTAGGTAATTTATTTAAAAATAAATTGTGTACAGTAAATTTTCTGGAAAAAAAATCATGTGCAACAATTAAATTTTTTTGTTATATATATTTATATTTTAATTTTGATTTGTTATATATATATATATATATATATATATATATATATATATATATATATATATATATATATATATATATATATATATATATATATTAGAATTTGTTATTGATACTAGCTAGTAAATTCATGTGTGTTGCACGTAAAATAAAAAATTTCTAATATTATTATAAATTAATTTAAATATATTTAAATTAAAATTTATTATATTTTTATTTATTTTTATTTTTATATTTTAATTACGATTTGATTATATTTTAGTTATAATCTGTTATTGATATATCTCTACTCTTTATAAAAAAAAGTCTTGAAAAGTCGTACGTATATCTTCACGTAATTAAAAATAAATAAATTTTAACTAATTGTTTAACTACCTAATATTATATAACTATAGCCAAACACCTTTTCTATCTCATGTGGTTAAATAGGGAGGTATAGATTCGATTTTCCATTGCATTATTTATAACAAATTTATTAATTTTTTTTAAAAAAAATACATAATAAACTTTAACTAATTGTAATGTCGTTGTTTTGAGATATACATCATTAAATGTGGATTTCTTATTTTGTACAAATATAATTTAAACTTGTACGATATCACGTTCAATGACTATTTTTTTGTTCTGTAGAATCGAAACATGACAATGCGGATATCGATCTTCTCGACGAAGGCACAGATGGGGCTGCCGACGATGTTGTGGATCCACATGGCACCAGATCTCAATGCGGCTGTTGGCAAATTTGATAGAAACTCAAGGAACAGTGAGCGGAAAGGGACGTGTCATGCAAGAAAAGTCCAGGCATACATTTCAATGGATATGGAAAACGAAGGATGAAGTTCTTAATTTCTAATATTATATTTATTTTAGTGCACTGAGGTGAAGTTGAAACATAGCCCAAGGGTGAGAAGGTGTTTTTTTTTTTTTAGTTGAAGAAAGAATAGAAATTGGTATTGAAATTTAAAGTCCTTAAATTTCAATATATAACAACAATTGGGATTGAAATTTCAAGAGTCCTTAAATTTACAGTTTAGGGTACAGCGGTAAGAATTGGTAAATGCTTTTACTTTTAAGTAAATAGGGAATATCAGATCTGCTCTCCCCTGATCATTGAGAAATGCTTCTACTTTTTAAGTAACTCTTCCCAAAACCCAATACCACTATACTGTTTTGTTACCCACGCCTTTCCGACTATCAAGAAATGGAAATTAACTGCTTTAACTAACCCACTATATAAAAATGGACTGATAGAGTCCAAGTTCTCCTGATGATGAGCCTCAATACATGCTCAGTATCGTTTGCACTGTCAGCAAGAAAAACTCCCAAGGGCATTTCGTCGAACAGTTGGTGTGCACAAGTGCATCGGTTTGGACTATGTTCTTTGCACGAATGATAGGATTATTGGAGGAAGAAAACAACAAGGAACAAGCAAGGATTGAAGGGGTTGGATGCTCACCTGCTTGCTAGCTCCGGTCGACATGGAATCCAAGAGGCGGATCGATCGAACAGAACCCTCGTGTCCGCAAGACCAATCCGAAGAAACAATTCGTTGCCAGAGGTTTGTCAAGATCGAACGAACTTGAGTTCGATGACGATCGGTTCGAACCCCTTCCACCAGTCGAAGCTCGAGATCGTCAAGATCTGGGGAAGGAAGGCCATCAGCCTCTGAAGCTCGTCGGAGTTGCGGTCAGTCTCGTCGGGAACAACAGTTGATCTCGCCGGGAGATCGATCCACACATTGACGCCGTCGTCGACTCGAAATCAAAGCTCAGACCCGCTGACGTCGCCATGGCTAGGGTTTGGAGATCTTCAGGGAGGAAGGAGGAAAACAAGAAGAAGAAGAAGAACAAGAACAAGAACAAGAAAGTCGGTTCATAACCGTTGATTTCTTGGCTACTGTTCCTCTTAAATTCAAATGAGGGTGTGAAGAGCAGCAGAGAAATGGGCCCCTGGAGTGGGTTGGGCGGAGAATCGGGCTGTGAGCAGTGTTGGGTTGGAAAAAAATGGGTTGGAAAAAAATGGGTTTTAATTAGTTTGAAACCTTTTTATAGATGCAAATGGAAACTTCTAATTCTCAATTCAAACACATGGTTAATAGTTTGTTAGAGAGTTTGTCACAAGAAGCTTCTACGTCTTTAGTTAATAAATATTGTGCTTAGTAAATTACTAGTCATGCCATTACTATATTGTCATTGTCATTAATGTCTAATTTATTTCTTTTAAGAAAAACCTTTTAGAAGATGTATATTGAATTTAGTAATCAATTAAAATTTTATTTAGGATTTTCGGGACGGTAGTTACACCGATGGATCTTGTAATAATTTTTTCCTTAGGAATAAATTGTTTGTCAACTTTTAAAAATCGTTGGTAATTGTGAGACTGTAATGGATTTTTATCGTTACGAAATAATTTTATGCAATAGTTTAAACCATTAGAAAAGAAAAAAAATTTAAATAATTTTTACCATTATAAATGAATAAAAAATTAAAAATTTGGTGACTATTAAGCCGGAGCTTTAAGCTATCAATTATTAACCAATATTCATTACGAGAATACAATTTACACAATACAATTCATACATACACATTCAAAATTTAAAAAAAAAAAGGGAAGCAAGGGAAGTATAGTACTTGGTGCAACTTTCCATCATGTAGCTGCCAATTCTCTCCTTCTTTGCTAATAGCTGTCAATTCTCTCCTCTTCTTTGTTAGTTCCGAGGCTTAATCAAAAGATGGATGAGAGAGACCAGGAACAGAGGTTCACGTAAACCTTTCGGTATACCCTCTGTTGGATGCTGAAGTGCAGTCAAGATCAGAGGTTCACACAAAAGTTTTCTCTTTAATATCCTCGATTCCAACGAAGAACTACTATATGTAAAAATCTCTATTACAACTTCTGAGGATTACAAAAAATCAAGTAACAAACTCTCGTTCTTCCTTGCAAACGCAATTGCAAAAGGACAGAATAAATTACAACTTTGTAGCAGAGAAGAAGAAGAGAAAAAGGAACAACTACTTGCTGGAGTGATGAGGATCACCGTTGCTCAAAACAAGATTCGTCCAACACGATCTGCTCTCAGGAACCAGCAAATTCTGAGAAGAACTACTGGAACGCTCGTTGTCACATCTGTCACGAACTCACACTAACTCCTGGACTCCAATGGTGATCGTAGGACGATACTCTCTCCATCTCTAAATTTTGAAGTAAGTTCTCAAAGGGGCACGAAGAAAGTATTTATAGAGTAGGGTGGAAACCCTAACCCTAATCATGGCCGCCAACCGATTACGTAAAGATAGGAACAAATTAAATTCAAATCCCACACTCTCAAACTTTCCATAAATGTTCAAATCCAGCAATCAGCGGGATCATGCACCAACCAAGCTCTTTGTGCATATGTGCACAGCAACACAACCGTAACTGCTCCTGTGCGCATAAGCTAGTAGCACAGCATCTCATGTGTGCATGCTCGCAGCAGTACAGTGGTGCATGCACACATAACTGCACATATATCCGCGTATAACCGCACAAATTCTTACATAGACCGCACATAGCCCGCTCATGCGCCCGCGCATGCACTACCTGTGCATGCACCTGCGCTAGCAACCACGAATACAACTCGCATATAAAATAAGTGCACGAGTGCAACATATGCTTACAAGAGCCATGCGATGCTGCTGACGTGCTAAGCGCGCCATCAAAGCGCCACTTTGCGCCCGAGTCTAAGTCGTTTGGGACTTAGCTCCTAAGAGAATTCTTCCAAGAGAGTGACAAATAGCATAAATGCTTTCTTTGAGGAGTTTAGCCTTCATCCTACTAGAAAAATATCCCACATGACACCCATCCTTGGGCCACTATCCCATTTGCCTCTCTCAACACCCTCATGGTATTATATTGAGATACCCACTTGGAGTATTTTCTAATGTGGTATTATCTTTCTAGCTTTAATCATAAAAAAACTCCAATAATTCCCCACATATCTCAATATTATATGTATCCCAATACTGGATCTGTATTTGTAGCAACATCAAATGCAGTCAACCAAAGACTATATATATATAAAACCCTTTACAGCAACAAAAGTTGCATATTATTTACATTTACAGAACTAAACAACCCCTTACTTTAAACTTCTTAGTAAGTTGTTTATATTCTCATAGTACACTTGTCTCATACCATCAGCACCTCAATGTTGCATGCAGGCACTAGTTGCTGATTTTGAAGTTCCAGAGGGAATATATTCACGGACGCGGATTGAGGATACCAACCCGGTTTATCTTTCGTTGGGAGCAAATGTCATGCTAGAGTATTCACTCGAAGAAGTGGGTTTTAAGAACCCTGGACATTTTGATTTTGATTTTGATTTTGATTTTGATTTTTTGACTTTCCAATGTGGATCCAGGAAATAGTTTTTAGTAAATTGTTTATTGATTTGTGCAGGCAGAAGCCCTTCTAAGAAAGAACTTAGATAATGCTAAATCCAGTGTAGAGGTCCTCGCTACTCATTTGCAGTTTCTGAGAAACCAAATTATAATTACTCAGCTATATTGACTCTTATGATGGATGTTTTTTAGCAAGTGATCCTAGAATATTATATGTTTTAGGCTTAATTTTACCTTAATACCCTCAAGTATTCAAGTTTTTCAACTTGATACCATAAACTTTAATATCATACAAATCACTTGTCACAACCCGTACCCGGATTTGAGGGCACGAGTACGTGAGCAACGTCCAGCCTACATCGTAATAACGACATAGAACACTGTCTAGGTCAACAATACTTTCTAAATATCTCATACAAAATATATAAGGTACCTGCCATGCTATCTCAACTCCAAATGGAGGACAATATGATAATGATAATCAATACTCAATCATAATATATAACTAAAGGAAGATAAAGGCACGATATGGAATAAAAGAAGGAGTCACGAAGTCACAATACAATCCATCCAAGACCAATAGTTTATCTACAACACAAGTCTCAAATAATATATACATGCCAAATGTCTAAGATGGGACATATACAATATCATAAATGAGAGTAGCTAAGCCTCCCCGACTGCTGGTACTACTCAACATGCTTTACGGTGCTATCTCAACGGCCTCGCCATCCTGTGGCCCGTAATAGGTGGGGCACCTCTCCTCTAACTAGTTATTTGAAAAATATATCCCGTCAGGATGGAGCGAGCACACCTCTAACAACAGTTCCAGTTAATTGATAATGACTATAAACAGAAATAGAGAATGTAATACAAATTGAGAAATAATGAACAATATCATACTACGGTATAAAGAGACAAATAATCTAGAGCAATATGGTAAAAAATTGATCACAATGAAATAAAATAAAGGCAATGATCTAGAGTATAGAGAAGGAACTATAACTACACTAAGTGTTTAAAATATTAGTTAGATATGTGATCGACTTGGGTTAACAAGATCTACGTTATCAAGGCTATAACATAATCATATGTATAGTATGATTGGCTGTTGTCTACAAGTAATACGATCAATAACACAATCATGTATACATTAACACGATCAATAACACAATCACGTATGATTGGCTGTTGTCTACTATCACATATCAATAACACAATCATAGGATCAATATAATTGGTTATTGTCTACAAGTAACACGATCAATAACACAATCACGTATGACTAGCTGTTGTCTACATTATACAATACATTGTTTATGGTTTTGATCATATATCTACCTAGCATCTCCCCTGCCCCTGACTAGCATAATGGATCCATATCACAATATATTACGACACGATAATCATTATACAAGATCTATAATGCAAACACGATGATCACGGTCTATATAATCACGAGAAATATCAAGGTAATCATTGAAGAGTAACATCTTATGACGAGAATCCAAGTATACTAATCCGTGTACCACCGTGTCAGGAGTCAAGTAAATATTTCTAAATACTTATATTATAGGAATTATCAAATAATAGAAACTATCCGAGAATGTACTCTCCTTTGGTCCTGAGCAAAAGATATAACTCGGTGTCCGAGTTGGTGTCACACACACCTATATATGAATGACATGTCAAATAGGTAAAAAGAATGATAAATGAGCTATAAATATACTAAATATGATTTGCTAGGTCAATACTAGATCACACTGGTCAACTAGGCCAAAGGTTGACTTTTAGGGTCAAACTAGTCAAAATTAGGTCATACCTATATTTTTAGACCAATACTAGTTAATCTAGTCAATACCTTGGGGTATTAGCTATACTAGTCATTAATACTAAGGTATTTACATACCTACTCATGAACATTAATTATCATCTATATTAGAGTATCTTAGTATCTGTACTATTTACTTAACTAACATATTAATATATGATATATCTATAATATTAATATTACCTTAGCTAATCCTCTACCCTTGGGATAACTCTTAATCCTTGACATTTACTTTGCCTATCAATGACTGATACTAAGGGACACTCACCCCCTTATACTAGGCACTTGAACTCACATAAATCACCCTCACTATCCTATACTACAATACTTGAGTCTCATTACCCAAACATCTGATATCAGATATCTTAGTATCAACTTCCTCCTCATATCAGTCACCTGAACACCCTCTACTGCACCTACCTTACCTGATATCTGATTCCTATGTTGAAATATTGTTGCATACAGTCACCATAAGCAGCAGACAAACAGACTTTACATACCCAGGCCTTCTCAACCCCTACACACTTAATATCTGATACTACTCCTCACTGGGTACATCTCCCTCACTGCTCAAGCAGGACAACACTCCATCTATAGACACACAAGCATTCTTCCTTATGATACACTCGAGCCCCACTAGATTGTGCACCTACTTGTGCACAGGTACAGTCCCACAACCTTCATACCACTATCAAACTTTTCCTCATCTGAACACATGTTTACCTACGCATGCTACATCAACCTGGTATCAGGTCTGATACCAACATACCCATTCTCGAGTGTCATTGCCAAGCTACTACTCGATACTCCCTCATTGCTATTATAATTACCCATATATGCAGCAGTGTCACACTGCAACCCGAGCTAACCCAGATCCTCACTCATATATTAATGCATGACTTGTGCACACCTGCACAACCATCCAATTACTCCTGCAGATGTTGTATTTACTGCTACTGCTTCATGGTGTTGCACATATGGCAGCTGTGCTGTCACGCCCCAGCCCCGAGGGCCGCCAGGACCACCGCTTCTCCCCCGCCGGGACTGGACGCGAATCACCGAGCCTCGGCGTACCCAGACGGGGCAAGGAATGTGGCCCGTTTGATACCGGGACGTGATGCCGTACGAGCCTGGGGTTGCGCCCGCACAAGGCCATATCGTTAGAGTTTGTTCGGCTATCATCGCATCAATCGAGTAAGCAGCGGAGGAATATTGTTGTAATATAATGCATTTAGCCATTGAGTATTCGGGGCAAATCGAGGGACTGGGTTTTCTCTATTACAAAGGTATCGTTCCATACATTATGCCCCTTTATACGATAGCAACTCGGGGCAATCGAAACCAAGATTCTGGGTCTTGGGGACTGAGGCACGCCTATCGCTCCCTCGGACGATCCAGTACCTGTAAGCAAGTAAACTGTTGGTGGGTCAGCACTTTTATAAGTACTGGTGAGATAAAACAACTTTACAGAAGCAAGCATTCACTAAAACCAACACTAAGTAATCATATTATAAAATATTACATTACTAGTAATCTTTCTAGTTTTACCTATGTTCGTTACATGCAGTAGAAGAACGGAGTCATATTACATTATTTTGGAAACATCTTTTAAAACAGAGTTTCATATTGAATAAGCAAACAAGATAAGCCATTCGTTCTGTTTCAGGGTGTGCGCAACGTGTCTCGTGAGACTCTAGGGACAAATGCATAGCTAGACACACAAATACATATCATAGGGGCAGTCCTCTATCCAAGCCAATATAATAAACTAGCTATATGCAGTGTGGTCCCCGAGTATCACAGGATCGACAGCTGTTGGTCCAGCATACCAATGACTCTTTATCTGATGCTAATGGAAGCTGTGACTCATGGTTGCTTTCTACTATCTCTGTAGCAGCCGTGACACATGCAGTTCAGCTCTCCACTAATATCCATTGTCCGATCGATGCGAATGCATGAAAACACTATCAAATAAACTTTAGGATGTAGACGAGACGAACCATCAGACTATATTCTTGTTGCGGGGCCAAGCCGCCTTATCATTTGAACACATTCAGGCACACGATATGGTTCTCTCAGAGCATAGGCGATAGTGAATATGTTCATGCAAACACATACTCTTAGATAAGCATTTCAGGATTCTTAGTTAAGCTGACATGTTCGTTTCAAAGATAAGCTAGGTGACTTCGTTCAGTAACATGCAAGGTAGGTTCTATCATTCTCTTATAAAAATATTGTAAGCAAAAACTCAGATTATTATTAAGGTGTGCAAGAATCAGAGAACGAAGTTCTGCCTACTCACCTTGATACATAATGCCGACGCGGAGCGGGATATTACATACTTACCCACCAATAAAAAGTTTCGTCCTCGAAACTTCAAGGATAAACTTCTCAATATTCTGAGCAGCGATAGCCCTCATCCCTCGCAGTACTCAATCGAAACAATCAAGCAAATCAAGTCTAGAAAACATTTACACTTTGAGAATATCTATGGACTTATTGTATGGAACGCTCTATTGCAATACCATATCGATAATATCTCAGAGTCATAGCAACGAATTTGGGCCAAGAGATCTATTCTGCTCTGATACCATTATGTCACGCCCCGGCCCCGAGGGCCGCCCGGACCACCGCCTCTCCCCCGCCGGGACCAGACGTGAATCACCGCGCCTCGGTGCACCCCGACGGGGCAAAGAATGTGGCCCATTTAATACCGGGACGTGATGCCGTACGAGCCTGGGGTTGCGCCCGCACAAGGCCATATCGTTAGAGTTTGTTTGGCTATCATCGCATCAATCGAGTAAGCAGCGGAGGAATATTGTTACAATGTAATGCATTTAGCCAACTAAGTATTCGGGGCAAATTGAGGGACTGGGTTCTCTCTATTACAAAGGCATCGTTCCATACATTATGCCCCTTTATACGATAGCAACTTGGGGCAATCGAAACTAGGATTTCGGGTCTTGGGGACTGAGGCACGCCTATCGCTCCCTCGAACGATCCAGTACCTACAAGCAAGTAAATTATTGGTGGGTCAGCATTTTTATAAGTACTGGTGAGATAAAACAACTAAACAGAAGCAAGCATTCACTAAAATCAACACTAAGTAATCATGTTATAAAATATTACATTACTAGTGATCTTTCTAGTTTTACCTATGTTCGTTACATGCAGCAGAAGAACGGAGTCATATTATATTATTTTGGAATAAGCAAGCAAGACAAGCCGTTCGTTCTGTTTCAGGGTGTGCGCAGCATGTCTCGTGAGACTCTAGGGACAAATGCATAGCTAGACACACAAATGCATATCTTAGGGGCAGTCCTCTATCCAAGCCAACACAATGAACTAGCTATATGCAGTGCGGTCCTCGAGTATCTTAGGATCGACAGCTGTTGGTCCAGCATACCAATGACTCTTTATCTGATGCTAATGGCAGCTGTGACTCATGGTTGCTTTCCACTATCTCTGTAGCAGCCGTGACACATGCAGTTCAGCTCTCCACCAATAGGCAATGTCCGACCGATGCGAATGCATGGAAACACTATCAAATAAATTTTAGGATGCAGATAAGATGAACCATCAGACTATATTCATGTTACGGGGGTAAGCCACCTTATCATTTGAACACATTCAGGCACACGATATGGTTCTCTCGGAGCATAGGTGATAGTGAACATGTTCATGCAAACACATACTCTGGGATAAGCGTTTCAGGATTCTTAGTTAAGTAGACATGTTCGTTTCAAAGACAAGCTAGGTGAGTTCGTTCATTAACATGTAAGGCAGGTTCTATCATTCTCTTATGAAAATATTGCAAGCAAAAACTCAGATTATTATTAAGGTGTGCAAGAATCAGAGAACGAAGTTCTGCCCACTCACCTTGATACATAATGCCGACACGGAGCGGGATATTACATGTGCTAAGTTGCTGCCACAATCACCTATGGCTACTGCTGTTGTTGTTGAGGTTGGTTCTCTACTCCATTCCCCTTACCAACTGGGCCAACCTCTTATGCAACCCTCACCTGACTGCAAAAGCAGTGCAAGCAGGCCTGCACACAGGTTTTCTCCCCTTCACATACTTGTTGTTTCCACCTTCTTGCTGTACTCTTGCACGACCACAACACACAAACTATTGCCTATCAGCACTCGTACTGCAGCTGATGCTTACTCTATTACTGATTGCAGCAGGCAATGCCTCCTCCCCCATCTAAACTGCTACTGCAACTTCCTTCCATCACTGCCGCAACACTTGAGTGTGCACTGATACCCCATCAAGCTATATACATACACACAAACTCATATATATATATATATATATATATATATATATATATATATATATATATATATATATATATATATATATATATATATATATATATATACTACCATATACATATACACTTATACATATAAGATATCATCGTAATATCTAACCATCAACACACTCCAAACACAGTCACTTGCCTTCAATCCAGTGCATAACATTGCTAATACTTCAGTTGCAATACACATCAATTTGAGACCAGTTTTCCATAATCCAACTGACCCTCACATTGTGTATACTCACTGATACACATCACAGTTATACCATCAACACCTTTGTACCCATCTCTCAACTGTGATACCCTCATATCTACACTCATATCCACTTGAGCACCACTACTGCTACTGTGTTCAGGTTTCCACAAGACAGTGCACATAGCACACACTCACACACTCATAACTGAAACACCCTATCATCAATACTATAATATCATAATGGAGCACCCTCACTCCCACATGTACACACACAAAGGCACTCATATATTTATATAATTATACACATGTATACTAATAGCAATTAACCAAAAATAGGCGATTATATTGTGCCTGTATGAAAATTCTCAGATCTGTAATGTGTCTTTATCTGCATCTATGTCCATATCTGTTATGTCCGTAAAATCCTCAAGTAGGGCTTAGTACGAGACAACTTCTAGCAATTTCCTTGGTCCATTTCTTTTATCATTGTCCTTTAACCTTTCCATATAGTTCTCTGAGAAGAAAAACCCTTGATCTATCCTTTGAAAAATCCCCCTTTGTTTTGTAGATTACATAGATGCTGAGATTTTGTGTGTGTGTATTTGCGCGCACATTACTTACAAGAGCATTATTGTGCAGGTTACAATTGCGCAGGTGTACAACTAGGATGTTCACCAGTGAAGAAGCAAACAAGTTGCATTAGAAACTTAATAATCTGAAATGGCGGCTTCTTGATAAACAAAATATAGCATCGATATCTTCTTTGTCGATCTGATGCGCATAAAGTTATTTGAAAAGTAGTTAAGTGTGTTTGAAATTTTGGCATTTGATAACTCTCCAAGCAGCTTATGATGTAATATGTTTGTTGTGTTCTGTTAGTTGGTTGCATGACTTTGTCAAATTTATTTAATATTAAAGCTTTTTTTTTTCAACAAAATATCCTCAACAATTTAAGTTGCTCAACTTGACGGCCTAAACTTTAATATTATACTACTAAATATCTTCAACTATTTAAGTTGTTCAAGTCGATGCCTTCCGTCATTCAAGAGTTAATTTTTTCTTGCCAATAAAAAGAAATATTTTTGGGACAAAATTATCCTTGATTATTTATAAGTAATCCTCTTAACCTTTTATATAATTTATTCCCTTATTTTTTTTGTGGTGATGTCCTAACTCTCTTTTTTTCCCTCAAAAGTACATAGGGTCAGAGAAAATTATAGGGATAAACGCGAAAACAATCTGATTGGAAAGAACATGTACTTCATCATGAATGGTCTTAGTAAGTTTCTTCGAGGAAGATCTAGAATGGGTGGACATGTTTTCTTGGGTGAGGATATGATTTTCTAGGGTCGTGATATTTGTTGAACAATTAGTAGGTGCTATGTAGAGGAGAAATGTGGAGCGAACAATAGAGGAGAGAGAAGTAGTTATTGATAAACAAAATATAAGTCCTCATTTTTACCACTAGTTTGATACGTGAAAACTTTTGAGTGGGAGGGTGAACATCCACCCTAGTTTTGGTGGGTGAACAAAAATGGACTCCTTTTCTAATAGTTCGTACTAACCCATCCTATTTAATATGCAATGGATTTATATAATAGAAATTTATTTAAAGTATATTCTATACTTTAAAACAACAAGAATATTTTGCCTGAGGCTTTTTCAGGGGCACTACAAATTAAAGTTACTCGAGCCTGTAACGCTCCAGTTCCATATGTGCTAATTCAGAGAAAGAATATTCTTTCCTCAAACTTGTTCTTAAATTTCTCCTACTGTACTATCATATCTGATTCTCTGGATGTTCAGCATCCACCAATTTTCTGCCACATCTTTCAGTTGGATCCTATAAGAAACAACCCAAAACGAGGTAATAATAATAGTAGTATAAGAAGAAAATAGTTGATAATAAGGTTCGAAATAAAACGAACGACCATATAGAAGCATACATTACAGAAGAAAAAAGATAGGAAACTACCTATTTCATTCATATGTTCTACAGTCTATGGTGACATTTATACACTGTAGCCTACTTAATAGTTGCTATAGGAGAATCTTCATGAAATATCAATGAGCAAAATATCCTGTAATTTATTTCCTATTTTCCTTATTGACCCCCCCCCCCCTCCCTCCCAATTTTTTTTTTTACCTTAGATCACCTCGATGCACCAAAGATATTGTAGTTTTCATGCTTTGTGTAACTATTTCTATTAATCTGAACCTTCTAGCCAGAATGATAACATTTAGGGTCTTTGGACCGACCCTTATAATTTTCTATGCACTTGTCCCTACCATTTAGACCTCTACTTTTGTTCTCTCTCAGCTCTTTGACACTAACATCTCAAACTCTAATGAAGAGGATGCGTCCAAAGATTTTTACTACATATCCTCTTTTAACACATGCTCTTAGCGAAATCTAAATCCACCACATCTTTACGAGCAGAAGTGATCATAGACATCCATACAGTTTTTTATGAATCTGACAAAGTTCCCAACAACCAAAGTACCAAAATATGGTTATCGAATTTGATCCCATATTGTTGACAGCTGATCGACCATGTCCTGAAACTTATTTACATAATTTGTAATCGATGTACCATTCTTGTACCTCAGACCCATCATTTATCGAATAAAAATAATTTATTAATGTCGGTCTTCTTGGCATATAAGGACTCCAACTTTTTCCATAAGCATGATCAATTGTGATGTGATATTGTAAAAAATAAATCATCTACGATATGTCTAATATAACCACGTACTTGTTTATGCTCGAACGACGGATCTTCCTTTGATTTATTGTTGGCCTTTTCGAAATCAAACATTTGTAGATGTAACTTCTTAATGAAAGAAGATCATTTATCTTTGTTCCGCTAATAATGATAATCCGTGTGATTCAAGGTTAACCATATGAAGTGGTTTTACGTCCATTTTTCATATTTAGACAACCTATCAAACACCTGACACCCTCCAACCTTATGCTCTGATACCACTCTATTGGGGAGGGAGCTCGGAACTTAGCAGAGTAATATCATTTCCAATAGAAAGAAGGGGACTCAACTAAATCCTAGAAACCTGCAAACACACAATACCACATCACGAGATTATAATCGCAAACAAACAACAAATTTTGCGTGGAAAGTCGATATGGAAGAAAACCATAGGACGATCGGAGTCCAACCTAAGAATGAATCAACTACTGGAATAGAAGAAATACACCAACTTCTACGAAACAAATCATGAATTCTCTCTTGATTCCTTCTTCCTCTTCTCAAACTTGTAAAGGCTCCTTTTTGGAATCTTACACAAACTCTCCATTAGGTTAGGGGATAACATATGCTGCATATCTTAATGCCGAGAAAAATCAGACCATCAAATTATGTCCAAGATGGATGCCGATATATCGGTTCCAATATAGCTACAAATCCGGTTGGTCTCGAGAAAATCAATCATTGCACCACCTATAAAGTGGTATACTGGTAGTATGTCGTCTGTATGGTCGTTGCTCTGATACTTGTCAAATTTGGCTCCAATACGAGTTCCAGATGCTGGTCACAATCTTGGATGTTCTCCACATAAAAATAGAAACCAATCCAACAATATAAATGTGTCAAATCCTAAATTGTATGGATTTTATGTTTCTTATTTGTCGAGCGTACATTGACCGGAAGTTGTACTCTTTTTTTCCTTTTAAAGCACCAACACAAATGGATCGGTTATCCATAGTACTTTTTATTGATTGAAAAAAAAAATTGAGAAAATTTGAATTGTACCCCCATTTTATTTAGTCATATTTATGGTGCATCCTACATGATTATCATAATGTATGATCCCCCTCCCACTTTTAACAGAAACTAACAGTCAACTGCTTTGACTGTTAATTTTTGACCGAAATACCCCTTCCCTCTTCAACCCTCCCCTTTCCTCTGTTGTGTACTAAGAAGGATATTTTGGTCCAAATTTTTTTGTCAAAGGGGTTGATCGTTAGTTAGAAATTGTTTCCGTCAAAAATCAGAGAGGAGAGGGAGGAAGGGTGTCATACATTATGATCGTATGGGGTGCACCTTGAATATAGGTAAATAAAATGGAGTGCAACTCAAATTTTGCTCTTAATTTTTTTGGGACATCGTTTGAAAACAATTCCGGACCTAAGAATTCAGACCCAAAAAATACATGTTTTTACACCAACTAACCAAACCAATTTCAGATGTTGTTAATTGCACAATATGTTATTAAGGGTAAATGTTAAGGGCACCACAAGAATTACTATAGGGTAATACAATTTTGACACTCCTAAGACTGCCAAAATTCTTACAATTTTTTTGCATATTCAGGACTCTTAAAATTTTGGCAGTTCACTAAAAATTAGGATTGACAAAATTTTGTTAGTCCTAAAATAACAAGAACTGCAGAGATTTTGAGGACAGTCCAAAATATGTGCATGATTATCAAAAATGTAAAAAATATATGATGTTCCTAATAATTTTTTCAGTGCTCGTCTTGTTAATCTCCCATAATGAACGTTGAGCAGCTTGAGTGCACTTTTCTAGTAGTCGGCCGGTCCGAAGATTCTTGGAAGGATTCTACGAAAATTTTGAAGTAAGAATCCTTCTCAGGTGAAATCTGTTTCTTGGAAGTGATTTCGGAGATTCTTTACCAACAAGAGAAATAGTGACGTATTACTTAAGTTGGCTTTGGGGATTCATTTCTATAACAAGGGATCTTGGAGTATCCAGAGGTATTTATAGTACTGTCAAGGGTGTTTACATGCAGACACACACACACATAAACTAGATGGATATGGGGAGAGTAGCAAGTGATGGACGCGACTGCCGGAACGAGGAGAGCCACGACGCAGTCGTCGTCGTATCGGGGTACTAATATGGAATGCACAGATTCACGATCAAGGCGATTCTCTGGCTGCTGTGGCCTGTGGTCTCGGTGGAGGTTCTCTCGTCAATGCCGGAGTGCTCGTACCGACTCCGGTCCGAGCAAGGAGGGACCCCAGATGGCCCGAGGAGTGGCACAAGGACTGGGAGCTCCACGAGGGACGTGCCTCGGCGATGCTTGGCACGCAGGGCGTTCCGGTCGAGTTCCCGAACGCCCGAGTGATGCAGCAAATAGTGGATCAATTAGAGATTGAAGAGTGCAGGCCGGATCCTATAAAGCTGAGCATCAACTTCGGCAGAGGGTCCGAAGGAGGAGGGGCCCCTACAATGCCAAGAATTCCACAGCCAAGAACTACTTGGCTTCAGCAATTCAGGTATATATGTATGTCATCTTTCTTACTAAAAGTCATGTCACTAAATGTTGGGTTTTGTAAATCTTGTTGGTGTTTTTGCCTTTGGACTAGTAAAGATAGTCCCACATTGGCTACACCACCAAGTGGGTATCTCAATATAAAACTTTGTATGTGGTTAGGTGTGCACATGGAGTGTGGTGAGAAACATGGGTGCCATGTGGAAGTATTTTATTAGAAGAAAAAATGATTAAAATCTCAATGAAAGCTTTTAAGCTTTTTGTCATGCTCTAGGATATTATTCCATAGGAGCTAAGCCCTATCGACTCGGACTCGGACTCAAGGGCGCAAAGTGGTTCTTTGTTGGCGCACTCGTCAGCATCGTCGCAAGGCGCTTGTGCGTTGTTGTTGTGCTCGTTTTATGTGCGTATTGCATGAGCGGGTGCTGGACGGACGATGACCGGGTGCTGAGTGAGCTATGCATTGGACTGCGATTGTGGGATATCAGTTTTGTATATTGGCTTTTTAGTCCCACATCGGAAAGAAGAGGAGGATAGGCTTTCATACTTTTCTATATAAAGAGCCATCTAGCCTCCTTTTGAGACAGACCAAAAATTAAGAAATGTGAGTCCAAATTAGTCCGTTCGAGTCACACAAAGAGGTGACTACGGTGGTTTTCACCGCCCCAGCAAGAATATTTTTTTATTCTATCTTCATCTCCTTTTTTTCTAGTTATAAACGTTATATCCCAATTGCAACTGCATTTGCAAGGAAGAACGTATTTTTGGTTCTTTAGCTCAGTAACCTAGAAGGAGTTGTAATAAGCTACTATATTTGTATTTTTATATAGTTCTTCGTTGGATCGAAGTATATCAGTGAGGGAACTTTTGTGTGAACTCCTGATCTTGATTTCAACTTCTTATTATACCATCTTTGATTAAGCCTCGGGACTAACAATCTCAAAGCAAGATCAGAGTAAAATGGAGAACAACCGTGCAAGTCTTCTCAACACAAGTTTTTACAAACTTGAGAAGATTGACGGGCTACACTTTAATCATTTGGATGAGGAAGGAGTCATCTATCAAATGTTGGACGTTAGTAGAGAGATTCAGGATCTACAATTCTTACGGATGGAAGTGAACTTGATCTGGCGTCGCTGGAGATGCACATTCCAAGAGAAAGAAAGTCGACATCTGATGCAAGTTGGTGCATGAAGATATTTGAAGCTAGTAGCTACATAAAGAATTCTACAGCAGTTGCAGAAGAGAGACTGGCACTATGCATCTACGCATGGCAACAATTAGAACATGGAAGAACTCGGCACATAAGCAGTCTCGGCGCAGGGCATTCACTGCACATGGCAGGCTCGGTGCAGTGTAGTCACTGTGCATGGAGTTCTTTGGGTGCATGGCAGGACTTGGCGCATGGAAGCATCTATGTGGCTAGCTCTAAACAAGATCTATATGCGGCCATGTTATGCGCATAGGGCTATAAGCACCTTGGCGCATGTCTCTTCAAGCCTGAAGGACCATGAGAATGAGGATTGCAAATCCAATTTTAAACGAAAATATCAAGCTAAAAGCTTAACTTGGTTACTTTGATTACTTAACTTAGTTGCTATGATTGGCTGGTTAAGTTATCTGACGTGGTTGCTTACTGGTGAATGGACACTAGTGCATCTAGCCACGGGAGCTCTAGGAAGAGCAGTTCACTAAGGTCAAGCCTATCACTTAAGAACGCCGAAGATCTCGATAGCGAATAAGAATCAAGCAGAGGATCTGGGGGTCGAGGAGGGGGCGGAGGCGAACGGAGGGGGGGCAGAGAGGGGGGGTTCGAGGAGGGGTCGGAGGCGAACGGAGGGGGTCGAGGAGAGGGAGGGTTTGAGGAGGGGGTCAAGTAACCGCAGAGGGGTCGCCGGAGAGTGGGGGAGTTCGAGGTGGGAGTCGTCGGAGCCGGGGGGAAGAGGGTGTCGAAGAGAGAGAGAGAGAGAGAGAGAGAGATATATTGAGAATGGGAAAAAATGAAACGCGCTCTGAAATTTTAATTTTTCGTAGCGACGGATATTTCCGTCGCTATTCCATCGCTAACGTAACTGCGACGCATTAGCGACGACTTGTTGACAAAAATAATATAATTTGTTTACATAAATAAATTAGTCATAATTTCGTCGAAAGTTCGTAACTAACTCAGCGACGAATTATTTTTCGTCGCTGAAATCCATCGTTATTTAATAGTATTTTTGTAGTGTGTTACCGTCATGTGACGGTTGTAAGAGAGTTGTATGCATTTGATTGTAGTCATAGCATAGCCCTTCAAATATTGGTTCCATTGGTTGGACTGGACCCGCTGCTACAAGGAATAAAGACAGGCACAACTGCTGAAGTGTGTTCAAGCTTCCTTTGTCTTTTCTTTTAAGAAAGCTATTATTCTATTCAATTATTGTTGTCTTTTGAAAAGCTATTTATTATTCTCTTCAATTATTCTTGTCTTTGATCAACAATTATAACATTGAGCATGCACTTGTTGGCAAAGCAAGCAAGCAAGCAAGCTGTGGGAAATTTAGAATCTCTCTTCAATTTCTCTTCATCGCTACTATGACGATTATGGAATTCCTTGGCTCATTAAAAAAGTTTAAAATTTTGTTAAATAAAATTAGCTACATCACAATTTTGTTAAAAACAAAAATTATGAAAGAAAAAAATAAAATCTGATGTAATATGTATTTAGAAATTAAAATTTTAAAATTTCGGAGGAAACAAAATATAAAACTAATGAAGAAAAATTAATAAATACTTTAACAAATGTTTAACAAATGTGAAGCTAAACAAGAGGAGAAAAATAAATATTTTAATAAATATTTCTACTATAAATATAAAAATATTTTTACTTCTTTAAAAAAATAACTAGCATATATTTTTATTATGAGTAAAATAATTAAAATTTTGATGCCTCCGATATAAGTAATATAATCAAAATTTTGATTAAATAGGAAAAATACATCTTAAATTTTTAAATATTGATACAAAAGAATGGAAATATTTTCTAATTTTTAAAATAAGGGAGTGGATGTTATTTTTTATATTTATAACGACAGCATTTGTTAAAGTACTCTAAAAAATAAATTTAATAAGCACAGCTACACCACTGACGTGTGCTCTGATCGAGAAGCCAACTTGTTTTAATTCCACCAGCGTTATTTTCCAATTAAAATTCCAAACTGAAGCTTTTACTCTCTCTCTCTTCAATTATTTTAGTCTTTGATCAACAAAACATTGAGCACTTATTTTAGAATCTCTCTCTCTCCATCACAACGACTCTATGGAAATCGTGAGCAAATTCATCCAACCCTTGATGTCTTGCATTGGTAAATAATCCTCTCTCTCTCTCTCTCTCTCTCTCTCTCTCTTCTCTTTTATGTTAATCAAGTTCATTTGCTCAAACTTGAAGTAAACTTCTCTAAACACACATGTACAGACCGACAAAAATTGAAAATTAGACATGTCCAATTTCCCCAGTCTCTTTACCGGAAAGTTTCTTCATGTTTAAATTTTTCCAACCATGTTATTTTTCAGTAAAATTTATGGTTATAACAAATTTTCTGTAAATTTAATAGCAGACGAGGAAAGGAAGCACCCACCTAATCTAATAGCTTTCTTGGAAAAAGAAGAAGAAGCTACTTTAGTTTTAATTAACTTTTACAAGTTTGATTAGTTTTAGCTACTTGTATTGGATGATTTGTGCATTGGATCATGGCTAAAGCACAGAACTGTGTTGTATTGGTAGGTAGATGAAACAATCAATGGCCTCTGAATATGAGAGAATAGAATCTAAAACGTAGTTGATTTTGGCTAAATTTATTGTATCGATAATATTTTTATATTAATTAATTATATCGATAAAAGTTTTGAAAATTTTGAAATTCTGATACATATTGCCATTCCAGTGGTAAAAAATCAGTATATAATTTTTAAATTAAAACATGTCCAACAGATGCACATATTTTCGCCAACTCAGTTGGCAAAAATTCAGCAGGCTGACGTGACATGCAACAAACAATATATTTGTTTAAGTTTTCGCCAACTGAGTTGGCTAAAATTTTGCTGAATTTTTTTTGTTTTGATTTGTTTTGGTTTGTTTTGGGTTTTATGTTTAGGGTTTGATTTGGTTTGATTTTTTTCTTTTGGGATAGTTGGATTTGATTTTTTTTTGGTTACTTTTAGTGTTGGTTTTTTTCAGGTTACTTATCAACTTTTATTTTTATTTTGTAATGTTCATATTTTAACGTTCATATTGTAACATTAATATTTTGACAACGGCTTTTTTTTCAGAAAATTTATTGTAACGATAATATTTTTATATTAATTAACTACAACCGATAAAAGTTTTAAAATTTTTGAAATCCTAACAAATATTCAAAATTTAAAACATATATCTATGAGAAAATCATAATTAAAATAGATATCACAATTTAACAAATAACCAACAAATAAAAAACCAACAAAAAAACCCTAAAAAAACAAACCAAAAAAAAAAAACCAAAAAAATCCATTTGTCATATTTTAGCCATCTCGGATAGCTAAAATTTGACAAATATAAAAAAATATATATATATTTTTTTATATTTTCACCATCTGGAATGGCAAAAATTTGACAAAATATAAAAAATATATTTTGTATGCCACGTCGCTGAATTTTTGCTACGTCAACAAATATATATTTTTTGCATGTCACGTCAGTCTGCTGAATTTTCGCTAACTGAGTTGGCGAAAATATGCGCATCTGTTGGACGGGTTTCAATTTAAAAATAATTTGCTGGTTTTTCGCCATCTGGGATGGCGATATGTATCGGGATTTAAAAAATTTTTAAACTTTTATCTGTGTAGTTAATTAATATAAAAAAATTATCAGTACAGTAAATTTTTTGTTTTTTTTATATCTTTATGAAAATGCTGAGAACAAGTAAAAGAAGTCTCTCACTTTTTATGTTAATCCAGTTCATTTGTTCTTTATGAAAACGCATATATATGATCTCTTGCCAAATTCTAAAAATTGAATTCCAACTTTAGAAGTATGTATTTCTGTATGTACATCTTCTATGTCGATTGATGTTCTAATTTTTTTGAATATATTATTATTCAAATTATCCATAATAAATTTCAAATGTGTCTTTAGGAAATTATATTTTGAATGATAATAGACATGGTATTATTTATTTGTTAATTTTCTTAAAAACTATTTGATACCATAATTAATTATATTTGTCAACTTTAAATTAACAACGGGTTTCTATTAAAATTATCTATTTGTTCTAAAGACCAAAAACGAAATATTTATCATCATGATTTTAAGGGTCCGTTTGGTAAATCGTAAGTGTAATTTTTTTTGAATTTGCACTTTCAATCATGGATTTCATGTAGAAATCCATCCATTTTGTTGTCCCTTAGTAGAGAACAAATATGTTTGGTTGAGATAGAAAAGTGAAAAGTGAAAAATTTTATATTTTAGCGACTTTTATCATTAGCGACTATATAAAATTTTAAAATGAAAAGTCGCTAAAATATAAAATTTTAAAAGTCGCTACTATATTAGTGACGTCCTTAACGTCGCTAATGAAAAGTCGCTAAACTTTTCATTTAGGGCTGGTTTTCCCTCCATTTCCTTCGATCTCTCTCTCTCTCCCCCTCGATCTCTCTCTCTCTCTCCCTCTCCAGCGTTTGGGCGCTCCTCCGGACTCCGGCTCCCTTACTCCTTCGGCGACCCCCCTCCGGCCTCGTCCCCCCCCCCCCCCCTTCCGGCTCCCCTCCTCCCTCCCCGCGTCCCCTCCTCCGGTTTTTTAGCGACGTAAACGAAACGTCGCTAATATAATATAAATTAGCGACTCCAGGTAAAAACGTCGCTAGACGTCGCTAATTAGCGACGTTTAGCGACTTTTATTCAGTTTTTAAAAGATTAGTCGCCATAAGTTCAATTAAGGTCGCTAAACGTCGCTAATATATTTCATTTTGGGACTTTTTGTGACTAATTTAGCGACGTATTTATTATTAGACTTTTAGCGACGTCATTAGCGACGTTAAGGACGTCACTAATTAGCGACGTCATTATTGGCGTCACTAAAGACGTCTCTAACGTCGCTAGTTAGCGACGTCATTATTGGAGTCGCTAAAAACGTCGCTAAACTTTTCATTTAGGGCTGGTTTTCCCCCCATTTCATTCGATCTCTCTCTCTCCCCCCCTCGATCTCTCTCTCTCTCTCCCTCTCCAGCGTTTGGGCGCTCCTCCGGACTCCGGCTCCCTTACTCCTTCGGCGACCCCCCTCCGGCCTCGTCCCCCCCCCCCCCTTCCGGCTCCCCTCCTCCGGCCGCGCCCTCCCCCCTCCGCCGTCAGCTCCTCCTTCCTCCGGCTCCCCTTCTCCCTCCGGCGTCCTTCCTCCGGCTCCCCTCCTCGGTGAGCTCCTCTCTCTATCTCCTTTCTCTGTCTCGCTCTCTTTCTCTCTAACACGACACAACACGACACGATTTGTTGGTGGAAGGTTGGAGTACGCGTGATATGTGAAATAGATCTGGAGTACAATCACGGGATATATAATCCTAAACACATGATCATCACAGAAACATCCTCAAAACAAAAAAACACACACACACAGTAGAGACTGAGCTGGCCATTCTTTCAGCACTATAGCAAATATGTTTACATCATCTCCATAATAGATTAGGAATTAAGTTCATAATTAATAAATATATTAGCAGCTTAAAATGAATTTTAATAAACCCGTAAATTGGAGAATCTTCCAGCTAAATTATTGAGCATGGGATGGGGTTCAAGGAGACATTTGGAATGCTTCGTGTGGACCCGTTGATTCCGTTGTGCAAACAATATTGCAGCCCATAATTGAAGAATATTAAGAAACGCACACACCATCCCTATGAATTTTATAATATTTTATTTGTTCTTTCTCTTGAATCGAATAGATTCTTCCGACTTAATGATATTAATTTCTCTTAATTTATTAAGGGATGCTGCGTTGATCAATTATAAAACTTCATAATAAAAAAATCTCTACTAAAATTAACTAATTCTTTTGTGATCGGACTAAATTAAATCACTAATTTGTAAAGTATGAGATCAAATGCATGCCAAAAAGCATATTCTAATTTGTTAGTCAAGAGAGAGTTAACTAATATGCTAGCAAGAGTTAACTCATATGTCACATAAAGTAGAGACTGCAATTTTGTATTGATTGATTGAGGTAATTAATAGGTAGTACAAAAATTAAATTTATTATAATGTTTTTGAAATATATATATATATATATATATATATATATATATATATATATATATATATAACAATTTTTTTTCTTTTGTATTTTCTGTCAATTTGAACTTTTTTATATAATTTTTTTCTTTTTTTTAAATTACCAAATGTCAAACATTGATTGGTCGGACTCGCCGTTCATCTATATCGTGAGTCCGGACAACCCAATAATTTCTCCAACAACAATAACAACAATAACAATAACAACAACAACAAACCGAACTCAACTGACTCTTGTGGTAAGTGAGAAGAGGTATAACCACCCTGGCTGGACGGAAGTCTCGGAATCAAATCGCGAAGGAGGTGTAGAGACAGTAGGCCCAAATGACATACAACGCAACGTACGTAAAGTTGAAGGACAGACTAGCTAAGCATATGTGACAACTTTTTACTTTGCAGGCTCACTATGCTATGGCAAGAGCCCTAAATGTTGTACAAACACCTCATTCTTATGGCAATCTAATGCGCCTCACAAGAGCATCTGAACTTATCACACATATATACATGTATGCTTAACTGAGTAACTAGCTGTCCACTTACAATATGAAAAGTTCTAAGCTACTCTGCTGAATTGAATAACTAGATGTCACATATGCTTAGTTAGATAGGTTTTACTATAAACATGTTTAGATGGCCAAGAATTCATATGATACATGATAGAATTATACATGATTCGAAGTTACAAGCAGTTTCAGTGGCGGTTGAAATAAGGCTAAGCAGTTTATGACGGTTTGGACATATAAGCTGAAAAACGAAAGAAAATTCTTTGAGATGGTTTGGACATAATGGACAATGGATACAACAATTGAAATTGATAGGATGGTAACTGATGCTACTATAATATGCATTAGAGATGAACAAACCTTGAATGAAGCAATAAGGATTAGCGACTTTTAACATGATCAGTAAGATGGTCCCTGTGAAGGTGAAGTGAAAAATGATTCATGTAGCACTTAAAGGACCTAGGAGATGGGCTTGATTTATTGTCAGCCACTAGATATGATGCTTGTTCTAACAGCATCCCTAATGGGCAAACACATGAGAATGGCCTCAATGACATTTTTTGGGAGACTGCTTATTCTATCTACACCTGAATCAGAACTCATCCTCTGAATTTCAAAGATAACCCAATTGTTGCTTACGTGCTATGAAGACTTAATTGACCATTGGTCAATCGGACATCTTTGCCATAAAAGAGGAGATACCCAGATTCTTTTTAAGTATAAATTTAACTGCCTGCTATTGCGCTTCATTTTCCCTTTTGTGACCAATTCATTTTGCGATGAGATTGTTTGTGCTTGAATGTAAAATCCCTGAATTTTTTAAAATTTTAAAAACTGGATTTTTCACAATTTTCTGGAATTTTCTGGGAATTTTCTGTAATTTAAAAACTGGGTTTTAATTATTCAATGATTTTTAATTGATATTAAACAGTATTAAAATATTATGAAAATAATATTTTTGTATGTAAAATAAAAAACTGGACTTAGGGCAATTTTTCTGGAATTTATCGGGCCCCGGACCTATTTTTAAATGCCTAAAAAGTATTTATTTATTTATTTATTTAATTATTAATTAATTATTGATTTTATATTATTATTATTATTATTATTATTATTTATTATATAATACACAGCCCGGCCCGCGGCCCGTTGGCCCGGCCCAGCCCAGCCCAACCCGAGCCCAGCCCTAGCGGGTCGGGTCGGATCCGCCAGACCCGACCCGCAACCCGCTAGCCCGACCCCCCCCTCTCTCCCCGCGCTCCGCTCGACCCGGCCAACCGCCCCGCGTCGCGCGCCGCCTCCGCCGCGCTGCCCGCCACGACGTCCCCCTCCTCCGCCTCCCACGGCCACGACCTACCCCCGGCCACCCTATAAACCCCCCCCCTCACCGTCTCCAGCCCCCGACCACCACCACTCGCCGCCGCCGTGCTCCGCCCTAGCCCCCTCTCCGTCGACCACCGCCCCGGCCTCGCCTCGCCGCCGTCAGCTCTCCTCCTCCCCCTTCGTCTCCGGCGACGAACAGCCGCAGCCACAGCAACAGCAGCAGCGGCAGCAGCTCCACCGCCTCAGCCGCGCCGCCGCCGCCGGCGAGTCCCCAGCCACCGCGCCGCGAACTGCCGCTGCCCCTGGCCCCCTCCGCCTCTGCACGGCCGCCCAAGCCGCCGTGTCCGGCGAGATAGTCCAGCCCTAACCCTAACCCTAATTCTCGAGTCCGTGTCCGACACGAATCGGACACGTGTCGGACACGATTTGGCCCTGGTTTTCGGGTCCCCTTCAGGTGCGTGTATCTTTTTGCTCATAGCTCCGATTTTGATTCCGCAAATTGCGTTGCGAAGCCTGTATGACCCTCTCGGTGTCCGAACAAACTGTTCGGGGCATCGCGTCCTGTGGTGATCGTACACCGCGATCCAAAAACAGGAAAAAACCAGACCCTGTTTCACCCCGGAACTGAGTACGCCCCGCAAAACGGGACGCTTGGTCGCGTGCGGTCTTCACAGATACGTGCGCCTCGTCGATACGGACGTGTGGGATTTCACGGAAGCTGATTTGGGTGTGCGTGCACACCGAAATCAACGCGTATCCGCGGACATCGCCCCGTATCCGTACTTTCTGGAACACGCCCTAACTTTGTGTACACACGTCGGATCGAGACGAAACTTGCGCCATCGGACTCGTAGCGATACGCTGGTCCTGTGGGTCAAGTTTGGTTCGATTCTGAGAACGTTGACGAAATCGCGTGTCGTGGGCCCCACAGGCCCCGCTTGACGGGCGATTTTGTGATCGGCTCATCGGAATCCAATTCTGGAAGTTCCGTTGGGTTCGTATCAGCATTTTTGACCCATTGACACTGAGTTTGGTAAATTTGGAGACATTTGACCCGGACACGTTTTTCGGTGCAAAGCGGGCCCACATGTGGACCCCGTTTTGACCCGAAACTGCCGTTTTTGCCCTTGTCTCCAAATTGGACCCAAGGATAGGCGTTTCTAACTGATTGATATTTTCTGGATCTGATGGTGATGTTTGTTTCAGCAACCGGAGTACCGCCTGCAAATCCAACCGAAGTCAGAACCGCAAACATAGCCGGAACCACAGGCAAGTGTACCTTGCCAAAACTTGCAGCTTGTTACCTATTTCTTGGACTTAGTTATATATCAATGGGCAAGTAAAGCTTGTCAAATTCTCAGATAATTCTGGTTAAAGTATTTACTTGATTGCTTGTAGTTTCATAAGTAACTTGCTTAACTGCTCAACCCAGGACACCTGACACTCTTCATGTGATGGAATTGCCTGAGATATACCTGGTGATTCCGTATAAGTTACATTTTTCATGTCATTACAGTTTACATGCTTAGATTCTATCCTGACTCATTGCATTAGTTCAATCTTGCGTGACTGGT
This sequence comes from Iris macrosiphon, assembly GCA_036927795.1. NCBI lineage: Eukaryota > Viridiplantae > Streptophyta > Magnoliopsida > Asparagales > Iridaceae > Iris > Iris macrosiphon. The sequence goes on from JAYESA010000018.1 coordinate 145,022,231, forward strand.
ACCTGATATTTCTGGAACTGTGACGTGAGATTTCATGGGGTGGGGAGAGTATTACCATATCAAGGCTGATTTTAATGTAAATAATATTATCTGGAGGTGTCTTAGTCTCTGATACAGAGCTTTGGCACAAGTTCTGGCCCTTCGAGAAAATACTGCTATGGTTTCTTCGACACTGATCCTGTAGTAGTCTCAGCCTGATTATGACTAAAACTCTCACTTGCATATCACTAGCTGGTTTACATATTGACCCTGCTGTTTATTTTATTGCTGCACTGCATATGTTTTGGCTTGTATTTTTTGTACCTTGTTATGTCCCCTGAGGACCTGGAATGGACTATGTCCCCAGGTGTAGCCGTAGAGAACTACCCCGAGGTGTACGGTACAGGAGCACTCCTTGGAGCAGAACCCGAAACCGAAGACGAGATAGTTACAAAAGACTTCTCCTGAGCACCGGCTACATATTCACAGTATTTCCATTTCAGTATTTTATTTCCTGTCTGTTTCCTTAAATGTAACAGAATAATTCTCGGATTTGTTTCCCGAGATAACCTTATTTAATATTGCTTAATTATTTCCATTGCATAATTTCTGGCTTTTAATCTGTGACTTTCTGTGGATGAGATTAGAAATACCTGAGACTTGTACTTAGTACTGCTAGACTACAGCTTAAGCATGCCCTGATGGATCCATTAAATTGGGTTGTCCATCGGTGCGTGCTGCTGGCCATTGCTCACGTGCTCAGACCCTCGTCATTTTGGGACTGGGGCGTGACATTGAACGACAGGTTGCTCATCTGGCCATTTTGGCTATTAGAACTTCTCTTCTTTTCCCAGTACTATACTGTTTTAAAGGAGCAGACATGTTGATACATACTGTCATTTTTGCAGAAGTATCTAGAAATGGATATGAATTACTATCTGCGTCATCGTTCGTGGATGTACAACCGTCATCCTGATGACGTGTGCGGGATGAATTCATTGAGGGTGTACAACAGTTCCTGTAGTTCGCCAAGGCGTTCCCTCAGTACATGGACGGTACCAAAATTAAGTGTCCGTGTGTGAGATGTCGCAACAGGAAATATCATCCAGAAGTGGAAGTCACATATCATTTGTACTCGAAGGGCTTCACGCCGAATTACTATCAGTGGACTGCGCACGGAGAACTTGTATCTCTAGCATCGGAGTCGGAGCCCTATGTGGAGCCGTATATGGATGTCCACGACCACGATGCTTACGACGACGGGTTGGTGAACATGGTTTATGATGCGGCAGGGCCTAGTTTCAATTCGGACAATTATGCTGCGGCGGGACCTAGTTTCAATCCGGACAATTATGATGCAGCTGAGGAGGCACCGAATGCCGATGCTGCAAAGTTTATGGAGTTGCTGGAGAATGCAAGGACTCCACTATATCCTAGTTGTGAGGATCATTCATCATTGGAGGTGGTTTCAAGATTATTGAGCATCAAGTCCGATTTTAACATGTCGCAAGAATGCTATAATCGACTGATCGATTTGATTATAGAGATCTTGCTCGAGGGTGCAAAGTTGCCTAAAGACTTCTATCGATCTAAGAGGATGGTGAGATCGCTTTGGATGGGATACGAGAAAATCGATGCATGTCGCAACGGGTGCATGTTGTATTACAAAGACGACAAGGATGAAGATACGTGCAGATTCTGTGGTGCTGATCGCTACAAGGCAACTGTTAGAGGAAAGTCTGTTGGTGCAAGGAAGCCTACCGATTCGATGCACTACTTGCCTTTGACGCCGCGGTTGCAGCGGTTGTTTATGGTTAAGGAGACTGCAGAAAACATGAGTTGGCACAGGCGAAAATAGATCGAAGGAGTATTGGATCATCCATCCGATGGAGAAGCATGGAAGTACTTTGATCGAGAGTATCCACATTTTGCCGAAGATCTGCGTAATGTCAGATTGGGGCTCTCCTCTGACGGTTTTACCCCATTCGGACTTTCGGGCTCCCAGTATTCGTGTTGGCCTGTGATCGTCACTCCGTACAATCTACCGCCTTGGATGTGCATGAAGACTCCGTATATGTTCCTAACCGTTATTATTCCGGGTCCGAACAATCCGAAGAGGAACATCGATGTGTATTTACAGCCTTTGATATATAGCCATCATTACGCATCTATAGAAAACAACTCAAATAATATAAAAAATTACGAATATTTTTTTTTAATAGACATCAAAGGCTCTTGTCCCAAAAACAATAATTTCAAACTTAAATAGTAAGACTATGCTATGACTACAACCAAATGTCTACAATTCTCTTACAACCGTCCACGTGACGATCGTCCATTGGAGGAAGAGAAAGAGATGGAATCCGGTGGCTGTCCGAGTGATCGTTACGTGACCGAAATATCATGTGACGATCGTTCTTTGGAAGAGAGATGGAATCGAAGGTGGCCAACATAGCAGGAAGCGTGATAGAGTTTTAAGAAGGTTGTAAGAATTTGATAGTAAAGTTAGCATTATTGTAAATAGTAACCATCCCGACCTAACCTGACGGAACTATGATCCTTGTGCAATATAACAGAAATTTTTCTGCTGACATATAATTGAAAGCTTCAATGATTTTTGAAGACACCAAAACATAAAAAAAAAAAAAAAAGCAGAGCAAACTAAACAACACCTACCCATAAATAACCCTTCGGTATGGCCAACTAATCTTATCTCTCTCTCTCTCTCTCTCTCTCTCTCTCTCTCTCTATATATATATATATATATATATATATATATATATATATATATATATTCTATTATAAAAAGAGTTTAAAACGATTAAAAAAAAATTCGTATGTATATCTTTAATTAATTAAAAAAATTATAGAACAAAATAATTATAAAATTAACTTTTAATCTGAATTAAAAATTGTCTAAATAAGCCGTCACAATTAAAATTAGAAAAAAATATCAGAACTAATAGCTTAACTATCTGATTATCTAACTACATACACACATCTCTATCTTTACTCTTATAGTGAGGCTTGAAAACGGTTCAAAATTGAACTGTCTAAGCCGAACCTAAACCTCCCTACTTAACCACGTGAGCTAGAAGAGGAGTTTGGCTACAGTTATATAATATTAGGTATTTAACCAATTAGTTAAAATTTATTTATTTTTAATTACGTGAGGATATACGTACGACTTAGACGGCTTGTCTTTTCAAAATTTTTATAAAGAGTAAAAATATATCCATAAAAAAAATTATAATTAAAATATAATCAAATTATAATTAAAATATAAATATAAATATATATATATATATATATATATATATATATATATATATATATATAACAAATTTTAATTTAAATATATTTAAATAAATCTACAATAATATCAGAATTATTTTTTATTTTACGTGTAACACATGAATTTACTAGCTAGTATCAATAATAAATTCTAATTTATATATAAATGTATATATAACAAATCATAATTAAAATATAAATATATAACAAAAAAATTTATTTGTTGCACATGAATTTTTTTCCGCCAAATAGAAAGGACTTTATTAAGAAATTGCTGATATGAAGCTCATATCATGACTAATATGAGTGCTACTACATTAGCATTCTTTGGAGCATACTTAAAACAGATAACCGTTGTTATGGTTGAGAACAGATCTTCCTTCTTCGATGACATGACATGTCGAACTTTCCAAAGAGTGTCCATTTTTTTATGGTTAATTGCATCAATCAGAATTTTGCAGTCGCCCTCAATAAAAGTCGCATTCAGAATGCATCTTGGTATCTCCCGTACTCGTCCCGAAGAACTGCTGTCCTCAATAGTTGTAAAGGTTATGTTCCAATTGCAACTGTGTTTGCAAGAAAGAACATATTTTTGGTTCTTTAGTTCAGTAATCTAGAAGGAGTTATAACCAGCTACTATATTATATTTTTATATAGTTTTTTGTTGGATCGAGGTATATCAGTGGAAAAAAAAAATTGTGTGAACTCCTGATCTCGACTTTAACTTATTGTTCTACCATCTTTGATTAAGCCTCGGAACTAACAGTAGTCGAGAAAAGCTCCGTCAAAATTAATCTTGTAAGTGTTCGGGGAGGAGCATGCCAATGTTCATCTGAGGCCAAGTTCGGAAGAATGTTGGTTTCCTGGTATTTGTTCTACAAAGAGCACATGAATTCACTAGTACAATTAAAACATGCAATAGATAGTAAACATAATTGTTGGCCCACCACTAACAAAAACATTACAATACTATTTGAGCTAGCCAAACAACCACAAAAAGAACACAAGAGGAAAAAAAAAACATAAAGCATAAGAAAAATTCATGAATTTTCGTTCCAAGAAAAACATGGAAATCTACTTAGGAAGTAAAGACTCCATTTTGAGCTCCTGGATGTCAATTGTTCCTTTTTCAGTCATTGGTATAGAAGAGCTAAAAAATGGCTCCTCTATAGAAAATACCGAGTCGTAGCAGATGATTTATAGAGTCATATGAAACAATCAGAATATGCGAACCAAAGCCTATACTTGTTCCTTTTTGATACTACCGCATCTTTGTTTCAAACACTGCCTCAAATTCACAAATTCTATTTCGCGTGCAATACTCGTATAATTTTCTTAACTCCATATCGCTTCCCTATAGCTCTATCCGAGTTCAACATATCCATTAGTTTTGATTCGTACACATATTTTAGGCGTCCATGAAATATATGCATTCAACCAAGCTTAGTGATAGATGCCTCAATTTATTTATTTTTTTTAAATTTTTTATTGATTTGTTTTTAAATTGTATGTTGTATTTTTTAAAAAAAAATTTATTACATTGCAAACTCAATTACGTTATATGGTATACTAAACATATTAATGCAATTGACATTACATTGCATGGTTTGGATACATGTTCCAACCAAATATGGTAATATAATTGTAATTCTATTACATTACAAATCCAATTATATTACAAATCCAATTCCATATTACGATTACATTACAGTAAACCAAACACAACCTTAGTTCCAATACAAACTTTAGGTGTGCAACATAATCTAGTTGAGGTGTTACTTTTCTCGAAATCCAATACCTCAAAAAAATTATGGAAAAAACAAATTGCAAGAAAAAAGTAAAAAAAAATTAAAACCTTATTTACAATTATATCCCTAAAAATTTATATTATTTAAAAAATATTTAATGAAGTTAAATTGTAAATAAGTAGTTTTAGTGGTGATATAATTGGTAAAGTCTATACATTTTATTTTGCGTTCTTCCACTTTTTCTTCCGTACTAAACAAAAGAAAATACGTATCTTCTATTTTTTATCACTTGTATCAAACACAAAGGAAAAAAAAATGTTGTTTACTCTCCATATGGATGAAAAATACTAGTATTTTTATTTCTTCCTTTTTTTCATCATTTCTATCAAATGGAACTTTAATGTTGAACTCGGAAGATCTTGACATTCCTATACCAAAGTCTCAACCAATTAGGTCCAATCCACGTATGAAATCAAGACCTATGGGTTGGGTATGGGTCCAAATTTCAAACATGAAATCCAAAGAGATTGGATGTGAGTGGCATTTTTGGAACCGAATCAACAAAAAGAAGACGAAAAAGATAGATCAAAATGTTTTAAAGTTCAACAAGTATTTTACCTAATCCTAATCTAAACACGATAATTTGGATTTGGATATACTTAAGGATATGTACTTAAAAAACAACGACACACGTTTTCATCTGGTGTAGACTTTGATTTAGAGGTGAGCATTATTCGATATTGGACCGAAAATCGAATCGAAATGAATAAAAAGATTTTGACAAATCAAATATCATTATCCCTTCTCTCTTCCGGACCCTTGTTCGGTATTTCCTCTCTCCCGACTTCTTCCAAGTGGGTAGCTTTCATGTTGAAGCAGCATATTGCTTTTTTTTTTATTCAATTACTGTTGAAGCAGACATCTTGTATCTTGTGATGAATGACTATTAAATTTGGAAGGAACGGAGAAGAACTTCTATACATATATATATAAAACTTCTGTAGTAGATGAGCTTTGATTATATATAAGAGGAGGTTGTGTATATAATATAAAACTTCATGTTTTAAATAGTCTTACCTGCACCAGAAAAAAAAAAAAAAAGCAGCAGGCGCACCACATGTACCAGAAAAAAAACAATAAGATGGTTGGAAAAAATTTAATTATATATAAAACTTCATCTTTTATATCTTGTATCTTGTGATGAATGACTATTTAAATTTTTTTTGCTTTGCTTTTTTATTTTTCTTTTCTTTTGGGCTGCTCCACATCTATTATTGTTTTTCTTAATTTTTTTTTTTATTATGATGGATTCTGGAGTTGTTGCAAAAGCCAAAGACATTTCCTCCAATTTTTGTTGAGTAACATTAACTTATCAATTAATAAAAAAAAAAAATTCACATTTTCATCAAGGTACACTAACTATTTATTAATTTTTTGTTGCTAATTATTTATTAAACTCATCAAGGAGGAATCCACATCTCCGATTTTTTGCATTCCTAAACATCCCATGTTACCATCTTAGAGCATCATTAGTAGAAGTTATTGCTTATTGACATCGATGACCTACTTTTCCTAACGGATATATTTTCTTTGTTGTTGTTGTTGTTGTTGTTGTTGTTTACTTCAGATATAAGAAAAGACAAGGCTTCTACCATCTTAGAGCATCATTAGTAGATGGAGCTCAAACACAATACGATAGGAACAATATAATCGTCTATGTTGCATGAATACGGATGCAAACACAATACGATATGGACAACATTTTTTTGCGTCCATGCAACATAGTTTTACTGTAATTTGATTATATTTTATGGTGTCTTCTTGATCAAGATGGGCTTTAAGTACGTAAACATTAGGTGCAAGGAATTCTCAAGCTCCTTGAGCACCTCATATATAGCGAAAATATCTTCATCTTAAAAAATATAATATTCTTGGATCATTTGCTAAAAAACATCCGTCATAGGACTCAATGTACACCTTAGTAATTGTCATTTGGCCTCTCAGAAACAGCACATCAGCAGCGAGGACCTCTAAACTTGGTTTAGCTACTGCTAATGGTATGAGACAAGTGTACTGCGAGCATTATACAACTTACTAAGAAGTTTAAAGTAAGGCTACTAATATTAATATTCATCCCAACTCCAAGGGGTACCAACCACAAATAAATAGTATTTATTGTTTTTTATTTCTTACAAAAACATACATAGGGCTCCTACATCCCATATACATTCATGTGTACTGGTACATTCCATTTCTATTGTTCAATATGTACATTGACTCTTATAGAAATATGAGACTATCGCTCATGTCATCGCACTAGTACACTCCAATCCTATTGGTCACTCCATTCCTATTGGTCAACATGTGCATTGCGGGTTCGAGCCTCCTAGATGCCATTTAATTTTTCTTTGAGCGGTGAGTTGGTGATGGGTGCAGCGCAGGTACGGTGCAGGTGTAAACCTTCGAACCGGGATGTGGTGGACCTTCGGACCGAGATTAAATGAACGGCTTCAAAACCTTCCAAAAAAATCGAACCTTTTTTTAGAACAAATAATAAAAAATACCATAATTTAGTTGGACTTGACCACGCACTCGTATCCGATACGTGGAAACGGGTCGGACGCGGGTCGTGACAATCGGGAACGTCCCTGTGCCAAATTTTTAATAGTAAAAAATTGTTAGAAAAATTATAATAACGATTATAATTGTTAGAAAACGTTTGTTTTGATGTAGTGCTTAAAGATATCTATTATGCAAAACTATTAATACCTAGAAGTTGTAATAATCCTTTGAAAATGAGAAATAAAAGAATCTTAAATAAAATAAAAGTAACAATAAATATCACAACACGGTCTCCAACACATGAATATAACAAAGCGTAGAACTAAACTTGAATAGTGTAGACTATAAAACAATGAAGCATGTTTGTGATCTGACACTTTATTTATAGTACTGAGAATAAAAAGACCATTATTTACAAATCTATTTCCAACAAAGGACTCATTCTTAGAAAATATAACTTTATTGGCTTCCATTACAATCTTGTATCCAGATGCTACAAGAAGGGATCCACTAACTAAATTTTTTCTAACTGACGACACGTGAAGGACATCATGAAGAGGCAGAATTTTTTCTGATGTCATCTTCAGATAAATTCTTCCTTTTCCTATAATCTGTGCCGAAGAGCCATCTCCTAGGGTTATGCCTCCTCCACATGATTCATGATAGTTTGAAAAACAGGAGCGATCAAATGAAACATGAACATTAGCTCCAGAATCCAACCACCAGTCATCAGAATGGTAAGAAATATTAACTAAAGGTTGATAAGTCGCATACCTGAAGGAACTAGTAGACCCATTCAAAATCATGTTAGCTTCTGGTTTGGCTGGACCTTTCCCCTTATAAGGAATCTTGATAGGTTCCTTCTTTCTTTGGAAACAATTGAAGGATATATGATTTGTTCTTCCACACACCAAATAAAATTTCTGTTGATTCTTAGTCTGACTGAAATTTCTAGGTCTATGGTTTTGCTGGTGTTGATGTTGAATCGTAGATTGGTTCTTGCATTTTGTCGTTGTGAACATCAATTGTTCATGGCTTATTCGAATTATATTTGTATCTAATTTATTTGTGCTATTCTTTTCTATTCTTTTGCTCTATTGGTTTCTCTCTGCTGTTTTCTTTTAATTCGTAATTTTCTTAGATCTTCTTCTAATATTCTGCTGAGTATATTATTCTACTTATTATGTGTTTGACGTTTTGTTGCAGCGTAGAGGTGACTATAAATTGTTTGTTTACATTTACACTAACATGGTTGCAGTGGAAGCTTGATTTCATCCAGATTTTGCTAGAAAGATGAAATCACATAAAATTAGGTGTAGTCAAATTTCGTGATTCTAGAATACACCAAAATTAGGTGTAGTGAAACTGCAATCTTGAATTACGGATTTGTGAATCACCGAAATCCAACAAAATTGGGTGTAGTAAAAAATTATTTTCATATAAAGCAAAATTAGATGTAGTGAGAGTGGATTCAAGTAGATTTCTATTTTAGACTGATTTGAGTCTGATTTGGAGGCTCATATAACAATTTTTTTCCAACTAAAATCAAGTAGAACTTGCATATTTTCACAATTCACTATTTTGCTTTATATTTTCATATAAAGCAAAATCAGGTTTATGAAGGTTTCTATTGTGTAAACAGTCTGTCACATATACTATTTAGATTACTCTTCTACATTTTAGCAAATGTCTAATGCAAAGATTGAAGTGTGCATCTATCACCTTCTCTAAGGGTCTATTAGATTGTGAGAATTTATAGTTCTTTATTATTGAATTTATATTTCTTTATTGGATTGCGAGTATTTGTAGTTCTTTATTAAATTGTGAGAATTTATGGCTATATTTGATTGTAGGATGAACATACATTCTAATTTTGGTGGATGAACAAAAATTGACTTAATTGTTTAAAGTAAAGGTAATAAGTATATTTCATTAATTGTTTTATGGAGAGAGGAGCCATTTTTTAGCTCTTCTATACTAATGACGAAAAAAAGGAACAATTGACATCCAGGAGCTCAAAATGGAGTCTTTACTTCTAAGTAGATTTCCATGTTTTTTCTTGGAACGAAAATTCATGTATTTTCCGTCATAACTTTTCTTCTGTGTTTCTTTTTGTTGTTATAATTTTTTCTTTTCTTTTCTTATTAAAAATTCCAGAATACAAAAAATAAAAGTAGATGTTACCGGCCTCTGGGGAAGTCGTGCACGAAGCACTGCCCTAAGAGTTTATTCGGGATCTGTGTGCAGACGTACCCGAAGCTCCTAGTGGTAAAACCCCCGCACTACCGGTATCTCGTTGCCGCACACGACTTGGAGAGAATGACCAGAACTTAGCTCTGCCCAGAGCTCGGAGACAACGGAAATTGAATATAATATTGACAGAGGTTTGGAGTACGAAATTTTCCTGATCGATTTACAAAGAAACCAGATGTATATATATATAAAACATTTGTGTAACGGTCTGAATTAATGTACGATTAATTCAGCCGTTACGAATGAACCTGGACATGAGGATTTGTAACGTTCAAACAATTGTAACGTTCCAGAACTTAATTCCAACGTTTAAGAAAAAAAATAAATGAAAGAAAGAAGAAGGAGCAAAAAGAATTTTAGGGTCCCAGCCCGACCCGAAAAGGAAATCGGATCGGCATTCGGCGCCCGCAGATGTGGGCGCGTACCCGCACCCGTTACGCGCGCCGAACCGAACCGAACCGAGCCGAGCCGGGCCGGGCGGCGGCGGCGGCGCGCGCGTGTGGCCCAAGGGGTTCCCCACACAACAACTTAATAGAGCAAAGAGGAGAAAGTAATATATGTACACATGAAGGCTTTGGTGCATCTGATGTGGGACTAAACAAAGGAAGGGGAACTTGAGCTTTTGCAAGAAAAGCAAAACCAAAGCAAACCAAAACCAACAATCCCCCCCCAAAAGGTCAAGTTCCGAAACAGAGATAAGAGTGAAGTAAAATAGAGAGAGAGTGAGAGAGAGCATCTGGGCAGTAAAATACTATGCATAGATGAGATGGACTACAGCCTTGAATCTCACGTAGTGACTATTGCCTTAATCTGAAGAAGTGCTTGATGGACTATGCCTTGAATCAGACTTCTTGAACCAGATTTAGAAAAATAGCACACATAGTACGCTAGAGGTCCTTGGTCTATCGGGTGGCGCTTTTAAATGGCCATGCGCACTTTCCACATTCATGAGAGTTGTCTGGGATCGCCCTGTCCCATAGTCGCGGCCTTCACGACCTGTCATATAGGTAAGTCCTTAATGGTTGGTGATATGAATCAACCTAGCATTACAGCTTGGACCTATTAAGAGTTTTAAACTCATCCTAACCATATCACACAGGAACACTGTCACCATAGGGATGGGGAATTATTGTACACATGTACAGCCGCTTGGGCTTTATTTTAATGAGATTTTAATCTCGAGTCAGTGTTCCATAAAGTCACCTAAGTTCAGCTTGTTTCTACCCATTGAACCGGCTTCTTGGGATCTCCAGTCAGACTCGGTTGGGTTGCCACTGCTGGTGACTAACTTATGGGCTTAACCCCATCCCCCTCGATGATTCTAGGATCAAAGTCCTAGACAGACCCTTCGTCAAGTGATCTGCAAGGTTCTTTTCTGACTTTATATAGTCAAGAACCACATATTTGCCTAGTAGGCTTTTGATTGACTTGAAGCGCAGCTGCAGGTGCCTGTTCATCTTAGCATTCACAGAATCATGCTTTAGTAGTTCAATAACAGATTTATTATCACAATTTATAGAAATTGCAGGAACAGGACTAAGAGAAACAGGTATATGCATAATAAGATTTTTAAGCCATTCAGCTTCTGTGCAAGTTGTATCTAAAGCTATCATTTCGGAGTCCATTGTACTCCTAGCTATGATAGTTTGCTTACAAGAGCTCCAGGAGATTGCAGCTCCTCCTAGAGTAAATACATATCCAGTAGTAGATTTTATATCATGTGAGTCGGTTACCCAGTTTGCATCTGAATAACCTTCTATGATATCAGGGTGCCTAGTAAAATGAAGTTTGTAATCTAGGGTGCCCTTGAGATATCTAAATACCCTATCCAAGGCAGTCCAATGTGACTGATTTGGGTTACTGGTATATCTGCTTAGTCTCCCAATAGCAAATGCAATATCAGGTCTTGTCCTGTTTGTTATGTACATAAGGGAGCCTATCATCTGTGAGTATTTGTGTTGTTCCAAAGGTGGTCCTTCATTCTTTTTCAGTACAATACTGCTGTCATAAGGAGTAAGGACAGGTTTCTTATCAAATAACTCAAATCTTTTTAGCATTTTTTCAATTGAATGTGCTAAAGATAGAGTATAACCCTCTTTGTCTTTGGTCACTTGCATTCCTAAAATTAAGTTGGCTTCTCCTAGGTCTTTCATATCAAACTGGCTAGATAAATAGTTCTTTGTAGTATTTATCAATTCCAGCGATGAACCTAGGATAAGGATGTCATCTACATACAAGCATAAAATGACACAACTTTTACATGTACCTTTACAGTATATACATTTGTCATACTCATTTGACAAGAAACCATATTCACCAATTACTTTGTCAAACTTATTGTGCCATTGTTTAGGAGCTTGTTTCAGGCCATAGAGGGATTTTACTAATCTGCAGACTTTCTTTTCTTGACCTTTAGCAATGAAACCTTCAGGTTGGTCCATATAAAGTTCTTCCTCTAGATCTCCATTCAAGAATGCTGTCTTTACATCCATTTGATGGATTAGCATATCATGAATGGATGCTAAGGCTAAGAGAGTTCTAATGGATGTGATCCTAGCTACAGGAGAGTAGGTATCAAAATAATCTAACCCTTTCTTCTGGGTAAAACCCTTAGCAACTAATCTAGCTTTGTATTTCTCTATAGTACCATCGGCTCTGAGTTTCTTCTTGAAAATCCACTTACAACCTATTGGTTTATTCCCTAAAGGTAGATCTGTTAGAAACCAAGTGTTATTCTCCATGATGGAGTTGTATTCACTGTTAATGGCTTCTTTCCAGAAGGGAGCATCAGGAGACGACATTGCTTCTTCATAAGTTGAGGGATCACCCTCTATCAAAAATGTGAAGAATCCTTCTCCTAAATTTTTCTCAATCCTATTCCTTTTACTCCGTCTTGGTTCTAAGTCTTGTTCAGATTGAGAGATAGGTATTTGGACTTGAGAACTAGTAGAGGGTATGGAGGAAGAGATTGAACTTCTATCCTTAAAGGGAAATATGTTTTCAAAGTAAACGCATCTCTTGCTTCTATAATGGTATTGTTAGAGATTTCATTTACTTCTGAGTGAGTCACTAGAAATCTATTGGCATAGCTGTCTAAGGCATATCCTATGAAAACAGCGTCTACAGTCTTGGGACCAATCTTTCTCTTTTTAGGTTCGGGAATTCCGACTTTAGCAAGGCATCCCCAAACTCTAAGGTAATTAATCCTAGGTGCTCTACCTTTCCACAGCTCATAGGGAGTCTTATCTTTTGTCTTACTAGGAATCCTATTAAGAATATAACAGGCAGTTAAAAGAGCTTCTCCCCACAAGTTATCAGGAGCATCAGAGCTGAGAAGCATGGCATTCACCATATCTAATAGAGTGCGGTTCTTGCGTTCAGCAACTCCGTTAGACTGAGGTGAATATGGAGCAGTTACCTCATGAATTATTCCATGTTCTTCACAGAAGTTAGTCATTTCGTTTGAGGTATATTCTCCACCACGATCAGATCTAAGGATCTTAATCTTCCTTTCTAATTGATTCTCAGCTTCAGATTTGTAGACCTTAAATCTATCTAGAACTTCATCTTTGGTTTTGAGAAGGTAGATGTAACAATACTTTGAATAATCATCTATAAACGTAACAAAGTATTTTCTACCGCCTCTGGTCAAAATCCTATTTGAGTCACATACATCACTATGGATAAGTTCTAGAAGGTCAGAATTTCTTTCTACAGATTTGAAAGGTAATCTAGTGTGTTTGGCTTGAACACAGATTTCACATTTGTGTTTGTCATCTATTGGAGTCTTGGGAATAAGATCTAAGGTCATCATTCTTTTAATAGAACCTAGGTTCACATGACCTAGTCTGCCATGCCAAACATTTGATGATTCTATATTAGAGACAATGAGAGAACCATCAGACATTTTATTCATTGTACTTAAAATGAAAAGACCGTCTTTTACAAAGCCTTTTCCTATAAAAGAGTCATGCTTAGAAAAAACAACTTTATTAGCCTCCATTACAATTTTGTATCCTGAGGCTACAAGAAGGGATCCACTAACTAGGTTCCTCCTGACAGACGGCACATGAAGAACATCATGAAGAGTTAAGATTTTTCCTGATGTCATTTTCAGGTTAACTTTTCCTCTTCCAATTATTTGTGCCGTTGAGCCATCTCCTAGGGTCACACCTCCTCCACTTGATTCCTGATAGTTTGAAAAACAGGAGCGATCAAACGAAATGTGAACATTTGCTCCAGAATCCAACCACCAATCATCAGAATGGTAAGAGAGGTTAATAAGGGGTTGAAAGCTTACAGACCTTAAGGAACTCGAAGAACCTTTGTGAAGCATGTTCGCTTCTGGTCTAACTGAGTCTGACTGAAGTTCTAGGTTTTTAGTTTTGGTGATGATGGTTGTGGTGGTTAGGCTGAAAGTTTTTTTTTTTTTTTTCTTCTTCTTGAAGAAATTCTATTTTGGGTTTATACGGAAAATTAGACTTGGGTTTTCCTTGGCCTTCTACAAGATAATAGTTTAGGTGGTCTTTGCTAAACAATCTTAAAATCTTTAGTTTTTCAAGTGTTGATCAACTCAGGTTAGCTGTAGGGGCCGGTTCCCAGCTAGCGGTGGTCCGAAGACTCTTAAATACCGTGTCGCTTAGGGTTATTTACACCCGGTTGACAGAAGGACCCTTTCGGCTTGTGCCCGAGTTTGTCTCTACTTTGAAACTTTAGATTCAAGATTTATTTGCAATTTCCTTTTTACTAAACTATTTTCTTTTGGTCCAAAATTGCTTTCAAAATACTAAGTGATTAAAAAATTGCAATTGACAGAATTATCAAATGTACTAACAATATTTAAAACACTTGAAGCAAATTTGCAATTGACACAATAGTAAGCAATTTGATAAGTAAATAAATAAATCAATTGAGGAATTGAAATAAATTGCTACAGTGACTGTTAACTGTTAGCAGTCAACTTGTATTTGCTACGAAATCAACTTGTTGAATTTGTAGAAAATTAATTTGCTACGAAATCAACTTGTTGAATTTGTAGAAAATTAATTTGTTACAGTAACTTTCAATTATTTAGAATAAATCAATTTTATAATAGACACTGAGAAGCAAATCAATTTTAATATAGAAATGTATTGACTATATAAAGTTTTTAAAACAATTGAAACAAATCAACTTAGCATGCAGTGAGAAGCAAATTCTAACAGACAAATAAACTATATAGAGTTTTCAACAGTAACTTTGCTAAACAGTGAGAATCAAATTCTAACAGACAGTGAGAAGGAAATTCTAGGACAGTGAAAATTTGCTAAACAGTGAGAAGCAAATTTTATAACATACAGTGATAGTCTGTTCTATATAGAGTTTCTGTTGTACTTAAGCAAATTCGTAATATGGTGTTTGTTGCTTCATATATAGTGATATATAGTGATAGTCTGTGTACTTAAGCAAGTTCTAAACAATTTGAATATAGCAATTTCTAACAAAACTATTGAAACAATTCTAACATGAATAAACTCTTAGAATGTTATAATTTTTTCTTTTCTTTTCTTATTAAAAATTCCAGAATACAAAAAATAAAAGTAGATGTTACCGGCCTCTGGGGAAGTCGTGCACGAAGCACTGCCCTAAGAGTTTATTCGGGATCTGTGTGCAGACGTACCCGAAGCTCCTAGTGGTAAAACCCCCGCACTACCGGTATCTCGTTGCCGCACACGACTTGGAGAGAACGACCAGAACTTAGCTCTGCCCAGAGCTCGGAGACAACAGAAATTGAATATAATATTGACAGAGGTTTGGAGTACGAAATTTTCCTGATCGATTTACAAAGAAACCAGATGTGTATATATATAAAACATTTGTGTAACGGTCTGAATTAATGTACGATTAATTCAGCCGTTACGAATGAACCTGGACATGAGGATTTGTAACGTTCAAACAATTGTAACGTTCCAGAACTTAATTCCAACGTTTAAGAAAAAAAATAAATGAAAGAAAGAAGAAGGAGCAAAAAGAATTTTAGGGTCCCAGCCCGACCCGAAGAGGAAATCGGATCGGCATTCGGCGCCCGCAGATGTGGGCGCGTACCCGCACCCGTTACGCGCGCCGAACCGAACCGAACCGAGCCAGGCCGGGCGGCGGCGGTGGCGCGCGCGTGTGGCCCAAGGGGTTCCCCACACAACAACTTAATAGAGCAAAGAGGAGAAAGTAATATATGTACACATGAAGGCTTTGGTGCATCTGATGTGGGACTAAACAAAGGAAGGGGAACTTGAGCTTTTGCAAGAAAAGCAAAACCAAAGCAAACCAAAACCAACAGTGGTTTGGCTAGCTCTAATAGTATTGTAATATTTTTGTTAGTGGTGGGCCAACAATTATGTTTACTATCTATTGCATGTTTTAATTGCACCAGTGAATTCATGTGCAACAAAAACCAATTAACGTGGAATACATAATCAAATCTGCTTGCTCTTTGCAGAACAAATACCAAGAGGTTTGCACCACCCAGGAAAGCTAAAACCAACGTTCTTCCGAAATTGGCCTCAGATGAACTTGGCCGCATACTCTCTGCAACAAAATGTAATATCTTCAATATGTTATCTATACTAATTTTTGGAGGTCGAAAATTAAAAAAAATTAAATTATTATTGTCAAAAATTTTAAAAAATAACACAAAAACCCCTAAAAAACAAACAAAAAAAATCCAAAATTTTTTGCCATCAGATATGACGAAAGCTTTCGTGATTTCAAATTTCTGAATTTTTTTTTCGTTTTAGTTAATTTGTTTAAAAATATTTTCTTTACAGCAAATTTTCTGGAAAATAAACCAACAAAAAAAAAACAACACAAAAATTAATATCAGTACAATAAATTTTTTGAACACATGTTTACCTACACATGCTACATCAACCTGGTATCAGGTTTGATACCAACATAACCATTCTCGAGTGTCATTGCCAAGCTACTACTCGATACTCCCTCATTACTATTGTAATTACCTATGTATGCAGCAGTGTCACACTGCAACCCGAGCTAACCAAGATCCCCACTCACATACTAATGTATGACTTGTGCACACTTGCACAACCATCCAACTGCTCCTACAGATGTTGCACATACTGCTACTGTTTCATGGTGTTGCACATATGGCAGTTGTGCAAAGTTGCTGCCACAATCACCTATAGCTACTGCTGTTGTTGTTGAGGTTGGTTCTCTACTCCATTCCCTTTACCAACTGGGCCAACCACTTATGCAACCCTCACCTGACTGCAAAAGCAGTGCAAGCATGCCTGCACACAGGTTTTCTCCCCTTCACATACTTGCTGCCTCCACCTTATTGTTGTACTCTTGCACCATCACAACACACACACCATTGCCTATCAGCACTCGTACTGCTGCTGATGCTCACTCTATTACTGATTGCAGCAGGCAATGCCTCCTCCCCTATCTAAACTGCTACTGCAACTTCCTTCCATCACTGCCACAACACTTGAGTGTGCACTGATACCCCATCAAGCTATATACATACACACAAACTCATATATATATATATATATATATATATATATATATATAAGATATCATCCTAATATCTAACCATCAACACACTCCAAACACACAGTCACTTGCCTTCAATCCAGTGCACAATATTGCTAATAGTACTGCAGTTGCAATACACATCAACTTGAGACCATTTTTCCATAATCCAACTGACCCTCACATTGTGTATACTCAATGATACACATCACAGTTACACCATTAACATTCTCACAACACCTCTGTACCCATCTCTCAACTGTGATACCCTCATATCTGCACTCATATCCACTCGAGCACCACTGCTGCTATTGTGTTTAGGTTTCCACAAGACAGTGCACATAGCACACACTCACACACTCACAACTGACCCCATCATCAACACTATAATGTCATAATGAAGCACCCTCACTCCCACATATACACACACAAAGGCACTCATATATCTATATAATTATGCTGAAATTAATTCCACCATCATATCATAATTTGTTCATATTTATTTAAAAAAATTCATCTTTATTTGATATGTTGTTTCAATCTCTTAATTTTTTTTTAATCTCGTAATATTTATTGGAAATTTTGGATCAAACATGTTTGGATCATATGTATTTGACTTTTGTTTTAATCTCTTAAATTTTATTTTCTTCTGAAACTCCACTACATATCTTTTTGTGCATATTTTTTTATAATTTTTTGCTAAAAGTAACTTGTAAACCCCCAGATCTTGCAAGAATTTTAAATTGGGTTTTTCACAATTTTCTGGAATTTTCTGGGAATTTTCTGTAATTAAATTCAGGGTTTTTAATTATTAAATGACTTTTATTTGTTAATAAACGATATTAAAATATTATGAAAATAATATTTTTGGGTGTAAAATGAAAAACTGGACTTAGGGTAATTTTTTTGGATTTTTCTGGGCCTCAGACCTATTTTTAAATACCTCAAAACTATTTTTAACTAATTAATTAATTATTATTTATTATTATTATTATTATTATTATTATTATTATTGTTTTTCTTTTGTTTTGGGCCGGCCCGGCCCAGTGGACCGGCCCACCAGCCCAACCCGCTCCCCTACCGGGTCGGGTCGGGTCTGCCCGAACCCGACCCGCACCCAAACCCAGCTCTCCCTCTCTCCCTGAGCCCGCTTCCGACGCCGCCCCGCCCGGCGCGCCGCCCGCTCCGGCCACGCCACGCCACCCCCTCTCCCCGCCAGACTCGGCCAGCCCCCCGCCAGTCTCGGCCCCACGCCATCGCCTCCTCGACCTTTAAAACCCCTCTCCTTCTCCCCCGTCGACCACCACGACCTCCGCCACAGCCCGTAACACCTCGCCGCCACCCGCCGCCCGTCTCCGCCGCTGCAGCCCGGCTCCTCCCTCCTCTCTCCTCCCCTCCGGCGCCCCGCTCCGCCGTCCCCGGTCACCGCAGTCGACAGCAGCAGCCGGCAGCAACAGCAGCTCACCGACGCCGCTGCCGGCCGCCCTGAGCCGCCGCCCCCATCGTGGACGCCTCGCCGCCCTCCGCCGTAGCACCCCCGGCCCCCTCCGCCTCAGCCAGCCGCCGCCCTCCGCCGGAGTCGATCAGAATCCCAAGCTCTAACCCTAGCCCTAATTCCCTGTGTCCGACACGAGTCGGACACGTGTCGGACACGAATCGACCCCGGTTTTCGGGTCCCCTTCAGGTACTTGTAACTTTCACCTCGTAGTTCTGTTTTTGATTCCGTAAATTACGTTGCGAAGCCTGTATGACCCTCTCGGTGCCCGGATAAACCGCTCGGGGCATCGCGTCCTGTGGTGATCGCACACCGCGATCCAAAAACAGGAAAAACAGATCCTGTTTCACCCAGCTTGACGGGCGATTTTGTGATCGGCTCATCGGAATCCAAATCTGGAAGTTCCGTTGGGTTCGTATCGTCGTTCCTGACCTGTTGACACTAAGTTTGGTGAATTTGGAGACCGTTGACCCTGACACGTTTTTCGGTGCAAAGCGGGCCCACATGCGGACCCCATTTTGACCCGAAACTGCCGTTTTTGCCCTTGTCTCCAAATTGGACCCAAGGACAGGCGTTTCTAGCTATTTGATATCTTCTGAGCATGATGGTAATGTTTATTTCAGCATCTGGACATATTTCTAGAAATATTCCCCGAGACACAAAACTGTAATTGGATCCAAACATCAGGCAAGTACCTGCACTTCAAGTTTAACCTTTATATTGTGATAAATAAATTCCCTGCTTTATTAGTACCATTGATGATTATATGTAGAGTTAGAACACTGGATTTCATGTCTTGAATAATGTATTTCGTGTCTTGCTTTTCGTGTCGGGCGGGAGAATACTAGGAGGCATGTAGTTTACCCTTTTCCCCTGTAATCACTGTGTGCCAGCTGTTGGTACGCGATTGTACCATCAGCCTTATACTTGACTATTCCCGTAATCATTGTGTACTAGTCGTCTATGACGGCCCTATTAGCCTTATAAACCCCTACATGCCAACTAGGTATTCTAAATACACAAGTTCACGCACATAAGTTCCTGTCTTGTTACAGTTATATTTCTTGTCACATTTTATTCCTGTTTTACTCGGATTTCTGGTTTATAGCAATCAATCATATTTTACTTCTAGTCTTGTTTTATAGCATTATTTCTCAGTTAATTTCACTACTTACTTATGCATATTCTCAACATAATGCTTAGTCAGTTATTTTCTACCTGTCACAAATATTTAGTTTAAATCTTGTTGTGCATTGTGTACTTTGCTCCTTTCCTGACTGGATCCGTTGTTTAGGCGATGACGAGAACCTTGCCCCCACCTATTATGGACCCTCTGAGACAGCAGGTGATACAGTTGCAAAGCCGGTTCCCATCCAGGAGACTACTCCTGCAGAGTAGTTAGCCTTAGTTATTTATTTCCTTTTATCTTAGTAATCGGGTTTGTCCCCGATATAATCTATGGTTCTGTAATAAACTCTGGATCTGATTATCATATTCTGGTTATAAAATCTTAGCATTCTTTTCCTGCTATTTTTCCTTGCCTATTTAATTATTGTGAATGAGCTAGATTTATCACCTGTGATCATGCCCTAGACAGCGTACTACCGCCGACACTGCGGCGTAGGCTGGACGTACCCACGCACTCGTGCCCGAATTTTCGGGTGTGGGTCGTGACACGTTTTTGTGGTGGCCCATGCAGGTCTACGACTAAATTGTTCGGTTTCAACTTAGGGACCGAACAGGCCTGCAATAAGATTGAAGATTTTAGGAAAAGCTCATCCACTTGATTGAATCGTTCTTGATATTCATATCGACTTCGAATTATTTTATTGACTTGCATCCTGCCTTGATTCCTGTGCGCCTTTTATCGTTTGTTTTTGGATGCAGAGTGAAGGTTCTACCAGCAAGCGACGAGGTTCCTACAAGATCACCACGAGATGCTCTGCCAGCATGACCGTGGAGAACGCGCAGACCCTTGGAGTAGCTAATGCGCGTAAGTGATTCGTAGATACCGTTTCTAGTATTGTTTAGCTCGTGCCTATTGGTTCGTGACCTCAGCCCCAACCTAGTAATTTTGAACTTGCTAAATAACCTGGTATGCTTTTATATCTGATAACTGTAGAGTTTGTAGGATCTTTTGTTATTGTGCTTATTGTAGGTTGTTTGGTGAACTTAAATAATTTGTACCTCCTTTCATCATCATCTAGCACACTTAATTTTGATGTACTTGACTTATGCTGCTATTCTATAGCCTAGTTTTGCAAACTTACTCTTTATCGAGCTTGTTCATGACATATGTATTAGTGGGTCGACACACTAATAAAATTGTCTATTCAGAATCAGTGTATTACGGTCTGATCAGCCTTAGTGCATTTTGATTCGCCTTTCGTACTACTTTACGTGGATTGAGATATGTAGTTGACTAATATACTTGCCCTAGACATGTCTGAACATATCATATCAGGTTACATGACTGTATTAATACGAGCATGTGAATAGGAATTTTCAAGGTAGGATTCAATCCACAATCGCTTGACAATTCCCACCTGAATTCTTTAAAACGTCTTGACCCCGATATTTCTATTCTATCACCCCACCTTTGAACTCTTTATTATTGATCCTCGTCTTCCCTTATTTCGGAAAGACGAAATCTCGTGCTTGGTATAAGTTTGATACATAGATAGTACTAGATATGTCACATAGGCCGATCACATACTTGAGGATTAACCTTTCGTAATTGAGGACATATCAAATGTGATATGATCGGCGTTGAAGTTCGAGGATTGAATGACATGAGTAACCATATTAAGGAATATTTTCTTAAAGTATATAGTCTTTTGTGATGAAAGGGTAAACTCTAAGTTGGGTAGCAATGCATTGTTAACTCGAGAGGAATGTCTTTTGGATTGTGACCGAGTAAGGTTAGATTGGAAGAAGCAAGCCGTTCTAATTTTAAAAATTTAGAGGGGTGACTAAGATGAATAATGAATTGATATCGAGGACCCAATAGTTGTATCTTAGGTACATGATAATACAAGTAAAATCATCAATTTGAATTTAGAGGATAGAATTATAGAATTTCAGACTTGAACATTGGTGGACTACATTTAAATTATTTTTCAATTTGATGATTTGATTTAAGAATTAAAATTTGAGGGTTGGACTACCTAGTTAGAATATTGAGGATATGAATGGAATTTAAAAGGTTGGAGCATACAAATGGGAATACTGTTGGACTCGAATCACTTCTAGAGAAAATTGTGATAGTTAGGATCGTGAGGCAAATTTATAAGCATGTGCAATCCTTGAAGATGTTATATGGGCTTAATCTAAAAATTTGCCTGTGGGTAATTTGAGGAAGTAAGAAGTGATAACCATAGGTTGAATATTTGATTTGAACAGTAGTCATCTTAACCTTGATAATGAGACAAGATTATGATTTTAATTATCGCAAGGAGATTGCGATTGTTGTACATGAAGGATTAATAGATTATGGCTTAATTTTAATTTTGAGGACAAAATTTTTATAAGTTGGGTAGATTGTAAACCCCCAGATCTTGCAAGAATTTTAAATTGGGTTTTTCACAATTTTTTGGAATTTTCTGGGAATTTTCTGTAATTAAATTCAGGGTTTTTAATTATTAAATAATTTTTATTTGTTAATAAACGATATTAAAATATTATGAAAATAATATTTTTGGGTGTAAAATGAAAAACTGGACTTAGGGTAATTTTTCTGGATTTTTCTGGGCCTCAGACCTATTTTTAAATACCTCAAAACTATTTTTAACTAATTAATTATTTATTATTTATTATTATTATTATTATTATTATTATTGTTTTTCTTTTTTTTTTGGGCCGGCCCGGCCCAGTGGACCGGCCCACCAGCCCAACCTGCTCCCCTACCGGGTCGGGTCGGGTCTGCCCGAACCCGACCCGCACCCAAACCCGGCTCTCCCTCTCTCTCCCTGAGCCCGCTTCCCGCGCTGCCCCGCCCGGCGCGCCGCCCGCTCCGGCCACGCCACCCCCTCTCCCCGCCAGACTCGGCCAGCCCCCCGCCAGTCTCAGCCCCATGCCACCGCCTCCTCGACCTTTAAAACCCCTCCCCTTCTCCCCCGTCGACCACCACGACCTCCGCCACCGCCCGTAACACCTCGCCGCCCGTCTCCGCCGCTGCAGCCCGACTCCTCCCTCCTCTCTCCTCCCCTCCGGCGCCCCGCTCCGCCGTCCCCGGTCACTGCAGTCGACAGCAGCAGCCGGCAGCAACAGCAGCTCACCGACGCCGCTGCCGGCCGCCCTGAGCCGCCGCCCCCATCGTGGACGCCTCGCCGCCCTCCGCCGCAGCACCCCCGGCCCCCTCCGCCTCAGCCAGCCGCCGCCCTCCGCCGGAGTCGACCAGAATCCCAAGCTCTAACCCTAGCCCTAATTCCCTGTGTTCGACACGAGTCGGACACGTGTCGGACAAGAATCGACCCCGGTTTTCGGGTCCCCTTAAGGTACTTGTAACTTTCACCTCGTAGCTCTATTTTCGATTCCGTAAATTACGTTACGAAGCCTGTATGACCCTCTCGGTGCCCGGACAAACCGCTCGGGGCATCGCGTCCTGTGGTGATCGCACACCGCGATCCAAAAACAGGAAAAACAGACCCTGTTTCACCCCGCTCGACGGGCGATTTTGTGATCGGCTCATCGGAATCCAAATCTGGAAGTTCCGTTGGGTTCGTATCGTCGTTCCTGACCTGTTGACACTAAGTTTGGTGAATTTGGAGACCGTTGACCCTGGCACGTTTTTCGTTGCAAAGCGGGCCCACATGCGGACCCCGTTTTGACCCGAAACTGCCGTTTTTGCCCTTGTCTCCAAATTGGACCCAAGGACAGGCGTTTCTAGCTATTTGATATCTTCTGAGCATGATGGTAATGTTTATTTCAGCATCTGGACACATTTCTGGAAATATTCCCCGAGACACAAAACTGTAATTGGATCCAAACATCAGGCAAGTACCTGCACTTCAAGTTTAACCTTTATATTGTGATAAATAAATTCCCTGCTTTGTTAGTACCATTGATGATTATATGTAGAGTTAGAACACTGGATTTCATGTCTTGAATAATGTATTTCGTGTCTTGCTTTTCGTGTCGGGCGGGAGAATACTAGGAGGCATGTAGTTTACCCTTTCCCCCTGTAATCACTGTGTGCCAGCTGTTGGTACGCGATTGTACCATCAGCCTTATACTTGACTATTCCCGTAATCATTGTGTACTAGTCGTCTATGACGGCCCTATTAGCTTTATAAATCCCTACATGCCAACTAGGTATTCTAAATACACAAGTTCACGCACATAAGTTCCTGTCTTGTTACAGTTATATTTCTTGTCACATTTTATTCCTGTTTTACTCGGATTTCTGGTTTATAGCAATCAATCATATTTTACTTCTAGTCTTGTTTTATAGCATTATTTCTCAGTTAATTTTACTACTTACTTACGCATATTCTCAACATAATGCTTAGTCAGTTATTTTCTACCTGTCACAAATATTTAGTTTAAATCTTGTTGTGCATTGTGTACTTTGCTCCTTTCCTGACTGGATCCGTTGTTTAGGCGATGACGAGAACCTTGCCCCCACCTATTATGGACCCTCTGAGACAGCAGGTGATACAGTTGCAGAGCCGGTTCCCATCCAGGAGACTACTCCTGCAGAGTAGTTAGCCTTAGTTATTTATTTCCTTTCATCTTAGTAATCGGGTTTGTCCCCGATATAATCTATGGTTCTGTAATAAACTCTGGATCTGATTATCATATTTTGGTTATAAAATCTTAGCATTCTTTTCCTGCTATTTTTCCTTGCCTATTTAATTATTGTGAATGAGCTAGATTTATCACCTGTGATCATGCCCTAGACAGCGTACTACCGCCGACACTGCGGCGTAGGCTGGACGTACCCACGCACTCGTGCCCGAATTTCCGGGTGCGGGTCGTGACATAACTTGATCAAATAATATTTTTTTATTTTTATTTGTTGGGAAAATTAGGTCTTTCTGTCATCTTTTGGTCTTTAATCCAAATTCAGTTATGGAAAGTTTTTAAATTTTAGGTTTGATATATGTAGGGATTTAATGTAACAATTCTTGTTTTAATGTAACAATTAGGGTTCTACCTTAGGATTTACATGGAAAAACAATGAAGATATGGTTTAATATAAAATTATTAATTTTAGTCGATTTTTGACATTTTTGTTATTCTTTTGTTGATCTTGCTTCAGATGGATTGTCTAGATTGGAAGCTTTCTGAGAAGATGATGGAGATCATGTTGCTGAGAAGATGATGGAGATCATGTTGGTTTCTAGAAGGAATGTTGTAATTGTTTGTTGGGTTTCTTTTAGTAGTGCAAACTTGCTTTCTTTGATTGAAAATGTCGCTTTTATATTCATCAGATACATAATTTGTTCTATTTATGAAGGTTTCTATTGTGTAAACAGTATGTCAGAATTATTATTTAGTTTACTCTTCTACATTGTAGCAAATGTCTAATGCAATGATTGAAGTGTGCATCTATCACCTTCTCTAAGGGTCTATTAGATTGTGAGAATTTGTAGTTCTTTATTACTGAATTTATATTTTTTTATTAGATTGTGAAAATTTGTAGTTCTTTATTAAATTTTGAGAATTTATGGCTACATTTGATTGTAGGATGAATATGCATTCTAATTTTGGTAGATGAACAAAAGTTGACTTAATTGTTTAAAGTAAAGGTAATCAATGTATTTCATTAATTGTTTTATGGAGAGAGGAGCCATTTTTTAGCTCTTCTATACCAATGACGGAAAAAGTAAAGGTAATCAGTGTTGTTTCCGTCATAGCATTTCTTGTGTGTTCTTTTTGTGGTTGTTGGGCTAGCTTTAATGGTATTGTAATGTTTTTGTTAGTGGTGGGCCAACAATTATGTTTACTATCTATTGCATGTTTTAATTGTACTAGTGAATTCATGTGCAATAAAAAAACAATTAACGTGGAATACATAATCAAATCTGCTTGCTCTTTGCAGAACAAATACCAAGAGGTTTGCGCCACCCAGGAAAGCTGAAACCAACATTCTTCATAACTTGGCCTAAGATGAACATCGGCATGCTCCTCCACCGAACACTTACAAGATTAATTTTGACGGAGCTTTTCTTGACTACTGTTAGTTTCGAGGCTTAATTAAAGATGATAGAATAATAAGTTGAAATCGAGATCAGGAGTTCACACAAATTTTTTTTCACTGATATATCTCGATCCAACGAAGAATTATATAAAAATATAATATAGTAGCTGATTATAACTCCTTCTAGATTACTGAACTAAAGAACCAAAAATATGTTCTTTCTTGTAAACGCAATTGCAATTGGAACAAAACGTTTACAACTATTGAGGGCGACAGTTCTTCGGGACGAGTACGGGAGATACCAAGATGCATTCTGAATGCGACTTTTATTGAGGGCGACTACAAAATTCTGATTGATGCAATTAACCATAAAAAAATGGACAGTCTTTGGAAGGTTCGACATGTCATGCCATCGAAGAAGAAGGAAGATCTGTTCTCAACCATAACAACGGTTATCTGTTTTAAGTATGCTCCAAAGAATGCTAATGTAGTAGCACTCATATCAGTCATGATATGAGCTTCATATCAGCAATTTCTTAATAAAGTCCTTTCTATTTGGTTCATGTGCAACAAATAAATTTTTTTGTTATATACTTATATTTTAATTATGATTTTTTATATATACATTTATATATAAATTAGAATTTATTATTGATACTAGCTAGTAAATTCATATGTGTTACACATAAAAAAAAACTGATATTATTGCAGATTAATTTAAATATTTATATATATTTAAATTAAAATTTGTTATATATATATATATATTTATATTTTAATTATAATTTGATTATATTTTAATTATAATTTTTTTTATGGATATATTTCTACTCCTTATAAAAATTCTTGAAAAGACAAGCCGTCTAAGCCGTACGTATATCCTCACGTAATTAAAAATAAATAAATTTTAACTAATTGGTTAACTACCTAATATTATGTAACTGTAGTCAAACACCTTTTCTAGCTCACGTGGTCAAGTAGGAAGGTTTAGGTTCGGTTTAGACAGTTCAATTTTGAACAGTCTTCAATCCTCACTATAAGAGTAAAGATAGAGATGTGTGTATGTAGTTAGATAATCAGGTAGTTAAGCTATTAGTTGTGATTTTTTTTTTCTAATTTTAATTGTGACGGCTTATTTAGACAATTTTTAATTCAGATTAAAAGTTAGTTTTATAATTATTTTGTTCTATAATTTTTTTAATTAATTAAAGATATACATACGAATTAGACGAATTATTTTTTAACCATTTTAAACTCATTTTATAATAGAAGATATATATATATATATATATATATATATATATATATATATATATATATATATATATATTGTCACGCCCCAGTCCCAAAATATCGAGGGACTGGACACGTGGCAATGGCCAGCAGCACGCACCGATGGACAAACCCAATTTAATGGATCCATCGGGGCATACTTAAGCTGTAATACAACAATAATCAGGGTTTGGCTAATCTCATCCACAGAATATGAATATAGCAAATATCAACAAAAGGAATATAAACATCAACAACAAGTCTCAAGTAAATAATTCGGGGAACAAGCCCGATACAAGTCTGATACAACTGTCAGATACAAGAAATAAGATAACCACAGAAAATACTGAGTATAGAAACAGTATATACTCAGAAGATACCCGAAGAGATCACTCGTCCACTGGATCTAGTACTGCTCCAGTGCCTGCTCCTGTTCCTGCTTCTGCTCCTGCTAATGCTCCTGTCCTGTATATCTCTGGGTCGAACTCGTCTGCTAATCCTGGGGACATAATCCGAATCCAGGTCCTCAGGGGACATAGCAAGGTACAAGAAAGCTCAAGCCATAATAATGCAGTGCAGGAAATAAATGAAACAATAAGGTAGACTATATAACCATCTATGTGATATGCAAGATAAGAGTAGCACTAGAACTCAGGCTGAAACCACTACAAGCTCTGTGTCGGGGAGCCGGTAGCAGTGATATCATGTGGTTGTCTAGCTCACGATGGGAGACTAAGACGCCGACATAATATAAAGTCAACCTGTAGCCTGTGTGACTCTTCCCACCCAATGTAATCATGCATCTCATGTCCACGACGTCTCATGTCCATGCCATACAGGATCATAACTAATGCATCCAGTCATATAATATCTAAGCAAAGGAATAAGTCATGAAAACTGTATCCTAAACAGAATCACCATGAATATCTCAGGACGATTCTGTATCATGAATAGTGTCAGGTGTCCTGGGTAAAACGTACTTGATAATGCAAGCACGAGAAGTATAGGGTCTCGGTATCCATGTCTATGTGACGTTACACAACTCCGCGTACGAAGTTGGCACCCGACTATAATCGGACGCTAAGCATGTCACATGGCCCTAGGTTGAAGCATGCACAACAAGTATATATCTCAAGGAAATAAATAGCAAAAACTGCAGAGATTGGCAAGGTACACTTGCCTGGGGTTTCGGCTCCAATTGCGGCTCTGACTTCAGCGGGATTTACAGACAGTACTCCGGTTGCTGAAACAAACATCACCATCAGATCCAGAAAATATTAATCAGCTAAAAACGCCTGTCCTTGAGTCCAATTTGGAGACAAGGGCAAAAACGTCATTTTCGGGTCAAGACGGGGTCCAAATGTGGGCCGCTTTGCACCGAAAAACGCGTCAGGGTCAAAGGTCTCCAAATCAGTCCAACTTAGTGTCAACAAGTCAGGAACGATGATACGAACCCAACGGAACTTCCAGAATTGAATTCCGATGAGCCGTTCTCAAAATCGCCCGTCGAGTGGGGCCTGTGGGGCCCACGACACACGATTTTGTCAACGTTCTCAGAATCGAACCAAACTTGGCTCACAGGACCAGCGTATTGCTACGAGTCCGATGGCACAAGTTTCGTCTCGATCCGACGTGTATACACTAAGTTACAGCAAAATACAGAAAAGTCGGATACGGGACGATGTCCGCGGATACGCACTGATTCTGGTGTGCACGCACATCCGAATCAGCTTCTGTAAAATCCCACACGTCCGTATCAACGACGCGCACGTATCTGTGAAGACCGTACGCGACCAAGTCATCCCGTTTGGCGGGGCGTACCCAGTTCCGGGGTGAATCGGGTCGTTGGTTTTTCTGTTTTTGGATCGCGGTTCGCGATCACCACAGGTCGCGATGCCCCGAGCGGTTTGTCCGGGCACCGAGAGGGTCATACAGGCTACGCGATGCAACAAACGGAACTGAAAACGGGTAACCGAGCAGAGAGTTACGGTTACCTGAACAGGGTCTGAAAATCGAGATATCTCGTGTCCGACACGACGCAAAGTGTCCTGTGTCGAGTCCTGTGTCCACCCTAGGTTTTAGGGTTTCTTCTCGAGCTACGATGACCGGAGGCGGCTGAGGCGGCGAGGGCCAGAGGAGGCGGCACCCGGGAAGTCGGTCGCCTGAGGTGGCTGGGACGTAGCCGAGGGTCGTTGGCCGCTCGGGCGGCCACTGCTTCGGCTGGGGCTGCTGCTGCTTTGAGGTGGGCGGCCGGAGGCGTTCTGGACGGGACGGCGCCGGTGGGAGGCGACTCGGCCGGAACTCACCGGGGAGGCGGCGGCAGCTCAGGGCGGCGCCGGACAGGGGAAAGCACGGCTGGGCTCGGGGAAAGCTCGGCTGGGGTCGGTGGGCTCGGTCGGGGTCGGAGGAGCTCGGTCGGGGCCGCGGGGACTGGAGGCTGAGCCTAGGGATTCAGGCGGCCGGAGGATTTGGGGATGGCTCTGGTGGCGGGTTGTCACGCCCCAGTCCCAAAAATACGTAGGACTATGACACGTAAGCATGCCAGCCGTATGGATATGGCAACTCCAATATATGGAAACCAAATCCACACGTACGCTGTATTATGAATATCAAATCCACAAGTGGTATAAAATGTATCACAAGTCACAGGGTATAATCTAAATCTCATCCGCGAAAATCAGATATAAATAATAACCAGCATCTATATAACTAGATCTCAACATAAATATCTAAGGATGATAGTTGGATGGAAACAAATCCACTACCAACTCGAATGGAAAAGTACAACACAACAAATACAATATAGGAATACCAGCTAACGACCATGGCCTCGAAGAGAAGACATCCTCGCAACACAAGTAATCATCCAAATCTGCGCTCCTGCAATTACTCAAGAACAGATACACCTGGCAGAGGACCAGGTCCTCAGAGGGACGTAACAAGATACAGAAAATACGAGCCAATTTGAATACAGTAAACATGCATATTATTTAAAAATAAATAAGTACGCTGTACAAGACCATCTATATGAATGCAAATGAGGACAACTTTTCGACGTATGGGCAAGGATAGGCTACTCGATCTAATCCTCACAACCTTACGCTCGTCAGTGGACATCATCAGCCGACATACCTCTGGGGTAGCGACCCTCGGACTCCATCAATCGATATACCTCTGGGGTAGCGACCATCGGACACGACCCACCATAGTGCGTGCTAGTGACTACGGTGTTACCAGAGTGGTTAAAAGCCCATACGCCTAATGATTGTCCTCTATGATACTAAGTGCCATGTGTGTGTCAACATATCTAATACATAGTAATGACTGAAAGAAAACTATACATGCAAGAATAAACAGAAATACAATAAATATACAGAAATATACTAAGCATGCAAAATACTGTAAACAATTTGGCAAAGTATCTTGCCTGGGGTCCTGCTGCTGGTAAGAATCAGAGTCCAAGTCACAGTCCAAATAGCCTATGTATTACAAATTTATCACGTCAAAAGATAATTTATTTTAATTTATTTAATTCTGGAATAATTACTCTAAAATCCTATTTTAATCTTATTATTCTAATTTTTATGTTAATTCCTAAATTTTGTCCAAAGAAACTGAATTTTATCAACTCGAGACTCATGGCACGCAAATCGAGGCGATCTGTTGACCGAAAAGTCAACCGACACAAACTCAACTTTCATGCATGATTTCCTGTAGATTTCAGCGTCAAAAATATGCTGGAATTTATGGCTCGTCCGAATTCAAATTCGTTTGGGAATTATGGCACATACAAATTTTGTATTGTGCACCGATGGTTAAATTCTAACCTAGAAGTTCTACAAAATTAACAGTATATAAATACTTCGACTTAAATTCTGGGAAAAATATATGTCAATGATCTCGATATTAGCTTTCCGAAACTTTAAACGTTCATGATTCTGATTCCTGGTTCTCCCGGAATCGCAAAAATATTAAAACACGTCTATTTTCGGACATGCTATGCTCTTCGAATTTTCCAGAATTTAATACTCATAATTCCATAAAATAAATTATATAATCAGAAAGCTAACCTCAATATCTTTCTAACGCAAGAAACTAGGCCTCGTTTGGAGTCCGGAGCTATGCGCAATGGCTTGTGGAAGATGAAGGAACCCTAGATGGCAATTCTCCAAAATCTCTCTCTCTAAAATAATGGGATAATTAGGGTTATAATAATATATATATATATAGGGATGTACCTGCGGCTGAATGAATATTTATAGGCTGACACGTGTCAGAATCTGATTGGATGGTTTTTGTTATATTATTTATTTTTGATTTGCCTTTATCAAAACATTATTTAAGTCATTTTAAATCTAAATAACTCCAAATAAATATTAAAAATAATCATAAAAATCTGAAAAAATTACATAAAATATATTTTGAACCTATAAACCCTAGAAAATTATTTGGAATAATTTTATATTCATAAGTTTACTACTATAATTAGGAGAAGCTCTAAACATTAGTTTATCCATTTAACTAAAAATAAATACTAACATTATTCCAAAAATTCTGAAATAATTCCAGAAAATATATAATAATATTATAAACCCTAGAAAATAACGTGGGTCCATTCTATATTCTGGGCTTGCACAATAAATTCTACAAGTCCTAAAAATTAGTTATTAGTCTAAATAACTCCCAATAAATACTAAAAGTATTCAAAAAAATTCCCAGAAAATTCTAGAAAATATATTTGACTATTTAGAACCTAAAATAAAATTTTGGAATATTTCTAGTTAAGTTTGAATATAAAATAAATTCTTCAAAGTCCTAGAAAATTAGTGTTACTAGTTTTTAATTAACTAAAAATTATGGAAAAATCTCAATAATCTAAAATAGCCTAAAAATAATTCTAAATAAATATTTTTATAAGTAAATATACTAAAAAAATTATTTTCTAATTAACTAAGAGAATACTCTAAATAAATTCAATATCTATAATAAATATAATAATATAAAATATACACAAAATACCTATTTTGGGTGAGAGAGTTTACAATCTACCCAACTTAAAATAATTTCGTCCTCGAAATTAAAATAAGGCATAATTTGTTAAATCCTTCACATTCGTACATAAGGTACGTCAATCGTAATCTCTTCCAAAAATTTGAATAACAAAATATATTCAAATCTATCGCGATCACTTCAAAATTAAGATAATCATTGTTCAAATCAAAATTCAACCTATTGTAATCTCTTCTCACTTTTTCAAATCATCAATATCCAAATTTAAATTAAATCCATATAATATCTTCAAGATTTAAATAACCCATATCAAATTTTACCTCACGATCTCCAACTATCATAATCTCCTCTAGAAGAATTCGAGTCCAATATTATTCCTATTTTCACTTATAAATTTTTTGTATTCTTCAACTTTTTAAATTCTATTCACATCCTTAATATTTCAAATAGGTAGTCCAACCATCAAATTTTAATTATTAATTTAAATTATCAAATTGAAAAATAATTTAAATACAGTCCACCAATGTTCAAGTCTGAAATTATATATTTATCCTTCAAATTCAAATTGATGATTTTACCTTCAATACTCAAAAATTTAAATTATGTACTTAAGGTATAAATATTGGGTCCTCAATATCAAGATTTTTAAAATTTATTAATCCTCATCATCTTAGTCATTCTTCTAAAATTCTCAAAATTAAAATGGCTTGAACCTCTCCCAATCTAATCTTATTCGATCACAATCTAAAAGAAATTCCTTTCGAGTTGCCAATGCACTGCTACCCAACTTAGAATTTACCCATCTATCACAGAAGGCTATATACTTTAAGAAAAATATTCCTTAATTTATTTACTCATGTCATTCAATCCTCAAAACTTTAACGCCGATTGTATCATATGTGATATGTCCTTAATTACGAAAGAATAATCCTCAAGTATGTGATCGGCCTATGGGGTATATCTAGTACTCTCTGTGTATCAAACTTATACCAAGCACGAGGTTTCGTCTTTCCGAAATAAGGGAAGACGGAATTCAATAATAAAGAGTTCAAGGGCGAGGTAATAGAATAGAAGTATCAGGATCAAGGCGTTTAAAGAATTCAAATGGGAATTGTTAAAGTAGTTGTGGATTAAAATCATATTTTGGTAATTCCTATTCACATACTCGTATTAGTACAGTTATGTAGCCGATACGATACGCTCAGACATGACTAGGACAAGTATATTCGTCTACCAATCACTACATATCTCAATCCACGTAAAGTAGTATTACGAAGGGCGAATCAAGCGCACTAAGGTTAGCTAGACCTTAATACACTGATTCTGAAATGTATTAGTAGGCGTCCCCAATAATACATATCTCATGATCAAGCTCGATAAAAGAGTAAGCTTGCAAAACTAGGCTATAATAGCAGCATAAGTCAAGGTAGTGCAGCAAATATAAGTACGCTAGATGATGATGAAAGGAGGTACAAATTAATTCAAGTTCACAAAACAAAAACAACTAAGCAACAATAATAAAAGACTCCTTGTCTATGTCGCTATTCGACCAAATATGGACAAGGACCTCTAACTTCTATTGTCTGAATAACCACTGTCGTCTTATGCTAGTATACAATTAATGTTGTTCAATCACACTTCAATAATAGGTCAAAAGACTATGTGATACTAGGTTGTGAGGTATATTACCCAACTTAAAATAATAAACTAATACTGTGACAGTCTTAAGGGTACCGTAGAAGCTCCTGTTAAGGTCTTCGAGAAGGGGTCTTGGTACTTGTTAGGGTATCCTCTTATATTACATAGGTCATGGTCGTCTTAACTCTTAGTCATAGTGCAAGTGTCAATAGTAAGAATGGAACAGTTACTGACCTCAAGGGAAAGGGAATATAACTCGTATTGAGGTGTGGTACAAGTTACGCAATTTAAAACTAAGGGATAAGCACCAGGTCTCAATCTACAAGAATAACTTAACTATCAAGTTCTAACTACTAAGCACACAATTTCAAAATTCAAGATTACAACTATAATCCTAGCAAACTATGTGTCTTTAACAAAGAAATAAATTACTTGGCCTACTATCAGAAGTGTCATGTGGCACGAGTTGAAAGATAAAGAAAAAAAGAACGTAATTTTGGTCGTCGCACAATTAGCGAACGTTAAGGTCACAGAGGAACAATATGTGAAATAGAGGGGCTCTAGGTAGCATCATGGTTTTCCAAGGGGGAGTGGTATACTAGTTGAATGTTCGAGGTATGATCAAGGGAGAAGTGTTGATTGCATTCCTCTAGGCTTCCTAGGGTGCTGTCTACTAATAACAAGACAATGATATAAGTTTATAGTTCTCCAATACTATCTAACTATGAGGGTTAGGTTCAGTCCTAATATTCACTTTTGGTTTTCTATTGGTTCCTCCATACTAGGGTCAAACATTATGGTAAGCTTCTAACTAACTCTAGTAGTATCTATACTACTCTTAAGTCTTCATAATACATCAAGGGATAATGGTAAACCAATCTATAGATAAGGAATTCTAGGTTCACTAGATATTCTAAACTTAGTGGTGTGTCTATATCCTCGTTGTAATCTTAATAGGTATGCTACTCTAATTATCATCCTAATAACATGGGTTCCTATATTCTCAGCAGAAGGCTATACTCGAGGAACTATTAGGGAAGCACATGAATCAAGCAGGATACAATTGTTCAAATAGAACAGATATGAGGAAGATGAATCATAGTCAATTATGGATGAGATCCTATACTCTAGTCCTAGGTGCAGGCTTCCTCGGTACAGTAACGTAACCGAGACAATATGCTCTCGACCTGCATGGGCCACCACAAAAACATGTCACGCCCCAGTCCCAAAAGTACATAGGACTAGGAACACGTAAGCATGCCAGCCGCATGGATATGGCAACTCCAATATATGGAAACCAAAATCCACACGTACGCTGTAATATGAATATCAATCCACAAGTGGTATAAAATGTATCACAAGTCACAGGGTATAATCTAAATCTCATCCGCGAAAATCAGATATAAATAATAACCAGCATCTATATAACTAGATCTCAATATAAATATCTAAGGATGATAGTTGGATGGAAACAAATCCACTACCAACTCGAATAGAAAAGTACAACACAACAAATATAATATAGGAATACCAGCTAATGACCATGGGCTCGAAGAGAAGACATCCTCGCAACACAAGTAATCATCCAAATCTGTGCTCCTGCAATTACTCAAGAACAGATACACCTGGCAGAGGACCAGGTCCTCAGAGGGACGTAACAAGATACAGAAAATACGAGCCAATTTGAATACAGTAAACATGCATATTATTTGAAAATAAATAAGTACGCTGTACAAGACCATCTATATGAATGCAAATGAGGACAACTTTTTGATGTATGGGCAAGGGTAGGCTACTCGATCTAATCCTCACAACCTCACGCTCGTCAGTGGACATCATCAGCCGACATACCTCTGGGGTAGCGACCCTCGGACTCCATCAATCGACATACCTCTGGGGTAGCGACCATCGGACACGACCCACCATAGTGCGTGCTAGTGACTACGGTGTTACCAGAGTGGTTAAAAGCCCTTACGCCTAATGATTGTCCTCTATGATACTAAGTGCCATGTGTGTGTCAACATATCTAATACATAGTAATGACTGAAAGAAAACTACACATGCAAGAATAAACAGAAATACAATAAACATACAAAAATATACTAAGCATACAAAATACTGTAAATAATTTGGCAAGGTATCTTGCCTGGGGTCCTGCTGCTGGTATGAATCAGAGTCCAAGTCACACTCCAAATAGCCTATGTATTACAAATTTATCACGTCAAAAGATAATTTATTTTAATTTATTTAATTATGGAATAATTACTCTAAAATCCTATTTTAATCTTATTATTCTGAATTTTATGTTAATTCCTAAAATTTTTCCAAAAAAACTAAATTTTATCAACTCGAGACTCATGGCACGCAAATCGAGGCGATCTGTTGACCGAAAAGTCAACCGACACAAACTCAACTTTCATGCATAATTTCCTGTAGATTTCAGTGTCAAAAATATGCTGGAATTTATGGCTCGTCCGAATTCAAATTCTTTTGGGAATTATGGCACATACAAATTTTGTATTGTGCACCGATGGTTAAATTCTAACCTAGAAGTTCTACAGAATTAACAGTATATAAATACTTCGACTTAAATTCTGGGAAAAATATATGTCGATGATCTCGACATTAGATTTCTGAAACTTTAAACGGTTCATGATTCTGATTCCTGGTTCTCCCGGAATCGCGAAAACATCGAAACACATCTATTTTCGGACATGCTGTGCTCTACAAATTTTCCAGAATTTAATACTCATAATTTTGTAAAATAAATTATATAATCAGAAAGCTAACTTCAATATCTTTCTAACGCAAGAAACTAGGCCTCTTTTGGAGTCCGGAACTATACGCAATGGCTTGTGGAAGATGAAGGAACCCTAGATTATAATTCTCCAAAATCTCTCTCTCTAAAATAATGGGATAATTAGGGTTATAATATATATATATATATATATATATATATATATATATATATATATATATATATATATATATATATATATAGGGATGTACCTGCGGCTGAATGGCTATTTATAGGCTGACACGTGTCAGAATCTGATTGGATGGTTTTTGTTATATTATTTGTTTTTGATTTGCCTTTATCAAAACATTATTTAAGTCATTTTAAATCTAAATAACTCCAAATAAATAATAAAAATAATCATAAAAATCTGGAAAAATTACATAAAATATATTTTGAATTTAAAAACTCTAGAAAATTATTTCGGATAATTTTATATTCATAGATTTCTTACTATAATTAGGAGAAGCTATAAACATTAGTTTTACCCATATAACTAAAAATAAATACTAAAATTATTCCAAAAATTCTGAAATAATTTCAAAAAATATATAATAATATTATAAACCCTAGAAAATAATGTGGGTCCATTCTATATTCTGGGCTTGCACAATAAATTCTACAAGTCCTAAAAATTAGTTATTAGTCTAAATAACTCCCAATAAATAATAAAAGTATTCAGAAAATTTCCAGAAAATTCTAGAAAATATATTTGACTATTTAGAACTTAAAATAAAATTTTGGAATATTTTTAATTAAGTTTGAACATAAAATAAATTCGTCAAAGTCCTAGAAAATTAGTGTTACTAGATTTTAATTAACTAAAAAATATGGAAAAATCTCAATAATCTAAAATAGCCTAAAAATAATTCTAAATAAATATTTATATAAGTAAATATACTAAAAAATTTATTTTCTAATTAAATAAGAGAATACTCTAAATAAATTCAACATCTATAATAAATATAATAATTATAAATATACACAAAATACCTATTTTGGGTGAGGGAGTTTACAGACGGTTAGCAATTCTACGGAGTCGGAGCGTAACATACATGAGCTCCTATGAGACGTTCGGGCTTGGGACGCATGCAATGCCTCACTCCGAGTGGTGTATTGGATTGGTTTGTTGGCCAAAAGAGACTTGGTTGGACTTGGTTTCATACGAAGCTATTATGTAGAGTTCTTTGTGATCAGTGTATTGCCCCACTACGAAGGGTGACATTGTGTTGGTCTCGTGGATTGAATCGATTTGTTGGTTCTAAGCTGTGCGAGAAATCACATGATTTGAACGGTGATGCAGCCTTGCTTAATCTGGTCGAATTGGGTAATTGGCGGAGAATGGCTTATTCTTATGGTTATACCCGTTAAGAAGATCGTGCATCACGTCAAATCGCATCTTTGAGAAATCATACAATATCGACTTGGTCGGAGCAAATAGGCAAATTTGTGTAGGTGAGTGGTTCTGGCAGTTCTTTTCTACTCATCCACGTCCTTAATAAAATGTATTCTTTTGTTGCCTTACAACTTCTTTAGATCGTTGATGCCTGGTAGATTATAACGGATAAATAGAAGTCACCATGCATGTTGTAATTCTGATAATAGAATATTGAATGACTGTAACTGTTGAGTACATCTATTCACAAAATTTATATAATAGAGAGTCGTATGAGAAGTGGATAGTTATGGTACAATACCACGGAACTGTTGGTATTAAATTTGGTAGGCTCCATATGAGAAGCGGACAATTGAATTATGGTACCAAGGACTGTTGGAATGTTGTTCGGTACCACGGGACCATGGGGTGTTTGGAACCTGCGGGTCGCTAATTGAAATATTAAATGGGTATGTCGATAGTGCGAGAATGATCGATTGTACGAGTAGAAAGTACATTACTTTATTTATGTTTCTTGTACCATGCATGTGTTTATAGCTAAATTGTTCACGTATTTGCATGGTCATGGGCAACTTGTGCACAAGGTTTGATTTTTCTTGAACGGTCGCCGGACCACCATGACCAATTCGACCTAGGAGAAAATTATGTGAAACGTACTTCAGATCATGAGGTATTGAGGGACCTATAGTGGGACTAGCTACATGGACTGGGAGTGAGTGTCGTAATACCACCTTGTTTGCCATTGAATTTGATTTGTTTAACAAAAAACGAAAGAAGTACAAAGAAATCCTAAACAGAAGATCTAAGTATAATATTTTTTTATCTGGAGAATGTGACGATGGAGATCGAGTACTGCAACGACTCCTTTACTCCACTGACGGTCTGACTGGGGAATGATAATGCTCTTTTCTGCTTTCTCTCCTGTGCCTGTGTATGCATAGCTAGTCGGGGGCGTCTTTGTGGACATGCTACCCTGATATTTATAGCTGTCTTGTTGACGGGATATAGGTATCACATATGCCTCTGTTTGGTGGCCGCATGGGGCTCCTTCAACAGGATGCAGTTGCAACCGTAGCCGCATACCACGGGCGAGCTGCCACATGGCCTCAGTTAGGATATTCTGTTGATAGTATCTCGAGGTTATTTTCAACTCCGTTGTGTGCGTGACTTGGTCATCTGGACACGTAGTCAATACTGATTGTGTGAAGATCTTTTCAGTTAAAACAGAAAGATCTTGCAAGCTGGGAGTCACATAACATGTTGGCCGCATAACGTCTAGGCTATATTTTTGCTCTAGTTTGGGCTATGTCTGATGCACACTTTGGCCGCATGATGACGATGCCGTATACGAGTGTCCACGTGGCACGGTTCATCTGACAGGGCCATCAATGTGTGATATAATTTTCTGTCCTTTTCTGTGCCGCCGTCTTCACGGATCTCGAAGAGTTTTATCGCAATTAATGTCGTGTCAGACATGTCATAATTGCTATGACAAGGATCCTACGCATCTTCCAACTCCTTGGCTGTTCGGGTTGCATGGGTGATCTACAGGTTGGACGAGCCTCTCGGCAGCATGGGCTCTATGTGGTTCCTCTGTGGCCTGCCTTTACTTTGGGGGTGCATGGGCTCTATGCGGCCTGCATGGCTTCAAATTTTTTATGCTTCTACAAGACCCCCTTCAAAGTTTTCAAAATAATAAGTTTAGAATACTTTGAACGAGAAGCATGGTCGAGTACTTTCGGCCGCATGGATGACATGCCGCATATGCGCTTCTGACAGGATGTCAGATTTTTATTAAATGTGGGAGATTTGGCTCTATCTTTGACCGAATCTCTTGGGATTTTGATCCATCTTCTGACATGGGGCTCGAGGCATCCATTTTCAAGAAGATTAAAGTGGTTCACGTAAATCGAGATGTCAGGTTCACCCTCATAACTGCTTGGTTCATTGTCTCATTCTCTTCACACGATTTTAAAGCCTATAAATAGGCGGTCGGGAGGAGAGAGAGAACTTTATCTTTTTGCTTCCTTTCTTTTTTTTGTGAAGGATGCCGAAGGCTGCGGCTCTTCTCGCCGAGGAGTTTGTCAGGGGCGACCTTGATCCGTGTCCCCCTGATTTTTATGCTTTACTTGGAGGTAGGGGAGCACCACGCTTCTCGTGTTGGTCTGCCAAGGACACAGAAACACCAGTACACGGTCTCGCTGCATGGATGAGAAATCATCTAGAACGCGTGCAGACTCTTTACACTGCCTTGCCGCATGGATGCGAGATTATCACGAACATGTGCTGGCTTTTCTCATGAGTATGTCGCATGGAGGGGCAACTGTCATGCTCAGACTAAGACTTTGTCGCATGGATGAAGGCTCGATATGGACATGCGCCAACCATGACTCTGCCGCATGGAAGGCACCTCATGCGTCGACTAGGCTCTGTCGCATAGAAGATACCTCATCGAGACCATGCGTCGACTAACCTCTACCGTATAGGTGTCAAATTGTCTTTGTTTGCTAATGCCGTATATTTTTCGTGTGTAGGCTTTATTCTCCCTCGTGCTGCCCGAGATGGAGCATGGAAGGATATCATAACGTCGTTGTTCGGGTAAAGACCAACCTTATTCGACGGTTTGCCAAGAACTGACCCAGGAGACGAGAATGAACATCATTCATCATGCGTGGAGCTGTCCCTGTTTATGCAGCATGCTAGCTACGTTTCTTCCCCTTATGCGGCCTGCTACTGGTCGGGGTCCAGCGGCGCTGATAACTCGACTTGGATTGATTGCCATTCCTTGCGTCCATTCTTTTCGTATGGTCGAAGGGTGTCGGATCCTCTCCTTTTTTGCTATACATCAGTATGGATTCTTTTCCATATACTGAGGTTTGCACAGAGGAGGGTTGACCCAGCATCACTGAGTCCTGCTGCCGGCTTTATTTGTGTCCGTAGCAGAAACAGCACGAGGGTGCCTTCAATGGAAGAGGTTCTTGTCAGAGAGAACTCATGGAAACCCTTAAAATGGGTTTCCATCATATGTACTCATGATCTTGAACATTAATAAAAACCCTTGGAATGTAATATATTTTTATTATATGTACTCATGATCCTGAATATTAATGAAAAAGTTTCTCCTTTTCTGGCACTTCTTCCTGTATTTATATGTTGTGAACTTGGATATCGTACTAGAGGTAATATGGACGTGGTACAATACCGTAGTTGTTGAGGATATCCCACTAGGGGATCTTAGGTGGACCTATCACTTCTTGCACACTTAAGTGCAAGTAATAGATTCGAAACAAGGCCTATCAGAGGTTATATAGACGTAATAGGTTTTGTGGACTTAACACTACTGGCGTACTACGAGTTGGGTACGGGTAATAAGCTTAGATGACAATCGATATCAGAGATAATATGGACGTGATAATCGATGGTCAAGACTCGAAAGTTTGTTCAGAGGTAATATGGACATGAAAAACTCAGCCAAGGGAAAATGTTAGGACAGTAGTTCAGAGGTGATGTGGACGTGAACTAGTGCCCAAAGGAACTCAGATTACTGAGGGTGGTCTACCTAGGAGTGTAGATAGACCTGAGGTTTGCTCCACTGGGGAGCTTTTGAGGATCCATTATCTGTTGCGTATTCAGGACTCCCGAATACAGATAATAGTTTTTACAGTAATTTGTAAAGAAAGGGTAATGTTGTGCATAGATACTCACTGGGGATGAACAACGGAGAATGTAAACATTGTACATCTTAGTTGTCCCACTGTTGATAAGGGGAGTACAAGTCTAGCTTAGACATAGTACTTTTTGAGGAACTTGCAATTGATAGGCATCATGAGCAAGTCGCCATTGGGTTTCGTGAGCCGGTAGGCACCGTTGGAGAAGACGGACTCCACAATGAACTGGCCTTCCCATTTAGACTAAAATTTATCGTCCGTCTTGTGGGACTTAACCATCGATCTTCTTACTGTCAAGACGAGGTCACCCACTTGGAAAGTTCTTCCTTGACCCGTTTATTGAAGGCTCCGAAAGGACGTGCTTGATATAGCTCGATGTGCTGTTGAGCTAAGAGACGCTTCTCATCGAGTGCTTCCTACTCTTGTAGTCGTCGACGGTAATTATCGTCAACGGTAATTATCGTCAACGGTTAGCTGGTTAGAGAGGGCCACTAATATTATGGGAATCTGGACATCGAGGGGGAGGACAACCTCGCTCCCGTAGACCAGAGAGAATGACGTACTGTCGGTTGGTGTTTGGACCGTTGTGAAATAGGCCCAGAGACATTCGCCCAGCTTCTCATTCCAGTCGAGTTTATTGGATGATACAAACTTCTTGAGTAGCTTTATAATGCTTTTGTTGAATGCTTCTGCCAGACCATTTGCGGCTGGGTTGTAGGCAGTCGAGGCTACGTTCTAGATTTGGTTTTTGTCACAAAATCGGTAGAAACCGTGACTTGCAAATTATGGACCATTGTCATGGATGATCCTTCGTGGCAAGCCGAAGCGATATATGACATGATGCTTGACGAAGCTGATTACGTTCATCGTCTTTACGTGTCACGATCCGCACCCGGTATAGGGGCACGAGTACGTAGGTACGTCCAGCCTACGCCACAGCATCGGCGGTAGAATGTTGTCTAGGTCACAATACTAGCTAATCACTCTCACATGAATATCCAACTCCATAAGGAGGCACAGATATCACAATACTAATATGGAATACTCAATCACGAAAAATAAAGCACGATGAGATATCAAAAAAAATATATGAAATACAAGACAAGTCTAAATAATAAAATCTAACCTGCAATCCATAACATCCAAATCTCCAAGTATGCTGAAAACAAGTCCTCTAAGTCATAGTCTGGAAAAAAATATCTAGTCAGAATTGAAGCGAAGTATAAGCACTAACAGCAGTTCCACAAATATTGACAAAAACTATAACACAGGGTAAATAAATACAAGATAGATATGAATACTGGTAATAAAAAATACTGGAATAATGAAATACTGGAAATAAAAATACTGGAGCATATGTCATCAATGGTGCATCTAGCAATGAACAGAATACATGTGCATACTAGAACAATGAACTAGAATATAGTGAATGCTAGAACAATAACTAGAACATAGAGAAATGCTAGATCTAGACTAGAAATACATGTATAGACTATCTGGCTATGGGTGTGAAACATCAGCAGATCATGTGATCGGCTTGGGACTGATCAGGCTTG
Source organism: Iris macrosiphon (assembly GCA_036927795.1). NCBI lineage: Eukaryota > Viridiplantae > Streptophyta > Magnoliopsida > Asparagales > Iridaceae > Iris > Iris macrosiphon. Next base: position 145,065,576 of record JAYESA010000018.1, read on the forward strand.
TTACATATGGTTAGCTATGATTCATGTAAGGTCAGGATAACCATCCAGATAGCTATGATGCAAGCAATAGTTAGGCTAATCACATGTAACAGGCTATGAGGCATGTAATGGTCAGGTTGCACCGACGTGAGGTGTGGGTGAGCTATGATGCAAGTAGAGTTGGGTATGATCACATAAGCTACTAATATTTCCCCGTTTTCCCAGCTAGAACGATGGATCCCAATCATGACTCCTCGTGACAGGTCTCGATGATGCCAACTCGTGTATACAACAGTGTCAGAATCATGTACGCTATACAACTAGAATCATGGAGATAATCAATATAATAAAAACTGTCAGAGAATGTACTCGCCTGTGGTCCTTAGCTGGCAATACCAATATCCTGTTTTCGAATCTTATCTGAAAATCCAACAGTCCTAAAGAGAGTATTTAATAATAATACAGAATCAGTCGATACACTAACACACAATCATAAATATACTGAACGCAGGGCTACGCTAGGTATGACACTGGTCAACTAGGGTCAAGTGTGCGTCTAATTGTACGGGTATCGCGTCTATAATTGCTGTGCAAGATCAGACAGTCGAAATAACATGGGTCTCGCCAGTACGTCAGTGTACATATGGAAGTCTTCTAACAATTTACAGGGTTACATGGCCAATGTAAATACGGGATATCCGTAATTAACACTAGGGTCTCATAGTACATATATAATATACTCATACTAAGTATAATATTTAATTGCTACACAGTATATATACACATATTAAATATATATATATATATATATATATATATATATATACCCAATTGAATAATATATACATTCTAAATATATATATATATACCAATTTGAATAATATACACATACGCGTACGTATACGTATACGAGATGGGTTTGTTTGCAGGGTCTCATGAAATCGACATCTAATGAATTTGTCAAGACACGACACGCTAAACCCTAATATCATTCACACACGCACATATACACAATATAAAAGGAAGGCAAGTCGAACCTTGATGGGCATGCTCGGGGTTGACGATGACTATGATGACGACGATATTGATGTTGGTGATGAAGGTGATGATCATGGTGATGATGAGGGATGGACAGGAGAACTAAGATGAGGCGGTCCGGCGAGTTCAGCGGGGTCGGCAGTCGAGGTCGTGACGTTGGGAGGCGCTGTGGTCGTTGGGAGGCGGGGTAGTCGACTGTGCTCAGGCAGGTCTCGGTGGTCTGCTGTCGAGTCGAAGGAGGAGATGTTCAGGCGAGGTGTAGTCGGCTCCGACAAAGAGGGGGGTGGTGAGTAGGGAAGTTGGTGTTAGCCGCTACTGCAGGTTCAGGCGGAGAGGCCGACGGTTTGTGAAGCGGGTGATTACGGAGGAGAACGGCTGTGTCGTAATGTCAGGGAGAAAAACGGGAAGGAAGTCGGTCGGGTTCAGGCAGTCAGCTCGGTGCAGGCGGTGCTCCGAGCTCAGGCGGAGGAGAAGAGTAGGAGGTGCAGTCGTTCAGCGGGTCGATGGGCGCTGTGATCCGGCGTCCAGGCGATCTCCGGTCGGGTTGGAGGAAGGAAGGTTGTAAACCCCCTCGACCAATTTAGGATTAATTTAATTTAATTTGAGAGACTAGGATTAATCTAGATACAATTGGAATTAATGTGCAACAATAATGTGAGTTAATACACCTTACTGTTGCTTCGATGTTTGGAGCGCTACCCTAATAGGTACCCTCAAACTAATCAAATACACATCTCCTAGACATGCCAGACTACCCATCTGACCCTTGTGTAGCTTTAGATTCTCAATATTGTGTTTCATATGAGCTGCGCAATATTCGTTACAAATGTCTATGTATTATTCCAATAAAACCAATTTCTCATAATTGCCCATTTCTATTTGAATTTGAGGCACAACCACAACCCAACTCCGTATAACCCAAATTAGGGTATTAATCTATTCTGAGCCTGCTACGCCCATGACACTTGTGTCCCACCCAAATTTAGTTCCATGTGTCTTCAATTCATTAAAGAACGTCGTGCGCATTGTTTTTAATTAAATTAAATTAGAAGCAATTTTACCAGAACATGACCGAACCAAGCCCATGTACACCCTTGCATGAGGACCAGCCCCCACCCCGAGGATCCAGGCCGGCCCAAGTCCCGAGGGCAGGTCATAAATCCCCCTATATAAATACATATCTTTCTCCTATTGGAAACCCTAGAAATCTAAAACCCACCGAGCAAACCATCCCTCCCCTTCAGCCCTAGCCGAACACCTTTGCCGAGCACTCATCCCTACCCGACCGGACCACCCTCCCAGGCCGCTGCACCGCCGCCTGACCACCACTCCCATCCACCATAATCACCATCCCTTCACCTCCGTCACAACCTGACTAGCAAAACCCGAGCACCCCCTTTCCCCTCCCCGACTTCCAAACCACCACCTCCAATACCGCCTGACGCCGCCAGCCACCGCCACCAGACTCGCCGGTCCACCACCCCAACACCACTTACAGCCAACCACCTACACCGACCGCCTCCACCCTCACCATCAACGACGTACCATCACCATCCCCGTCACCAGCACAACTTCCATCAAACCCGACGACCAATCCCGACTGCCCCCAACCGCCTCCAGCACCGCCAACCACCACTGTCAGGCTGACCCCGACCTCCCCCACGACCTGACCGCCACCCAGGCACCGTCCCAGCCCACTGCCGCCGCTGCCAGGCTGCTGCAACCGCTGCTGCAACTACTGCAGTTACTGCCGCCCGCGGCCGTTGCTGCCCGCACGTCGACTGGAGCTTCGCCCCACGCCGGAGGACGGTCATTCAGCGAGCAGACCCCCCCTCGTTCTGTCAACTAGGTAACTCGTCCTCCAGCCTCTTCCTTCCTTGTATCATATCGTCGTGTCGTCGTGTCGTGTGTCGACACAAGCTAAATAACATTAACCCATATAGATGTGTATGTATGTATGTTAATTAAATTAGATGATAATAAATACACTAGTAATTACCCTAAATTGATGACCTATTATCAAAGACTAGTAATTCACCTAAAAACCTGGACATAAACCAAGTATGCTTAAACATGGAAAACAAGGACATGTATTCGTTCAGATCAGAAATAGTTGGTAACCCATAACTTCGACAACTTATTGTCGCGAGAGACACAGTAACCGAGGATAGGACATGTGTGCACCCTAGCTACGTGCACACGCGACTCTGTAGTCGACCAGCCGTGATCTTGCGACAGTACCTAAGAGCAGCGTCGTAGTGTCTGTGTGTGTTACTTTAGTGTCTGATGCTAGATTGCTATATTATATTGTGTGTTAGGGTCACTGGACCAGCCAGGAGACACCGCAGGAGCAGCTATTGGCATTCACAGCTTGAGGACCCAGGCAAGATACCTTGCCATATTTACTGTCTAATTTAAATTATGCATATATTGTATGATATCTTATTGCTTTATTTCATATGACTGTGCGCGTCCGAGATTGACTCGGGTACAGTCAACGGTTGCGTCGATGATTAGTGTACTTGGCCTAGTCACTAGCAGACTCACCCCATTGGGAGGATACTCTGGTATTTTCTAAGACCTGACACTCTTACACGTATCACTGTAAAAAATTCATATTGGGATGCGGGTTCGCGTACTCGACTAGCTATCAGTGCGTGTGACATGCATCACGGTTAGCGCGTAATTCAGGATTTTGTATTAGTAGAGACTGGGCATATAGATACGTGGTATGAACGTCGTGTATTCGAATTGTATATCTACATTGGGCGGGAAGGACAACTAGTAGGCGTATGGGATACACACATTAGATTTTGTAGTATCCGGATGAGCCACGGTTCCAATGACTTCCTTTATTGCAGACACCGCGCTCTTCGGAGTGATACAGACGTATATATATTGCAGATATCTCATTCTTCGGAATGATGGAAGTTACAGATACCACGCTCTTCGGAGTGTTGGACGTTATGCCTATGCCTACCCATACGTACCAAAGTTGTTCTCACATTGCATTCACTTAGATGGTTAGCACACCCTTTATTGTATTTATTTTATTCAGTATTTATATATATGGCATGCTTCTATGTATCTGTTACGTCCCTCTGAGGACCTGGTACCTTTCCAGATTTGGCGAGGTATATTACCCCACAGTGTACGGCCCAGGACATGAGACAAGGTATGCTACAGCGGAGGAGCTAGAGGTGCTACCGTCAGAGTTTTCGTGATCAGTTGGTAGGCCTTCTGCCTAGGATTGGGAGCATCATTATCTAGTCAGCCGATGCCCTAGTCATTACTCTTTTTATCTGTCATTCAGTACTTTTATTTTGTCATAGTAGTGGGTTTGTCCCCACCAGACATTCTTGGTTGTACTATAATATTTTGAGACTGGCGTTTATCTTCCAGTATTTATTTTAGTACTTTCTAGCTGTTTATATTGTGGATGAGATTAGATTACCTGTTGTTGATTGATATTGGACTTGTTAGTTATTTAGGACAGCATAGCACTCTTCGTTGGATCCATTAAATTAGGATATCCTCGGAGACGTGACAGCTGGCTATTGCCACGTGGACTGGTCCCGTGTATTTTGGGACTGGGGCATGACAGGGGTGGCCGGACTCGGTGCTAGCGTCAGTTTCAGCGGCTTCAGGCGGTCTGCGGGCTGGGAACGGCTGCTCCGGCGAGGCTGGGCTCCGGTCGAGATCGGCTTGGGAAGGAAGAAGCTGAACATGAGGTTTGGGGAGAAGGGAGTCGGCTGAGTATATTAGTTTAGGTTGAAAAGAAAAAAAAATAAAAAAAAGAATATATATACATATATGTAAGGTGTTGGGTTGACCTTGAAATTTGGTCCATACTCCTTGGAAAAAGGGCTTCTCATTTAGGTATTTCAAGGCTATGATTTGGTTTGATTCAAAATGGAGTGTTAGGATTACATTGGTTCAAAATTTTGAGGGTTATGGTTTGATGAGGGTTTGTGTTGAGTTTACACACTCCAAAAATTATGAAAAAATTCACATGAAGGAGAAATGGGTGTCTTCATGTATTGTGTCCAATGGGGTGGACACCTTAATGCACTTTTGCATAAAAGTGCCCAACGATTGAAAAATTGCACAAAGTTGGGTTTTTGGTTTAATTTAATTAAAATGAATATAATAGGTGTTCTAAAATTAATTAGAAGTACATGGGACTAAAATCAGGTGGGACACAAGTGTCATGAATGAAGAAGACTCAGAATAGAATATTATCCTAATTTGGGTTGCTCAAAATGGGCCGAGATTGTGTCTCCAATTTTGATTGGAACGCACAAGGATACAAAGTTAGATTCATTTAGAATTAAATATAATCAGTTGCGACGAATGTTGTGCGACTAAAATAAAGCACATCATGGCATAGTTATGAGTTATACAAGGATCAAAGTAGAAGACTGGCACATCTAGAACAAGGGTGTAAAATTTGTTGGAAGGCAATGGCTAGTGTAGCGCTCTAATTATCGAAGTAACGGTAAGGCGCAACAATTAAATAAAATCACGGTAATTAATTATAATCCTCAACATTTACTCCCGAATAATACAAATTAAAATTATAACCCTATAATCTGGTCAGAGGTTCAACTAGTGGGATTCTAGGTCTAGTCTACTAACTCAAACATTAATGAACACTATACAATAATATATATATATATATATATATATATATATATATATATATATATATATATATATATATATATATATATATATATATATATATATAATACATATATCATGCAATTATTTAAATTAAATACACACAATACTTATAATATATAAAAAGACAAAAATTCTCCTATTCTGGAATGTGGTAGTGACAAGTCTACCCTCCTTAAAAGAATTTCGTCCTCGAAATTTAAGATCCTCAATAGTTGTATTTATTTATTTATTTTTTATCAAAATTTAAATTCATCAAGCTGTATAATCATGAAGTAAATCCATATTGTTATTACACAAAATCTTCAAAATTTTGTAAATATCATATTCCTGAAAATCTTCAAGTTTAAAATCAAATTCTATTCTTATCCCAATCTCCTCCAAAATTTTAAGTTAATCACTAAATACAAATTTATTATCCAATCATCTAATTTTAAATCCAATCAATGCACATTATAAAATTTAAATCTCATCCCAAAATTTTAAATTCAAACTCTAATTCATTAGTGATCTTATTCCTCAATTTCTTTTTCCACACAATACTCAAATAATGTAATACTTATGAAATCTTCTAATACAATAGAAAATATTAATTTATATCTTGCAGTCAAATAAATATAATGATAATCTTCTCAAATTCCTCAAACTTTAATGACAAATTCAATCATATAATAATCTTTATAAAAATTAATGATTTAACAAAATCGTCAATCCTGCCCTATTAAATTCTCAACTCTTTATTTAAATTAATGTTTATCCTCGAAATTTAAGGCACCTTGTCTCTCTTTATCAAGTCATAACCTCTTCATTAACTCTTCACTACGGTCAAACTCCCAACAATCAAAGTCCAAGAAAATTCTACCTACTGTCATACAACATACAATCTAGAGGAAACATGCATGGTTATGGTCTCTTTTGTTATGGTATTATAGTCTCTGTCGGGGTATACTACTAACTACATTCTAGCAAGAGAATCATTGATACAAACTACGGTACTAAGAAATCAATCAAATAATAAAATAGACGAAAAAGGAACAGAACAGAACAGAACCTGCTAACACAACCATGGTTTAATGATGCATCCTAAGTTTGATACCCTTATCCTTTGGTACCACTGTTTCTACTACAAGTACACCCAATGCTAGCTCTCTTACCTACTGTAATTGTTTATATTAGTTGTTCTTATCACTCAAGTGCATACCAAGTGCAACACACCACACTAAGTACTTTTCTCACTAATACAACTCTAGATGGACACCCAAGTCAGTTTGCAGTTGTCACTACCCAATTTTAGAAATAGGATTTTTTTTTTATTTGGATTAATTGTGTATTGATCATAAATATTTGTATTTATATTTAATTAGTTGGTTGTATTATTTTTATTGGTCGTTTTAGGGTTTTGGCTAGTCTGGACCCATGTCAGACCCCAGTGGACCCATGTCAGACCCAACCAACACCCTTGTCAGACTTATTTAGGAGTTTAGAATAGTTATTATATTTTTAATTAGCTAATTGGAGTATTTTGGATTAGTTAGAGTGCATTTAGTAAACCCTAAACCTAAACCCTAGTTGGATGACTAATTTGGAGGGTATTTTGGACATTGTGTTATGTTCACAAACCCTAACCCTATATTTTTTACCTGGCCGACCCCCCCCCTCCATTTCATTTCATTCCATTCTTCTTCTTCTTCTTCTTCTTCTTCACAATTCTCTCCATTCTCTTCTTCTTCCTTCTTCCAATTTTCTCCATTTCAAGTAAGTACTTCACCCCTCTTCTCTTCCTTCATCTACTTCTTCTATAGATGTAAACCCTAACCCTTTATATTTTCCCCTAACCTAGGTGTGTAGAGCCTAGACTTGGTGTAGAGGCTTGGCTTGGAGGCTTGGAGGCTTGAGGGTGGTGATTTCTAAGGTTTTAGAGACTTTGGCCTTGGGATTCCAACTCCCAAAAGGTAAACCCTAACTTTTCTCTTAGTGATTACTCTAATATAGTGTAATTAGTAGTTTAGAATCTTCCTAGATCTTAGGACTACCCATGGGAGAAAGTTAGAGGTTGTTTGGTTGTGTTTGGAGACTTTGACATTAGGTTTTGTGTCAAATTTGGGTAAAATCTGAGATTGGTCCAATTTTGGGTGATGCCCTAGGTTAGACGGACCTAGGTAGACGTGCTTGGGTGTCTTGAGGGTAAGTACTTATCCCCGTTCAGACACGTGAGATCGTATCACAGAGTTTTAGGCATTTCAGGCGATTTAAGGATTTTTCGTTGTCGTGGGTTCCACATGCATGTGGAATTTTGCCACGGACCTAGAATCGGAGAGTTAGAATTTTTTTCTAAGTTCTAGACATCGATTAGAACTCGTGGGTAAATTTTAGGTTAATTCCGAGTAGGTTTGGTGTGCGTTTCACGAGGTATCGCGAACCGCACTCCACGTGTTCGTCGAAATAACCAAATGGCCATTTCGACTTGGTTTCTAGGTTTCGGGCTTGTGCGCGGGTTGGTTTAGCTTCGGGGAGTGTGTACTAGGATTCTCGAGTTATTATATATATATATATATATATATATATATATATATATATATATATATATATATATATATATATATATATATATATAGGTGTGTAGATATATATATGAGTATATGTATATATATATATGTATGTGTGAGAATGTGTGTGTGTATATATATATATATATATATATATATATATATATATATATATATATATATATATATATAAGTGTGTGGCGAGGGAGAGTGAGATATGTTTGTGTGCGTATATATATATATGTATGTAAGTGTGTTTATATATATATATATATATATATATATATATATAAGTGTGTGGCGAGGGAGAGTGAGATAGTGAGAGAGATGTGAGGGAGCTGCAGCAGCAGCTGCAGGCATCAGCAACAGCATTGGCAGCATGGCCAGCAGCAGCAGTATTGGTAGCAAGGCCAGCAGCAGCAGCATGGCAGCAGCAGCAGTAGCAGTAGCAGTAGGAGTATCAGCAGCAGAGTTTAGGGAGAGAGAGCTATATATATATATATATATACTTATAGGTATAGCTAGTTAGTGAGTTGATTAGGTAGGTGAGGTATCTAAATACCTTGAGATACTAAAGATAATGGGTATCGGGGCGAGGTATTGGGCGTTTGCCTAAGAATGGGATTAGAGTTGGGTTTATATATATATATATATATATATATATATATATATACGTGTTAGTATATGCATTAGTGGGTATATGTGGGATATAGCATAGGTTGAGATATCGGATACCGAGGGTATCCCGGTATCTCAAGGAGGCGAGTTTGAGGGTTTACTAGCTTAATGAGCTAATTTTGACCTAGAATTTTAGGGGCACCCTAGTTTGACCTAAACTTGACCATAATTGCCCCCGTTGATCGCAAAAGTCAACATTTGACCTAGTTTTGATCCAGAGTTGACTTTTTGGACCCTGGATTGACTTTTTGACCCAGATTTCACCGGTTTGATCCGTTTGACCTAGAATAACCATAGAAGCTTATTTTTGGTTATTTTATATCTGTTTAACTCATTAGAACCCCGTTTAACCTTGTTTTTACAATAGATCCTTGCGACGCCAGTCCGGATCTCGATCCTCACCAGTTGCTCAGGACGTCAGGCGAGTACCTATCTCTGATTGTTTCTATTTCATGATAGCGTATATATCACCTATTTTAGAACTGTAATACTTGATTCTGACACATTATTTCATGAGCTGGTACTAGTTGGATCCCGTCATGAGATATTATCCCCCTTACCGTGTTCAGCGGGTACTCTATCACGTGTATTTCATCATGTGCTTCGGGTATTGATTCCCATGTGCTTCGTGTGCTCTTGCCTTCATGTGCGCGAGTTATTTATCATGTACGTAGCGTGTCATGGTTGGATCCAAGAGTATTAGTGGGGGAGGGGAGTAGAAGTTGGTTATGTGATCAAATCCAAACAGTATTCATGTGTATGTCGGTTATACAACTCACGCATAACGGAGTTATCGTAGATTAAATCATTTGCAACCTAAGTCGATCACATAACGAACTTGTGCTCAAGGCACTTAGCTAGTATTCCTATTTTCTCATATGCAGTTACTTCTCTACTACTTGTATTGTTCCCCAGTTTTACATTGCAGTTACTTTATCAATTCTTCCATATATTTACTTTCCTGTGCATCTTGTATTCTTTTCTATTGCTAGTCATATACACCTTACCATATATTTGGAGTTGCTTTAAGAGTTATGTACTTCGCTCCAGTCCTGACTGGATATATTTTTTCCAGAGGATCCTAAGGATTTTTGCCCGACCTTCTACGGGCCAGGTGTCAACGTTTGTTACGACCCTAAGATTGAGGATGAGCCCGTCCCAGCTGAGGAGACACCGCTAGCGCCCTAGTATAGCTAGGTGGGTTTCTTTGGGTTGTTCCCAGTTGGTATTTTGGATGACTGTATTTATTATTTTGTTGCTTCTGTGAGATATTGTAGACCTTTAGACTTGGACTATATATTTTGGATTTGTACTTGCTCTCTTTGGTTCTTTGTTTCTTTTGTCGATATCTTATCGTGCTTTTACTCTTCCCCTAGTTATTGTGATTGAGTTATATATATTGTGTTGTTGCCCTCCTTTTGGAAAGGTTATCTTGACAGGTTATTGTGAGATATAAATAGTTGTGACCTAGAACGGACCTAGACAACGTTCTACCACCGACTCTGCGGCGTAGGCTGGACGTACCCACGACTCGTGTCCAATTTTTCGGGTGTGGGTCATGACACATTTTTGGTGGCGGCCCACGCATGTCTAGTTTCTAGGTTTACCTGCGATAGGATATAGGATATAGGCTAAGAGAGAGTATGCTCAATCACAACTAGGACCATTCCGAATCTTTTGCTATCTTTAATTTTTCTGAAATTATTTTCTTTTGAAATATTACTGTCCTTCCTTGATGATATCATATCTTGCACCGTATCAAGGCAGAGGAGCCACTCAGAGGGGACCAGCCAGAGCACCTGCAGTACAACAGAGAGGACATCCTTTGCAGACTCAGCAACAGAGGTTTACCCAGCACCAGCAGCAACACCGAGGAGGACATCAAGGGCGAGCTTTTGCCCTGACCGTAGACGAGGCCGAGCCCGTTGGTGATGTGATCTCAGGTTCTGTTTTTCTTGATTCCATTCCAGCACTTGCTTTATTTGATTCCGGTGCTTTCCATAGGTTTGTGTCTGTATCTTTTGCTGTTAGACACCATCTTGTTGCTGAACCTTTAGTTAGACTCTGCAAGATCACGACCGGGGGTGGTATCATCCTAGTCAATAATGTCTGCAGACACCGAAGTGTTACCTTGGGGGGCCGGGAGTTGAGTGTGTGCCTACTCGTAATGCCACTTCCGAGCTACGACATTGTACTCGGGATGGATTGGTTGAGTATGCACCGTGCTAGTATAGATTACCGTGGAGGCCGAGTGTTGTTTAGTCCGTCGGGAGAGCCAGAGTCTGAGTTTGTCAGAGGAGCAGCGGAGCAGAGTGAGGGAGTCTTCTGCGAAGCCCTGGTGGTAGAGCAGAGGTTGCCACATCCATTGATAGTGGAGTTCATGGATGTCTTTCCGGAGGAGTTGCCAGGGTTACCTCCGGACATAGATATGGAGTTCTCTATATACTTGGTGCCAGGCACAGAGCCGATATCCCAGCACGTCTATAGAGTCAGCAACAGTGAGCTGGTAAAGTTGAAGAAGCAGGTGTATGAGCTTCAGGACAAGGGATTTATCATATCTAGTTCTTCTCCGTGGGGTGCTCCGGTACTGTTTGTGCCGAAGAAGGATGGGTCGATATGGATGTGTATCGACTACAAGGCTCTGAACAACCTCACAATCAAGAACAAGTATCCGCTGTCGCGTATTGATGATCTCTTTGACCAGTTGAGCGGAGCGAGGGTGTTTTCCAGGATTGATCTGAGGACAGGCTACCACCATGTGAAGGTCAGGAGGGAGGATATTCCTAATACAACTTTTTGGACCAGGTATGGACACTATGAGTTCATGGTGATGTCGTTTGGGTTGACTAATATCCCGACAGTGTTCATGAATCTGATGAACAAGGTATTCCATCAGCATCTGGACAGGTTTGTGGTGGTGTTTATAGATAACATCTTGGTGTATTCGAAGACCCCAGAGGTGCATGAGGAGCATCTGAGGATAGTGCTGGAGACTCTCAAGAAGGAGAAGCTTTATGGAAATCTTTCAAAGTGCGAGTTCTTCCTTGACAAGGTTGAATTCCTTGGTCACGTGGTGACAGGAGAAGGGATCTCGATGGATCCGAGGAATATCATGGCAGTTGAGGCATGGAGTGCTCCGAGTTCAGTAGCAGAGGTCAGGAGTTTCCTGGGGATGGCAGGTTACTACAGGAGATTTGTTCAGGATTTTTCCAGGATTGCAGAGCCATTGTCTAGGCTGACCCGGAAGGACATGGAGTTTGTTTGGTCAGAGGAGTGTCAGGTCGCCTTTGATGTGCTAAAAAGGAGGTTGACGACAGCTCCAGTGTTGACGTTGCCATCGGGATCTGGAGGATTCACTATCTATAGTGATGCATCGGGGAAGGGACTGGGTTGTGCGTTGTAGCAGAATGGGAGGGTGATTGCCTATGTTTTCAGGAAATTATGTCCTCATGAGAAGAACTACCATACCCACAATTTGGAGTTGGCAGCGGTCATCTTTGCTCTAAAGTTGTGGAAACACTATTTATACGGAGAGCGTGTGGAGATCTTCACTGACCACAAGTGCTTGAAGTATGTGTTTACCCAAAAAGAGCTGAACATGAGGCAGAGGAGATGGTTAGAGTTGATGAAAGACTTTGATATATTATTGCAGTACCATCCAGGGAAGGCGAGCGTAGTTACAGATGCACTGAGCAGGTATCCAGTAGCTATGTGCCTGACTACAGATCGTTATCTTTTGGCAGATCTAGAGAGCTTGGGCATTGAGGTGATAGTTCCTGGTGTTGAGATGAAGATGTGGGTACTGCAGATTCAGTCAGAGTTGATAGACCAGATCAGGGATACACAGTTTGAGGATGAGTCCCTGAGGAGCATCAGGGCGCAGGTTCAGATTGGATTATCAGATGACTTCACCATTGCTGATGATGGTTCATTGCGGCACGGTACCAGATTGTGTATGCCGAGTGGATTATTACGCGAGGAGGTTCTTCAGGAGGCGCATCGATCCCAGTACTCTATGAATCTAGGTGCCAACAAGATGTATAGAGATCTGAGAGAGCATGTATGGTGGTACAGGATAAAGCGGGAGGTAGCACGCTTCGTATCGTGATGCTTAGTGTGCCAGCAGGTGAAGGCGGAGAGGCAGAGGCCAGGAGGATTGCTCCAGCCGTTACCTATTCCGGAGTGGAAATGGGAGCATGTGAACATGGATTTTGTTTCTGGGCTTCCCCGTTCTCCAGGAGGGAAGGATGCGATTTGGGTCATCGTGGACAGGTTGACCAAATTGGCCCACTTTCTACCATTCAAAGTGGGTACGTCTACGGAGAGACTAGCAGAGATGTACGTGCGCCAGATAGTCAGACTGTATGGAGTTCCTGTGAGCGTAGTATCAGACCGGGACAGTCGCTTTACTTCGTATTTCTGGAGGAGTCTGCAGGCTAGCTTGGACACCCAGCTTAAGTTTAGTACTGTATATCACCCACAGACAGACGGTCAGTCAGAGAGGACCATTCAGACCCTCGAGGACATGCTTCGTACTTGTGTTCTGGATTTCAGAGGCTCTTGGGAGGATCACTTGCACTTGGTAGAGTTTGCTTACAACAACAGCTACCAAGCCAGTATCGAGATGTCACCATTCGAGGCATTGTATGGACGGAGATGTCGCACTCCATTATCATGGGATGATGTAGGCGAGAGAGCTTTGCTTGGCCCAGAGATGGTGGTGGATGCTGCGGAGAAGGTCAAGCTCATTAGAGATAGACTTCGGGTGGTGCAGGACAGGCAGCGGCATTGGGCCGATAGCCACCGGAGACCGTTGGAGTTTGAGGTATAGCTTAGAATTTAGATTTGTTCTTGTGTTTGCTTGTGATTGCTTATTTTAGATTAAGTACTGAGACCTTGTTTGTGCTAGATTGGTGATCTGGTGTTCCTGAGGATTTCTCTGACGCGGGGCACTATTCGCTTCGGTGGAGGTGGAAAGCTTAGCCCACGTTTCGTCGGACCCTTCAGCATCCTTGAGAAGGTCGGCGCTGTGGCGTATAGGCTAGATTTGCCGCCTACGCTAGAGGGAGTTCATGATGTGTTCCACGTATCACAGTTAAGACGGTACGTGGCAGATCCCAATCACGCATTGGATCACTCAGAGATTGTGGTGGGCCCTACTCTTAGCTATCCAGAGTAGCCGGTAGAGATTTTGGATTGGCGGGAGAAGGTGTTGAGGAACCAGACTGTTCCTTTGGTTCGCATCGCGTGGAGGCATTACTCTCCAGGTGAGTCGACCTGGGAGAGGGAGGATGAAATGCGCGAGCGATACCCTTATCTTTTCGAGCCCTGAGGTATGGTTCTTTCTTTTTCTTGCATTCCTGTCCTAGTTTCGTCTTTTTAATTTCGAGGACAAAATTATTTTAAGGAGGGTAGGCTTGTCACTACCCAATTCTAGAAATATGATTTTTTTTTTAAATTTAGATTAATTGTGTATTGATCATAAATATTTGTATTTATATTTAATTAGTTGGTTGTATTATTTTTATTGGTTGTTTTAGGGTTTTGGCTAGTCTGGACCCATGTCAGACCCTAGTGGACCTATGTCAGACCCAACCAACACCTTTGTCAGACTTATTTAGGAGTTTAGAAAAGTTATTATATTTTTAATTAGCTAATTGGAGTATTTTGGATTAGTTAGAGTGAATTTAGTAAACCCTAAACCTAAACCCTAGTTGGATGACTAATTTGGAGGGTATTTTGGATATTGTGTTATGTTCACAAACCCTAACCCTATATTTTTCACCTGGCCGAACCCCCCCCTCATTTCATTCCATTCTTCTTCTTCTTCTTCTTCTTCTTCTTCTTCACAATTCTCTCCATTCTCTTCTTCTTCCTTCTTCCAATTTTCTCCATTTCAAGTAAGTTCTTCACCCCTCTTCTCTTTCTTCATCTACTTCTTCCATAGATGTAAACCCTAACCCTTTATTTTTTCCCTAACCTAGGTGTGTAGAGCCTAGACTTGGTGTAGAGGCTTGGCTTGGAGGCTTGGAGGCTTGAGGGTGGTAATTTCTAAGGTTTTGGAGACTTTGGCCTTAGGATTCCAACTTCCAAGAGGTAAACCCTAACTTTTCTCTTAGTGATTACTCTAATATAGTGTAATTAGTACTTTAGAACCTTCCTAGATCTTAGGGCTACCCATGGAAGGAAGTTAGAGCTTGTTTGATTGTGTTTTGGAGACTTTGACATTAGGTTTTGTGTCAATTTTTGGTAAAATCTGAGATTGACCCAATTTTGGGTGATGCCCTAGGTTAGAAGGACCTAGGTAGACGTGCTTGGGTGTCTTGAGGGTAAGTACGTGTCCCCGTTCGGACACGTGAGATCGTATCGCAGAGTTTTGGGCGTTTCGGGCGCTTTGGGGGTTTTTCGTCGTCGTGGGTTCCACATGCGTGTGGAATTTTTCCACGGACATAGAATCGGAGAGAGCATTTTTTCTAGGTTCTAGACATCGATTAGAACTTGTGGGTAAATTTTGGGTCGATTCCGAGTAGGTTTGGTGTACGTTTCACGAGGTATCGCGAATCGCACTCCACGTGTTCGTCGAAATGACCAAATGGCCATTTTGACTTGGTTTCTAGGTTTCGGGCTTGTGCGCGGGTTGGTTTAGCTGTGTACTAGGGTTCTCGAGTTATATTATATATATATATATATATATATATATATATATATATTTATATGTGTTTGGGTGGTTGTGCGTGTGTTGGTGTGGTTGTGTGTGTGTTTAAGTGTGTTTGTGTGCTAGTGTGTGTGTGTGTGGTTATATATATATATATATATATATATATATATATATATATATATATATATATATATAGGTGTGTAGATATATAAATGAGTATATATATATATATATATATGTATATATATACACACACATACACACACACACACACACACACACACACATATATATATATATATATATATATATATATATATATATATAAATATATATATATATATATATATATATATATATATATATATATATATATATATATATATGAGTGTGTTTATATATATATATCTGTGTTTGTATATATATATATATACGTGTGTGTGTATATATATATATATGTTTGTGTGCGTATTTATATATGTATGTAAGTGTGTGTTTATATATATATATAAGTGTGTGTCGAGGGAGAGTGAGATAGTGAGAGAGATGTGAGGGAGCTGCTGCAGCAGCTGCATGCATCAGCAACAGCATTGACAGCAAGGCCAGCAGCAGCAGCATTGGCAGCAAGGCCAGCAGCAGCATTGGCAGCAAGGCCAGCAGCAGCAGCAGCAGCAGCAGCAACAACAACATTGGCAGCAAGGCCAGCAGCAACAGCATGGTAGCAGCAGCAGTAGGAGTATCAGCAACAGAGTTTAGGGAGAGAGAGCTATATATATATATATATATATATATATATATATATATATATTTACCTAGATAGATAGCTAGATATATACTTATAGCTATAGCTAGTTAGTGAGTTGATTAGGTAGGTGAGGTATCTCAATACCTTAAGATATCAAGGTATCTCATACCTTGAGATACAAGATAATGGGTATCGGGACGAGGTATTGGGTGTTTGCCTAGGAATGGGGTTAGAGTTGGGTTTATATATCACGTGTATTTTATCACGTGCTTCGGGTATTGATTCTCATGTGCTTCATGTGCTTCGTGTGCTCTCGCCTTCATGTGCGCGAGTTATTTATCATGTACGTAGCGTGTCGTGGTTGGATCTAAGAGTATTAGTGGGGGAGAGGAGTAGAAGTTGGTTATGTGATCAAATCCAAACAGTATTCATGTGTATGTCGGTTATGCAACTCACGCATAACGGAGTTATCGTAGATTAAATCATGTGCAACCTAAGCCGATCACATAACGAACTTGTGCTCAAGGCACTTAGCTAGTATTCCTATTTTCTCATATGCAGTTACTTCTCTACTACTTGTATTGTTCCCCAGTTTTATATTGCAGTTACTTTATCAGTTCTTCCATATATTTACTTTCCTGTGCATCTTGTATTCTTTTCTATTGCTAGTCATATACACCTTACCATGTATTTGGAGTTGCTTTCAGAGTTATGTACTCCAGTCCTAACTGGACATATTTTTTCCAGAGGATCCTGAGGATTTTTGCCCGACCTTCTACGGGCCAGGTGTCAACGTTTGTTACGACCCTGAGATTGAGGAGGAGCCCGTCCCAGCTGAGGAGACGTCGCTAGCGCCCTAGTATAGCTAGGTGGGTTTCTTTGGGTTGTTCCCAGTTGGTATTTTGGATGACTGTATTTATTATTTTGTTGATTCTGTGAGATGTTGTAGACTTTTAGACTTGGACTGTATATTTTGGATTTGTACTTGCTCTGTTTGGTTCTTTGTTTCTTTTGTCGATATCTTATCGTGCTTTTACTCTTCCCCTAGTTATTGTGATTGAGTTATATATTGTGTTGTTGCCCTCCTTTTGGAGAGGTTATCTTGACAGGTTATTGTGAGATATAGATAGTTGTGACCTAGAACGGACCTAGACAGCGTTCTACCGCCGATTCTGCAGCGTAGGCTGGACGTACCCACGACTCATGCCCAATTGTTTGGGTGCGGGTCGTGACAGCAGTGCCATCTCAAGCATGCTCAAGCCAACAAATCCTTACACATGAACTTCATCCACTCATATACTGATACACATTTCTTATCCACCATAAAATTTTATCCTCAAAATTTAACTTCGTGAACAATTTAAGATAAAATGTATATACTTTCCACAAAAGTCAAATATTCAAAGATTGAATAAAATTTTTTTAATCACTTCCAAAATTTTTTATATCTTTGACTATGTTTATTGAATTAAATTTGAATCCTCAAAAATTTTAATAACATAAAATCTCAACTCCTCAAAATTCTTAAAAATTAAAATTTATTTCCAATCTTCAAATTATAATTTAAATCCACATCTATCTAAGTATACATATATATACTCACAGTCACACCAATTGTCTACAACTCTCAACTGTGTACTGAAATTTGTACTGCCCGAATTACTTGCACTATTACTCCCAATAATTTTTTATCCTTATTAACTGATACACCAATCTAATATTATCACACGATGTACTTACTGTTATTAGCACCTTGCTCAACTAATCCTCGATATAGAAATATTAGTACTCTTGGTATGGTAAACTAGCTTCATCATTATATCATCTTATCAACTTATTAGAACTCACGATCATTCGCACTAATTATTAACTTATATAATACACATGCTCCACTTCACTCTCAAAGGCGGCATATGGTTCCATACCTCGATTTATGTATACGTATCTTCTCTTAAATCTTTTACAGACTGATACACTATATATCTTCCATTACAAATCTTGATATCTCTCAACCCATGGCACACTCATTAATACCCTTTATGCATATACATTTCTTTACTCTTGACACACCCAAGTATCAACCTCCAAATCGAATATCATGCACCATTAATTTTTAACACAAATTCCTTGATACTTAATTGTTTACATAGATCATCCAACTACATGAATTCACGACTATCCAGGACTGGCATGCTGGCTTGATACTAACTCCTGGAACCATCACTGATAATCTTTTCTCCTCCTTCTACCTATAGTACCAATACTAACTATAATGGCACCTATTATAGAACTTATTGCTACAAGGCACTACGCTATGGGTTAACTCTAGATTGATTTCTACTGCTCATATGTCCAACTAGGAAACACTTACAAACTTACAAGTCATACTCAGTCAACACTAATACAAGACACAGACATAATTGTAAGTCACCAATTATCACACTAACAAGGAACCCTAATGGAAAGAAGCTCAAGAAGGAACTGGACTAAGGAACTGAAGGTATCTCTACTCTAGTAAGAAAACGATGGAACAAGGTCCTAAAATAACAGAAGTAGATAAGTATTGAGATGATACTTTAAGAACCAATTTTAAAATACAATATGATAATCATACACATCTGTCCAAAATTATGACACTCAGAATCCTCGCCACGCCAGTAAGCATAGCGACAATAAATGATAGGTTCCATAACTAAGGTATGCAACTCTATAATCATGTCATCTAGAATTCTTACCTCGCCAACCGGTCATGGCTGCGAGAAACTCTAAATTTTATAACTAAAATATGTACATCCCAAGTCAGATATGAAATCAAACTTAACGACGATACCAAGAATTAATTTTATACCTGATCAACAAGAATCAAATTCAATAACAATAAGTGAGAACGGACGGGAACAAGGAAAAAAAATTTAATTAGAAGAAGTATTCGCTCTCATCCTAGTATCCTATGTCCTATATCCTATCGCAGGCACGCAGTAGTACAACTAAGACGTCGCACTACCACGATATCGTACTTCTTGCGAAGCCTGACCTGCATGGGCCACCACTAAAAATGTGTCACGACCCGCACACGATATAGGGGCACGAGTATGTGGGTATGTCCAGCCTACGCCGCAGCATCGGCGGTAGAACGCTGTTTAGGTCACAATACTAGCTAATCACTCTCACATGAATATCCAACTCCATAAGGAGGCACATATATCACAATACTAATATGGAATACTCAATCACGAAAAATAAAGCACGATGAGATATCGAAGAAAATATATGAAATACAAGACAAGTCTAAACAACAAAATAATCTAACCTGCAATCCATAACATCCAAATCTCCAAGTGTGCTGGAAACAAGTCCTGTAAGTCATAGTCTGAAAAAAATATCTAGTTAGGATTGGAGCGAAGTACAAGCACTAACAGCAGTTTCACATATATTGACAAAAACTATAACACAGTGTAAAGAAATACAAGATAGATATGAATACTGGCAATAAGAAATACTGGAATAATGAGATACTGAAAATAGAAATACTGGAGCATATGTCATCAATGGTGCATCTAGCAATGAACAGAATACATGTGCATACTAGAACAATGAACTAGAATATAGTGAATGCTAGAACAATAACTAGAACATAGAGAAATGCTAGATCAAGACTAGAGATACATGTATAGACTATCTGGCTATGTGTGTGAAACATCAGCATATCATGTGATCGGCTTGGGACTGATCAGGCTTGTTACATATGATTAACTATGATTCATGTAAGGTCAGGCTAACCATCCGGATAGCTATAATGCGAGAAATAGTCAGGCTAATCACATGTAACAGGCTATGAGGCATGTAATGGTCAGGCTGCACCGACGTGAGGTGTGGGTGAGCTATGATGTAAGTAGAGTTGGGTATGATCACATAAGCTACTAGTATTTCCCCGTTTCCCCAGCTAGCACGATGGATCCCAATCACGACTCCTCATGACAGGTCTCGATGATGCCAACTCGTGTATACAACAGTGTCAGAATCATGTACGCTATACAACTAGGATCATAGAGATAATCAACATAATGAAAATTGTCAGAGAATATACTCGCATGTGGTCCTTAGCTGGCAATACCAATATCATGTTTCCGAATCTTGTCTGAAAATCTAACAGTCCTAAAGACAATATTTAATAATAATACAGAATCAGTCGATACACTAACACACAATCATAAATACAATCAACTCAGGGCTACGCTAGGTATGACACTGGTCAACTAGGGTCAAGTGTGCGTCTAATTGCACGGGTGTCGCGTTTGTAATTGTTGTGCAAGATCAGACAATCAAAATAATATGGGTCTCTCCAGTACGTCAGTGTACATAAGGCAGTCTTCTAACAATTTACAGGGTTACATGACCAATGTAAATACGGGATATCCATAATTAACACTAGGGTCTCATAGTACATATATAAATATACTCATACTTAGTATAGTATTTAATTGCTACACAGTATATATATATATATATATATATATATATATATATAATTGAATAATATAATACATTCTAAATATATATATATCTACCAATTTGAATAATATACGCATACGCGTACGTATACGTATATGAGATGGGTTTGTTTGCAGGGTCTCATGAAATTGACATTTAATAAATTTGTCAAGACACGACACGCTAAACTCTAACATCATTCACACACGCACATATACACAATATAAAAGGGAGGCAAGTCGAACCTTGATGGGCATGCTCGGGGTTGACGATGACTATGATGACGACGATGTTGATGATGGTGATGAAGGTGATGATGATGGTGATGGTGAGGGATGGACAAGAGAACTCTGGTGAGGCGGTCCGGCGAGTTTAGCGGGGTCGGCAGTCGAGGTCGTGACGTTGCTTGGCGTTGTGGTCGATGGAATGTGGGGTAGTCGACTGTGCTCAGGCGGGTCTCGGTGGTCTGCTGTCGAGTCGAAGGAGGAGATGTTCAGGCGAGGTGTAGTCGGCTCCGACGGAGAGGGGGGTGGTGAGCAGGGAAGTCAGTGTTAGCCGCTGCTGCTGGTTCAGGTGGAGAGGCCGACGGTTTGTGGAGCGGGTGATTGCGGAGGAGAACGACGGTGTCATGATGTCGGGGAGGAAAACGGGAAGGAAGTCGGTCGGGTTCAGGCAGTCTGCTCGGTGCAGGCGGTGCTCCAGGCTCAGGCGGAGGAGAAGTGTAGGAGGTGCAGTCTTTCAGCGGGTCGATGGGTGCTGTGATCCGGCGTCCAGGCGATCTCCGGTCGGATTGGAGGAAGGGGGTGGCCGGACTCGGTACTGGCGTCAGTTTCAGCAGCTTCGGTCGATTTGCGGGCTGGGAATGGCTTCTCCGGCGAGGCTGGGCTCCGGTCGAGATCGGCTTGGGAAGGAAGAAGATGAACATAAGGTCTGGGGAGAAGGGAGTCGACTGAGTATATTAGTTTAGGTTGAAAAGAAAAGAAAAAAATAAAGAAAAAGAATATATATACATATATGTAAGGTGTTGGGTTGACCTAGAAATTTGGTCCATACTCCTTGGGAAAATGGCTTCTCATGTAGGTATTTCAAGGCTATGATTTGGTTTGATTCAAAATGGAGGGTTAGGATTACATTGGTTCAAAATTTTGAGGGCTATGGTTTGATGAGGGTTGGTGTTGAGTTTACACACTCCAAAAATTATGGAAAAATTCACATGAAGTAGAAATGGGTGTCTTCATGTATTGTGTCCAATGGGGTGTACACCTTAATGTACTTTTGCATAAAAGTGCCCAACGATTAGAAAATTACACAAAGTTGGGTTTTTGGTTTAATTTAATTAAAATGAATATAATAGGTGTTCTAAAATTAATTAGAAGTACATGGGGCTAAAATCAGGTGGGACACAAGTGTCATAAATGAAGAAGACTCAGAATAGAATATTACCCTAATTTGGGTTGCTCAAAATGGGTCGAGATTGTGTCTCCAATTTCGATTGGAACGCACAAGGATACAAAATTAGATTCATTTAGAACTAAATATAATCGGTTGTGACGAATGTTATGCGACTAAAACGAAGCACATCATGGCATAGTTATGAGTTACACAAGGATCAAAGTAGAAGACTAGCACGTCTAGGACAAGGGTGTAAAATTTGTTGGAAGGCAATGGCTAGTGTAGCGCTCTAATTATCGAAGCAACGGTAAGACGCAACAATTAAATAAAATTACGGTAATTAATTATTATCCTCAATATTTACTCCCGAATAATACAAATTAAAATTATAACCCTATAATCTGGTCAAAGGTTCAACTAGTGGGCTTCTAGGTCTAGTCTACTAACTTAAACATTAATGAACACTATACAATAATATATATATATATATATATATATATATATATAAATAAATATACATATCATGCAATTATTTAAATTAAATACACATAATACTTATAATATATAAAAAGACAAAAATATCCCTATTCTGGAATGTGGTAGTGACATTACCTCAGCCAGCGGCGCAGATTTTGCCCAATTGGAGAAGTAGTCGGTGATAGCCAGGATGAACCGGTGCCCCTTTGACGAAAGTGGACTGATTAGTCCAATAATGTCCATACCCCAAGCTTTGAACGGCCAATACGCAACGGTCGGGTATAGAAACTCTGAGGGTTGGTGGATGAAGTCAGCATAGATCTGACACATCCTACACTTTTCTGCATAATTGACGAAATCTGCCATCATTGTTGGGCAATAATAGCCCATACGTCGGAGATGATCCTGGAGCTTAGGACCAGGTTGGTGAGCCCTACAGACGCCGTTGTGAGCTTCACGGAGAGCTTGCTTCGCTTTTGTGTCTTACAGGCATCGTAGGAGGAGCCCGTTGTAGGAACATCAATACAGCATTTTAGTAGCCGTATCATAATAGAATTGGAGGAAACGTCTCCTAATAGAAGTAGCTTCCTTTGGGTCCTCGGGAAGAATCCTATAGACTACATAGTCGATGAATGTGAGCCTCCAATCTTGGGTGTCGGTGTCTACCTGCGTGGAGTAGCTCAGGCACAGAGATATATTATTTTTTGGGCAGACCATTTCTTGGCTGACCACGGTGATCAACTGATGAGTGTTGGCCGGGACAGCCAAAGAAAAGGCGAGGTCGACGAAAGCGTCGGCTTCAATATTTTGCATCTGCGAGACGTGCTCTATGAAGAACCTGTCGAAGGTAGAGATTATGCCAAGTGTAGCCTGGTGATAAGGAATCAAGTCCATATTTCGGACTTCGTACTCACCCCGGACCCGACTGACTATTAGCTTGGAGTTGCCGCAGGTCTCTAAGTAGTCCACTCCTACTTGTTTAGCGAGTTGGAGTCTAATAATAAAAGCGTTGTAGTCTGCTGCACATTGTTGGAGCACGACTCTGTGAGGGAGTAAGTGCGGTTGATGACCAGATCGTCTGGAGAAATCAATACTATCCCGACTGCAGCGACGATATCACCTTTGGGCACTATTCTTGAAGCACCGTCGAAGAACATTCTTCAAACGGCCTCTGCACTTGTCATATTGGAGTTTGCCATTTCATTTGGGATCTCGTCGTAGAGTTTTGACTTTTCTGGTGTAGAAGCATGAAAAATACGCTGGGAGGATCTACGCAGCATCTTGATGCAGAGCAGCGTAAACAGAGGCCTCCAGAGCCATCGAACGTGCAACAGAGCTTTCCCGCCAAACACAGCGTGAAATATGAGCTCAGAGGACCATCCGCGTAAGTGCAGTACGTCCAGGCCGCCCCAGCATAAACAGAGTTCTTCATCGCCTCCATGGCGTAAAACTCAGCCGCTCTCAAAGCAACATTAAAGCGTACGAGGAACGCTTCGTCTTCCCCGAAATGAACCTGTCAAGTCACGCAATGAACCTGACCTCTGACTCCTGACAAAAAGTGCTGCACGGCTACCCAGACGACGGCTGGAAACAGTGGCAGACCCCTCGGGACGCGCTCCACAGTATGATGGCGGATCTCTGCATTTAATGCAGAGGATTTGGTTAAAATATCACCAAGCCGTCGTTTACGGAAGTCCCCTCAGCATAAACCACACTTCCGCGTACAAAGGGATACACCGCCTTGTTTACACAGGCAAACTGTAAGCCCCTGATTTTTCAAAAAATATTAAATTTGGTTTTTTTCACAATTTTCTGGAATTTTTTGGGATTTTTCTGTAATTAAAAACAGGATTTTAAATTATTAAATGATTTTTTTATTGTTAATAAATAATATTAAAATATTATGAAAATAATATTTTTGGGTGTAAAATGGAAAACTGGACTTAGGATAATTTTTCTGGAATTTATTGGACCCCGGACCTATTTTTAAAACACCTAAATCTATTTATTAATTAATTAATTATTTATTAATTATTTAATGATTTTATTAATTATTATTATTATTGTTATTATTATTATTTTCCTAAACTAAAGCCCGGCCCATTCCCCCAGCCCAGCCCGCTCCCCTACCGGTCGGGTCGGGTCTGCCCGAACCCGACCCGCACCTGCCCGACCCGCTGACCCAGTCAGCCCTCGCCTTCCTCGCGTGGCCTCCGGCGCCCGAGTCTGCCGCCGCCTCCGGCGGCCAGCCCACGTCCCCGCTCCGCTCCGCCTTCCCCGCCCTCGCCTCCGCTTTCCCCGCCACGCACCGCCTAACCCGGCCTCCCCTCTCCCTTCCTTCCCCTATATAAGCCCTCGGCTCCGGCCAGATCCGCCACCGCCCTAATCCCGAGCTCACCGCCACCCTCGCCACCGGCCGCCTCGCCCCGGTCAGCCATCTCCTCCTCCTTCCTCGCCATCTCCTCCTCCCTCCTCCTCCGTCTCCGGCGCCCCCGACTCCAACAGCAGCGGCAGCAACTTTCCCCCCTTCAAGCCGCCTCCGGCCAGCCGTTCCCGGCGCGCCGCCGACCACCAGCCGCGTCCCAGCAGCCGACGAACCACCCCCAGCCTCCCCGGCGTTCCTCCGGCCGGACCGCCACCGGCAACCCCCAAATCAGAAAACCCTAAACCTAATTCCAATTCTTCGTGTCGTGTCGGACACGACACGGACACGGTTTTTCCCGATTTTTGGGTCCTGTTCAGGTACTCATATCTTTCTCCTCGCTGCCCCGTTTTCAATTCTGTAAATTGCGTTGCGAAGCCTGTATGACCCTCTCGGTGCCCGGATAAACCGCTCAGGGCATCGCATCCTGTGCTGATCGTACACCGCGATCCAAAAACAGGAAAAACAATGACCCAATTTATCCCGGAACTGGGTACGCCCCGCCAAACGGGACGACTTGGTCGCGCGCGGTCCTCACAGATACGTGCGCAGCGTTGATACAGACGTGTGGGATTTCGCGGAAGTCGATTCGGGTGTGCGTGCACACCGGGATCAACGCGTATCCGAGGACACCGCCCCGTATCCGCCTTTTCTAAATCAAGCCCTAACTTTCTGTACACACGTCGGATCGAAATGAAACTTGCGCCATCGGACTCGTAGCGATACGCTGGTCCTGTGACCCAAGTTTGGTTCGATTCTGAGAACGTTGACGAAATTACGTGTCGTGGGCCCCACAGGCCCCGCTCGACGGGCGATTTTGTGATCGGCTCATCGGAATCCAATTCTGGAAGTTTTGTTGGGTTCGTATCATCGTTCCTGACCCGTTGACACTAAGTTTGGTGAATTTGGAGACCTTTGGCCCTGACACATTTTTCGGTGCGAAGCGGACCCACATGCGGACCCCGTTTTGACCCGAAATTGTCGTTTTTGCCCTTGTCTTCAAATTGGACTCAAGGACAGGCATTTCTAGCTATTTGATATCTTCTGAGCATGATGGTAATGTTTATTTCAGCATCCGGAGTTATCTCTAGAAATTTTCCCAAGACACAAACTGTAATTGGATCCAAACATCAGGCAAGTACCTGCACTTCAAGTTTATTCTTTATATTGTGATAATTAATTCCTTGCTCTACTAGTACCATTGGATGTTTACACGTAGTGTTAGAATACTGGATTTCATGTCTTGAATACTGGAGTTCATGTCTTGCTTTCCGTGTCGGGTGGGAGAATACTAGGAGGCATGTAGTTTACCCTTCCCCCTGTCGTGACTGCTAGCTGTTGGTACGTGATTGTACCATCAGCCTTATTCCTGATTGTTCCTGACTGCTAGTCGTCTATGACGGCCTTATTAGCCTTATAAACCCCTATATGCCAACTATGTATTCTAAATACACAATTACACACACATAGTTTCTTGTCTTGTTGCAGTTCTTGTTATCTTGTTGTAGTTCCATTTTTCCTGTCTCATTATATTCCTGTTTTATCCATATCCCTGATTTACAGCAATTAACTCTTAGTTAATTATACTACCTATTATGCATATTTTCAACATGATACTTAGTCAGTTCTTTTCTACTTGTCATAATTATTTAGTTTAAGCTTTGTTGTGCATTGTGTACTTTGCTCCTTTCCTGACTGGATCCGTTGATTTAGACAATGATGAGGACTATGCCCCCACCTATTATGGCCCCTATGAGATAGCAGGTAATACTCTTGAGAAGCCGGTTCCTACTCAGGAGACTACCTTTGAGGAGTAGCAGCCAGTTAGCTAGTATTTTCTTTCAGCACAGTAATCGGGTTTGTCCCCGATTTATCTTCTAGATTCTGTATTAAACCATAGAATTGTATATCACAATTTGTCTTATGAAATCTTATCATTTCTATTTTCCTGTCATTTTCCTTGTCTATTTACTTTACTGTGGATGAGATAGATTTAAATTACCTGTAATTATGACCCAGACAGCGTACTACCGCCGACACTACGGCGTAGGCTGGACGTACCCACGTACTCGTGCCCGAATATCCGGGTGCGGGTCGTGACACAAACATGAGCTGTTTTACGCTCCGCAGCAGACAAACCGCCTGCCACGTCAAAAAGCTGCACCTCGTACGGGGCTCGAGGCACGTCTCTACTTCAAATTGTACAGAGCGATGACAGTTTCTCTCAAGACACGTCTCTGCGACGGATGCACAGGAGGGTTGCAGACCTTCAAATCACGCCTCCGCATTTAATGCACAGGATGATGGTGAATCTCTGCATTTAATGCAAGGGATTTGATTATATCTTCGAAAGCCTTGATTCCGGCTAAAGACGTCAACATCAGCATTTTGGCACGGTACGCAGCGGCTTCTACGCCCACTCAGGACCTGTGCCTACTCGGCTTCAACGCCTGTTCGGCTTCAACGCCCACTCAGTCTCTACGACCATTCGGCTTCCACGCCTGCTCGGCTTCTATGCCTGTTCGGCTTCAACGCCTGCTCGGCTCCTATGCCTGTTCGGCTTCAACACCTGCTCGGCTTCTATGCCTATTCGGCTTCTATGCCTGTTCGGCTTCTATGCCTATTCGGCTTCTACGCTTACCTGGCTTCTATGCCTACTTGACTTCTATTCCATGGTGACAGACGTTGGCTTTTACGCCCACCTCTTCTACACGAGGGATACCTACCTGCGTGGCTTTTATGTCGTGATCTTCGTAGCAATAGTACGCGTTGTGTCCCCTTAGTTGGACCCGCGTCAAACGCTCATTCAAAAGATCATCCATACGCAGGCATTGGTTATCTTAACCGTTGTGTAAAAGGGTGTTGTACTGTCCATTCCTTGGTTTTTGCACCAACGGAGTGGTTACTGTCACCAAAACTCTATAAATAGAGACCCCTATCAATGGGGAAAAAGGTCGAAGAATTAAAAGATCGAACAATTGAAGATCCAGAGAAGAGGTCGAACAATTGAAGGTCGAACCAGGAGAGAGGAGATCGAGAGAGAGAGAGAGAGAGAGAGAGGAGCCCGGAGCTCAGGCAAAGGGTAGGGATCGACGACTTTGGCATCGTGCATCCACCCTCTTGTGCAACCTTCGAAGCTGCTCCCCGTCTTCCACGGCACTTCTTCAACATCGTGTGGTCCAAGGGCTAAAGTGATCGACCGCAGATCAGACACCTATAGCAATTCATACCCAGATTAAATAAATTATACTCCCACATCCTCGTATAGGATTATATTGTACAAGTTTGTTTGTAAACAAAAGGGCGCGGGTCTCATATAAACCCCGTCATTGAAATACACTTTCATTCTTTCGTTTAATACCACAAATAAGATGGCGACTCTGCTGGGGACGTCTTTCTCTTCTGACGAGGAAGTAATTGCTCAACACGATGCGGTGTCTATAGGAACCGTGAAGAAGACACTGGTCGTCCAGTTCGACCAGTCTGCCTACGAAGACATGCTTCGAGCCGGGGGTAGCTCTCACCCTCTCTCCGTCCAAGACAACAGGAAGCTGCACAAAGTGTGGGTGCCCAAGACATCCTCTACCATTCCTGTGGACTCTCCGATCTCTCCGACCAATGAGGTTGTAGCATTGCTCCCTCCGTGCCCCGCACGTAAAATTCAGTCTTCCGCTACGCGCGGTACAGACAAAACTTCGGGCAAAGCCTCAGCGCTAACCCAGAAGTATCCACTGCGCTCTGCGCATAGAAATTAGTCTCCCGCTATGCGCGGTACAGACAAAACTTCGGGCAAAGCCTCAGCGCTAACCCAGAAGTATCCACTGCGCTCTGCGCGCAGAAACCAGTCTCCCGCTATGCGCGGTACAGACAAAACTTCTGATGGGGCCTTGGCGCCAAATCGGAAGTACAAGTCACGCTCCGCACGCAAGACGACATCTGACCTCTACGAGGAACCAGATGAGCGCTGTGATCTCTGCAAGGGGAAGCAAGCGACAGAGTACTCAACTTCTCGGCCTTTACGCCAGCAAGAGGATGATCTGCATACCCTCCGGATTACGCGAGAAGCCAACGGCCGACTGAGGACCTCTCCAGCTTTACGCCAGGCAAAGTCCCTCGGCGTAGAACAAGCACGGGTTGCGGGAAGACGCCCTCCCTGGGGGTTATCCGCCACCCAGATGGCCAACCTGTTATATACAGGTGGCGCAGCAGGAACCATGGTGCCCAACCCCCGCATGCCCACGGATGAGAACAAAAGGAACAAGTCGTCGTCCTCCCCTTCTGCAACTCCTCCTAACCCGCGTACACACCTGATCCAGAGACGCGAGGACAGGAGTCGTGAGCAGGCTTCAGAACCCTTAGGCGTCAAATGGGTAGAGATCGTGTGGGAAGACGCGTCACCATCTAATGTCGTCATGGTTTATGAGCCATATGGGGGTGGAACCTTTGTTGTCCCCCCAGCTCGTGACGACCAGCATCCAATAGTTTTCAGCCGCAGGCGGAGCAGTCCGATTGTACAAGAATACCTTCGCGAGTCTGAGGGAGGAAAAATGCAAATCCACAGGTACAGTCCTCAAGCTCTGAAGATTATACAGAACATGGGTTATGATTTGGAATCGAAGCAAGGCCTCAACTATGGAAGAGGCAGACGAACACCATTGCATAGTAATACTTACTGTCGGCAAACTCATTTCGGATTGGGGTACCCTGCATCCCCTGCACACTCCAAACTTCCAGAGGGTTATCCTATAGTACCAGAGGCCGGTCCTTCCAAACCAACTCCTGGGAACAAATACAACGACGAGACAGGGGGTAGAACCCCCTCAAGATCTAAATATGATACAGCAAAGGTGGTCCATCCGGAAGATCAGAAGACTCGGGCATCAGGATCTCGAAAACCGAGAGGGGCCTTTTCCTTCAAGGAAGACGACATCATCAAAATCTTCAACATGTTGGTAAAAGAAAACAAACTTCAGGTTCCCAACATCAAATACCCTGAGAGCGCCGGCGAAGTCAATAATCCAGATTATTGTCTCTTCCATCGATACGTTCACCACCCTACGAGGGCCTGCCATTTGTTAAAAAGAAGAATTCAGGAGTTGATCGATGCCAAGATCATCACCTTACATCTATAAACAAGGGAACAACCTTTGTGAACTGGATTCGTTTCTTTGAGCCCCTGAAAGTTTCTCCAGTGGATCCTATGGGTCTATCCCCACTCAAGAAGATCACTCTATAGTAAAAGTTTTCCAAGAAAGAAAAGAGGGGTTTATCGTACTCCTGAATAGACTTTCAACTACCAATTATCATCAATAGTCATCTACACTTAACATTCGTACTTACCCCCAAAGTACACCAGTAGTGTTAAGTCCACAAAAGTTGTCATGTCCATCTTACCTATTGAACAGATAGATCCTCTCCCCACGATAATATAGAACCTATAGCACAAAACTTCTTGGCAGCTATAGATTCCTATCACCCGTACATATGGGAGGTAGCATCATCATCCAATGCCGTCACGACATATGGACCGCACGAAGACTCTATCTTCCTCGTCCCGCCTACCCGCAGCAGTCAGCATACAATAGTCTTCGGCCGTGTGCGCAATCAACCGACTGTTCAGGAAGATTCTCTCGATGACTATACTGGGAGAATGCAGATTCACCAATACAGCCCACAGGCGTTAAGAATCATGCAAAACATGGGCTACGACATGAAGCGGAAGCCAGGCCTCAATTACGGGAAGGGCAGACGAACACCACTGTTAGGCAATCCCCGCTATCAGCAAACCCGTTTCGGGTTAGGGTATGCCGCCTCCTCCGAATCAGGCAAGGATGTCTTTTCCTCCTTTCAAGACGGTTCGTCACCCTTCCACTGAAGATGAAGTTATCCAGATCGACGTTGGGGATGAACTCTCACCAAGGCCGATATTTATCAGCAACAACCTTTCCCCAACTGAAAGGGAAGAAGTTATTCAGCTGATAAAAGAATACATCGACGTCTTTGCGTGGAATTATGAGGATATGCCAGGACTTGATCCAAAAGTGGCTACCCATAAACTCAACATATTGCCCGATTCAAAGCCTGTAAAGCAGCACCAGCGCCGGTTCCGTCCGAATATGACGGACGCCATTGAAGCTGAAGTCAAGAAGTTGATAGCCTGCAGTTTTATTCGGGAAGAGCAATATCCCGACTGGGTCGCTAATGTTATCCCAGTCATGAAGAAAAATGGGAAAATACGGATCTGCATCGATTACCGAGATCTGAATGCAGCCTGCCCCAAGGATGAATTCCCTCTTCCCATCATAGACATCATGATCGACAACACTTGCGGTTTTGAACGCATGTCTTTCATGGACGGGTTCTCAGGGTACAATCAGATCAAGATGCATCCTGAAGACGAGAAGCATACTGCCTTCCGAACACCACTGGGGGTATATTGCTATACGGTGATACCCTTCGGACTGAAGAACGCCGGGGCGACATACCAATGAGCTATGAGTAACATATTCCATATGCATTTACGCAAAATAGTGGAATGTTACGTAGACGATATAGCCGTCAAGAGCCGCCTCAAAGATGATCACATTCAAGACTTGAGGACGGTATTCGAGTTAATGCGCCAACATCAACTCAAGATGAATCCTACGAAGTCCTTTCTGGGTGTGTCCAGCGACAAATTCCTGGGATTTGTCATTACCGCCAAAGGCATCCAGGTGGACCCTAATAAAGTCCAGGCCATCATAGAAATGCGACCTCCCCGCAATCTAAGGGAGCTCAGGGGATTTCAAGGTCGTCTGGCTTACATCCGAAGATTCATATTCAACCTCTCTGGGAGATGTCAGCCTTTTTCTCGTCTCATGAAGAAAGGTGCATCCTTCGTATGGGACGAAGCCTGTCAGCAAGCATTTAGCGATATCAAACGCTACCTCACTCAACCGCCAGTTCTGGTGCCTCCCGTCATAGGAAGACCATTCTTCCTATACGTTCGAACGATGGACCATTCCTTGGGAGCTCTTCTTGCGCAGAAGAATGATGTAGGGCATGAACAGGCTATCTACTATCTAAGTAGAATGATGGTCGGAGCCGAACACCGGTACAACCCAGTGGAGAAAGAATGCTTGGCTCTAATGTTCGCTGTCCAGAAGACGCGACACTATGTCACCGGCCAGACTATCCACATCATCTCCAGTATCAACCCTCTTCGAGTACTGATGAGTAAGCCAAGTGCTCTTAATTCCTGACTCGCAACTTGGGCGATGCTGTTGACACCATATGACATGGTGTACGTCCCTCAAAAGTCTATCAAAGGCCAAGCATTGGCCGACTTCCTAGCCGCTCATCCCATCCCGGAGACCTCCAAGTTATACGAGGACATCCCTGACGAAGTTGCAGAATATAATTCCACGATGGAAAGTGACGCATGGCAACTATTCTTCGATGGTGCCTCCAGAGCTGGTCCCAGGGGAAAAGTAGTCTCAGGAGTAGGAATCGTCCTAGTTACTCCCGACAAACTCGTCATCTACCGAGCATACTCTCTCAACGAGCCCTGCTCCAACAACATGGCAGAGTATAACGCTCTACTAATCGGGCTCCAAGTCGCTAAAGAGCTAGGGGTCAAATCTCTGGAAGCTTTCGGGGATTCTCTGCTTATAGTCAATCAAGTCAGGGGAATATATGAAGTCCGAAATCCGGATCTCATCCCCTATCACCGAGCAGCAGTCGAGATAGCCATGACATTCAAAGGGTTCTTCCTGGAACATGTACCTCGATCCCAGAATCTTGAAGCCGATGCCCTAGCCAGTCTAGCCGCGGATCTAGCTACTCCTATAAGAAGGCAGAATTCGATAATCCTTCTTAATAGAGATTTATTCTGTGTAAAGAACAACTCTCACATAGAACGCAGCTACGCTGTGCACGCCAATCCCCCTACGAGAGACTGGAAGAATCCTTTCATAGATTTTGTGGCATACGGAATCTTGCCAGAGGACCCCAAAGAAGCAGTATCCGTTAAGAGACGATCTTTACGCTTCTACTTTGATGCATCTTCACAATGCTTATATCGGCGGACCTACGACGGACTGCTATTGAGGTGTCTCTCTAACGACAAAGCACAGCAGATTATCCGAGAAGATCACGACGGTGTATGCGGGGCGCATCAACCCGGTCCTAAGCTACAGGACCGTATCAGAAGAATGGGCTATTACTGGCCCACTATGATCACAGATGCGATCAACTATGCAAGACAATGCAGAGCCTGTCAAGTTTATGCAGACTTCATACATCAACCATCTGAATATCTACACCCTACGGTTGCATCCTGGCCTTTCGAAGCATGGGGTATGGATGTCATTGGTCCTATCCACCCGTCTTCTTCCAGAGGTCACCAGGTCATACTGACCATCACGGATTACTTCTCCAAATGGGCAGAGGCGATCCCTCTTGCTGAAGTAAAAGCATCTAATGTGATCAGCTTCATCAAGCATCACGTCATTTATCGCTTCGGGGTACCTCGGAGGATAATTCACGACAATGGGCCTCAGTTCATCAGCCAAGCGTTCCATCGATTTTACGATAAAAATCGGATACATAATATTGCCTCTACGGCATATTACCCGGCTGCTAATGGTTTGGCGGAAGCTTTCAACAAAACCATTATCAAACTCTTGAAGAAATTCGTCTCTTCAAACAAAAGAGATTGGAATGAGAAACTAGGTGAGTGTCTCTGGGCATACCGCACAATGGTACGAACACCGACAGGTTGTACTCTATTCTCACTGGTCTACGGGAGCGAAGCAGTTCTCTCCATTAAAATCCAGATCCCGTCACTCAGGATAGCTGTGGCTAATGAGCTGACTCAAGAAAAGAATGACCTTTTAAGGCTTCAGGAGCTAGAAGGATTAGACGAGAAATGCCTCCAAGCTCAACAGCGCATCGCGCTCTACCAAGCGCGCATTTCCAGAACTTTCAATCACAGAGTAAAGGAAAGAGTGTTCAAAGTCGGCGAGCTAGTTTTAGCCGTGAGAAGGCCGATGATTCTTACTCATAGAAGCAAAGGCAAATTCCAGCCCAAGTGGGAAGGCCCTTATGTGATCGAGACAACGTTCTCAAACGGCTCGTACAGGGTAGCCCAGCCTAATGGCGACCTGTTAATGGCTCCTATCAACGGCAAATTCCTAAAAAGGTACTATGCTTAATCTCCTCTGCTCAGGTGGAATATAGCGAAAATCTCAAATTCTGACGAAACTACTTCCAAAACAAAACTAGTCGAGTCCTATTCTTTCATGTCCATATAACCTCTGAATAGATACGTTCGACTAATTTGGAAAAGCAATACCTATCACGTCCATATTACCTCTGATAGTGTCTTGACCTACAAGCCTTAGTCTCAGCACATTCTATCATGTCCGTATGACCTATGAATAGATGTCCTGCTAAAGTTTACCAAGAGCCTATCATGTCCATATTACCTCTGATAGTGTCTTGACCTACAGATCTTAGTCTCAGGATATTCTATCATGTCCGTATGACCTATGAATAGATGTCCTGCTAAAGTTTGCCGAGAGTTTATCACGTCCATACTACCTCTGATATCACTCTTGCCCAAACCTGTCATTTACATTCCGAAATGATGGGCCCACTTAGTCAGAAAAGAGTCACTTTATTCCCGAAAAGAGAGCAGAATTACATCTGGGAAAGCAAAAAGGAGAAAGGATACATCATGATGGCGGAGTAGTCAGATCACAAATCAGCCGCTCCAGTGCAACTATCCTCTCATTCCTAAGAACCAAGGCATCGGCGCGAGCCTGCTCCAGCCGTGCCTCAGGGGTGTTCGTAAGAGTCAGTTCAGCCCTTGCCCGAAGATAGCCCGCACGGGCAGCTTCTGCACGGTCCAGATCCCGTCTCGCAGCGCTCAGTCGACCAGTCGCTACATCTAGACCAGCCAACGACTGGGAGGCCCACTCCTCTGCCAGAGCAATTTTTTCCTTCAACTTGCGGGCCCTCGCTGCGTTCCCTTCGTGTTCGGATCGGCACTTCGTCTCGACAGCTAGAGCCTCGTCCACGACGACTTTTCTTCTATCCATCTCCAGCTGATGGGTCTTGATGGAGTTGCCTAGGCTTTTCAGCTTTGTATCGAGCCGCGCAGTCATGAGATCGTATCTGGCCTGGACCTCGGCATCAAGGCTGCCCCCAGTCAGCTGCAAATAGTCATTAATAGGTTGCTCCAAACCATTAACCACCGCCTCCAGGGCGTCTGCTACCCCAGGATCGCCAAGCTCCCTGACGACCCCGATCGAAAACTGAGAAGTCTTCTTCAGACGCTCGAAGTCTAGACTCCTCGCCAGCACCATTGATATCATCATTTTCAAACCGGTGTAGAAGAGGCTAGTATGTTGCTCGGTCAACGCAACTAGGTTCGACTGAACGCCATGAGTGGTCGTGATACTAGCAAGTCCCCCTCCGGGAATGATTGCAGACGAAGTGGCCACAGCCGCCGCCCCGACAGATGGTGTGACCAAAGGAGGTACGACAACAGCAGCCGAAGTCACCAGCATACCCGCAAGGGGCGAGGTCACAGGTTCGTCCTCCTCATGAGACGACGAAACCACTCCGGGCGAGCTAGCCCCCGAAGGTATTTCCGCCTCGAAGTCGGGTGCCTTCGTATCCTCGCCAGGAGCCGGAGTAGAGCCAGAAGGCGCTCCACTGCTATACTCACCGTGGATGCCGTCCCCTGAAAAGAAGACAAGAAAAGTTGATATCAATATGATACTGATCTTTCTGAAAAGGAGACAAAGGGGACATTTATCCGGAGCCAACGGCAGATACGACGCATCTGCAGCCGATGTAGCTAAACCACGCCTTAATGACGCATTGCGAACCGTCATACCTGGAGAAGGAGGTGGGCCGACCGACATCGCCAAGAGTTCGGACAAGCCCTCACCAAAATGCGGTCGAGCTTCGTCAGCTGGAATCTCGCTAGGCATGCTAGCTGACATAGCGAGAGCTTCACCCACTGCTGACCTAGGGAGAGGTTGTCACGCCCCAGTCCCAAAAATACGTAGGACTAGGACACGTAAGCATGCCAGCCACATGGATATGGCAACTCCAATATATGGAAACCAAATCCACACGTACGCTGTAATATGAATATCAAATCCACAAGTGGTATAAAATATATCGCTAGCCACAGGGTATAATCTAAATCTCATCCACCAAAATCATATAGAAATAAATAACCAGTATCTATGAAACTTGATCTCAATAAGAAGTATCTAAGGATGATAGTTGGATGGAAACAAATCCACTACCAACTCGAATATAAGAGCAAATACAATATGAGTACAACACCACAACACAATATAAGAATACCAGCTATCCATCACAGCTCGAAGAGAAGACATCCACGAAGCATCTATAACCATCCAAATCTGCGCTCCTGCAAATACTCAAGAACAGGTACACCTGGCAGCGAACCAGGTCCTCAGAGGGACATAACAAGATACTTAAACACATGCCAATAAAGTACTGAAATAAATATCCAATGGGTCGCCTAACCGTCTAAAGTGAATGCAGTTTAAGAACAACTTTCCCAACGCGTGGGCTATCTGGCTAAAATGGGATTGGCATAGTTCTCTTGAAGATCCAGGGGCCTACAAAGGCACGGCGTCTTTCGAACACCGGAGGCCCGCCTGATAATAATATAATATATAGTGGTCATCATGACCGCGCATCTCCGGCGGAGCGTACGGGTTACACAAGGAAAGTGCAACGGAGCCCACACGTCTTACTTGTTGTTCTCCCCACCCTATGCTCTAAGCATGTCACATCCATGACACGATAATACCTCTAATAACTGCCCAGTCTACTAGCATGCAAAGTTTCTAACAGCAGTTATTCCTAACACACGGCCCACACGTACAGGAGGCCAGACCTGTCACGCAGTCCGTAATCTATATGAGACTCATACTCGTGTAACCACTGTGTCACGGCCAATGAACCTAATGGTGCTACATGATAATGGGGTAGTCTCATGAACAAGGTCAATGCAATACATAAATAAAAACATTCGCGACGTCACCGTCGCGCGCATTTTATATAACAATTAAAATATATGAACTAAAGACAGAAAATAAAGATGCGTGCAACATATGGAATAAGAATAACAGTACAATGGCAAGGTATACTTGCCTAGTAAGGAAGCTGCGATGTACCAATAACCTGCTCCAGAAATCGCGCAGAACAAACCCAACATCCTATGTACATATAATATAATGCAAATATAATCATTAGTCATTACCCTAGTGCACACACAACAATATTTATACTGGACTCAGGGGGTATACTTGGGGTAAAACTAGTCATCTAACATGGTCAATCATGCGTTGAATTACGCGGGTGTCGCGTCTTCAAGTACTGTACGAAATCAGTCAATCAACTGACAGGTGTCTATGCCAGTACGTTAGTGTACGCAAGGCAGACAAATTCACAAGTTCTTATGGTCAATATGGTCAAGGTAAGTATGGGATAGTCCACGATATCCTAGGGTCATACAGTCTGAATATTTAGTCATAATTATCAATTAGCATTTACTTACATATATATTCATATAACTATATAATAATATAACCATTAATTTATTTTAATTTATTTAATTCTGGAATAATTACTCTAAAATCCTATTTTAATCTTATTATTCTAATTTTTATGTTAATTCCTAAATTTTGTCCAAAGAAACTGAATTTTATCAACCCGAGACTCATGGCACGCAAATCGAGGCGATCTGTTGACCAAAAAGTCACCCGACACAAACTCGACTTTCATGCATGATTTCCTATAGATTTCAGCATCAAAAATATACTGAAATTTACGGCTCGTCTGAATTCAAATTCGTTTGGGAATTATAGCACATACAAATTTTGTATTGTGCACCGATGGTTAAATTCTAATCTAGAAGTTCTACAGAATTAACAGTATGAAATACTTGGAAATAAATTCTGGGAAAAATATATTTCGATGATCTCGACATTAGCTTTTTGAAACTTTAAACTGTTCGTGATTCTGATTCCTGGTTCTCCCGGAATCGCGAAAACATTGAAACACGTCTATTTTCAGATATGCTGTGCTCTACAAATTTTCCAGAATTTAATACTAATAATTTAGAAAAACAATTTATATTATCAGAAATCTAACCTCATTATCGTTCTAACAAAAAAAACTGGAGCATGTTTGGAGTCCGGAGCTAGGAGATATCGTCTTTTTAATTCGTCATAACTAGTAGAAAATGAAGCTGAATTTATGACGAATTTTGACTATTTTTTGACGAAAAAGAGAGGAATTTGGGAAAGAAAAATATGAAGGATGAGGTATTTATAATGGTGGACACTACTTAATTAAATACGACTAGGATTGGTTAATTTGGATAGGATTATGATGAATTTAAATAAGGATAGGATATGCATGAAGTTGATTTCCTAGTAGGTTCAGGATTTGAATTAATTTAAAATTGAGTTTGAATTTATCTCAATAATTTATAATCTTAAATATAATTAAAGATAATACAAATAATTTATAAAATCTTATTAATATCTATTAACACTAAATTAGTATCTATCTAATATTAAGACTATATATATCCAAATAAATCCTAAATAATTTTAAAATCTAAATAAATTTCTTAAAATTCTAAATAAATTATAAAAAATATAATTAAATATTTTAAACTAAAATAAATATTTGGTAGGAACGACATGCAAGTATGGTCGTATAGTAAATCATAGAAGTCCTAGAAATTTATGTTTTCTAAGTTTTAATTACCAAAAATTCTAGAAAAATCTCCAAAAATCTAAAATAACCTAAAATAATTCTAAATGAATATTTATATAAGTAAATATATCAAGAAATTTATTTTCTAATTAACTAAGAGCATATTCTAAATAAATTTAACATATATAATAAATATAATAATATAAAATATACACAAAATACCTATTTTGGGTGAGGGAGTTTACAGAGGTTCCCTCATCTGCCGCGGCCATACAGGCAATCTCGTTCCGCTACCTGGAACAGTAGCCACAACAGCAACCTCAAGCGAAGATTCTTCGGCCCCGCCAGCCAGAACTGTAGAAGGCCCCTCTCCAAAGCGCGAGGAACCTCCAGCCAAAGAATCATCCCTGATGTGGGGAGATGCAGGCTCACTCCCGGGAGCCTCAACACCAAGAATGCGGAGAGGACGAGCAACCGTCTCCTTCCTTCTCTTACGGAAAGAAGCTTCCTTCGGCGCAGAAGCCCGCCGCTTCCCAGAAGAGATTACCAAAGCCCCCGCAGGCGGGGATACTTCATACCTCGTCACCGGCACCAGTGGCTCGTCCGGAGTACCAGACTCCTCGCCCTCGTCGGAAGAAACCGAAGGGACGTTGACTCTTCCCCCAGGCTTGGGAGAAGGCACCCTGAAGCTTCCACGCATGTCAAAATCGCGATGGAAGGTGTTAATCGCCACATAAAACTGGGCGTAAGAATGGAGGAGGCGCAGCTCCGTGGAGGTTGTAACCTCCGACACAATGAAGGTTGCTCCCGTGCAACCCATGATAAAATATCGCCACCCTCTGGCTCCGTCAATGAGTCCGCCCCTGGACCTGAAGCTGGTGACGGCATTGCCCATATGCAACTGATCATACCCAAACTGCCTGGCAAACCGACTAGGCAAGTAGGGCTCGAAGAAGCAATGATCTTTGCTCCTATACAGCAGATGGGAGGGCCTAATACAGACCAACCAATTGAAGGCTTCCGGAGAAAGATCGGTCTTCTCTCCACCTGAATCCTCAAGCCATATCCCCGATTGATTGTGATGTACAGAGGGGACGATGCAGAGAAGCTTCCAGCTGTGGCTGAGGTTCAACACCAGCCGACAGTCTAAAACTGTGCTCACATTCCAGGGAGAGTCCTTGTAATTCAAGTACAGGTATGGTAATTCCACCCTGGGAAAACTCTCACGTCGAGCTTCATCAACGAGCAACCCATCAGTCATGGCTCTCAGGCCAGCCTGTATACGGCACACCATGGCAGGAAGCAAGCCCAGTCTTACACCGAACACCAGGTGCACTGCTGACCATAAGATGTTCCGGTGAATGCGGTCCGCGGACGCAATACCGGGCACTACTACTCGACGCAGCCTTATGGAGAGGAAACCGGCTAGCTGAGCTTCCTTAGACAGAGGCCTGCGACAGCGCCTCAAGTAACTACAGGCCTTAGTGCCTTCGGGGTGCTTTCCTACCCCCTCAACGAGAATCTGATCTGGAGCCTTAGCATCTCCCATAAGATCCTCGATGACCTGGGCACTGAGAACGCCCAAACAGTTCACGGGCTCGTTTTTGCCCCCTGAGACTTTCTCCGACTTGGAGGCCCTAGATCGGTGGAAGAAGAGGTAGGACATCCACTTGGTGGTGTGAGCCAAATCAGAGGGCTCGTTATAAAAAGCGGTGCACGCGAAGTATTGACACATCAGCTCCTGATATACTTCCGCCACCCGAGGGTCCAAATCCCTTAACTCCCGGTTGGTGGGAACATACTCCTCATATGGGGTATCCCCCATCGGCAGTCTCGAGACAGCTGCCATCTCATGGAGGGCCAGTCCCAACTCCCCCAGTGGAGTGGCGAAAGTCCCGGTGAGCGAAATATATCGCTCCATCAGCGCCAAAAACAAGTTAGGGTTAGGAGGCAACCCAACACTCGTCGCACTCACAGCGGCATACAGTCCGATGACCTCCAGCTCTCTCCGAAAGTGCTTCAAGGCCCAGTCAACTAGGCAAGTCCATCGAGAGTTGGTCGGGGCGATCCACCCATTGCACCGAGGATTCTCCTTGGGGTATACCCCACCTCGTCCTATGAAGTCATTGCAAAAAGTCGGCAATTGGACCGGCTGGATCACTGAGCTGTCTTCACTCGGGATACTGCCCGGACGCAGCCCCCTGAACAACGTCACAACACCGGAAGGGCGACTGACAAACGACCCCTGGTCAGCTCCTTTCAGATGAAAGATCTTCCCCGGCTTGCCGTGAAGATCAGGAGTCAACGTCCACGACATCCTCCTGGGATGCGTCGCATGGAAGAAAGCCGAGATGGGATAATCCCTCGGCATCGTTGGCAGATACAGGACCAAATTCCCGGCAAAGAAAACCCAGGGCTCCCTCTTGGGCTTCGTCTGGGACTGTTTGTCAATCATGTCCCCGAAGAGGAAAGCTGGCTTTATGTACTGCTCCCCGTCCAGGTATGTCAGGAGCTCTCCGTTGATCATGTTCAGCAGCGTCCGCTCGCCCTGCGCCGATATCAAAAACCTCCTTCCCTCAGGATATTGGGGTCCAGAGATGGAAAAAGCAACGTGGGACAGATCCTCCAGATAGTTCGAGTGCAGCATCCCGGCGGCGGAACCCATCACATCGGCCAGTGGAGACTCACCCAAGTTAACTGCAAGAGTGCAAGGAAAGTATGACATTACAAATCTTGCACGAACATACAGAAACGACAGTCCGTGCTTTACGCCGGACTGCCAAAAATTCTAGTTATTACGCCGAAGGATCCGTCCCCAAGCGTAGAACTAAAATTTTGTAGGATACAACAAAGTGTTCGACAGTCAGAAGCTATTACGCCCAGAACTGCGAAAACGATGGAGCCCTTACGCTTGCACATTAGAAATGTGGGCGTAAAAGATGAAAACGTCTCCGTGCATCATCTTCCTCAAAGAGGCCATCAGCACAGAAGACGACCTTGCGCGGTCACGTTCAACGTGTGCGAAGGATTTTTTGTCGTTCTTATCATCCCAAAAGCTCTACCTCTCAGACCGGGTGCACTACTCGTCGGCGGGATACTTCGCTCAGAGGGAAGTTCGCCTTGCCCGACCGGAGACTCCCTCGCTGGGGCAGAAGGAGGAGAAGAAGAACCTATGCTCTTTCCCTTAGTGGAAAAGGTTTGTTTCGGCGCCATTCCTGAAAACTCGAAGTACTCGGAGAAGGAACGAAGAGAAAGAAACTCGAACAGTCGAAAGCTCTCTTTCGCAGAAGACGGATAAAAAGTTTCTCTCTCCAAAGCTTGGAATATATATAGAGTTTGGGTCGACTCCTCGAATCCTCGGACGAACTCCTCGAGATCCCAACCGGATCTCGCAATTAAAAAACGGTTATGATTGGATGCAACATCAGCCCACTACCCTCGAAAGACGGACGGTCAGCGAATTCGAAAAGTTTTTCGTGCAAAAGCAGGTTCGTGGTTCTACGCTAAAGGGCTTTCTACGCTCGACAGTAACAGATCTAAGGTTTTACGCTCGCCAGCTACAAGTCTATGGTTTTACGCCCGGATGCCTTTTGTGCTCAGTAGCTTTCATGCTCGAGAGGCTACAAACCTACGACTTCACGCTTAGCAGTTACCAAACCTACGATCTCACGCTCTGTGGCGTTTAGTTTACGCTCGGAGGCAACAGATCCACAGACCCTACGCACGGAAGATATCCGTCTCTAAACAGGCTACGAATCTACAGTTCTACGCTAAGGAGCTTTCTATGCTCGACAGCAACGGATCTACGGTTTTATGCTCGCAAGCTGCAAGTCTATGGTTTTACGCCCGGATGCCTTTTGTGCTCAGTAGCTTTCATGCTCGAGAGGCTACAAACCTACGACTTCACGCTTAGCAGATACAAACCTACGGTCTCACGCTCGGTGGCTTTCTACGCTCAATAAGCTATGAACTCAGGATTCCCAGCTCATCTACACTACGGATCTCTGACTTTCCGCATATTCGAACAAGTTCTCCAAGCGGTCAATTACAAAGAGTTCACAGAGGATACTCGTTCTTGACCTAAAGCATCCCAAGTACCCGAAGCATGCAGAGTTCAAACATTAAGAAATTACTCTTCTCGGGTCCAAAATTGGAGGTTCATCCAGACTCCAGTCTGAACATTTCGTCTATCAAGATGGCAATTCAGTTTTTGACGGCCAAAGCCTCGACCCTATTCCAAGGGAGTTTCGAGAGACCATTCTTGAAGACGAAGTCTGAACAAAAGTTCTGTTCATCAGAAAAACTCTACGCGGTCCCTCAGTCCTAGCAACAGGACAGTCCTAGATGTTCGAAATGCTCAACAGCGTTCTATGGACAGGGCCTAGTACTCTTTCTATCAGATTCAGCGTAAAGAATCAGACGTGTCGAAGCTACACACATTCAGACTTCACAGCAACGTATGGCAAAGCGATCATATGCGAAGAAGAAGACGAATTTATTAAAAGTTAAAATCATAATTACATATGAGGGAAATCCTATCTACAAGGGGTTTTTCTTCATTTTCGTGATTACATATGAGGGAAATCCCATCTACAAAGGATTTCCTCATCGTCGTCTGAAGATCGCCCAGAAGCTGTTCTGACAGATTCTCGTTGGGCATCAATTCTTCATCCATCTTCTCCAGCAGTCAGTCAACAGAACTGACTGACATGACGAGGATCGACGACGGACACGACAGAGTTGGGGCTCGCATAAATTATACAGATCCCATGCTCCGTGCGCCACTCAGGCCGGGACAGAGCGAGTCTGTCTGACTCTCGTCACCGGAGGCAACGGGAGAAGGCGCCACTTGCAAGCAGCCTGGTCCAATGCGACCCTTCCTCTCTCCTGGAGCAACGCCATACAAAGTTGCTGATTATCCCGAGCAAGGGAGGCTAAGATATCCTTCCGTGATCCATCGTTGCAGTGGACACTTGCTCGAAGACGCTGTCTTTTTCGGCTCCGTACATGCTGGAAGAACATGATCTCCTTCTTCCTCAGATCGACCCGACGAACTCCGGCGATCATCTCTGCATGATGATGGGAATGTGGGGAAAACAAGTTACTCCCCCCCAGCCTTTTTATAGGCGAAAGAGATCACAGCGGTCCCCAATAAATCTGCCATAAAGTCAGCATCGACCGTTTCAACGCTCCACTCAGAAATGTTTCGAGTTACGAGGGGCCGTTCATGCTTCATTCAAAGCGTTTCAAATTCTGAAGAATTTAAAAGCTTTGAAGGGGGTCTTGTAGAAGCATAAAAAATACGCTGGGAGGATCTACGCAGCATCTTGATGCAGAGCAGCGTAAACAGAGGCCTCCAGAGCCATCGAACGTGCAACAGAGCTTTCCCGCCAAACACAGCGTGAAATATGAGCTCAGAGGACCATCCGCGTAAGTGCAGTACGTGCAGGCCGCCCCAGCATAAACAGAGTTCTTTATCGCCTCCATGGCGTAAAACTCAGCCGCTCTCAAAGCAGCATTAAAGCGTACGAGGAACGCTTCGTCTTCCCCGAAATGAACCTGTCAAGTCACGCAGTGAACCTGACCTCTGACTCCTGACAAAAAGTGCTGTACGGCTACCCAGACGACGGTTGGAAACAGTGGCAGACCCCTCGGGACGCGCTCCACAGTATGATGGCGGATCTCTGTATTTAATGCAGAGGATTTGGTTAAAATATCACCAAGCCGTCGTTTACCGAAGTCCCCTAAGCATAAACCGCTCTTCCGCGTACAAAAGGATACACCGCCTTATTTAC
This sequence comes from Iris macrosiphon, assembly GCA_036927795.1. NCBI lineage: Eukaryota > Viridiplantae > Streptophyta > Magnoliopsida > Asparagales > Iridaceae > Iris > Iris macrosiphon. Next base: position 145,110,241 of record JAYESA010000018.1, read on the forward strand.
ACAGGCAAACATGAGCTGTTTTACGCTCCGCAGCAGACAAACCGTCTGCCACGTCAAAAAGCTGCACCTCGTACGGGGCTCGAGACACGTCTCTACGTCAAATTGCACAGAGCGGTGACAGTTTCTCTCAAGACACGTCTCTGCGACGGATGCACAGGAGGGTTGCAGACCTTCAAAACACGCCTCCGCATTTAATGCACAGGATGATGGCGAATCTCTGTATTTAATGCAAGGGATTTGATTATATCTTCGAAAGCCGTGATTCCGGCTAAAGACGTCAACATCAGCATTTTGGCACGGTACGCACCGGCTTCTACGCCCACTCAAGACCTGTGCCTACTCGGCTTCAACGCCTGTTCGGCTTCAACGCCCACTCAGTCTCTACGACCATTCGGCTTCCACGCCTGCTCGGCTTCTATGCCTGTTCGGCTTCAACGCCTGCTCGGCTCCTATGCCTGTTCGGCTTCAACGCCTGCTCGGCTTCTATGCCTATTCGGCTTCTATGCCTGTTCGGCTTCTATGCCTATTGGGCTTCTACGCTTACCTGGCTTCTATGCCTATTTGGCTTCTATGCCATGGTGACAGACGTTGGCTTTTACGCCCACCTCTTCTACACGAGGGATACCTACCTGCGTGGCTTTTATGCCGTGATCTTCGTAGCAATAGTACGCGTTGTGTCCCCTTAGTTGAACCCGCGTCAAACGCTCATTCAAAAGATCATCCATACGCAGGCATTGGTTATCTTAACCGTTGTGTAAAAGGGTGATGTACTGTCCATTCCTTGGTTTTTGCACCAACGGAGTGGTTACTGTCACCAAAACTCTATAAATAGAGACCCCTATCAATGGGGAAAAAGGTCAAAGAATTAAAAGATCGAACAATTGAAGATCCAGAGAAGAGGTCGAACAATTGAAGGTCGAACCAGGAGAGAGGAGATCGAGAGAGAGAGAGAGAGAGGAGCCCGGAGCTCAGGCAAAGGGTAGGGATCGACGACTTTGGCATCGTACATCCACCCTCTTGTGCAACCTTCGAAGCTGCTCCCCGTCTTCTACGGCACTTCTTCAACATCGTGTGGTCCAAGGGCTAAAGTGATCGACCGCAGATCAGACACCTATAGCAATTCATACCCAGATTAAATAAATTGTACTCCCACATCCTCGTATAGGATTACATTGTACAAGTTTGTTTGTAAACAAAAGGGCGCGGGTCTCATATAAACCCCGTCATTGAAATACACTTTCATTCTTTCGTTTAATACCACAAACATCTGGCACCGGGTGGCTGCCAGAAAATCGGCCAATGCTTGGCCCTTGACCGCTTTCTTTGAAACAAATACCATATCATATGGTGACAGGAGTATCAACCACATAGCCAAGCGGGAGTTGAGTATCCCAGGTTTGGTCATGAGCACCCTGAGATGATTGACTCACGAGATCACATGGATCTTTTGTCCCACCACGTAAAGCCGGGTTTTCTGGATAGCGAAGACTAGAGCAAGGCACTCCTTCTCGACGGGGTTGTACTTGTGCTCCGTGCCGACCATCATCCTGCTGAGGTAGTAGATGGCCAGCTCGTATCCTGTATCACTCTTCTGGGCTAGCAGAGCACCGAAAGAGTGGTCCATCACAGGCACAAAAAGTAGAAAGGGCTTCCCCACTACCGGGGCCACCAAGATCGGGGGTTTCGAGAGATACTCTTTAATGTCGTCGAATGCACGCTAGCACTCTTTATTCCAGACAAAGGAGACTCCCTTCTTCATAAGCCGGGTGAATGGTTGGCAGCGTCCAGAGAGATTTGATATGAATCTTCTGATGTATGCCAACCTCCCTTAAAGGCCGCGAAGTTCTCTAAGATTCTTCGGCGAATGCATTTCAAGGATTGCTTTAATCTTGTCAGGGTCTATGTGGATACCTTCAAAGTTAAAACGAAATCCAGGAACTTGCCGCCGAAGACTCCCAGAAATGATTTGGTAGGATTTATCTTGAGCTGGTGTGCACGCATTAGGTCGAACACAGTCCTCAAGTCTTGGAGGTGATCATCTTTAGAGCGACTTTTGACAGCAATGTCATCAACGTAACATTCCACTATCTTGCGTAGATGTTCATGGAAGATGGTGCTTATAGCTCGCTGGTATGTAGCACATGTGTTCTTCAGACCAAAGGGCATGACTGTGTAGCAATATACCCCTATCGGTGTTCGGAAGGACATATGTTTTTTGTCATCAGGAAATATCTTGATTTGATTATAACCTGAGAATCCGTCCATGAACGATATGCGCTCGAAGCCTCAAGAGTTGTCGATCGTTATATTTGTGACTGGGAGGGGAAACTCATCATTTGGGCATGCCGTGTTTAGATCACGAAAGTCAATACAAATTCGGATCTTTTCGTTCATTTTGACAACGGGCACGATGTTAGCTACCCAATCCGGATGCTGTTCCTTGCGGATGAATCTATTGGCTTTTAGTTTGTTAACTTTAGCTTCGATGGCTTTCATAATGTCCGGACGGCACCGTCGTTGCTGTTGTTTAACCAGCTTAGCATCAGGAACAATTTTAAGTTTGTGGACCGCGATCTGAGGGTCCAATCCTGACATATCTTCATAGCTCCAGGCAAAGACATCGATATATTCCCTTACGAGATGTAGCAGGAATTCACGATCTTCACCGGACAGGCTTTCGCTGATGAAGATAGGTTTAGGGGCGGATTCATCGGCCAGGTCAACTTGCACGACCTCATCTTCAGTGGGAAGTTCTCGTTGTTCGAATCGTAACTCCCATTGAGAGTCTAAGAGTTCGACCCATGGGTCAAATTCAAAGAGTTCAGGTGAATCCTCGTCGTCTTCCTCGGGGTCAGCTGACACCATGTTGATAGACAATGTTTGCTTGAACACTTCACCGATATTGATGTCAGAGTCCCAAGCGGAAGATTCTGAAGAGTGAGAATGCACGTCACCTTCTTCTTCCGAACTTTCGGGGGTTGTAGGAGGCGTAACGTACCCTAGACCATGCTTGGTCTTATGGTAGTAAGCCTCGAACTTGCCTGCAGGAGCGTGGAGACGTAGAGGCAGCCGTCAACCTTTGTCATAATTCAAGCCCCTAGCGGCTTTTAAGTCATAGCCCATCTTCTGGATAAGATGCTTGGCTTGATATATAACTGTACCGACAAAGTTACAGTTTGTCGGTATCGGGTTCTGGTTCCTACTCCTCTGGGATGAAGGACTGGGGGTATTTTACCCTTCCAAAGATGATGGGTTTATCTTCCCTCTTCCTAGCTAGAATTATGATGTAGGATTTTTGACTAGGGAGGATCTGGTTTACTGCATAGGTGGTAGTCACCTGGGTATGCAGTTGCAGGCCTAGACCGTATTTTAGGGAATACAACGTACTTAAACGTGTAACATCAGAGTAGTTCAAAGATAACCCTTTATTCATGAAGTGAGGTATCTTTTCTATGAGAATTATATCATCTAAGGAAGGGACGTCACCATGAGCAGCTACATACTATCCTAGCTCATCTTCCCCATGATTCGCCTCCGATGCGAGTAACGGCTTGGGAGGTCTCTTGTGAAGCTTGACCACCAGTGGTTCAGAAGGAGTGACGGGTACTGGACCCTCCTTAGGTGGCCGACTTGGTCTCCGCAAGCGAACTGTCACGCCCCAGTCCCAAAATACCGAGGGACCGGATACGTGGCAATGGCCAGCAGTACGCACCGATGGACAAAACCCAATTTAATGGATCCATCAGGGCATACTTAAGCTGTAATATAACAAGTCTACGACAACATGGCACAACTAATCTCATCCACACAAGATATAAAATATGATCCACAGAAAAAATAAGGAATGTGAATCATCAGCTAGTCTCAACAAAGTACTTCGGGGAACAACCCGATAAATATCTAGTACAATGGTTCAACAGACCAGAATATAAAGACTGAAATAAATAAATAAATGCTGAGCATGAACATGGATGCTCAAGAGAAGTCCTCAGCTAACACCTCGTCCTCAGATGGCGGTACAGCTCCTGGATCAGCTCTTGCTCCAGTCCCGTATACCTCGGGATAGATCTCGTCCTCAAAATCTGGGGTCATAATCCGAATCCAGGTCCTCAGGGGACATAGCAAGGTACAAGAAAGCTCATGCCAATAAATAAATAAGCAGTGCAGCAATAATAAATAAATAAAGCAACAGGGTAAATATGTAACCATCTAAGTGAAAATACAAGTGAGAGCAACACGAGTACTCAGGCTGAGCCACTACAAGCTCTGTGTCGGGGAGCCGGTAGTGGAAATAACAAGTAATGTGTCTAGCTCTGCTCCGAGAGTCTACGACCTCACAATAGTAGAAGATATATATAATAAAACAGCCTGTAGCCTGTGTGTCTCTCCCCACCCAATGTAACCACGCATATCATGACCATAACGTCTCATGTCCATGTCAAGCGGGATCATAGCTAATGCAACTAGTCATATGTATCTATGAATATAGTATCTCTATCAAGTCCTGTATCCTATACAGAATCACCACGAATATCTCAGGAATATCCTGTCTCATGGACAGTGTCAAGTGTCCTGGGTCATATGGTACTTGATAAGACAAGTACGAGAGTATAAAGTGTCACGAATGTCCAACTCTAGATGACCGTACCCAACACTGCGTACAGTGTTGACACCCGACGGATAATCGGACGCTAAGTATGTCACACGGTCCTAGGTTGAGCATGCACAGCAATATAATGAAGCAAGGAAAATATATAATAATACTGCAGAGTTTGGCAAGTTACACTTGCCTGATGTTTGAATATCAACTGTCGTCCTGGTATCTGTGGATCCGGTAGATACTACTCCAAAAGCTGTAATAAATATCACCAACAGTCTCAGAAGATATCAAACTGCTAGAAATGCCTGTCCTTACGTCCAATTTGGACACAGGGGCAAAAAGGTCATTTTCGGATTAAAGCGGGGTCCACATGTGGGCCACTTTACACCGAAAAGCGTGTCAGGGTCAAAGGTCTCCAAATTCTGCAAACTTAGGGTCTACAAGTCAGGAATGATGATACGAACCCAACGGAACTTTCAGAATTGGATTCCGATGAGCCGATCTCAAAATCGCCCGTCAAGTGGAGCCGGTGGGGCCCACGATACGCGATTTTATCAACGTTCTCAGAATCGGACCAAACTTGGCTCACAGGACCAGCGTATTGCTACGAGTCCGATGGCACAAGTTTCGTCTTGATCCGACGTGTGTACACAAAGTTACAGCGTATTCCAGAAATGTCGGATACGGGGTGTCGTCGGCGGATACGCGTTGATTCCGGGGTGCACGCACCTCCGAATCGACTTCTGCGAAATCCCACACGACCGTATCAACGATGCGCACGGTTCGGTAAAGACTGCGTGCGACCAAGTCGTCCCGGTTGGTGGGGCGTACTCAGTTCCTGGGTGAAACAGGGCGTTGTTTTTTCCTGTTTTGGATCGCGGTGTACGATCACTACAGGACGCGATGCACCGAGCGAGTTATACGAGCACCGAGAGGGTTACACAGTCTACGCATAGCAACTGACGGAATTGAAAACGGTGCTTCGATGAGGAAGAAATCGGTACCTGAACAGGGCTTCGTGAGTTCTGAATTCTGAGTGTCCGAAATCCAATTCGACGCGAGCCGAGTCCTGGTCACCGTGTCCGGATCGAGCTCCTGTCCGTGTCCGTCGCTCGCGTCCTGGTCGACCGACGGAGAGGAGATCTTGATGGCGACGGTGAAGTTGGCAGCGGCTTGGGGCTGCTGTCGAGTCGCACGGAGGTTCAGCGGGGTCTCGGCTGGATGGGTGATCGAACGGCGATGAACGGCAGGCCGACGTCGGCGTGTCTCTGGGCGGTGGCGGAGTCACTGTGAGGCGGAGGCGGGGTCGCTGTGAGAGTCTCGGCATTGAGGCGACGATGGGGCTGTGGAAGTTTCGGCGACGGGGTTGCTCACGTAAACCTAGGTGGAGGTTTAAATAGGCTACAGTAAATCCGGCCATTAGGATTCAGGTTGGGCTTGGGTTTGGGTTTGGGTCGGATAGGTTCAATCAACCCAATAGCTCTTTTAAGCTTAGAACTCGTTTCCGGGGTCCAAATAATTTACCAAAAAATACCGTAGGTCCGGTTTTCTATTGCACATCATAATATATTATTTCTAGAATATTTTAACACCAATTAGCCACACTTAAAATTCTTTAACCCACAGTTACCTTTGTTATAATTTCCAGAAAAATACCGAAAATACGGGAAAATTATATTAAAATTTATTCTGAAAATTAGGGTGTTTACAATCTTCCCTCCTTAAAAGGATTGCGTCCTCGCAATCAAAGAATAAGCTACTAAAGAAAGAGTTATGGAAATACAAGGTTGCTTAGTTTACAACTGCCTCCTCGAACAAGTGGGGGTAACGCTGGCGCATACTATCTTCTCGTTCCCAAGTCGATTCGCCAGGGGAATGATGTTTCCATGCTACTCGAACCAGTCTGATTGTCTGTCCCCGTAATGTCTTCTCACTGACGTCAAGGATGCCAACTGGTTGTTCTTCATATCTCAAGCTCGGGCCTACTGCGATCTCTGAATGATCGACTACGTGACTTGGGTCGGTCACGTATCTTCGCAGCTGGGAGACGTGGAATACGTCATGCACTCCCTCTAAGGATGGAGGTAATGCAAGACGATAAGCCACCTCACCAACGCGCTCTAGAATGTCAAATGGCCCAATATACCTTGGGCTCAGCTTGCCTCTGCTCCCGAATCTGATAGTACCACGGGTGGGCGAAATCCTCAAGAACACGTGCTCTCCTTCCTTGAACTCTAGGGGACGCCGGTGTGTATCTGCCCAATGCTTCTGTCTGTCCTGAGCTGCTCGTAGATAATTCTGAATCTGTTTTACCTTCTCCACTGCTGCGTTACCAATTCTGGACCCAGTATTTAACGTTCACCAACGTCACTCCAACATATAGGCGATCTGCACTTCCTTCCGTATAAAGCTGTCACGCCCCAGTCCCAAAATACCGTGGGACTAGACACGTGGCAATGGCCAGCAGTACGCACCGATGGACCAACTCAATATAATGGATCCATCAGGGCATAGTTAAGCTGTAAAACAAGTCTACGACAATCATGGCACAACTAATCTCATCCACACAAGATATAAAATATGATCCACAGAATAATAAGGAATGTAAATCATCATCTAGTCTCACAAAGTACTTCGGGGAATAACCCGATAAATATCTAGTACAATGGTTCAAATGACCAGAATATAAAAGACTGAAAGAAATACTAAAAGCTGAGCATAAACATGGATGCTCAAGAGAAGTCTTCAGCTAAGACCTCGTCCTCAGATGGTGGTACAGCTCCTGGATCAGCTCCTGCTCCGGTCCCGTAAACCTCGGGAAAAGCCTCGTCTGTAAAATCTGGGGACAAACATCCGGATCCAGGTCCTCAGGGGACATAGCAAGGTACAAGAAAACTCATGCCAAATAAATACAGATAAGCAGTGCAGCAAATAAATAACTAAATGATCAATGGGTAAATATGTAACCATCTAAGTGAAATGCAAGTGAGAGTAACACTAAAACTCAGGCTGAAGCCACTACAAGCTCTGTGTCGGGGAGCCGGTAGCGGTAATAAACACGTAATGTGCCTAGCTCTGCTACGAGAGTCTGAGGCCTCACAATAGTAGTAGATAGATATATGAAACAGCCTGTAGCCTGTGTGTCTCTCCCCACCCAATGTAACCACGCATATCATGACCATAACGTCTCATGTCCATGTCAAGCGGGATCATAGCTAATGCAACAAGTCATAAGTATCTAAGAGTATAATGTCCATGTCCTGTATCCTATACAGAATCACCACGAATATCTCGGGAAAATCCTGTCTCATGAATAGTGTCAAGTGTCCTGGGTCATATGGTACTTGATAAGACAAGTACGAGAATAAAGTGTCACGAATGTCCATCTCTAGATGACCGTACCCAACACTGCGCACAGTGTCGGCACCCGACTGATAATCGGACGCTAAGTACGTCACACGGTCCTAGGTTGAGCATGCACCGCACTATAATAAAGCAAGGAATATATATAACAATACTGTAGAGTTTGGCAAGGTACACTTGCCTGATGTTTGAATATCAACTGTCGTCCTGGTATCTGTGGATCCGGTAGGTACTACTCCGAAAGCGGTAATAAATATCACCAACAGTCTCAGAAGATGTCAAATAGCTGAAAATGCCTGTCCTTAAGTCCAATTTGGACACAGGGGCAAAAAGGTCATTTTTGGGCCAAAGCGGGTTCCATAAGTGGGCCCACTTTGCACCGAAAAGCGTACCGAGGGTAACAGTCTCTAAATGGGACAAACTATGGGTCAAACAACTCTAAATGTCAATCCGATCCCAATGGTATGTCCAAATTTGGATTCCGATGAGCCGAACATAACTTGGTCCAAAAAGTCAACTGTGGGGCCCGCCAATTGGCGATCTGGTCAACCGTCTCAGAAATGCGTGAAAATTGGGTCACAGGACCAGCGTGTTACCACGAGTCTAGTGGCACAAGTTTCGTCGCAATCTGACAAGCGTGCACAAAATACTCGTGAGTTCCACAAAAGTGGCGACACGGATTGTGTTCGCGGATACGGCCTGATTCCGGCGCGCACACGCGTCCAAATCAGTCCCCACGAATTTTCACGTGTTCGATTATGCTGCGTGCACCATTCGGTACACTTGGCACACGGCGGGGCGGTCCCGTTTGGCGGGGCGCGCTCCGATCTCCAACTTTTGTAAAACCGTAAAAAGTGGGTGCGCGCAGTTTTGTGACGACTACAATTTTGTCCACAGCAACTAATAGCACAAAGTTATAATACAAAAAATAAACTAGGTCATATAATCTACAGGTATCAAAAAGAATCGTCGAATTCGGATCTCTGTGGTGGGAGATACGAACTCGACAATACGGGTGGTCATCGCAAGTTTCTGCGATTGCAGAATTCTGTCTGCTCGCGCTGACTTGGGTGCTGTTTTTCACCTAGGGGCACACGTTTTCCGAGGTTGACTATAAAATAAATATTTGAGAGGGTTAAGGGAAGATCATACCTATGAAAACGGATCTGCGTTTGGTCGAGCGAGTCAACGAGAAATTACGCCGGAGCGAAGGTGCCTCGAGTGGGAGACTGCAGTTCGCGATGTCGGCGTCGACGGGATGGTTGGATGGCTTGGGGAGGCTTCTCTGGCTGCGGTGACGGCTCTAGATGGGAAGGAGAAGTCTGGAGTTTTAGATTAGGGTTTTGGAGAGCTAATCATATATATATATATATGTTATATATATTTAGAGAAAGAGAGAGAGATATATGACTCGCGGGTTTTGAAGGGTCGGCGGGTGAAGGGTATAGGCGGGCTCCCTAGGGAATATCCACTGGAGCAATGTCACAGCAACCAACCAATTCGCTGAAGGGTGTGGGAACTACAAGTCACAGGGGTTACTTAGAAGTAGTAGTAGTATTAATACTAATATTATTATTATATTACTTAGTTATTATTATTATTATTATATTATTCTATTAACTTTTTCTTTCTTTCTTTAATATATATATACATATATATTTGTATATATATATATATATATATATATATATATATATATATATATATATATATACTCATAAGAAAATTTATAGGATAGGGTATTGCACATCGTTAGGCTAGCAACTGCTCAAGGGGTCTCCTACATGGAATAAATTCTGAAAAAATTCTGCTGGTCCCACAAGTCCTCTAAGTGCCCGAACACCTAACATAAAAATTATTAAAAATCTATTTCTCCTATTTGGACCTAATTACTACAATTTAATTAATAATTAATAAATAAAGGGCATATACGATTTTCTGGGAAGGGGGTTTTACATTCTACCCAACTTATAAAAATTTTGTCCTCGAAATTAAAATTAAGCCACGATAGAATGCAAGGATGGTATAAGATATAAATTAACAATGTAAATTCATACCTTGGTCTGCGAATAGGTTCGGAAAACGCTTGCGCATGTCGTCCTCGCGCTCCCAAGTTGATTCTCCTGGCGCGCCATGCCTCCATGCTACGCGAACCAAGGGAATAGACTGGTTCCTCAATACCTTCTCTCGACGATCAAGGATTCCCACGGGTTGCTCTTGGTATGACAAGCTCGGCCCAATGGTGATCTCTGAATGGTAGAGGACATGACTGCTGTCTGCCACATATCGCCTGAGCTGCGACACATGAAATACGTCATGTACTCCCTCTAGTGAAGGTGGTAGCGCAAGTCGATATGCCACCTCTCCAACTCTCTCAAGCACGTCAAATGGTCCAATATACCTTGGACTCAACTTGCCGCGCCCTCCGAATCGGATGGTGCCTCTGGTCGGTGATATCCTCAAGAAGACGTGATCGCCCTCTTTGAACTCCAAGGGTCGACGATGAAGGTCTGCCCACTGCTTCTGCCTGTCTTGCGCTGCTCGCAAGTGTCCCTGAATCTTTTTGACTGTCTCTACGGTGTTGACCACCAACTCGGGTCCCAGAATTTGACGTTCTCCCACGTCACTCCAACACACAGAAGACCTACATTTTCTCCCATACAATGCTTCAAATGGAGCCATTTGAATACTCGCTTGATAGCTATTGTTGTAAGAAAACTCTACAAGATATAGGTGGTCCTCCCATGATCCTCCAAAATCTAACATGCAAGCCCTCAACATGTCCTCCAAGGTCTGAATAGTACGCTCCGACTGCCCATCTGTCTGCGGGTGGTAAGATGTACTAAACTTCAGACGAGTACCAAGACTCTCTTGCATGCTCCTCCAAAAGTGCGATGTGAAGCGCGAATCTCTATCCGATACAATACTGACTGGTATGCCGTGCAATCTCACAATCTGCCTCATATATAAATCAGCTAAAGCTTCTGTAGACTGTCCCACTCTAAAAGGTATAAAATGGGCTGACTTGGTGAGTCGGTCCACTATTACCCACACTGCATCTCTCCCACTTGGACTTTTGGGAAAACCCGTGACGAAGTCCATAGTGATGTGCTCCCACTTCCACTCTGGAATCGAAAGTGGTTGCAATAATCCTGCTGTCCTCTGGTGCTCCACCTTCACTTGTTGACATACTAAGCATTTGGACACAAATCTCGCGATCTCTCTCTTCATTCCATGCCACCAGTAATACTGTCTCAAGTCTCGATACATCTTGGTTCCTCCTGGGTGAACAGAGTACATAGAGCTATGTGCTTCGGTCATTAGCTCCTGTCTCAATTCTCCATTTGGAACATACAGACGATTTCCAAACCTCAATGTCCCGTCTTCATGGATGCGAAGTCCTGTCTGTAGGCCAGCTTCTGTCCTTTCCTTGAGTCTTCAGAATCTAGCATCGGTGGGCAATGCCTCCTTTATCTTCTCCACGAGTGATGACTGAATCTCAAGATTAGCCATCAATCCATTCTGTCCCGGTACGATAACCTCTATCTGTAGCTCCTGCAAGTCTCTCAATAACTCGGGCTGCATCGTCAAGAAATAAGCCGTAGGCTTCCTGCTGAGTGCGTCTGCAACAATATTCGCCTTTCCCGGATGATACTGCAGATCGATGTCAAAATCTACCATTAGTTCCAGCCAGCGTCTCTGTCTCATGTTAAGCTCCTTCTGAGTATACACATACTTCAGACTCTTGTGATCAGTAAAGATTTCTACCCTCTCTCCATAAAGATAGTGCCTCCATATCTTTAATGCAAATATAACTGCTGCTAGCTCTAGATCATGTGTTGGGTAGTTCTTCTCGTGGACCTTCAATTGTCTCGACGCATAAGCAATGACTTTGCCATGTTGCATCAAAACACATCCTAGTCCATTTCCTGATGCATCACTGTAAACAACAAAACCTCCTGACCCTGAAGGAAGAGTCAAGACGGGTGCTGTTGTTAATCTTCTTTTCAGTTCTTCAAAAGCCTTCTGGCAGTCTTCTGTCCATACAAACTCCTGATCCTTTCGTGTTAGCTTTGTCATTGGTTCTGCAATCCTTGAGAAATTTTCTACGAACCTTCGGTAATATCCCGCAAGTCCGAGAAAACTTCTCACCTCTGCGACTGATGTGGGTGTAGGCCAAGTCGCTATTGCTGCAACCTTCTCTGGATCCACTGAAAGTCCTTCTCCTGATATGATGTGTCCCAGGAAAGACACTTTGTCCATACAGAACTCACACTTACTGAGTTTGGCATACAACTTTTCATGTCTCAAGGTCTCTAACACGATTCTAAGATGCTCCTCGTGCTCTTTAGGGCTCTTGGAATATATGAGAATGTCATCAATGAACACCACTACGAATTTATCCAAGAACTGATGAAAGACCCTGTTCATTAAGCTCATAAACACTGCTGGTGCGTTGGTTAAACCAAACGGCATCACCAAGAACTCATAATGCCCATACTTCGTCCTAAATGCTGTCTTTGGGATGTCTTCCTTCCTCACCTTGATCTGATGATAGCCGGATCTAAGGTCAATCTTCGAGAATACCCTTGCACCACTCAATTGATCGAATAGATCATCAATGCATGGTAAGGGATACCTGTTCTTGATGGTTACAGCATTTAGTGCCCTGTAATCAATGCACAACCGTACTGTTCCATCCTTCTTTGGCACAAATAATATGGGTGCTCCCCAAGGTGAAACACTGGGCCGAATAAAACCCTTCTCCAAGAGATCATCAACCAGTTCTTTCAACTCCACTAACTCCTTAGGTGCTAGCCGATAAACTGATGAAGTGATTGGCTCTACTCCTGGAGTTAAGTCTATTGTGAATTCTATTTCCCGATCAGGCGGTAAACCTGGAAGATCATCAGGAAATACATCCACAAATTCTGATATAACTCTTGGGTAACCTGTCTCCCCTTCTACAGATAGTACCCTAAGAGTAGGCTGAACTCCTTGCTCTACTGCTCCTCGGAGAAACTCAAATTTTGGATGTCCAGGCGGTCTAAATATAACCCGCCCAAGTCGACAATCGAGAGTCGCATGGTACTGACTTAACCAGTCCATACCAAGTACGATATCATAATCCGGCATAGAAAATATCAGAAATTGAGCTCGCATCTCTCGGCCACAAACTACTACTGAACATGATCTACAGATGTCACTAACCGGGATAATTCTATCTCCCGTAAGAATCCTCTTCATCTTCGGGAGGGGTGCGGTAGCTACTCTATGGGTGGCTACAAAGCTAGCTGCTATAAATGAATGCGATGCTCCAGAATCAAATAATGCAACTGCTGGTAATAAAGCTACTAAAATAGTACCTGCGATGACCTCGCCTGCTGTAGCCTCCTCCTCAACAGCTAAAGTGAATGCCTGCCCTCGCCCCTGTGCTGGACCTCTCTGCTGCTGCTGAGCCTGCTGAAATAAGGCTGCCTGTGGTGCCAGTGGTGGTCTCTGCTGGTTTCCTCCTGGGGCTTGTGGTCTGACTCCACCAACTCCTGTCTGCTGTGCTCCTACTGCTGGATAAGTTGGTCGCGGTGCAGGTAGAGCTAGTCTGGGTGCTTCTCCTCTATGGTGAGTGCAGTCTCTGGATAGATGCTGGTTTGATCCACAAAGCAGGCATAGTCCCAACTTCCGCCTGCACTCTCTCTCAATGTGTCCTACCTTGCCGCAGTGATGACAAGTAGGAAGGGATATGGCCCTGTGTGCTGCTCTATCTGGCGTACTCCTCTGGAATCATTTTGCAGAATCTCCAGGTGCTGCCTTGGTTGGTGCGGAGGTATTTGGCCTCTTCAGATTCGATTCCCTTCTAGTGACGCGCTCCATGCGTCGTGCTGCTGCTAGAACATCAGTATAATTTGTAGGTGCCACTGAGCCAATCAATCTCTGAAGCTCGAACTTCAATCCGTCAAAGAACTTTTCCGCTTTCTCTTCCTCCGTCGAAATCAATGTTGGAGCAAAGCGGCTCAGGCGAATAAATTCAGAATTGTATTCTTCCACTGTCATGCTGCCCTGGATGAGGCGGTTGAACTTGTCCCTGAGCTCTGACCGTGCAACTGCCGGGATGTACATCTCTTGGAAGAGTCTGGAGAACTCTTCCCATGTGACTCTGTCCTATCCAAGTCTCCTTTCCTCTGCTAGCCACCAGTGATGCGCATTATCAGTTAACTGCATTCTGACTGCAGTCATCCACTTCTCTCTTGGAAGTTCAGCGGCTTCTAGCTGATGCTGAATATTTATGAGCCACTCATGAACTTCCGTTGGCCCTTCTTTACCAGAAAATGTACGAGGCTTGAGATGACGGAAGTCGGTGATAGATCCCGTCGATGTTCGCCTCGCTGCTGGATTAGCCTGCTCCAATGCGGCTACCAGGCTGGTCCTCAGATACTCGGCCTCCTGCCGATGGGCCTCTTGCTGAATCTGCTGCTGTGCTTGCATCATAACATACATCATCTGGAACATTTGTTGCCCGTCCATGGCTTGTCCTGGCGGGAATACTGGCATCTGGGGAGTGAACTGTGGTGGTGGTGGAATGTCATCTCTCCGGAACCTTGGATTAGGCTGTCCGGTTTGATCATTCTGTGATGCTTGTCCACCATCCCCTGGTGTCACTTCATCTCCATAAGTAACCACAGCGTCGTGTGGTGTCTCCAAAGGAAAATCATCTCTGTTCCCGGAATCCATTGCTCTGCAATCAAAAGATAAACTATGAGAACGCTCAGAGGAATCAATACAGGATGCAGTTCAAGTAACAAATTTTGAGTTCGATATAGAGTTCAACAATGATTAAATGATGGATGAGATCCTATAGTTTATACTATCCTTAGGGCAGGCTGGTCCGGTCCCTAAGTTGAAACCGAACAATTTAGTCGTAGACCTGCATGGGCCACCACAAAAACCATGTCACGCCCCAGTCCCAAAATACCGTGGGACTAGACACGTGGCAATGGCCAGCAGTACGCATCGATGGACCAACTCAATATAATGGATCCATCAGGGCATACTTAAGCTGTAAAACAAGTCTACGACAATCATGGCACAACTAATCTCATCCACACAAGATATAAAATATGATCCACAGAATAATAAGGAATGTAAATCATCATCTAGTCTCACAAAGTACTTCGGGGAACAACCCGATAAATATCTAGTACAATGGTTCAAATGACCAGAATATAAAAGACTAAAAGAAATACTAAAAGCTGAGCATAAACATGGATGCTCAAGAGAAGTCTTCAGCTAAGACCTCATCCTCAGATGGTGGTACAGCTCCTGGATCAGCTCCTGCTCCGGTCCCGTAAACCTCGGGAAAAGCCTCGTCTGTAAAATCTGGGGACAAACATCCGGATCCAGGTCCTCAGGGGACATAGCAAGGTACAAGAAAACTTATGCCAAATAAATACAGATAAGCAGTACAGCAAATAAATAACTAAATGATCAATGGGTAAATATGTAACCATCTAAGTGAAATGCAAGTGAGAGTAACACTAAAACTCAGGCTGAAGCCACTACAAGCTCTGTGTCGGGGAGCCGGTAGCGGTAATAAATACGTAATGTGCCTAGCTCTGCTACGAGAGTCTGAGGCCTCACAATAGTAGTAGATAGATATATGAAACAGCCTGTAGCCTGTGTGTCTCTCCCCACCCAATGTAACCACGCATATCATGACCATAAACGTCTCATGTCCATGTCAAGCGGGATCATAGCTAATGCAATAAGTCATAAGTATCTAAGAGTATAATATCCATGTCCTGTATCCTATACAGAATTACCACAAATATCTCGGGAAAATCCTGTCTCATGAATAGTGTCAAGTGTCCTGGGTCATATGGTACTTGATAAGACAAGTACGAGAATAAAGTGTCACGAATGTCCATCTCTAGATGACCGTACCCAACACTGCGCACAGTGTCGGCACCCGACTGATAATCGGACGCTAAGTACGTCACACGGTCCTAGGTTGAGCATGCACCGCACTATAATAAAGCAAGGAATATATATAACAATACTGTAGAGTTTGGCAAGGTACACTTGCCTGATGTTTGAATATCAACTATCGTCCTGGTATTTGTGGATCCGGTAGGTACTACTCCGAAAGCTGTAATAAATATCACCAACAGTCTCAGAAGATGTCAAATAGCTAGAAATGCCTGTCCTTACGTCCAATTTGGACACAGGGGCAAAAAGGTCATTTTCGGGCTAAAACGGGTTCCATAAGTGGGCCCACTTTGCACCGAAAAGCGTACCGAGGGTAACAGTCTCTAAATAGGACAAACTATGGGTCAAACAACTCTAAATATCAATCCGATCCCAACGGTATGTCCAAATTTGGATTCCGATGAGCCGAACATAACTTGGTCCAAAAAGTCAAATGTGGGGCCCGCCAATTGGCGATCTGGTCAACCGTCTCAGAAATGCATGAAAATTGGGTCACAGGACCAGCGTGTTACCACGAGTCCAGTGGCGCAAGTTTCGTCATAATCTGACAAGCGTGCACAAAATACTCGCGAGTTCCACAAAAGTGGCAACACGGATTGTGTTCGCGGATACGGCCTGATTCCGGCGCGCACACGCGTCCAAATCAGTCCCCACAAATTTTCACGTATCCGATTATGCTGCGTGCACCATTCGGTACACTTGGCACACGGCGGGGCGGTCCCGTTTGGCGGGGCGCGCTCCGATCTCTAACTTTTGTAAAACCGTAATAAGTGGGTGCGTGCAGTTTTGTGACGACTACAATTTTGTCCACAGCAACTAATAGCACAAAGTTATAATACAGAAAATAAACTAGGTCATATAATCTACAGGTATCAAAAAGAATCGTCGAATTCGGATCTCTGTGGTGGGAGATACGAACTCGACAATACGGGTGGTCATCGCAAGTTTCTGCGATTGCAGAATTCTGTCTGCTCGCGCTGACTTGGGTGCTATTTTTCACCTAGGGGCACACGTTTTCCGAGGTTGACTATAAAACAAATATTTGAGAGGGTTAAGGGAAGATCATACCTATGAAAACGGATCTGCGTTTGGTCGAGCGAGTCAACGGGAAATTACGCCGGAGCGAAGGTGCCTCGAGTAGGAGACTGCAGTTCGCGATGTCGGCGTCGACGGGATGGTTGGATGGCTTGGGGAGGCTTCTCTGGCTGCGGTGACGGCTCTAGATGGGAAGGAGAAGTCTGGAGTTTTAGATTAGGGTTTTGGAGAGCTAATCATATATATATATATGTTATATATATTTAGAGAAAGAGAGAGAGATATATGACTCGCGGGTTTTGAAGGGTCGGCGGGTGAAGGGTATAGGCGGGCTCCCTAGGGAATATCCACTGGAGCAATGTCACAGCAACCAACCAATTCGCTGAAGGGTGTGGGAACTACAAGTCACAGGGGTTACTTAGAAGTAGTAGTAGTATTAATACTAATATTATTATTATATTACTTAGTTATTATTATTATTATTATTATATTATTCTATTAACTTTTTCTTTCTTTCTTTTCTTTCTTTCTTTAATATATATATACATATATATTTGTATATATATATATATATATATATATATATATATATATATATATATATATATATATATATATATATATACTCATAAGAAAATTTATAGGATAGGGTATTGCACATCGTTAGGCTAGCAACTGCTCACGGGGTCTCCTACATGGAATAAATTCCGAAAAAATCCTGCTGGTCCCACAAGTCCTCTAAGTGCCCGAACACCTAACATAAAAATTATTAAAAATCTATTTCTCCTATTTGGACCTAATTACTACAATTTAATTAATAATTAATAAATAAAGGGCATATACGATTTTCTGGGAAGGGGTTTTTACAAAAGCTTCGAATGGTGCCATCTGGATACTGGCCTGATAACTGTTGTTGTAGGAGAACTCCACTAGGTGCAAATGATCTTCCCAAGATCCTCCGAAGTCTAGCATACATGATCGTAACATGTCCTCCAATATCTGAATGGTACGCTCCGATTGGCCATCTGTTTGTGGGTGGTAAGCTGTGCTGAATTTGAGTCTGGTGCCCAGACTCTCTTGCATGCTTCTCTAGAAATGAGAGGTAAATCTCGAATCTCGATCCGATACAATACTAACAGGCACTCCATGTAATTTGATAATTTGTCGCATATACATGTCGGATAGTACTACCTCTGTGGACTGTCCAACTCTAAATGGCAAAAAGTGTGCCGATTTAGTGAGTCGATCCACTATCACCCATACTGCGTCTTTTCTGCTGGGGCTCCTCGGAAATTCTGTGACAAAATCCATCGTGATATGCTCCCACTTCCATTCTGGTATAGGAAGCGGCTGTAACATACCTGCAGTCCTCTTATGCTCGGCCTTTACTTGCTGACAGACTAAACATTTGGCCACAAACCTTGCAATCTCCCTTTTCATTCCATGCCACCAGTAATACTGTCTCAAGTCTCGGTACATCTTGGTTCCTCCTGGGTGAACAGAGTACATAGAGCTATGTGCTTCCGTCATCAACTCCTGTCTCAATTCTCCATTTGGAACATACAGGCGATTTCCAAACCTCAATGTCCCGTCTTCGTGAATGCGAAGTCCTGTCTGCATGCCTGCTTCTGTCCTCTCTTTGAGTCTTCGGAATCTAGCATCGGTGGGCAATGCCTCCTTAATCTTCTCCACGAGTGATGACTGAATCTCAAGGTTAGCCACCAAGCCATCTTGTCTTGGTAAGACAATCTCTATCTGAAGCTCCTGTAGATCTCTCAATAACTCGGGCTGCGTCGTCAAGAAATAAGCCGTAGGCTTCCTGCTCAGTACGTCTGCAACTACATTCGCCTTTCCCGGATGATACTGCAGATCTATGTCAAAATCTACCATCAATTCAAGCCCGCGTCTCTGCCTCATGTTAAGCTCCTTCTGAGTATATACATACTTCAGACTTTTGTGATCTGTGAAGATTTCTACCCTTTCCCCATAAAGGTAGTGTCTCCAAATCTTCAATGCGAATATAACTGCTGCTAGCTCCAGATCATGTGTTGGGTAGTTCTTCTCGTGGACCTTCAACTGTCTTGATGTATAAGCAATGACCTTGCCATGTTGCATCAAAACACATCCTAGTCCACTACCCGATGCATCACTGTAAACAACAAAACCTCCTGACCCTGATGGAAGAGTCAAGACCGGTGCTGTTGTTAATCTTCTCTTCAGTTCTTCGAAGGCCTTCTGGCAGTCTTCTGTCCATATAAACTCCTGGTCTTTACGTGTCAGCTTCGTCATCGGTTCCGCAATCCTCGAGAAATTTTCTACAAACCTTCGGTAATATCCCGCAAGTCCGAGAAAACTTCTCACCTCTGCAACTGATGTGGGTGTAGGCCAAGTCTCTATAGCCGCAACTTTCTCTGGATCTACTGAAAGTCCTTCTCCTGAGATGATATGTCCCAAGAAAGGCACTTTGTCCATACAGAACTCACACTTACTGAGTTTGGCATATAACTTCTCCTGTCTCAAGGTCTCTAACATGATTTTGAGATGCTCCTCGTGCTCTTCATGGCTCTTGGAATATATGACAATGTCATCAATGAATACTACCACGAATTTATCCAAGAACTGATGGAAGACTCTGTTCATTAAACTCATAAACACTGCTGGCGCGTTGGTTAAACCAAACGGCATCACCAAGAACTCATAATGCCCATACTTCGTCCTGAAAGCTGTCTTCGGTATGTCTTCCTTCCTTACTTTGATCTGATGATAGCCGGATCTCAGGTCAATCTTCGAGAATACCCTTGCACCACTCAATTGATCGAATAGATCATCAATGCGTGGTAAGGGATACCTGTTCTTGATAGTCATAGCATTCAGTGCCCTGTAATCAATGCACAACCGTACTGTTATATCCTTCTTCGGCACAAATAATATGGGTGCTCCCCAAGGTGAAATACTGGGCCGAATGAAACCCTTCTCCAAAAGATCATCAACCTGTTCCTTCAACTCCACTAACTCCTTAGGTGCTAGCCGATAAACTGATGAAGTGATTGGCTCTGCTCCTGGAGTTAAGTCTAATGTGAATTCTATTTCCCGATCAGGCGGTAAACCTGGAAGATCATCAGGAAATACATCCACAAATTCTGAGATGACTTTTGGATAACCTATCTCCTCTTCTACTGAGAGTACCCTAAGAGTAGGCTGAACTCCTTGCTCTACTGCTCCTCGAAGAAACTCAAATTCTGTATGTCCAGGCGGTCTAAATATAACCTTTTCAAGCCGACAATCAAGGGTCGCATGATACTGACTTAACCAGTCCATACCAAGTACAACATCGTAGTCAGGCATCGAAAAGATCAGAAATTGGGCTCGCATCTCTCTTCCACAAACTACTACAGAACATGACCTACAGACGTCACTAACCGAAATAATACCGCCTCCCGTAAGAATTCTCTTCATCTTCGGAAGGGGTGCGGTAGACACTCTATGGGTGGCTACAAAGCTAGCTGCTATAAATAAATGTGATGCTCCAGAATCAAATAATGCTACAGCTGGTAATGAAGCTACTAAAATAGTACCTGCGATGACTTCGCCCGCAGTAGCTTCCTGCTCGACAGCTAATGTGAATGCCTGGCCTCTACCCTGAGCTGGTCTTCTCTGCTGCTACTGGAATAGGGCTGCCTGCGGTGCCAGGGGTGGTCTCTGCTGGTTCCCTCCTGGGGCTGGTGGCCTGACGCCTCCAACTCCTGTCTGTTGTGCTCCTACTGCTGGATAAGCTGGTCGTGGTGCAGGCAAAGCTAATCTCGGTGCTCCCTCTCTTGGTTTAGTGCAGTCTCTAGAAAAGTGCTGGTCTGATCCGCAAAGCAGGCATAGTCCCAACTTACGCCTGCACTCTCTCTCGATGTGTCCTACCTTGCCGCAGTGGTGACAGGTAGGAAGAGTTACGGCCCGGTGTGCTGCTCTCTCCGGTATACTCCTCTGGAATCGTTTTGCAGAATCTCCTGGTGCTGTCTTGGATGGTGCGGATGTGTTTGGCCTCTTCATATTCGATTCCCTTCTAGTGACGTGCTCCATGCGTCGTGCTGCTGCAAGGACCTCAGTATAAGATGTAGGTGCGACTGAGCCAATCAATCTCTGAAGCTCAAACTTCAGTCCATCAAAGAACTTTTCAGCTTTTTCTTCCTCTGTCGAGATCAATGTCGGAGCGAAGCGACTTAGGCGTATAAACTCTGCGTTATATTCCTCCACAGTCATATTGCCTTGGATAAGGCGGTTGAACCTGTCTCTGAGCTCTGACCGTGCGACTGCTGGAATGTACATCTCTTGGAAGAGTCTGGAGAACTCTTCCCATGTGACTCGGTCCTGTCCGAGCCTCCTTTCTTCTGCTAACCACCAGTGATGCGCATTATCAGTTAACTGCATTCTGACTGCAGTCATCCACTTCTCTCTCGGAAGTTCAGCGGCTTCCAACTGATGCTGGATGTTAGTGAGCCATTCATGAACTTCTGTTGGCCCTTCTTTGCCAGAAAATGTACGAGGCTTGAGATGACGAAAATCGATGATAGATCCCGTCGCTGTTCGCCTCGCTGGTGGATTTGCCAGCTCCAATGCGGATACCAGGCTGGTCCTCAAATACTCTGCCTCCTGGCGATGGGTCTCTTGCTGAATCTGCTGCTGGGCCTGCATCATGGCATACATCATCTGGAACATCTGTTGCCCATCCATGGCTTGTCCGGGCGGGAAAACTGGCATCTGGGGAGTGAACTGTGGTGGAGGTGGGATGTCATCTCTCCGGAACCTTGGATTAGGCTGACCGGTTTGATCGCTCTGCGATGCTTGTCCTCCATCCCCTGGTGTCACTCCGTCTCCAAAAGTAACCACAGCATCGTGTGGCGTATCCAAAGGAATATCATCTCTGTTCCCGGAATCCATTGCTCTGCAATCAACAGATAAACTATAAGAACGCTCAGAGGAATCAATACAGGATGCAGTTCAAGTAACAAATTTTGAGTTCGATATAGAGTTCAACAATGGGTTAAAGATTGGATGAGATCCTAGAACTTATTCTATCCTTAGGGCAGGCTAGTTCAGTTCCTAAGTTGGAACCGAATAATTTAGTCGTAGACCTGCATGGGCCACCACAAAAACCATGTCACGCCCCAGTCCCAAAATACCGAGGGACCGGATACGTGGCAATGGCCAGCAGTACGCACCGATGGACAAAACCCAATTTAATGGATCCATCAGGGCATACTTAAGCTGTAATATAACAAGTCTACGACAACATGGCACAACTAATCTCATCCACACAAGATATAAAATATGATCCACAGAATAAATAAGGAATGTGAATCATCAGCTAGTCTCAACAAAGTACTTCGGGGAACAACCCGATAAATATCTAGTATAATGGTTCAACAGACCAGAATATAAAGACTGAAATAAATAAATAAATGCTGAGCATGAACATGGATGCTCAAGAGAAGTCCTCAGCTAACACCTCGTCCTCAGATGGCGGTACAGCTTCTGGATCAGCTCCTGCTCCAGTCCCGTATACCTTGGGATAGATCTCGTCCTCAAAATCTGGGGTCATAATCCGAATCCAGGTCCTCAGGGGACATAGCAAGGTACAAGAAAGCTCATGCCAATAAATAAATAAGCAGTGCAGCAATAATAAATAAATAAAGTAACAAGGTAAATATGTAACCATATAAGTGAAAATGCAAGTGAGAGCAACACGAGTACTCAGGCTGAGCCACTACAAGCTCTGTGTCGGGGAGCCGGTAGTGGAAATAACAAGTAATGTGTCTAGCTCTGCTCCGAGAGTCTACGACCTCACAATAGTAGAAGATATATATAATAAAACATCCTGTAGCCTGTGTGTGTCTCCCCACCCAATGTAACCACGCATATCATGACCATAACGTCTCATGTCCATGTCAAGCGGGATCATAGCTAATGCAACTAGTCATATGTATCTATGAATATAGTATCTCTATCAAGTCCTGTATCCTATACAGAATCACCACGAATATCTCGGGAATATCCTGTCTCATGAACAGTGTCAAGTGTCCTGGGTCATATGGTACTTGATAAGACAAGTACGAGAGTATAAAGTGTCACGAATGTCCAACTCTAGATGACCGTACCCAACACTGCGTACAGTGTTGACACCAGACTGATAATCGGATGCTAAGTATGTCACACGGTCCTAGGTTGAGCATGCACAGCAATCTAATAAAGCAAGGAAAATATATAATAATACTGCAGAGTTTGGCAAGTTACACTTGCCTGATGTTTGAATATCAACTGTCGTCCTGGTATCTGTGGATCCGGTAGATACTACTCCAAAGCTGTAATAAATATCACCAACAGTCTCAGAAGATATCAAACTGCTAGAAATGCCTGTCCTTACGTCCAATTTGGACACAGGGGCAAAAAGGTCATTTTCGGATTAAAACGGGGTCCACATGTGGGCCACTTTCCACCGAAAAGTGTGTCAGGGTCAAAGGTCTCCAAATTCTGCAAACTCAGTGTCTACAAGTCAGGAACGATGATACGAACCCAACAGAAATTTCCAGAATTGGATTCCGATGAGCCGATCTCAAAATCGCCCGTCAAGTATAGCCGGTGGGGCCCACGATACCCGATTTTATCAACGTTCTCAGAATTGGACCAAACTTGGCTCACAGGACCAGCGTATTGCTACGAGTCCGATGGCGCAAATTTCGTCTTGATCCGATGTGTGTACACAAAGTTACAGCGTGTTCCAGAAAGGTCAGATACGGGGTGTCGTCGGCGGATACGCATTGATTCCGGGGTGCACGCACCTCCGAATCGACTTCTGCGAAATCCCACACGACCGTATCAACGACGCGCATGGTTCAGTAAAGACCGCGTGCGACCAAGTCGTCCCGGTTGGCGGGGCGTACTCAGTTCCGGGGTGAAATAGGGCGTTGTTTTTTCTTGTTTTGGATCGCGGTGTACGATCACTACAGGATGCGATGCATCGAGCGAGTTGCACGAGCACCGAGAGGGTTACACAGTCTACGCATAGCAACTGACGAAATTGAAAACGGTGCTTCGATGAGGAAGAAATCGGTACCTGAACAGGGCTTCGTGAGTTCTGAATTCTGAGTGTCAGAAATCCAATTCGACGCGAGCCGAGTCCTGGTCACCGTGTCCGGATCGAGCTCCTGTCCGTGTCCGTCGCTCGCGTCCTGGTCGACCGACGGAGAGGAGATCTTGATGGCGACGGCGAAGTTGGCAGCGGCTTGGGGCTGCTGTCGAGTCGCACGGAGGTTCAGCGGGGTCTCGGCTGGATGGGTGATCGAGCGGCGATGAACAGCAGGCCGACGTCGGCGTGTCTCTGGGCGGTGGCGGAGTCACTGTGAGGCGGAGGCGGGGTCGCTGTGAGAGTCTCGGCGTTGAGGCGACGATGCGGCTGTGGAAGTTTCGGCGGTGGGGTTGCTCACGTAAACCTAGGTGGAGGTTTAAATAGGCTACAGTAAATCCGGCCATTAGGATTCAGGTTGGGCTTGGGTTTGGGTTTGGGTCGGATAGGTTCAATCAACCCAATAGCTCTTTTAAGCTTAGAACTCGTTTCCGGGGTCCAAATAATTCACCGAAAAATACCGTAGGTCCAGTTTTCTATTGCACATCATAATATATTATTTCCAGAATACTTTAACACCAATTAGCCATACTTAAAATTCTTTAACCCACAATTACCTTTGTTATAATTTCCAGAAAAATACCGAAAATACGGGAAAATTATATTAAAATTTATTCTGAAAATTAGGGTGTTTACACGAACTACCAGAGGTTAAGGTGCCTTCTTATTCAGCTTCACCACGAGGGGAGGAGCTGTGTCAGGAGCGCATATTTTGAGATAGACTTTCAAAGGCTCATCTGGTGTGATACCAGCTTCGGCTTCATCGTCAGCGTCATTGCCACCTTCGTCTTGGTGGACTTTCTTATATAGGATCGAGTCAGAGTAGTATGCTTCAATCCCTTTGAATGGATCGACGTCAGCAAACTCTGTTTTGACAATGCTGTGATCGTCAACATACTTCAGGTACTGGTGCAGGATTGACAGCACGAGCATGTACTCGTGCATCCATGGATGCCCTAACAGGACGTTGTATGATACGTCTACATCTATGACGTTGCAAGTGATCTCTGTCTTTAAGTCGCCAATTTGATATTTTACGCGAATCTTGCCCAGATGGTAGCTTCTTCCTGCGTTGAAGCTACTGATGGCAGTATTGGTTGCTACCAGGCGATACATCAGTATGCCCAGGGTCTGAAGCAGACTCCGCGGGATGATGCTGATAGATGAACTGGGTTCGATGTGCATCTGGTCCATTTTTATGGTGCCGATGTACCATGTGTAGTACACGGGACGATCGTGCCTATTATTCTTCAGTAACATATCCTGTTGAGAGAAAGTAATGTTGGGTATTGCCTTTATCACATTATTGTAGTGGGGGCATGCAGCAGGATCCTTAGTTGACGGCTTGACCTGCTTCAGGTAGGTGTCGACATTCTGCAATGCCTCACTCAGAGCATCTCGATTGTCTTTGCAGAGTCGGAGAAGCTCGAACAGTGACAACTTCGTCAGAGTATTGACAAGTTATGCCAAGATGTCAAAGTTTTAGGGCTTCTCCAGCCCCTGAGATGTATCCTTGCACAATGGTTTTTCAAAGAGGGTTTCTTTCTGCATGGACTTGTCCGCTGCCGGAGGCTAGGATAAACCTGGATCAGATATGGTAGGTGCGGCGAGAGCGACCATTGGCGGAGTATAGTCTTCGGAAGCATTATAGTCCTGCTGGTAGGCAAGGCCTGACCTAGTTGCCCCTGCCATAGCTTCCTCAGTGGTGGGGGACACCATATGGCAGGACTTGGACTTTCGTCCCTTGGAATTGACGACAGAAGGCACCGCTTGCTGCTTCAAGTCTGGAGCATGGTCTGGGTGAACCCACATGACTTCGTCCAAGGGTGTGGTAAGAGGTATCAGCCCGGCTGTTTGGTTGCTAGCTGGGGGAAGGTTAACAACCTCCATTATAGTCTTCGGGATCGGGACCACGCCGTCCTGGGCCTCCGTTACCGAAAAGTCGATGAACTAGAGAGAGACCATATTGGTGGCAACTATTTTATCCTCGAAATCCAAGTTGAGGGCCTTGGAATCGAGCAGGCGCTGGATGTATCACTTCAAGCTGTAGCAATCCCGCATCACATAATAGACATGCCGATGGTAGTGGCAGTACTTAGGATTGTTCACGTCTTCTGCTTCATCGGGGCGTTTGATATTGGGGAGTCGGAGCTTGTTTCCCTTCATTAGTACATCAAAGATTTCTATGAAGTCATCATCTTCGAAAGAGTAAGTCTCTTTCGATTTTGAGCCTCTGCATGCTTCTGCTCAGGTTTCTTAGTTAGATTGGCGACAAGGGCCTGCTTCCCTTTTCCATCACAGCTAATATTACCGATGTTGCTGTTATTGTTGTTATTATTGTAAGGACGCTTTTCTCCATCATCAGTGAAAGGAATCTATATTCCCAGCAGTCGGACGTCCTTTACCTTCTTCTCAGTTGTTCGCCATTAAAATTTAGATTTAGAAAAAAATTTGTCTTAATAACAAACAAAGAGAGTACAAAAAAATCCTAAACAGAATATCTAAGTACAATTATTTTTGATTCTGAGTGGTGACGATGGAGTTTGAGCGCTGTAGTGGATCCTTTACTCAGTTGATGGTCTGATGCGGCAATGAGGATGCCCTCTTCTCCCTTATCTCTCCTGAGCTTGAGTGCACGTAGCTTGCCCGGGTGGTATGGTCTCTCTGAAGCAGAAAAATCCCGCCTCCGGGACGTCCAATTTGCTCATATTTATAGCCATAGGTTGGTGGACTATAGGTGCCGCATGTGCCTCTATTTGGTGGCCGCAAGGGGGCTCCTTCAACAGAATACAGTTGCAACTATAGGCGCATAGTATGGGTTGAGTCCAGGCCAAGCTTCTATATGGGTCTTGGTTGAGATATATTATTGATAAGATCTTGGGGTTGTTTTCAACCCATTGCGTGCGTGACTTGGTCACCTGGATACGTAGTCAGCACTGGTCGTACGAAAAATCTTCTTCGGTTGTAACAAAAGGATCATGTAAGTCGAGAGCCATATTATGTCTTTGCTGCATGGGTCTAATAGACACTCTGGCCGTTTGGCATTGGAGCCGCATATGTGTTCTCTCTTGGCCTTGGTCGGATGGACACTCTGGTCGCATGATGATGAGGTCGCATGGCAGTGTAGCCGCATATGTGCTATTGTTTCGCCTTGGTCGAATGGATACTCCGGCCGCATGATGACGATGTCGCATGATGACGAGGTCGCATGGGTACGCAGCCGCATATGCGCTCTCGTTTGGCCGAGGCGTATGGGTGTGTGGACGCGTATGAGCGAGCACGTAGTATGACGCGTATGACGAGGCCATCAATGAGTTTATGTGACTTTTTATCTTTTTTTGAGTCATCGCCTTCACGAGTCTCGAGGTGCCTCAGTCTGATGAGTGATGTGTCAGAGTGTCTACCAGACATTGAATGTTGTCTCAAGGGGGTTTTTATGCGCCCACATGCTCTGTAGTTGTTTAGGCCGCATAAGGTATAATATGTGGCTTCCCGATCTTTGATTGATCAGGCCGCATGTGACTCCTCTGCGGCTTGGTTGTTCAGGCCGTATGTCACTCTTCTGCGGCTTGGTTGGTCAGGCCGCATGTGACTCCTCTGTGGCTTGTCTTTATTTTTGAGGGGGGCATGACCCATATGCGGCATGTATGATTTTTATGCTTCTATAAGACCCCCTTCAAAGTTTCCAAAATGATAAGTTTGGAATACTTTGAATAAGAAGCTCTTTCTATCTTTGCATGATGTCCATCAGAAAGGACCCCATATAGGCTCTTTCTCTTTTTGTATGATGTCCATCAGAGAGGACATCGTTATGTTGTTTCCTCCGTCATAGAATTGGATGAGGAAAGGTCTTTTGAGGTTGCCGAACGACGATATGCAATTGTCTTGGAGGCTGCAGAACCAGTCAAAGGCTACTCCAGACAATGTCCCAACAAAGTGCTTGGTGAGGAGGGCGTTGCTGCGAGATATATGTCCCGTTGCCGTTTCAAAATAACTTATATACTGACGATGAGATATCATCCCGTCAAACGGAGTCATGTTAAAGGGCTTGTACTTGGACGGATACGCCACATCTCTCCACTCGAGGGGATATGGTTGTCGTATCCCGAGCTCGTACAAAGTATCCCGATTTCCTAGTGAGTCCAGGCGGGCTCGCAGTTCTCGTACCCCCCGTATTGCTTTCCGGGCCTCATATATTTCAGAAGGAGCGGATGACCCAGGCCGGACGTGATTGTCGTCTGCGGGTGGAGCGATGGCGTTCGAGTCTCCATTTGTCCCAGGATCCTGACTCGCTTGTCGCGAGGTTCTTAGTGGCTGGGAGGCCATATTTGCCTTTTCCTCCAGCATTGTCTGGGTCAAGGCTTGCATTGACGCGCTCATGGGGCATCATAGCCTCGAGGACCTCGAGACACTTTTGATCGTTGGGGCCCTCGAGATCATCCCCTGCCATATATACTGTCTTCACGTGGGGAGAGATGGATGGGACGGTGGATGTCGTACTTTCCGCCTCGGACTCTTACTGTAAATAGTCCTCAGGGAAAGTTGACAATGTTGCATCATCTTCGGACTCATAGGGAACACTACCCCCAGCGTAGGAAGCTACTTCTTCTTGATAAAGGCGGTTACCCCCACGGGTCTCGACGTCTGTTTCTTGGGAATCATTGTCTCATCGAACATTGGGTTGTTATGGAGTTCTGGAGGATTGCTACCTCCAGCTTGTAGAGCCGTCTGGGATCTCGAAGAAGAACTACCCACAGCCGTTGATATCTTCTTTTCCGAGCGCGTACCCAGGAATACACCTTCTGTGGCCACCGCTGCTTGCCTCCGGTTCCTTGACACGCTGGTTGAGAGTGAAGGATTGGAACATTGTTAACTTTTTGTCCGGGGCACTACGGGCTACGGGCTAGACGCATGGGTCAGCCTTGTACAACTTTTTGTCCGGGGCACGCATAACAGTTAGCGGTGCCTGTTGACGGTCGGTTGAATGAGCAGTTGCTTGAGCTTCACGAGCTTACACTGCCCTAGAATTCCTCGTCCTAGCACGCATTGGTACATATTATGAAGAGTCCAAATTAAAATTTTCTCCTTTATCAGCATAGCGCGTGGAGTCAGCGCTGCATTAGATTCGATCGAAAACTGAGCTTCTGTGGCTGTCAGGGCCGCATGCGGCTATTTGCCTATGACTGATGCCGCATGGTTCTTCTTATGCAGCCTTTGTTGTGGCTGCATGGCACGTGCCCCAGCACCCGAGCTTCTGGCATCATAGTATTTTTCTCTGCCAGAGTTTCGGTGCTGAGCACCTTTCTGCCCATCTAAGGCTGCCGCATGAGCAGGGGCTGACTGTGTAGATGCATGACAGACGTCTTCGGCAACAGGGAGAGAGGCGGGGAGCGCATGCTCCGTATTTGGGTAAGGCACAGCGGCCTTTACAACCCATGTCCCGCTGGTCTTCTTAGGCTTTGCTAGCTTTGGAGAAGAACTCGCGCTGCCTTCGGAGAGCATCTTCTCGAACGGTTGTTGGTCAAAGTGTACCACTAGCATCCTCTGGGTTGACCCCAGTTTTGCCGCGTCGGACTGCGTCACGACTTTCTCATCAGTGGAGAAATTGGTCATCAGCAGAGTCGCCACCTTGTTTGCCATTGAACTTGATTTGTTTAACAACAAACGAAAGAAGTATAAAGAAATCATATACAGAAGATCTAAGTACAATATATTTTGATCTGGGTAAAGTGACGATGGAGATCGAGTACTGCAGTGACTCATTTACTCCGTTGACAGTCTGACGGGAGAATGAGAATGCTCTTTTCTGCTTTCTCTCCTGTGCATATGCCTGTGTATGTGTAGCTAGCCGGGGGCGTCTTTGTGGGCATGGTACCCTATTATTTATAACCGTCATGCTGACGGGCTATAGGTGCCGCATATGCCTCTGTTTGGTGGTCGCATGGGGCTCCTTCAACAGGATGCGGTTGCAACTGTAGCCACATACCACGGGCGAGCTGTCACATGGCCTCGGTTAGGATATGTTGTTGATAGTATCTCGGGGTTATTTTCAACTCTGTGTTGGGCGTGACTTGGTCAGCTGTACATATAGTCAGCACTGATTGTGTGAAGATCTTTTCAGTTGAAACATAATAATTTTGCAAGCTGGGAGCCGTATATCATCTGGGCCGCATAACGTCTTGGCTGCATATATGCTCTCGTTTGGGCTGGGTCTGATTGACACTTTGGCCGCTTGATGACGAGGCCGCATAGACTCGAGGCCGCATACGAGTGTCCACGTGGCACGGCTCGTCTTACAGGGTCATCAATGCGTGATATAATTTTCTGTCTTTTTTCTGGCCATCGTCTTCACGGATCTCGAAGAGTTTCATCGCAATTAATGTCGTGTCAGACATGTCATAATTGCTATGACAAGGATCATATGCGACTTCCAACACCTTGGCTGTTCGGGCCGCATGGGTGATCTACAGGCTGGACGAGCCTCTCGGCCGCATGGGCTCTATGTGGTTCCTCTGCGGCCCGTCTTTACTTTGGAGGTGCATGGGCTCTATGTGGTTCCGTTGTGGTTCCTATCGTATTCACCAATGACCTCATATAGACAGACTGCATAGTAATGTATGTCTTATGCATGGACGATAATTGTTTAACTTTGTTTTATGCAAGAAAGGACACATCGACTGTGGTAGAAGTAACTAATAAGTGACATGGTTCATATATTTCATGTTTCACTTATGCTATTAAGATGACATGGTTACATGCTTCCTATTTCACTATATGTCATTGATATGAACTCTCAATCAATCATAGTTCTAAATAGCAAGATCAATTATAAATTGTATGCTTCACATAAATATCAGTATTGGTTTAGGCTAGTGGGTTATCCGACTCACCAGTACTCTGCAATGTACTGATCCCCAAGTTCTCAGGTACGAAGATTTATTTGGACGTGCTGGGGCATTGGATTACATATTGGATCTTAAAGATGTTCAGCCGGAGATGCTTCTTTTGTATATAGAGGGCATAATGTCTGAAACGATATAAATCCTTTGTGAGTAAGAGTTGAAATATGTATATTGTAAGCCAAGTTGGCATATTTAGTTGGATATTGAGAGACTTTGTATTTCACTTAAATTATCAATAAAAAAGAATCTTTTGGTATGTTCTGTTGTGATTCATTTTTTTGCTTATTCTGATGTAATGTCGTTGTTTTGAGATCTTGCTTATATATATATATATATATATATATATATATATATATATATATAACCGTAGATCTTCTTACCTTGTACAAGTGTAATTTAGACTTATATGATATAACGTCCAATGGCTACTTTTTGGTTCTACAGAATCGAAACGTGACAATATGGACATCAATATTCTCGACGAAAGCATAGATGGGGCTGTCGTTAAAACAAGATGGGGCTGTCGTTAAAATAAATGGATATATTTATTTTAGTGTACTAAGGTGAGTTGAAACAAGGCCCAAGGGTGAGAAGGTGTTTTTTTTTTAGTTGAAGAAAGAATACAATTGGTATTGAAATTTAAAGTCCTTAAATTTCAATATATGACAACAATTGGGATTGAAATTTCAAGAGTCCTTAAATTTATAGTTTATGGTACAGCGGTGAGAATTTGGAATTGTTATTGAAAAGGTCATGAGTTCGGCCTGTTTGGTTATATGAAGTCCAAAATTATTTGTGAGTTCACATTAAGGAGGGTCTGCTTGGATTGGTGTGTGTGCGTGGAGAGGGAAGAATAAGTAAGTTAAGTAGGAGTAAGTGAAGAAAAGTTAAGTGAGGGAGATGTGAGTCAATACATCTAATCTTTTTTGGAATAACTCTTGCTGATTTTAGGTTTTGAATTAGAGGAATATTAATAAGAATACAATATTTATCAAAATATTCTTATTACATATGGTATAAAATTAGATTGATTTAATTAAATTTTTAATTAAAACTTGTCAAAATATCTTCACAAAAAATAAATCTAATACCTATAGAAATAAAATAACTAGAAAGTATGAGAAAGCAAGAAGAGACAAGACACCTGGACAAAGTCAGGAATCTACGGAGCAGTAGCTTGAGAAAGCAAGAAAAATGAAAAAGAAAGTCATGATATTTTATAGGTCAAATATGCATATTTATGTCTTTTTAAACAAAACATCTTATTTTCTTTCGTTAACCTCCCGATTGTGGGGGTTAAAAAAATGGATAAAAGAAGGATAAACAAACCCCCACTTAACCCTTTACGATTCCTCCTTCTAAATTTTTACTCCCAAACCAAGCAGAATTTTTGTTCTCCCTAATGTAATTTTTTTTTACTTAACTCTATTGAACTCTCAATCCAAGTAGACTCTAAGTTCTTGTAAGTGGGGCCCTCGTGAGAAAGTTATTCACTCGATCTTATTAAAGTTATTCACTCAATCTTATTAGACCTGCTGAATTACAAGTTGGATAAGGTTGGAATCCAAGGAAAGTGAGAAAGATACTTTGATATTATTTCTTTTTGAAATGTTCCCCCGATCAATTAATGTTCATATTTAAAAAAAAGAATTTTAGAATTCAAACATAATTCTAATGAGTCATCCAAATTTGAATTTAAAAATCAAGGTGAAATCAGACAATTCAGAATAAAATCAAGACAAACAATAAAATCAGACCAAAGTCAAGTTTATAATCAATCAAGAAAATTAGTCTTAAACCAGACTACGACTACACCCCTGTAAGTATTATCGTTTGAAGTTCCTTTGATTTCCTTTCTTTCTTTCTCTGATTTACAAAAGCCTTATTAGTCACCTCCTAATATTCAGTGTAATTTCTAAGCTATTTTTGCATTTCTGATTTGTTGTCAGTGTCAGTTAAGCGTGGTTTGTTTACAAAGATCACAAACATACTTCATTGTTTTATAGTTTACACTATTCAAGTTTAGTTCTACGCTTTGTTATATTCATGTGTTGGGATCGTGTTGTGATATTTATTGTTACTTTTATTTTATTTAATATTCTTTTATTTCTCATTTTCACAGGATTATTACAACTTCTAGGCATTAATAGTTTTGCATAATAGATATCTTTAAACACTACATCAAAACAAACGTTTTCTAACAATTATAACCGTTATTATAATTTTTCTAACATTTTTTTACTATTGATAAATTGGCACATGGACGTTCCCGATTGTCACGACCCGCGTCCGCGTATCGGGTACGAATGCGTAGTCAAGTCCAACTAAATTATGGTATTTTTTATTATTGGTTCTAAAAAAAGGTTTGATTTTTTTGGAAGGTTTTGAAGCCGTTCATTTGATCTCGGTCCGAAGGCCACCACATCCCGGACCGAAGGTCCACCGCTCAAAGAAAAATTAAATGGCACACAGGAGGCTCGAATTCGTAATGCACATGTTGACCAATAGGAATGGAGTGACAAATAGGAATAGAGTGTACTAGTGCACATGATATGAGCGATAGTCTCATATTCCTATATGAGCCAATGCACATGTTGATAAATAGAAATAGAGTGTACTAGTGCACATGAATGTATATGGAATGTAGGAGCCCTATGTATGTTTATGTAAGAAGTAAAAAACAATAAATACTATTTATTTGTCGTTGGTAGCCCTTGGAGTTGAGATGAATATTAATATTAGCAGTAGCACCTCAATGTTACATGCAGGTCCTAGTTGCTGATTTTGAAGCAAATGTCATGCTAGAGTATTCACTCAAAGAAGTCGGTTTTATGCATCCTGGTCATTTTGATTTGTTTTTCCGACTTTCCTGTTTGGATCCAGGAAATAGTTCTTAGTAAATTGTCCATTGATTTGTGCAGGCAGAAGCCCTTCTAAGAAATAACTTGGATAATGTGTGTGTGTATTTGAAATGTTGTAATGTGTGTGTATTTGAAACGTCATAAGCTCCATTGATTTGCCGATCTGATGCATAAAGTTATTTGAAGTGCTGTAATGTGTGTGTGTATTTAAAATTTTGGCATTTGATAACTCTCCATGGAGCTTATGACGTAATATGCTTGTTGTGCTCTGTTAATTGGTTGCATGATTGATTTTGTCAAATTTGTTTAATATTAAAGTTTTTTTTTCAGCTCAATATTCTCAACTATTTAATTTGTTCAATTTGATATCCTGTATGTTAATATTATACTACTAAATACTTTAACTATTTAAGCTATTCAAGTCAAGTCGACCTGGTGCAGGTAGGACTATTTAAAACATGAAGTTTTATATTATATACAAAACCTCCTCTTATATATAATCAAAGGTCATCTACTACAGAAGTTTTATATATATATATATGTAATTGAATAAAAAAAGCAAAATATGCTGTTCAACATGAAAACTACCTATTTGGAAGAAGTCGTGAGAGAGGAAATACCGAACAAGGGTCCGGAAGAAAGAAGGGATAATGATATTTGATTTGTCAAAACTTTTTTATTCATTTCGATTCGATTTTCGGTCTAAAATCAAATAATACTCACCTCTAGATCCAAGTCCACACCAGATGAAAACGTGTACCGTTGCTTTTTAAGTTCATATACTTAAGTATATCCAAATCCAAATTATGGTGTTTAGATTAGGATTAGGTAAAATACTTGTTGAAGTTCAAAACCTTTTGATCTACCTTTTTCGTCTTTTTTTTGTTGATTCGGTTCCAAAAATATCAATCACATCCAATCTCTTTGGATTTCATGTTTGGAATTTGGACCCATACCCAACCCATAGGTCTTGAAAGAGAAGTAAGCATTCATACATATTAAACTTCCTATATACGTTCAAAATAGACTTCTTGTTGGTTGAAACTCTTTGTAAGAGCATCATTAGTAAGGTTCATCCCACATTTTATAGAATAGCAAGTTCCATCTCTTGTTTCAATTTCTAGATTTTGGATCCCATCCAACCCATGAGAACTATAGGTTAGGTCTCCCAATTTCTAGATTTTAGATTGTAGGAACTCATTTTGTAGAATAGTAAGTCCTAATTTGGAGTCCAGCTTTTTATATTCTAGATTTTACATTAATTTTTTTTCCACATCAATTTTTGATCACATAATCTTTGAAATCGTAGCTCTCTTTATCATTTCCTACTATTATCATACAAATCCAACTCAGAGACGGAGCTATTGGTGGGCTCCAGCCCACCTCCAGCCTCCACCAAACTTTTTTTTTTTTCTTGTAACCAGCCTCCACCTCTCTCTTATGAAAGGTAGATAGGTGAAGTAAAATTTGCACTAAATAATAAGTGCTACGGTTATTTGCACTAAATAATTTTTAATCACACAATCTTCTTTTGTATTTCAATTTTTAGGTACCAGAGAGAGAGAGAGAGAGAGAGAGAGAGAGAGAGAGAGAGGAAGCAAGAGTCCAAGCTTGGAAGAAATGAACCTTCAACATACTAAAGCCAAAGAACGGTCAAGAAAGCTTGAGGTAAAGAAGGAACCATGTCTCTCTCCTTTAATATTTCTATATTTGCTATATTTGTTGAATTTCTATCATGGAATTAAAATAGAAGGCTTCAACAATGTTAGCTCTCTGTCAATTTTTTGTTAGTACAAAATTTATGCTTAAATATAATGCTTTGTTAATTGGGTCTGTTTGGGATCTTTCTGTAATATGCTTTAACATTCTAGTAATTTGATTATCCTGCAATTATTTCAATCATGTTTAATTGTTTGGGATCTTGAAAAATTATGAGCAGCAGCAACATTATAAACAAAAATGAATTCAAAAGTCTTTATAAGATTAATTGTTCATTATAGTAGTAAAAATTAGTTTCAAGATCCCAAACAATTTAAATATTACTACCATTGTCTATATGTTTGGGATCCCAAAGATATGTTAAAAGCATATGATACTTTGTTAACTGAATCATGAATTTAAATATAAATTTTTGCACTTCTGTATCATGAATTTAATTAATATGTTTGGTAAGTCCTATAGTTACCTGATTGATAGTTTATGTACTGGAACAATTACCTCAAAATCATGGCAGCCGTATCTGTTCTCTTTGAGAAATCCAAGATAATATTCTCGAATATTTTCTTTGCTTAAATTCTTTAGGATATTTTAAGTTCAGTCCGGGATAAACTAAAATCCTGGCTCCGCCCTTGACCCAACTCATTCTACATTTACCTTTTTTTTTCTAAATTTTGGACCCCAATTTGCATTGGAGAGTCTCAACTACTAATGATGCTCTAATAGTCTTTCTATCCACAATGTTACCTCATTCGTGTCGAGAATCTACAGACAAGTTCAGCTTCTCCGACTCGGCGGACACGACGAAACTCGAAGGCCTGAACCACCCTCCGGAAGCAGCAATGGAGTACGAGAAGTGGGCCGAGAATCCAATGGATAATAACATGAGAATGTTTGGGGATACAAAAAATCGGAGATGTGGATCCTATATATATATATATATATATATATATATATATATATATATATACAGAAATGATCTAAAACCACCTGGGTGATTTAATATTATGTAACCACTCTATCTTACATTGGTTAGATTTGGATTTGGTGGTTGAGATGGTGGGGTCCACACCTTTTAATCTAACCCACTCAGTTCGAATCCAACCCATATAATATAGGATGGTTTCATATTATGAAACCACCTGGATGGTTCTATAGCATTATAATAATAATAATAATAATAATAATAATAATAATAATATAATATTTTATAATTTAATGAGGCTTTTAATTGGCTCAAAAGTGAACCGTCTAAGCCGTATGTATATCATCAATTAATTATTTTTAATAAATTAATATTACATAAAAAATTTAAATATGTTATACGTAAGATTATAAGAACTCGAACTCAACCAACCAGAAAAAATACCTCTCATCTTAACCACATGAGTTATAAGAGTTTTTTGTTTATAATTAGATAACGTTACATATCTTTCTTGAAAACAAAAAATTAGTTTAGTTATAATTAACTTTTACAAGTTTGATTAGTTTTAGCTGCTTATACTGGATGATTTGTGCATCGGATCATGGCTAAATCACAGAAGTATGTTGTTTTGCTCGAAAACAAAAATCAGAAAAATTCGCTAATGCTCAAAACAAAACGCATAGTACTGTTGCATTGCATGTATTGGTATCTAACACGTAGTGCAAGTTTCGGTTCCATTGGTTGGATTGAAATATTAAAATATATATAATAAATTTTAATTGAAATATAAAAATATATATTTTAACTAATTATAATTAAATATATAAAAATAATAATTGAAATATAAAAATATATATAATAAATTTTAAATTAAATATATTTAAATAATTTTATATTAATATCAGAAAAAAAATTATTTTACGTGCAACACACGTGAATTTACTAGTGTGTATATATATATATATATATACACACACACACACACGCTATTATAATGCGGCTCAGAAGTGGCTCAAAATTGACCCGTTTAAGCCGTATGTATTTCATCAATTAATTATTTTTTAAATTAATCTTACATAAAAAATTATTGAAAAAAAATTAAATTTGTTATAAATAACAATCCAGGGATTCAAACCCAACCAACCAAGGAGAATACCTTCGATCTTAACCATATGAGTTAGAAGAAATATTTATTTATAATGAGATAATATTACGTAGTTAAATTTATTTAATTTTTAATTACGTGATGGTTAACCGTTTCCAAAACTCTCTATGAAAAGTAAAAATATATCTATAACAAATTATAATTATAATATAATCAAATATATAACAAATTCTAATTAAAATACAGAAAATTTATTGTACCGATAAAAAATATATAATAATTAAATACACCGATATAAGTTTGAAAATTTTAAAAATAACGATATAAGTTTGAAAAATTTAAAAATAACGATACGATTCGCCATCCAAGTTGGCGAAAATTTGGAAAAAATCTGACATGTATTAAAAAAAAAAAAAAAAACTTTCGCCAACTCCGTTGGCGAAATCCGGAAAAAAAAAAATTTAAAAAAAAAAATAAAAAAAAAATTCAAAATTTCGCCAACTCAGTTGGCGAAATCCGAAATTTAAAAAAAAAAATTAAAAAAAAAATTAAAAAAAAAATTCAAAATTTCGCCAACTCAGTTGGCGAAATTAGGAAAAAGGGTTTTTTTTGGGGTTCGGTTCGGTTTTTTTCACTTGATTTTTTGTGATTTCTTCGGTTCGATTTTTTTTAACGTAAGGGAAAAAATGGGTTCACCATATTTTCGCCAACTGGGTTGGCGAAAATTTGGTTTCCCAATTTTTTGGTTGGTTCTGATAAGGTTGTTGATAGGGATTAAATGATTGTAGGTGTGGGTTTAAATGGGTTCGGGTGGATGTGTTGGTAGAATTTAATTGATGTTAGGTGGTTAAATATTTAGGTGGGTGTTGGTGGAGGTTATGTATTATAAGTAGAGGGTGGGACATCGTTGCAACATCACAGAAGAGAGTTGTAAGGATCACAGAAGAGAATAGGAGGAGGAAGCAGAGAAGAGAAGAGAAGAGCATAGCAGAGAAGAGCAGGAGTAAGAAAGCAGAGAAGAAGAGAAGAGAAGAACATAAGAAAAACAGGTTTGTAATTTTTTTATTATAATTATAATTATGTAATTGTAGTTACTATTTTAATTATTATAAATGTAATGTTCGTATACTAACACTAAATTAAATTAAAATATTGCAGATGGGTACCCAAAACGATGGACGTATTCCAGGAGGGCCTACTACAGATACGATTATCCAGCTACGTGAATCACACATTTCTAGTCTAGTATTTTCTGGACAGGTATATTAAAATTAAATTATTTTAGTAAATATAATTTATATTTTTTTATATGTCTAATAATAACATCGTTTATATATGTCATATATAGCAATACGATTATCCTGATACGTTTCGAGTACGAGAGCATGTCGCATGGCGTTATGAGGACGACGTTGGGTACTGGATGTTGACTGAAGAACAACATGGTATGGTGAACGTATTTGGTTTTGATCATATTGATCAGATACATTTTCTACGTCACGACCGAGACTTGATCTTCAGTTTAGTTGAGCGGTGGTGGCCAGAAAGAAATACCTTTCAGTTACCGTTCGGAGAAATGACAATTTTGTTAGTAGATGTGGTAAATATCTTAGGATTACCTATTACGGGTGAACCTATAATATTTGAAACTGATGAAATATTTTGCGCCAAAAAAACCAAAAAACATATCGGTGACAGAGTGAGTACTATTAACGTACCTATAAAAAAAACCAAAACAAATAAACCCCTAAACAAATTAACCCAAAAAATCTAAAATAAAACCAAAACCAAAAAAATAAATCTATTTTTTTTTTTTTAATTTCGGATTTCGCCAACTGAGTTGGCGAAATTTTGATTTTTTTAAAAATTTTTTTTTTATTAATTTTTTTATTTCGGATTTCGCCAACTGAGTTGGCGAAATTTTGATTTTGAATTTTTTTTTTTTTTTTTTGAAATTTTTTTTTTAATTCTTTTTTAAAATTTTTTTTTTCCGGGTTTCGCCAACGGAGTTGGCGAAAGTTTTTTTTTTTTTTTTTTTAATACATGTCAGATTCTCATCGGATTTTCGCCAGCTGGGTTGGCGAAAATCCAGTTTTCCAAATTTTCGCCATCCCTGCTGGCGAATCGTATCGTTATTTTTAAATTTTTCAAACTTATATCGGTGTATTTAATTATTATATATTTTTTATCGGTACAGTAAATTTTCTGATTAAAATATAAACATATATATAATAAATATTAATTCAAATATATTTAAATATTTAAACAATTTTACATTAATATCATAAGAAAAAAATTATTTTACGTGCAACGGACGTTAATTTACAAGTATATATATATATATATATATATATATATATATATATATATATATACATGGGCAGAATGACCGTAGGTGTTAGGGAGAATTTATGGCAACAAATTGTACGACTTAGTTTGGATGTGGACAATTATTATAAACTGCCTATGGTTCTCGTGGGCGATTTTAATGCTTTATTATTTCGATATGAGAAAGTTGGTAGACGTGTTGTGCCTGATATCATATTACAAGAATTTCAGAGGTGCATTCTTCGGTCAGGACTGCGGACACTGACTCGAGCAGGACATATTTGGACATGGAGCAACAAATCGACTCGGAAGAGGGTTGTCTGTCAACTGTACCGGGCTTTGGAAAATCGGGAATGGTTCAACAGTTTTTGGACTAGTCTGTGGAGGGGCTGGCGGCAGGTACCAGTGACCATTCTCCTATTTGTGTGCATCTTACAGCAGTTGAAAGGACCAAAGTGATTCCATTTCGATATAATAACAAGAGGCCGATGTTGGATGGGTATGAGACGGTAGTACTCAGAGGCATCCTGTCGGAGGTAAGGGGTCATCCATAATTCTGTCTTGTACAACGTCTCAAGGCAGTGAAAACAAGCTTAAAAGCATGGAGCCGCTCGCAACCTAGTAGACGCCTAGAGGTGGAGGAACGAAAGTTGAGGGAGGTACATATTGCGCTCCAGGAGGATCTGCTCAATACAGACTTGGCGGCAGCGAAAACAACACTCATTCAGGCAGTTGTCCAGTTGCGTCTACAGGAGGAGATAGAGCTCGCCCAGTGGACCAAATGTGATTCTCTAAAGGAGGGGGACCAGTGCTCCAAATTCTTCTATGACGTGGTCCGAATGAGGCAGCACCACAATCATATAAACAAACTGTTTGGCCCCGATGGAAGGGAAGCTATTTCACAAAGTGAGTCACAAGCGGAGGCAGTCAGGTATTAGACTGACTTATATAATCAAAACAATTATAGAGTTAATTTTCCTATGATTGTTTGTAAAAAAATAGCTACAGTTGCTGGTAATGATGGTATGTTGGCTCCGGTTAAAATGGAGGAGTTGGATGCTATAGTGCTAAATGCGGATCCTAAAAAAGCTCCGAAGTCGGATGGTTTTGGTAGTAAGTTCATTAAGGTCCATTGGGCACTTCTTAAGGAGCATGTGTTAGAGGTGGTATAAGACTTCTTCTCATATGGTCGATTATTACGAGAGCTGAATCAAACGTTCTTGGCTCTCATTCCGAATAAGCGAGGCTCTACTGCACTTTATGATTTTCGGCCGATTGCTTGCTGTAATTATCTTTATAAAATTATTACTCATCTTATGTGTCGGCGGGTGGAGGGTATTATGCAGGAATTGGTCTCCCATAACCAGGCGTCATTCATTAAGGGGAGGTCTATTGCAGACAACAATCTACTTGCTCATGAGATGATTCGGGGCTTTCATAAGGTTGGCTCAATAAAAGCCTGCGTCAAGCTGGACTAAGGAAATCATATGATACGGTAAACATGGAGTTTATTTGTCATATCATGCTCTCCATGATATTTGACTAGAGATAGGTAGAGATGGGTGGACATGGTACCGGAGTGTATCTTGACAGCTACATTCTCGGTTTTGATCAAAGGTCAACCGTATGGGTTTATACGGAGCAACGGTGGGCTGCGCCAAGGCGATCTGATGTCCCCGTACCTCTTCACTTTGGTGATGGAGTACTTCCCGTGTCTCATGGACTTAGAGGTTCACCGAAGACAGATTATTTCAGTATACAGAAGGGTCCAACCGCATGTCTCGCACTTGATATATGCAGATGACCTACTGGTGTTTTTTACTCCTACGTTTGCTGGACTCCACTCATTGGCGACTGTGTTACAGGAATTCGCAGGCTTTGTCACGCCACGATCTCCCGTAGGTAATCATTCGTCCCTGCTAGGCGCAGATCACCGCGCCATCGCTCCCTCAGGACGATCTTTTCTATCTGGATGTGATGCCGCATGAACACAAGCTGCGTCCGTGCAAGGCCATGATCCGAACAGACGATAAAATGACTAAGCCACAGAGTCGCACAGATAGTTAGAATACAGTGAAATAAAAAATGAACAGGCAATTGGTAATAAGTTTACCGAGTCGTCAATAGCGAAAGCAATGAATAACACAAGTATAGAAGTAAAATAAGCTCTTTATTGATATTGAACAAGTGTTACAAGCGGCGCTAGGCCGAGATTACAAGTCGCTCAAGCCCTCTCTCGAAATAGTAAAAGCATGCCAAGTGGTTATATTTATGGAATGATACATAGGTGATATTCCAATATTATGTTTTGTATATGTGCTTCAGTTCCAGATGCAATATTCCAAGGCTCCAGAGCGAACTCCACGTCTTAGCTCGCACGAAGGGGGTTTTCTCACCGAATATGGTTCTTCCGCACACTGCAAGCAATCTGGTGGATTATCAGTACATTAATGCACTAGTGGAAAGGCTTCTCACCCGTTCAACAAATCCAAACACGTTATACAGGTTTCGTGCACCAACTATTAAGTTATCTTTCTAGTCTTGCCTAAGGATCAATTTTAATGCATAATAAAAAGCCTAACTCGTGTGGCAGTGCGCCGTACGATATAAGAGTAACACGATGAGACTTACCAACTTACCATTGGTTGAGTATACTTAACGATGGGTGGAAGGATGGCAGGCTCAGAGCTTATCTTTCGGGGGGCGTATCGAGCTAGTACGATCAGTTATCTCTGCCATTTTGCTATATTGGTTGCAGGCGGTTATGTTGCCGATTACTATGTTCCGGAGGATTGAAAAGATTTGTTGTATTGCCCCTGTCCCAAAATACGTAGGACTAGAAATATGTAACATGTCAGCTACACATTCGACCAGACTCTGGTCTGACTCGAATACGTATAAGCTGTATTATAATGATTACTATCTAGATAATCCAGTAAATATAAATATCTATGCCTCAATCCATAATGAACAGAATACAACAATAATGAGCTACAAGTGCTAAAGTCGGCAGTCCAGTAATACACAAGATCGAATAGACTCGAGAAAAATATGAGCCCATAAAAACTAGGGTATATTAGCAGATGAATCAACAAATAGCATAACTCTGGTAGAAATAATATAAGTACCTGGTACCAATGTTCGCATGGCAAAGCATCACATATCAGCAACTCCAGGCAGGCTCTACAATGGTCTATGCTGCAAAACTGGCAAGGGAGCAGGTCCTCAGAGGGACGTAACAAGGTACTAGAAACAACATGCCAAAAGTAAAACAGTATAATGCCACATACTCAACGATAAACTACTGTAACCATCTAAGTGATATGCACATGAGAACATCACTCGTACTCAGGCTGAAACCACTACAGGCTCTGTGTCGGGGAGCCCATAGCGGCAAGTAATCTCTCATAGGGCCATTAAGTGTACCAAAGATCTGGGACAGAGTCTAAGGAACCTCCAGTAATATAGTATATATATATATATATATATATATATATATATATATATATATATATATATATATAAACATAATCAGCCTGT
The DNA here is from genome assembly GCA_036927795.1 of Iris macrosiphon. NCBI lineage: Eukaryota > Viridiplantae > Streptophyta > Magnoliopsida > Asparagales > Iridaceae > Iris > Iris macrosiphon. The sequence continues at coordinate 145,153,770 of JAYESA010000018.1, forward strand.
AGTATGGTGTGTATCTCCCCACCCAATGTAACCTCACGTCTCATGTCTACGATGCCTTATGTCCATAACACGCAAGATCATGACCTCTAGCTAGTACATCGAGTCATAATAATATATGTATATAATATACAAGTCTAATATCGTGAGTCCTGTAATCCTATACAGAATCAGCATAAATACCCCAAGAAGAATTCTGTCACATGAAATAGTGTCAAGTGTCCTAGTCTGACGTGCAATGATACAAGCACGTGAAATAGGATCGTGGTATCAACTCTCTAAGTGACGTTACTCGAATTCGCGTACGGCGTCGACACCCGAATCTTGTTCGGATGCTAAGCAACGTCTCACAGCCCTAGGGTAAACACACACATCAACCATATCAAATAACTATAATAACAAAATAAGATAATTAAGGCAAGGAACTGTGATACATCATGGCAATATTCACTTGCCTGTTATCTGTAGCTACGATGTTGTTTGTCCGACATCCTCTGCTGGAAGAGTAGCAGATCCAAGATGCCCTATTAAATATATTCTAATCAATAACCATATACGCTAACTACTCTAGGACAACACAAAAGATCGTTGCACAACCTCAACTTTCAGTTGACATTCTTGTCCAATAATCCAATAGTTATGTAGCATTGAACAACGTGCCAAGATACACGTGCCATTCCACTCTCAAAATACGTTGTGAGGGTGTCTTATATCTACATACCATACGTACTTATAGGAACTTACATGTGTTTGGCTACACGTAGTCCTATATGTATGTGGGAACGTATCGATGTCGCAAAACTTGCACCATTGCTATCTTATTCATCTAACATGCATGGAACCTCTTAATAATGTATTTTAACATCATTTATTACTGAATTAATCATAATTAATATTCTAAATAATCAAAAATAACCAAATATCGATATTGTATGCCATTATTTGGTTCGGACGACAACTAGTCATTCTAACCAACTTTGGCATGTAGCCTTGACATACAACCTCCATGTTGGCATCCAAATATCATTAAATAAGAAATTAATACATTAAATATTTTAGAATTAATATACATTAATTTCTAAATTTATTTACTTCAGTAAAATATAACAACTATCAAAGAACTAAAACTAGTCTTGATGCGACGTGTCCGTGTCAAGGTTGTTCATTGGTTTGGGGTAGTTTTTGTACGTAAAAATATAGATCTAGGGCATAGAACCAATTCTAAATGTCATCTATCATTAATATAAATTTATACAAGATTTTATTCATAAAAAAATGGGGAAAGAAACAAAGTTGAAAAACTTACGCGATTGCGATTACGATGGGGATATTTTTCGCAACTACGGTCAAACGAAGTACCAAACGAACTCCAAACCTCACAAAATTTGATGAGACTCTTAGGGAATTCAATTATGATATAAGTATAGGATTTTTAATATTTTTACTACTGTAGAGGGGTCTAAACTGCTGCTTCAACTAGCAGCCAATATTTGGCCAAAAAGGGGTTTGGTTAGGGTTTTTGTGAAGTTGTGGCATGTGGGGAAGGATAGAATAAGAGGAAAGAAGTAGAAGAGGGATAGAACGTGAGAAAATAGTTTTTTTTGTGAGAGAGAGAAAAAGTGGAGCCGAACCTAATAATTAGGTTTAAGTGTTGGAAAGTTGATAAATATATGTAGTTTAAATGTGAGTGGTTAGGATTTGATTTAATATTTAAAAATATGTGGATAGATTTTTGTAGAGTCTTAATATGGTAAGGGGCTGGAATTTAAATTAGGAGATTATCACAAAAATATTCACTTAGGATTTGGTTTGATCCAAAGATAGAAATATGCAACAAATTAGGGGTTTCCTAATTTGGAAATGTGGGATTTAAATCTTTAATTGATTTGTTCAGATTTTGTGGATATATTTTATGTGTGATGTGTTATGGAATAAAAAAAAGGTGTGGAGGTTGTTTTTAAGGATTGGGATTTGGTTTGTTAGGATCATGGGTACTTAGGTAGTTAGGCTAACTATGATGACACCTATGACACTTTCTATAAATAAAAATTCTATAAATAGAAACAAATTAATTTAAATAATATATTTTTGGAGCATGGGAAGATTAAACAAATGTAACATCCATGTCCCAAATATATTAGGTACAATCAAGATTAGTAATATAATTTTTTTTGGAAAGAAAAATGTTGTTCATTGCTCAAAATATCCAAGCCATGACAAAGTTTCATATATAAAATTTTCTTTTATAAATTAATACTTTAAAATATTAAATTAAACAAAATAAATAAAATAAATTGAGAAGTACCAAATTACTCCTATTCCAAACCGAGGGGGCTTATATTTGTGCAGACTTTATCTGGCATGGAGGTATTCACGCAATTAGGTGGGAGGAATTGTGTAGGCCGAAGCAAGAAGGTGGGGTTGGATTACAATCACTTCGGACTCTTCGTACTATCGCTGGTATGAAATTGACATGGAAGTTCATCTCACAGTAGTCCCTTTGGACTAGGTGGATGGCGGCCAGGTATCTAAAAGGCAAAAACGTGTGGGCTCATCGTGTTAACACCAACGACTTAGTTCCTTTCAAGACCATTATGCAGTACCGGCCGGTTGTGAAGGGGGAGATTTCATGGAGGTTCAAGGATGGCCATCTAACCAACATGTAGTTGGATCCATGGATTCGGCATTCTAGTCTGCTGGACATATGTGGTGCCATGGCGAGTTCCCATACTATTGAGTCACAGCGGGTTAGTTGCATCCTACATGGGGGAGTGTTGTATCCGAACAGACATCGGTGGGCGAGGCAGGCCAAAGAAATGATCAGGGAGTTGTCAGTGGATGGAAGCATGGTTCTGGGATTCATCACCTACCAGAATTTTTGAGCACAAGCGGGTTTATGAGTCCATCCGAGGAGACCAACCCCGTATAGAGGATGCAGAGTTCATTTGGGTGACGGGGGCAGCACGAAAGATACAACTTTGCATGTATCGAGTCTGGATGGGGCGTCTCCTGACCTTGGACAGACTAGCGCATTTATAGTATCCCGTTCCCCCTATTCGTGAAGCGCGACTAAAAAATACAAATCAGTATCGTTAGATCGGGATAGATTGAATCAAGATCTTATCCTCGTTATGGATTTGCTTCTTTGGAATTGATTCTCATATTCAGTAGATCGTGCCCCAAGGATGGACTTAGTGCCAGAGTCAAGAGAGACCTCTCCGTTGCAAGTTTTCTTGCCTAGTTTTCGTTGCCGCCTTGTTGCTTTCGTGCTTTTGAGTTAGTTTTTGAATTTTGTATTTTCTTGAACGGTTTCGATGGATTTTATTGCTTTCGTTCGTTGAACTGTATTTTATTCCGAGCTTGAAAAGAGAAGAAGAGGTATTGATCGTCTGTTTGTGGCAATGCAGGTGATCATGCAGTAGGCATCACGCGAGCGGAGTCTTGAAGCACCCCTCTTTCCTTTTCTCTCCAACCAACTTGTGAGTAGCTATAATTATATTCAGTTGAACCTTCTTCCAAGTCTTCACATCTAAAATCTTGCCTTCTTCATTGTTCCGATCAAATGATACCATAATAACTAAAAGATGTCATGATAAAAAGGAATAGACTTGGATTATTTTGTGCTTGTCAACCAACTTGGAAATGGTTACCTTATTTTATGCTAGCCCGCTTAGAACGTTCTTTCATAGTGCTTCAATTCAAGTTAGAATGTACACTTCTTCCATAATTATGCTATGTATAGAATACACCTTGCTATGGAACAAACTGATCAGGAAGACTATGTAAAATAAATTATGCCGTGCTACTAGTCTCGTGCTCGTCTTGTCTTAAATTGTATCAATTGATAACTTAGTATAGACGTCGTTTGATTACGGACAACTTGTGCACAAGGTAAATGGTTCCTATGGACGGTTGCTGGGGCACTGGCACCGATTCGATCCGGACGAAACTTCACGATAGTCTCACGTGCTGGACGAGATAGCGTATAGAGCCTCATGTACTTTCGTTGCATACCATCCTCGTTCAAGACTATAACTCATCCCTTATGGCATCATGCCAGTGATTCCCTCGTATATTTAAACTGTGTAAGCTAACTATGTCTTCATGGCAGGGAAGGTGATGGTAAGTATTGTGCAGGTGGTTCAGACGGGAAGGCAAAAGTCACCGAATGGTGGCATATTTATTTCAGTAAAATTTTATATCAAATGCTTGCTTGTAAAATGAACTAAGACAAGATAGAAAGATCACAAAATAACTTGCATGCTTCACATAAACAACGTGTTGATTGGTATAGTTTGGTTAGCTCACCTTCACCAGTCAATTTTGATGTACTGACCCTCATTTTAACAGGTTTTCTGCACAAAGGAGATCCTGCTAGAAGCTAGAGCGACTCACAATCCAGTCCACCTATCGGCACGTCCTGGTCGTGCCTTAGAAGAAGCATTTTGAAGATCCAGGTGCTCGTATACTTAACTTATGCAGCTTCGTGGAAAGGCAATAGTTTCGTCCGAAGTTGTCTATAGCTTTTGAAGTTTTAGTAAAAGAATGTAATGTACAGGACGGCTATCTCATTTTGTGTCCACTTTTGTAAGCCCGTGTGACAACTATCTAACTCGTTCAAGAGTTTATAAAAGATGTTCATTATCAATAAAGAGAACTTTTTCATGTTTCAATATTTTGTTTCAATTATCTGCGTACTCTGAATATGTGTTCGTTATATAAAATATTTTGTCCTTGTGCGGTGTGCAACCTAGGCACGCACGACATCACGTTCGGAAAGCGACTATCGATTCTACAAAATTGGGAAGTGACATATTGGTATCAGAACACAGCTTCAAGTTTCTTGACCCTCGTATCGGGAGAAGTTTTTTTAACGATCTATTCCCTATGCGAACTTTTGATCTCGTTTGGCCAAAATGAGATACATTCCATACTGTGAGTCCATAATACATTATGAGCCTGATATAAGTTACCTTCTTTTGAAGGAATGACTAAAGCACAAGTATCAGCGCTAGCACGGGATGAAGTACAAGCCCAGGAAAGTAGTTCCGGCACCTCAGAAAGTTCTAGAAGCCAGCGAGCCATGCCCCGTGTCGACCCGATTGAGCAAATAATGCAGATGCTGGAAGCAAGCCAGCAGAGAGATAGACTCGCTATGAGCAAGCCGAGAAGTAAGCAGAAGAACGACAGAGCAAGTTCGAAGGCAATCTAGAAGCCTGATTTGTAGTCCAACTGTAAACCCCCTCACCCGAAATTAGGCCTACTTGGCTTAGATAGAGAGACTAGGGCTAATTTGAATCCAATTAGAAATAGAACACGGTGTTTTAGATAATTTTATAATATTTATATCACGTAGTGCACCTTACCATTGCTTCGATAATTGGAGCACTACACTAGCCATTGTCTTCCTACAAATTTTACACCCTTGTCCTAAACGTGCCCGCCTTCTATTCTGACATTTTTGTAACTTATAATTATGCTCTCTTGTGCTACATTTTAGTCGCACAATATTTTTCAAAGACGTTTATATTTAATTCTAAATAAATTTAGCTTTGTATCCTTGTGCGTTCCAATCAAAATTGGAGACACAGTCTTGACCCGTTTTGTGCAACCTAATTTATGATAATATTCTATTCTGAGTCCCCTATGTCCATGACACTTGTGTCCTACCTAATTTTAATCCCATGTACTTCTAATTAATTCAAGAACATCATTTTTATTAATTTTAATTAATTTAATCCAATTTTTATCTTTGTACAATTTTTCCAATTGTTGGGCCCTTTTATGCAAAAGTGAATTAAGGTGTCCACACCATTGGACACAACACATGAAGAAACCCATTTTTCTTTCATTATTTGGTCATATAAATTTTCTCCATCATTTTTGGAGTGTGTAGCACTCAACATCACCCCCTCATCTAATCCTAGCCTTGTATTTGAAACAATGCCATCCTAGCCCTCCAAACATCTCCATGTGAAGCCAAGGCCCAATCCCAAGTAGGATGTTGACCAAGCCCAAACCTCTAGGTCAACCCAACCCTACACCTTTACATATATAAGTACAATTTTTATTTCCTTTTCTTTTCTTTTTCTATTTCAACCAACACATAGCCGACCCTTACCTATCCCTGTTCATCATCCCCTTCCTCACCGCCGGAGCAGCTCCCAACCGCCGGCCGAGACTCCCTCGTCGTCCTCGCCAACCCGACGGCCACTTCATCACCTCCACCTGCATGACCGCCTCGACCTCCCTGACCCGGCTCACAGCAAGACCCCGACTTCCCGGCCAGTCCTCCACCTGCATGACCCTCTTCCCCATGACGACCTCGCCGAGTGCCTCCTCCACCGCGGATAACCCGACCACCCTCTTTATCTTCTTCCTTCTCTTCTTCCTGTCCTCTCCATCACCCCCGGCCAACTCGTCAGAGCCGATCCTCCCTGAGCTCCCACACCATCTTTACCACGACCTCGAGCCGCTGCTATTAACGCCGACAGCCCACCGTTCTTCTTCTTCCTCGCCACAACTGAAACCAACATCACCGGAACCCGACCATCAACACCGCCGTATCCTCCTCCTTCTCTTCTCTCCTTCCCTCGACTCGCCAGACCTCGACACAGCAACTCCGATCTCCAGCAGCCCGCAGTCGAGCTTCCTTCCGGAGCACAACCCGACCACCACCATTCTCTCCTCTCCTTCGACCGGAGCAGCAACTCGACGACCCCGTCGACTTCCTCGCCGGAACTCCGCCATCTTGACCTCCCTGTTCTCCTCCTCGACTCACCCAGAGCACCACCACCCCTCTCCCTGCTCAACTTCTCCTCCTCATCTCCTTCCCCGATCTCCTCCACCACTTCCCTCGACTTCACCTCCCTCGCCGAAACTCGATCCTCGACCCGCCTGAGCCCTGATCGGAGCAGTAACCTCCCATCATTCTCATCATCATCCCTATCATCATCACCATTATCATCTCATCATCATCATCATCACCATTATCATCTCGTCATCATCACCATCACCTAATCATCTCATCATCATCTCCTCATCATCATCACCATCACCTATCATTATCACCTTAACCATCATCATCACCCTAATCATCATTATCATCACCTTAATCACCATCATCACCCTAACCATCATCATTACCCTCATCATCACAATCATTATCCCTATCATCAACACCCTCGTCATCATCATCATCATCAAAATCATCATCATCCTCATCATCATCATTAACCCAATCATCATTACCCTCGTCATCATCATCAACATCGACATCATCGTATTCATTGTGGACCCGTCACCTTCACCGAAGATGACCTGCAACAGTCACCCCCGATCCTCGTACCCGTGCACGCTAACCTCGAGGTTCGAACCTGTCACTCTCCTTTTATTTTATGTGTGCTTATGATTAATATTGCTTCATGGTTTAGTTTAGTTCAGACCGTATCGGTTAACCTAAATACTAGTGTGCATATGTGTAGGTAATTAATTGGTACCTATACCTTGTGTGGTAATTAATGCTAGTACTAGGTATGACTGTATTATAGATGCTGAGTGACCATAAGTGTTAGTAGTAGATACCCTGTATTAACATTTGACCGTATGACCCGTATGCGTACATGTACGCGTATCTATATAATATTCAGATTGGTATATATATATATATATATATATATATATATATATATATATATATATATATATATATATATATATATATATATATATATATATTATATTGTATAAGTAATTAAATGATAATGCTAATTTTGACTAATGTGTTTATTTGATGTACGACCCTAGGATAATTATGGATATCCTATATTTACGTTTGACCAAGTGACCCTAAGAACTTGTAAGTTGACTGCCTTGTGTACATTAACGTACTGGCTTAGACACATGTTAGTTGACTGTCTGATTGAGTAGAACATTTGAAGACGTGACACCCGCATAATTAGACGTGCATTTGACCCTATTAGTTGACCAGTGTCACCCCTAGCGTACCCTCTGAGTCCAGTGTAATTATGTTTGTGTATGTGCTAGTGTAATTGTCACGCCCCAGTCCCAAAATACCGAGGGACTGGACACGTGGCAATGGCCAGCAGCACACACCGATGGATAAACCCAATTTAATGGATCCATCGGTGCATACTTAAGCTGTAATACAACAATAAGGGTCTAGATATACTAATCTCATCTACAGAAATGAATACAACAATATCAGAATCATAAAGCAAGATCAATCTCAATAAAATATAAACTCGGGAACAACCCGATAATGAGTCTGATACATCTGTCAAGATACAAGAATAAATATAACTACATCAAATACTGAGTATGGAACAGTATATACTCAGAAGATAACCTCGGTGATCACTCGTCTACTGAATCTGGTACTGCTCCAGTGTCTACTCCTGCTTCTGCTAATGCTCCTATACTGTATAACTCTGGATCGATCTCGTCTGCTACTCCTGGGGACATAATCCGGATCTAGGTCCTCAGGGGACATAGCAAGGTACAAAGTAACTCAAGCCATAAATAATGCAGTGCAGAAAATAAATAAAATAAATAGGGTAAATATGTAACCATCTATGTGAAATGCAAGTGAGAACATCACTAGTACTCAGGCTGAAACCACTACAAGCTCTGTGTCGGGGAGCCGGTAGCAGTGATATCATGTGGTCGTCTAGCTCAGCGAAAGACTGAGACACCGGCAGTTGTCTAGCTCAGAGAGAGACTGAGACGCCTGTCATGATATATATAATCAACATGTAGCCTGTGTGTCTCTCCCCACCCAATGTAATCATACGTCCCATGTCCACGAGGCCCCATGTCCATGTCACGCAGATCATAACTAAATGCAACAAGTCATATACTATCTATGAATATAATGTCTACGTCAATCCTGCATCCTACAAAGAATCACCATGAATATTTCAGGAAGATTCTGTCTCATGAATAGTGTCACGTGTCCTGGGTTATGATGTACTTGATAATGCAAGTACGAGAAGTATAGGGTCTCGGTATCCATGTCTAGATGACATTACACAACTCCGCGTACGGTGTTGGCACCCGACTATTAATCGGACGCTAAGTAAAGTCACACGGTCCTAGGTCAAGCATGTACAACAATATATAAATAAGATAAGGAAATATGCAACAAGACTGCAAGGTTGACAAGGTACACTTGCCTGTGGTTCTGGCTCCAACTGTTGTCCCTGTATCAGTGGAACCTGCAGGTACTCCTCCAAAAGCTGAAATAAACATCACCAACAGTCTCAGAAAATATCAAATAGCTAGAAACGCCTGTCCTTAAGTCCAATTTGGACACAAGGGCAAAAATGACATTTCCGGGTCAAAGCGGGGTCCACATGTGGGTCACTTTGCACCGAAAAACGTGTCAGGGTCAAAGGTCTCCAAATTCGTCAAACTTAGTGTCAACAAGTCAGGAACGATGATACTAACCCAACGAAACTTCCAGAATTGGATTCCGATGAGCCGATCACAAAATCGCCCGTCAAGTAGAGCCTGTAGGGCCCACGATACGCGATTTTGTTAATGTTCTCAGAATCGAACCAAACTTGGGTCACAGGACCAGCGTATTGCTACGAGTCCGATGGCGCAAGTTTCGTTTCGATCCGACGTGTGTACACAAAGTTACGACGCATTCCAGAAAGGGCGGATACGGAGCGTTTTCGGCGGATACGCGTTGATTCCGGTGTGCACGCACATCCAAATCAACTTCTGCGAAATCCCACACATCCGTATCAACGGTGCCACATTTCGGTAAAGACCGCGTGCGACCAAGTCGTCCCGTTTGGCGGGGCGCACTCAGTTCCGGGGTGAAACAGGGCGTTGGTTTTTCTGTTTTTGGATCACGGTTTGCGATCACCACAGGACGCGATGCACCGAGCGGATTGTACGGGCATCGAGAGGGTTATACAGTCTACGCGACACAACTGACGGAACGGAAAACAGAGTAACGAGGAGAGAGGAAATGCTACCTGAACAGGGCTTCGTGAAGACCGAATTTCTCGTGTTCGGGTACTGTTTCGTGTCCTGCGTCAACCGTGTCCGGTACTGTGCTGTGTCCTGTACTGTACTGCGGTTAGGGTTTCGTTGCTGGGATGTCGGGGCTGGCCGGAGGAGGGTGGAGACGGTCGGCCAGGGTACGGGCTAGGCGGAGCTGCGAGGGCCTTGGGGGTCGACTGATAGGGGGAACGTCGGCTAGGGCGTCGGCTGTGGGTTGATGAGAGAGAGGGTGCGGCGGGCCGAAGATGAGGGAGTCGGGGACGGAGATGCAGCGCCGGAGTTGATGGGGCTTTCAGAGGTGGAGTCGGGTGCAATGGTGGGGTGAAGCCGGAGTCGGGGAAGGAGGAGGGAAGATGGTCGGAGCGGGGGAGTCCGGGCCGGTGGTCGAGGGGAGACGTTCGTCGGGGATGGCGAAGCTAGGGTTCAGGCGAGGCGGAAGAGATTAGGGTTTCGGCGGAGGGGATTACTGGAGGGACGGCGGCGTCGTGATCGGGAGGTCGACGGCGAGGGGTTCGAGCGGAAAGCGGCGGAGAGGAGAGGGATCTGGAGAAAGGCGGCTGCGGCTGGGCACGAACGTCGAGGGGGGGGTTTATACGCCCGCCGCCGGGTCGGAACAGTGTTTCCGACCCGAATTAGGATTAGGGTTCAAAATTCGGGTTTCGGGTCCGAGTCGGGTTCGATTCGGATCCGACCCGACTCGACCCGACCCGACCCGCTAAGCTGGGTTGGTTCGGTTTATTTTGGTTCAGTGAACCGGGTTCAGTCAGGTTTATTTGGGTTTAATTCTACGTTGGTTTTTAGGGCTTTAAAACTGTTTTCGGAGTCCAATAAATTCACAGAAAATTACCCTATGTCTGGTTTTCTATTTTACACCATAAAATATTATTTCCATAATATTTTAATATTAATTAACAGCAATTAAAAATCATTTAATTACCAAATACCTGGGTTTTAATTCCAGAAAATTACAGAAAATTGCTAAAAATCCAAATTAAAATTTTTTGAAAAACAGGGGGTTTACAATCTACCCAACTTAAAACAATTTTGTCCTCGAAATTAAACTAGGGTAGGGTCTAAAGAATTCCTCTCCAGTGAACATTGCGGTCTCTACCCAACTTAGAATTTACCCATCTATCATCTAAGGCTATACACCTAATAAGGCTATGCCCCAACTTATTTAATCATGTTATTGAATCCTCAAGTCTTTAACACCAAACATATCACCTATGATATTCCCTTAATCATATATAAAAGGGTCATCAACAATGCGACCGGCCTATGGGGTATATCTAGTACTGTCTATATATCAAACTTATACCAAGCAAGATGTTTCGTCCTTCCGAAATAAGGGGAGACGAAGATCAATAATAAAGAGTTCAAGGGGAGGTAATAGAATAGAAGTATCGGGATCAAGGCGTTTAAAGAATTCAATGGAATTTGTCAAGACAATTGTGGATTGAAATCATAATTTGGTAGTTCCTATTCATATGCTCGTATTAGTACAGTTATGTAACTGATACGATATGCTCAAACATATCTAGAGGGCAAGTATACTAGTCAACTATATATCTCAATCCACGTAGAGTAGTCGTGCGAAGAGCGAACCAAAATGCACTAAGGTTGATCAAACCGTAATACAATGATTCTGAATAGACAATTGTATTAGTGTGTCGACCCAATAATACATATGTCATGAACAAGCTCGATAAAAGGATAATCTTACAAAACTAGGCTATATTAGCAGCATAAGTCAAGGTAGTACAACAAATATAAGTATGCTAGATGATGATGAAAGGAGGTACAAATTAATTCAAGTTCACAAAGACAAAAACAAAATAAGCAATAATAATAAAATACTTTACAATCTCTACAGTTATCATACAACCTCCTTGTCTAAGTCGCTAGTCAACCAAATAGGGGCAAGGACCTCTAAATTCTACAGTCTGAATAAACACTATCTTCTTATGCAAGTCTAAAGTTGTGTCATCCTAGTTCACTTCCTCAATGGGTCAATAGGGCTAGGTGGTACTATGTTGGGAAGCATACTACCCAACTTAAAACAATTAACTAATACTGGAATCGTCTTAAGGATACCGTGGAAACTCTTGTTAAGGTCTACGAGAAGGGGTCTTGGTACCTAATAGGGTATCCTTATAGGTCATGGTCGTCTTAAGCCTTAGTCTTAGTGCTTATAGAACAAGTGTCGATAGTAAGAATAGAAGAGTTACTAGCCGTTAAGGAGAAAAGAGATCTAACTTGTATCGAGGTGGGGGTACTAATTATGCGACTTAAAGCTAAGGGGTAATCATTGGGTCATAATCTACAATAATAGCTTAAACTGTCAAGTTCTAATTACCAATCACATAGAAAAATAAAACTTTAGAGTAACAACCAAAAATAAACAATAAGATGCGCACAGGAATCAAGGCAGGATGCAAGTCAAAAAATTAATTCGAATCCGATATAGATGTCAAGAACGATTCAAGCAAGTGGATGAGATCCAAAAACTTATCCTATTCTTATTGCAGGCTTGCTCGGTCCCTAAGTTGAAACCGAACAATTTAGTCGTTAACCTGCATGGGGCCACCACAAAAACCATGTCACGCCCCAGTCCCAAAATACCGAGGGACTGGACACGTGGCAATGGCCAGCAACACACACACCGATGGACAAACCCAATTTAATGGATCCATCGGGGTATACTTAAGCTCTAGTACAACAATAAGGGTCTAGATATACTAATCTCATCCACAGAAATGAATACAACAATATCAGAATCATAAAGCAAGATCAATCTCAATAAAATATAAACTCGGGAATAACCCGATAATGAGTCTGATACATCTGTCAAGATACAAGAATAAATATAACTACATCAAATACTGAGTATGGAACAGTATATACTCAGAAGATAACCTCGGTGATCACTCGTCTACTGAATCTAGTACTGCTCCAGTGTCTGCTCCTGCTTCTGCTAATGCTCCTGTACTGTATAACTCTGGATCGATCTCGTCTGCTACTCCTGGGGACATAATCCGGATCCAGGTCCTCAGGGGACATAGCAAGGTACAAAGTAACTCAAGCCATAAATAATGCAGTGCAGAAAATAAATGAAATAAATAGGGTAAATATGTAACCATCTATGTGAAATGCAAGTGAGAACATCACTAGTACGCAGGCTAAAACCACTACAAGCTCTGTATCGGGGAGCCGGTAGCAGTGATATCATGTGGTCGTCTAGCTCAGCGAAAGACTGAGACACCGGCAGTTGTCTAGCTCAGAGAGAGACTGAGACGCCTGTCATGATATATATAATCAACCTGTAGCCTGTGTGTCTCTCCCCACCCAATGTAATCATACGTCCCATGTCCACGAGGCCCCATGTCCATGTCACGCAGATCATAACTAAATGCAACAAGTCATATACTATCTATGAATATAATGTCTACGTCAATCCTGCATCCTACACAGAATCACCATGAATATCTCAGGAAGATTCTGTCTCATGAATAGTGTCGCGTGTCCTGGGTTATGATGTACTTGATAATGCAAGTACGAGAAGTATAGGGTCTCGGTATCCATGTCTAGATGACATTACACAACTCCGCGTACGATGTTGGCACCCGACTATTAATCGGACGCTAAGTAAAGTCACACGGTCCTAGGTCAAGCATGTACAATAATATATAAATAAGACAAGGAAATATGCAACAAAACTGCAAGAATGGCCAGGTACACTTGCCTGTGGTTCTGGCTCCAACTGTTGTCCCTGTATCAGTGGAACCTACAGGTACTCCTCCAAAAGCTGAAATAAACATCACCAACAGTCTCAAAAAATATCAAATAGCTAGAAACGCCTGTCCTTAAATCCAATTTGGACACAAGGGCAAAAATGACATTTCCGGGTCAAAGCGGGGTCCACATGTGGGCCACTTTGCACCAAAAAATATGTCAGGGTCAAAGGTCTCCAAATTTGTCAAACTTAGTGTCAACAAGTCAGAAACGATGATACGAACCCAACGGAACTTCCAGAATTGGATTCCGATGAGCCGATCACAAAATCGCCCGTCAAGTGGGGCCTGTGGGGCCCACGATACGTGATTTTGTCAATATTCTCAGAATCGAACCAAACTTGGGTCACAGGACCAGCGTATTGCTAAGAGTCCTATGGCGCAAGTTTCGTTTCGATCCGACGTGTGTACACAAAGTTACGACGCATTCCAGAAAGGGCGGATACGGAGCGTTGTCGGCGGATACGCGTTGATTCCGGTGTGCACGCACATCCAAATCAACTTCTGCGAAATCCCACACGTCCGTATCAACGGCGCGCACGTTTTGGTAAAGACCGCGTGCGACCAAGTCGTCCCATTTGGCGGGGCGCACTCAGTTCCTGGGTAAAATATGGCGTTGGTTTTCCTGTTTTTGGATCACGGTTTGCGATCACCACAGGATGCGATGCACCGAGCGGGTTGCACGGGCATCGAGAGGGTTATACAGTCTACGCGACACAACTGACGGAACGGAAAACAGAGTAACGAGGAGAGAGGAAATGCTACCTGAACAGGGCTCCGTGAAGACCGAATTTCTCGTGTCCGGGTACTGTTTCGTGTCCTGCGTCAACCGTGTCCGGTACTGTGCTGTGTCCTGTACTGTACTGCGGTTAGGGTTTCGTTTCTGGGACGCTGGGCTGGCCGGAGGAGGGCGGAGATGGTCGGCCAGGGTATGGGCTAGGCGGAGCTGCGAGGGCCTTGGTGGTCGACTGATAGGGGGAACGTCGACTGTGGGTTGATGAGAGAGAGAGGGTGCGGCGGGCCGGAGATGAGGGAGTCGGGGACGGAGATGCAGCGCCGGAGTTGATGGGGCTTTCAGAGGTGGAGTCGGGTGCAATGGTAGGGTGAAGCCGGAGTCGGGGAAGGAGGAGGGAAGATGGTCGGAGCGGGGGAGTCCGGGCCGGTGGTCGAGGGGAGACGTTCGTCGGGGATGGCGAAGCTAGGGTTCAGGCGAGGCGGAAGAGATTAGGGTTTCGGCGGAGGGGATTACTGGAGGGACGACGGCTTCGTGATCGGGAGGTCGACGGTGAGGGGTTCGAGCGGAAAGCGGCGGAGAGGACAGGGATCTGGAGAAAGGCGGCTGCGGCTGGGCACGAACGTCGAGGGGGGGTTTATACGCGCGCCGCCGGGTCGGAACAGTGTTTCCGATCCGAATTAGGATTAGGGTTCAGAATTCGGGTTTCGGGTCCGGGTCGGGTTCAATTCGGATCCGACCCGACCCGCTAAGCTGGGTTGGTTCGGTTTATTTTGGTTCAGTGAACCGGGTTCAGTCAGGTTTAATTGGGTTTAATTCTACGTTGGTTTTTAGGGCTTTAAAACTGTTTTCGGAGTCCAATAAATTCACAGAAAATTACCCTATGTCTGATTTTCCATTTTACACCATAAAATATTATTTTCATAATATTTTAATATTAATTAACAGTAATTAAAAATCATTTAATTACCAAATACCTGGATTTTAATTTCAGAAAATTACAGAAAATTGCTAAAAATCCAAATTAAATTTTTTTGAAAAACAGGAGGTTTACAGTAATGGCTGATGTTGTATTGTATTATATTATATGTATATAGGACCCATCGGATTATTCTGCGAGACTCTAGGAGCAGGTTATTGGTACTACGCAGCTTTCTTGTCAGGCAAGTATACCTTGCCATTGTACTGTGATTTATGTTCCATATGATGCATGCATCTTTATTTCTGTCATTTAGTTCATATATTTTAACTGCTATATAAACTGCGCGTCCAAGGAAACTTGGATGCAACGACGGCGACGTTGTATTCTGTTTTATTTATATATATATACATGTTGACCTAGTTTATGATACCACCCCATTATCATGAGGCATTCTTAGGTTTCACTGGCCGTGACACAGCTGTTACACGATTGTGAGTCTCATGTAGGACATGAACTTTCGTGACAGGTTGGCCTCCTGTACGTATGGGATGTGCGTTAGGGATAACTGCTGTTAGGGATTTGCATGCTAGAAGACTTGGCAGTTATTAGTCGTGTCATGGATATGACATGCTTAGAGCATAGGGTGGGAAGAACAACAAGTACGACATTTGGGCTCCTTTACACTTTCCTTTTATGTAACCTATACGCTCCGCCGGAGATACGTGGTCGTAATGACCCCTATATTATCTGGCAGCCTCTGAGGTTCAAAAGACGTCATGCTTTTTAGGCCCCTGAATCTCCAAGAGAATCATGTCAATCATATTTTATGGCCAGATATCCCACTTGTAAGAAAGTTGTTCTTAACATGCATTCACATAGAAGGTTAGGCGACCCATTGGATATTTATTTCAGTACTTTACTGGCATGCTTTTATGTATCTTGTTATGTCCCTCTAAGGACCTGGTCCATTTTCAAGTGTAGATGTTCATGAGTATTCGCAGGAGCGCAGATCCGGACTTGCTACTTATATTTCGAGGAGGTATTCTCTTCGAGCCTCGTGATTATTAGTTGATGTAGTTGTTTTGTTTATCTTATATTCTAGTTTGGTAGTGGATTTGTTTCCACCCGACTGTCATCCTTTGATACTTCATATTGAGATTTAGTTACATATTTATTGGTTATTTATTTATTTATTTATGATTTCTATGGATGAGATTTAGATTATGCCCTGTGACTTGTGATAATTTATACCACTTGTGAATCATTGTTCATAATACAGAGTACGCATGTGTTATGGTTTCCATATATTGGAGTTGCCATATACATGCAGCTGGCATTCTTACGTGTCCTAGTCCTACATATTTTGGGACTGGGGTGTGATACCAACAGAAGCAGATAGATGTCCTGCAACAGATCATTCAGACCTTGGCCTCCAATCATTCCGCAATGACAATAGCGACACCAGTGGAGCAACCCACGCCTAAAGTCGAAATACCTCAAACTCCATAGAAGAAGGAAGTGACTACCATCGACTTTGTCGACTTTAAGAAGGTCTGCAACACGCCATTCAAATGGACTGAAGATCCGATCGTGGCTCTAGATTGGCTGGCAGAGCTTGAGGATCACTTCAAACTGCTAGAGGTACCCGAAGAGAAGCGTGTTGCGTGTTCCCAACTGCTGCTCCATTTGAACGCACATGATTGGTGGGACGTGCATCAAATATCTCTCTCAATAGGCAATAAAGATGAGATGATCGCGTAGGCTACCTTCCGTAGCGCGTTGAAGAGGAGTTCATAACCCCTCTCGTTTGTCGACAAAATGATAACAAGTTTGTGCAGCTCTGCCAAGGCAATATGACAGTGAAGCGGTACTCCGCCGAATTCAGCCGGCTCACCAAATTTACAAGCTCATATTTACCTGATGCGGGGAGTCATGCAAGACGATTCGAAGGCGGCCTGCGACCTTCCATCCATGCGCATATGGTCGTTCCCCAATACTAGACTATACGGAAAGTTCTCAACCGTGCCCTTTTCTTTGAACTGCATTATCGTCATGTTGCTGTCGGCACTGTGCATACTTCCAATCACAAGCGCTATAGCAATAAGGGAGGAAACACCGCTCCAAAGAATCCAAATAATGACGGTCAACAAAAAGAAAATCTAGGGCAACCTTGTTTCTTCTGTAAGAAGCCAGGGCACACGGACAAAAATTATCACAAGAAGCACGGGTTATGCCTCATTTGTGGTAATCTAAACCATGGAATTCGTGACTATCTGCGCTACTCAGTTCACTATCCTCAACATCCAAATCATCCTGCAGCACCTCAAGCCAACCGTGCAGCGCCGCAACAAGAGCGTCGTCAAGCTCAAGGCCGAGTCTACACTATGACATGGGAAGAGGCCCTAGCATCGAACACCGTTGTATCAGATATATTACTTTTCAATAATATACCTTCTCATGTGCTATTTGATTCTGGTGCAACGCATAACTTTATATCCATAAATTTTGCCATGGAAAATATGATAGAATTGACACCATTATATATAGACCTTAGTGTTAGTACCTCATCGGGCACGAAAATACATGTCCGTTCAGTATGTCAGGATGGTCACATCTGTATTGGGGGAAGAAAACTCTCGCTTGATGTGTTAGTCCTAGATGTTCGGGATTACAACATTATTTTGGAGATGGATTGGCTCGGAGCTTGCTCGACAACTATCGAATGTGCAAAGAAATGAGTCATCTTTCGTCTACCAGGAGAGGCCAAATTCTGCTATACAAGTGGTCCAGCAACAGAAGTGTCGACCTGCATGGTAATTTTTGCGATGTTATCTCGGCGGATGCTACACTCTGGATGCGAGGAATACTTAGTGTCAGTTCGGGACACACAACTGGATTACTCAAACATTGAGTCTTCTTCCATTGTGGGGGAGTTCCCTGATGTGTTTCCGAGCGAACTACCTGGCATGCCACCCGACCGAGAAATCGAGTTCACCATCGATACATTCCCAAATACCCAACCGATTTCCAAAGCCCTGTACAGAATGGCCCCTGTTAAACTAAAGGAGTTAAAATGCCAAGTACAAGAACTACTTGACCGTGGATATATTCGTCCTAGCATGTCTCCTTGGGGAATGTCGGTACTCTTTGTAAATAAGAAGGACAAAACGTTGCGACTCTGCATAGACTATCGGGAGCTAAATAAGGTCACTATCCGAAACAAGTATCCCCTGCCCAGGATCGACGACCTATTTGATCAGTTGTAAGGAGCGTCAGTGTTTTTGAAGATAGACCTTCGCCCTGGCTACCACCAATTAAAGATTAAGCCAGAGGACATGTCAAAGTCAGCATTTCGATCCCACTGTAGCCATTATGAGTTTTTTGTCTTGCCATTAGGACTGATGAACGCCTCTGCCGCATTTATGGATTTGATGAACCATGTGTTCCGTCCATTCCTCGATAAGTTTGTGGTAGTATTCATAGACGACATCTTACTTTACTCGAAGCATAAGGATGAACACGCAGGACACCTGCGGATGGTGCTTTAAACTCTTTAAGACAATAAGTTGTTCGCAATGCTAAGCAAGTATGATTTCTGGTTAGACAGCATATCTTTACTCGGGCACATCATTTTCACGGACGGCATCGCAGTCGACCCAAAGAAAGTAGAAGCTATCATGAAGTGAAAGAGACCTGAGTCAGCCAGCGACATTCGGAGCTTTCTTGGTCTAGCAGCTACTACAGGAGATTCATAAAAGATTTTACAAAGATTGCCTCGCCTCTGACTCATCTCACTTGGAAAGGAGTAACATTCTCATGGAAAGACAATTGTAAAGCTTTATTTGTGGAGTTAAAACAACGACTCGTCTCAGCAGCGATTCCTATCCTTCCGGACGGACCCGATAATTTTAAGATCTATAGCGACACTTCAGGATAGGGTTTGGGATGTGTCCTAATACAGAGGGACAAAGTGATAGCCTTTGTGTTGAGGCAGTTAAAACGTCACGAAAGGAACTATCCAACGCACGACCTGAAACTCGCAGCGGTGGTGTTCGCATTAAAGTTATGGCGGCATTACCTCTACGACGTGTCGTGTGAAATCTTTAAGGATCACAAAAGCCTCAAATATCTCTATAATGAAAAGGATTTGAATCTACGGAAATGACGTTGGCTTGAACTCATTAGCGACTTTGACTTGATGATCAGATATACACCGGGCAAGGGCAACGTTGTAGCTGGTGTACTGAGTCGATTGTTCATTGGAAGCTTGGATATCAATGACAGGCAGTGAAAGGATCTCGAAAGTTTGGGCATTAAACTCCGAATCGGATACAAAAATGGGACACAGATGGCTTAACTGCGCCTCAAACCAGACTTGTTGGAGAAAGTTAAGTCTGCTCAGAAGGATGACATGTTCCTAGAAGATGCATAATATTATCTCAGCAGTAAAGACGACCGACTTTGAGGTGAGCATGGATGGAATGATACGAGTGAAGGAAAGATTGTGTGTTCCTAACGATACAAACCTGAAAAAAGCGATACTCATTGAAACCTACTATGAAAGTTATACTTCACATCCAGGAAGCACGAATATGTATCGAGACCTCAGAACGATATTTTGGTGGCACGACATTAAAAGGGATATGGCCTTGTTTGTGTCGCAATGCATGACTTGTCAAAGAGTAAAGGCCGAGCACCAGAAGCCGGGCGGAGAGATGCAGAACCTTGTTATACCGGAGTGGAAATGGAAACACATAAAGATGATTTTTCTTGTTGGTTTGCCAAAGACGCAACAGAGAAATGATGTCGTCTGGGTCATCGTCGATTGACTCACCAAGTTAGCTCACTTTTTGCCTATCAAAGTTGCTTGGAGTGTCGACCGTCTAGCGCAGATCTACCTCACCAAGATCGTTTGACTCCATGGTGTGCTGGTATCCATTGTCTCCGATCGAGATAGACGATTCTTATCACGCTTTTGGGAGAGCCTTCATTCAGCAATGGGGACAAAGTTGAAGTTCGGCTCTGCTTACCATCCTTAGATAGACGGCAAGACAGAGTGGATAAACCAAATCCTTGAAGATATGCTACGGCTCTGCGCCTTGGACTTGAAGTCAAGTTGGGACATGCATCTACCGTTAGCCGAGTTTGCATACAACAATAGCTATCAATCCAGCATTAAAATAGCGTCGTATGAGGCATTGTATGGGCTGAAGTGCAGATCCCCGATCTGTTGGGATAAAGTTGGTGAACAACAAATTCTTAGCCCAAAACCCGTAGAACAAACTGTCCAGAAGATCCGCTTGATCCGCGAACGGCTGAAGTTAGCACAGAGTCGTCAGAAAAGTTACTCAGACACGCACCGTCGATCTCTTGAGTTCTTAGAAGGCGATCGAGTATTTCTTAAGGTCTCGTCCATGTGAGGAGTTACCAGATTTGGAGCAAAGGGGAAGCTAAGTCCAAGATTCGTCGGCCCATTCGAGATACTTAAGCGAGTCGTCCCAGTCACATATCAGATTGCCCTACCACCGTCACTATCTGAAGTGCACGATATCTTCCATATTTCATAGCTTAAAAAGTACGTGTATGACCCGAGTCATGTGGTGGATCTTGATTAACTGGACTTAAAGGCATACTTGACGTATGTTGAACATCCTGTGCGGATCTTGGATCACAAGGAGAAGCTGCTTTGAAGTTGTTCGGTTCCTCTCGTGCGCGTGCTTTGGAGAAATAATTCGGTCAAAGAATCGACCTGGGAGCTTAAGTCTGAGATGAAAGAAAAGTTTCCTTCATTGTTTTATAGTGGTAGGTTCTATTCCTAAGTTTTGTGGACGAAACTTCCTATTAGTTGGTTAGGATGTAGTGCCCCGTTCCTCCTATTCGGGGAGCACGACTAAGAAATATAAATCAGTATCGTTCGATCGGGATAGATTGAATCAAGATCTTATCCTCGTAATGGATTTATTTTTTCAGAATTGATTTCCATATTCAGTGGACCGTGCCCCAAGGATGGACTTAGCGGCAGAGTCAAGAGGGACCTCTCTGTTGAAAGTTTTCTTGCCAAGTTTTTGCTGTCGCCTTGTTGCTTTCGTGCTTTTGAGTTGGTTTTCGAATTTTGTATTTTCTTGAACGATTTTGATTGATTTTATTGCTTTCGTTCGTTGAACTATATTTTATTCTGAGCTTGAAAAGAAAAAAAAGAGGTATTGATCATCTGTTTGTGGCAATGTAGGTGATCATGCAGTAGGCGTCGCATGATCGGAGTCTTGAAGCACTTCTCTTTCCTTTCTTCTCCAACCAACTTATAAGTGGCTATAATTCGATTCAGTTGACCCTTCTTCCAAGTCTTCACATATAAAATCTTTCCTTCTTGATTGTTCCGATCAAACGATACCATAATAACTAAAAGTTGTTAAGATAAAAAGGAATATACTTGGATAATTTTGTGCTTGTCAACCAACTTGGAAACAGTTACCTTATTGCATGCTAGCCCGCTTAGAACATTCTTTTATAATGCTTCACAAGTTAGAATGTATACTTCTTCCATAATTGTGCTATGTATAGAATACACCTTGCTATGGAACAAACTGATCAGAGAGACTATGCAAAATAAATCATGCCATGCTACTTGTCTCGTGGTCGTGTTGCCTTAAATTGCATCAATTGATAACTTAGTATAGATGTCGTTAGATCACGGACAACTTGAGCACAAGGTTAATGGTTCCTGCGGACGGTCGCTGGGACACTGGCACCGATCCGATCCGGACGAAACTTCAAGATAGTCTCACGTGCTGGACTGGATGGCATGTAGTGCCTCGCGTGCTTTCATTGCATACCATCATCATTCAAGACTATAACTCGTCATTTATGGCATCATGCCAGTGATCCCCTCGTATATTTAAACTGTGCAAGCTAACTATGTCTTCGTGGCAGGAAAGGTCATGGTAAGTATTGTACAGGTGGTTCAGACGGGAAGACAAAAGTCACCAAACTGTGGCATATTTATTTCAATAAATTTTTATATCTAATGCTTGCTTGTAAAATAAACTAAGGCAAGATAGAAAGAGCACAAAATAACTTGCATGCTTCACATAAACAACGTGTTGATTGGTATAGTTGGATTAGCTCACCTTCACCAGTGCATTTCGATGTACTGACCCTCGTTGCAACAGGTTTTCCGCACCAAGGAGATCCTGCTAGAAGCTAGAACAACTCCCAATCTGTTCCACCTACCGGCACGTCCTGATCGTGTCTTAGAAGAAGCATTTTGAAGATCCAGGAGCTCGTGCACATAACTTATGTAGCTCCGTGGAAAGGCGATAACTTCGCCCGAAGGTGTCTATAGTTTTTAAGTTTTAGTAAAAGGATGTAATGTACAGGATGGCTATCTCATTTTATGTCCACATTTGTAAACCCGTGCGGTAACTATCTAACTCGTTCAAGAGTTTGTAAAAGATGTTCATTATCAATAAAAAGAACTTTTTCATGTTTCAATATTTTGTTTCAATTATCTGCGTACTCTGAATATGTGTTCGTTATATAAAATACCTTGGCCTTGTGCGGTGCGCAACCTAGGCACGCACGACGTTATGCCCGGGGAACGACTATTGATTCTATGGAATCGGGGCGTGACAGCGTTTTGGTGTACACATTGAAATCCAGATATGCACTCTATGTCAGGATAGTCCCGAGTCTATCAGCCACATTTTTCTTGAATGTTCCTATGCAGAGCAGATAATTTTGGAGCAGGAAAGGAGGATGCACCTTCCACTGGGTGCGGGAAGAGAGCTGGACGAGTTGATCATGCCCATCAGGGGAGCTAGAAGGCGAGGACTAGAGTGGTTCAGGGAAGTGCGCATGAGATTGGTGGCGGCAGTGTGGCATATTTGGAGAGAGCGCAATAAGCGTATATTCAAGGGTCTAGTTACCCCTGTTATAGGTGTTATCAACAATATTGAGTTTGGTGTAATGTGTCTGTTGGCTAAAATGCCTCTTCAGTAAGCGAGGCGGGTTGTAAGCAGTACTATTAATTAATATAATTACCTTCTTCCAAATATATATATATATATATATATATATATATATATATATATATATATATATATATATATATATATATATATATAACAAATAATTATTTTGTTATCATCTAAATTGTGATATCTATTAGTTTTTGGGGTACAATAAAATATATGATATAATAAAAATTAGATATAAATTTTGTTATATTCCAATAGTTGCGTGAAAATAGGAAATTATTGATGATATTTCATGAATTCGACCAAGCTCATTTATTTTTATCACATCTTTCTAATTTTTATGAAATTATGGTATTTTTTATTATTGGTTCTAAAAAAAAGTTTGATTTTTTTTTGGAAGGTTTTGAAGCCGTTCTTTTGATTTCTTTTGGATTGTTTGAATTATGAAATGTTTTCTTCTATTGTTTTAATCTTCTGAAAATTTGCTAAATTTTAACTTTTAAGATTTAATTCAAGATTTTTAATAGTTTTAATAATATAAGTCTGCTGTGTTTTAATTTTTACTTGATCTTTTCATGGAAATTGCACACGCAACGCGTGTTTCTCGATCCCCCTGTGTGTGTGTTGTGTGTTTGTATATATTATGAGCCAATGTCACATATTGTAGAATGAGTCATGACATGTTGGACTAGTAGAAACTTCTATTGGCTCATATTGTATTTTATATATATATATATATATATATATATAAACGAGATATGAACGATAGGCTCATATTCCTATAGGAATCAATGCACATGTTGACCAATAGAAATAGAGTGTACTAGTGCACATTGGTGTACATGGGATGTAGGATCCCATGTATCTTTCTGTAAGAAAAAAAAATACTATTTATTTGTCGTTGGTACCCCTTGGAGTTGAGATAAATATTAATATTAGTTAAATACTAATGTTTAAGTACTTAAAGCTCATCTGGATCAAGAAGCACCATAAAATATAATCAAATTACAGTAAAGCTATGTTGCATGGACGCAAAAAAATACTGTCCATATCGTATGGTGTTTGCATCCGTATTCATGCAACACATGCGATTATATTGTGCCTATCTGAAAATGTTCGGATCTGTAACGTGTCTTTATCTGCATCCGTGTCCATATCCGTTATGGTCGTAGAATGCTCAAGTAGGACTTAAGTACGAGACAACTCCTAGCAATTGTCTTGGTCCATTTCTTTTAACATCATCCTTTAACCTTTCTATATATGCTGAGATTTATTTTCCCTTATTGGGGTAAAGTGCAAAAAAATCCTCATTAGATTTGCATTTTTGTATATAAAGTCTCCTGGTTTTAAAAAACCTCCATTTTTTTTCTCGGTTTACACCCATTTTGTATTCTGTCGTTAATTAAGACTTAAAATGACTAATCTACCCCTCCCTAATTCTAATCCTAATAATAATCATAATCATAATCATAATCATAATCCTAATCCTCCTAACTAATCCAAACCCATCCCCTCCCCTCCCCACCTGAGCCCTCACTACCCTCCCCACGCCCTCCTTCCCTCCGACGAGCTCCCCCTCCTCCTCCTCCTCCTTCTCCTTCCCCCCTCACCCCCTCCTCCTCCTCCTAAGCCCTCACCCCCTCCTCCTCCTCCTCTCCTCCTCCTCCTCCAGCCGTCACTCCCTCCTCCTCCTCCTTTTCCTCTGCTCCACCCCCGAGCTCCCCCCCCCAGCGCCTCCCCTTCCTCCTCTGAACCATCCCGTGCCTACCCCGAGCTCCCCTACTCCTTCCGCCCGTGCCTCCCCCTCCTCCTCCGAACCATCCCGTGCCTACCCCGAGCTCCCCTACTCCTTCCACCCGTGCCTCCCACCAGCCCCCTCCTCCCCCCGCCTCCTCATGTACTACTCCACGCTTCCCCTCGCACCCCGCTGCTGCTGCACCGCCACCTCCGAAGCAGGAGGGGGTATCAGAGAGAGAGGAGGGAGAGAGGGCTGCGGGAGGAGGAGGTCGACGATGCGGGGATGAGGGGGAGAAGGAAGAGGGTAGGAGGAGGAGGCACGATGGGGGGAGGGAGAGGGAGGAGGAGGGGAGGATGAGGAGGAGGAGGTGGGCTGGAGGGGGGATGGGGAAGGGTAGTTTAGGGTTTTTAATTTTTTTTAATATTAAATTCTAACGTTTAGTTGACGGGAGGGGGCATTTTGATCAAAAAAATTATTACGGGAGAGTTTATTTGTTGTAAGCGTCTAATAGTTCTTATTTTGCTTCTGAGGTAAATCTGAGGGGGTTTTTGTACTTTACCCCCGTTATTGGGTATATTATGTGCAAATACTTACAAAAGTATTGTTGTGCAGGTTACAATTGCATGGGTGTACAACTGGGATGTTCACCAGCAAAGAAGCAAACAAGTTGCATTAGAAACTTAATATTTTGAATGGCGCCTTCTTGATTAATAAAAATATTGCATCGATTTCTTCTTTGTCAATCTCATGCATAAAGTTATTTGAAGTATTGTAATGTGTGTGTATTTGAAATTTTAACATTTGATAACTCTCCATGGAGGTTATGATATAATATGTTTGTTGTGTTCTGTTAATTGGTTTTATGATTTTGTCAAATTTGTTTAATATTAAAGTTTTTTCAACTAAATATTCTCAACTATTTAATTTGTTCAACATGATATCATGTACTTTAATATTATACCACTATATACTTTTAACTATTTAAGTTGCTCAAGTCAAGGCAATACCCTCCCAAATGATGCTCTAACCTATCTTTTTTCCTCCAGAAAATTTCAACCAACGAGAAGTAGTTTGATTAAATGGCTAAAAAAAGGAAAATTTTGGGAAAATTACGGATAAAGGGAAGTGGCGCCAATTGTGTTGGCGCCAAATATAAAAATAAAATAAAAAAGAGGTTGGCGCCATTGATGTTGGCACCAACGTATTTTAAAAAAATAAAATAAAAATAGGGTGGGGGCGCCAACAATAATGGCTCCAAAGTTAATTTTCTTAAAAGAAAAAAAATAAGGGCAATGGCTCCAAAGTCATTTAAAAAAAAATATCCTTGGTGCGAACAATAATGGCTCCAAACTAAATTAAAAAAAAAGAGTGGCGCCATTTGGTTTGGCTCCAAACGAAATTCTCAAAATTTTATTTTTTTCCAACTGATCATCCATCCGTCCATTTATTTTTAGTTGTCACGAATTCATGTCTGAATGCATACACATCATTTGCATGCAACGGATTCATTATGATGATACAAATTTATTTCTGAATGCATACACACTAAAACTATATAAGAGGAAAGATGTGAGAAAGAGGAGAGAAGCAACACTAACAGAGAGATATAAGAATTAGTAGCAAAAAAAAGAGAAAGGAGGAGAGAAGCAACACTAGCAGCAGCAGAAAAAGAACAAGAAGAAGAGGAGGAGAAGTTAGCAGAAGGAAATAGCAGAACACAACGACGGCCGTATTTCCGGTAGAACGACAACCGAAAGAGAAATCCAAGAACGTAAAAATCATATATCTCGACTGGTATTTTCTGGAGATGTAAGTTTTGTTTATTTATTTGTATTGATTAAGTTTATTTATTTAAAATAGTTTGCTTACTTAAATAATATGTGTAGTTATATGATTATTCGAATACTGGACATTTACGTAACCATGGTCGATGGTGGCACGTAAGAAATGACGAAAACTTAGCCAAATGGGAGCTAACCTCCCAACAGAAGACTTTGGTTCGGTCTTTTGGATTCCATTATATAAATAAAATTGAGTTTCTGCAACACGACATAGATTTGATTTTTGGTAGAGCATTGGTGGCCCAACCATAATATTTTTCAGTTGCCGGTAGGGGAAATGGCAGTTACCCTTTGGGATATAGCCAACATCACAGGGTTACCTATTACAGGTATGATAGTTTATTACTTAATATCTTAACTTATACCTTGATTTGAGTAATGCAATGTAATAATCTAAATTAATATTGCAGGTGATCATATATATTTCTTAGATCGATCAGATAGTAACGTTCTGATTCCACGGTATCTTGGTGTGTCAGCTCCGACCGAACAGACACAGAAGAATAGATCAGACGTCAACATAAACTGGCTAAGGAATAACTTTATGTATCTTGATCGTACAGCTGAAGGTCCGGTGACTGTTGATGACTATCGGATATGACTCACTAGTAATAATTTAACCATGTATTTAACTATTTATTTCAAATTAAAATGGTTATTATAGTTTGGCCCGTTACACAAATATGACTGGATGCATGGTAATGATATTAGGTATGGTCCTACGAATATTTTGGTATCGATAGACCAATTACCGGTATCAATCGTGAAATTAATATCTTTCCAGTAGCTAGGAGATGGACGGTTGAAATTGTGGACCAGGCTCACTGCAGATATCAGGCTGCCTCTCATTACCATGAACTATTTGACTCGCTATAGTATCATGAGGTAAATAAATTGCATATTTTTAGTAAATTTATTAGACAACCATATGTATTTATTTAAAAATGATTATATGTTATTCTTATTTACTCCATAATGATCAAATAAGTGATATGGATCTCGTACATTATACGGCCCAATTCTTCCGATATTCAGAAGAATTCATTTTTGTATAGTTTGCATAGGTTTTATATCATATGCGACTATCGAACCATGTACCATCCAATAGATCGTGTTTTGCGACAGTTTGCATTGGTTCAAATAATCTCCGATTCTCCAACTGCTAGTAACTATGCCCAATCAAAAGTGCAAGCTCGAGTGCGTAATTTGCTTCCTAGTTGGAATTCGAGATTCGAGGATTGTAGTGTGCGAGATATGTCTTCCTGAATGCAATCATTGGATGAATGTAAGTTGTTATTTTATTAAACTTATCATTATGTTTTGCTAACACATTGTAAAAAATGCTACAGTTTTAGGAGGCGATGCTTACAGAAGTTGGTGGGGAGCCCCGCGTATTTTCAACCAAGATTATAAATTTATGGAGCAGCGTTTCAAACATAGAGCTATCGATGATTGTAGCATGCGCAGTATAATAAATAGATTTGGCCATTTTGTAAGTGTTTGTTTATCAAAACTTTAGTATACATTCACCGTATAATTTATTTCAGTAAATTTATTAGACAACCATCTGCATTTCAGCGTTTAGAATTCGAAGGAGCACTCAATAGTACAATGGAGAGCTCCACGTGGCGACCGCAAGTTACCGATCTCATCCGACTAGTAGTGGATTGGATGGATGATGCCGTTATGCATGGGCCAGAATCCCATATGCCTCATGTAGTTATTCCACCTGATTATCCATCCTACAATGTTCCCCAGAGACAGTACCGTTATTCCAACATATACGAGTCTGAAGAGGAGGCATCTGACCAGGATGGAGAGGGGACTTCCTACTAGGCTGGAGAGTGGACTTCTTATCAGGCTCGAGAGGGGACTTCTTACCAGGCTGGAGAGGAAACTTCTTATTAGGCCGATCCTACAGATTGGTTTTGCTCAACTCCATCAGATTCAATTCCAACTCAAGAGCATATGGACAGTCAAAGTTTGGCTACATATCCACCTCTACCTTCAGAGATTGTTGTTCCACAGAGAGATCGTCAAAATCACAGGCCTGGTACACCCAAATCTTGGGCTCGTTGGTGCAGATATGGTCGTAGTTGATATGTTGTATTTTAATTAATTATTGTATTTCAATTATAATATATGGTACAAAAAGTATTGATTGTATTTCAATTATTGTTTGTATTTCAATTATATATTTACAAAAAGAGAAAATAATTAAAGTTAATTACATAACAACTTGAAAATATCAAATCATCCTCAGTTTTTCTTATTATTTTGTACTTAAAAATATTGAACATCAACAACAATACCGAACAACTTGAAAATATTGAAAGTACTGAAAATAAGTGAAAGTTAACTAGTACATAATTTCACTCTCTTGGCTAATTAATACATTTTCTTCTGTTATGTCCAACTCCACCACAGTTACTACAATGTAAATCTCTTGTAGGTTCATCCTTCGACTTTGTAGGTTTCTTCTTTGGTTTTTCAGCTTTGCGTCTTACATCGGGTACTCTAATTTCTCCTCTAACCAAAACACTTTGAAGATCGTAGGACAGTCAAATTGGTTCCAGCTGCGGATCATATACACTTTTCAACTTGTTAGTAGAAAATATTGAACAATAATAATTTTCTATACTGGTATTGCAAGACTTAGCAGCATAGCATGCATGGACACATGGTATAAATGTATGATGCCACCGTAAACATGAACAATAGCCCTCTTCTAAACGCACTACATACGTTGTACTTATTGCACGATCTAATATTTCAAACGTATAATTATCAAATTGCAACACATGAAGTTGGTGATTTTCTTTATTTATACGAGCTATAGTTTGCAACATTCTAGGACAATAATCTATTTAAAGATTTTCAGCAAATTGTCTATTCTTGTCTTGGAGCGATATAGTCTTGGCTCTAATGCCGTTAAATAGTGTTGTTATCGGTTTATCACGTAAATTCTTAATCCAGTTATTGAACAATTTTGCAAGATTAGAAGTGTTAATATCTAGCCTAGACAAGGAGAATAAGCAGTAATCCAATGTGCAAAATTACGGATTTCATCATTTACTCCAACAAGCAAGTTATACATGTCTATGTTTTCAGTTTTAATAACTTCAAACAAATAATAATAGTATGGTTTATTATATGATCGTGCAAGAGCGTCAAGCATTTGATAAAAAAATTTAATCTTGGTACCGCTTTCATATTATTTTAAAATCCTGAATACAAAAAAAATATGGTGATTCTGGAAAAGTTAAACACATAGCATGAAGCAAACCCTTTTGTTTATCTGATATAAATGAAATCCTACTCCATTCATTAAAATACTTTTCAAAAGATGTTCTTAAACTAGTTAAAAACCATGTCCAAGAATCGGTGCTTTCACCTTCCGCAACAGCATAAGCAATTGGATAAAGTTTATAGTTAGGATCATGAGCACAAGCAATGAATAGAATATCTTCGTATCTAGATGAAAAAAAAGTAGCATCAGTACTAATAACTAGTAAACAATCACTCAAAAAGCCGTCAATACATGATTTGAAACAAATAAAAATTCTTTGAAAGCAATTATTTTCATTAGTCTTTAGAAAGCAACTGCTATATAGATTTGACTCGATAATTCTAAAACCATATTCTTCAAGACTAACATATGCATCAAAATAGCTACCATTTATTTCAGCTAATGCCATCTTCCGAGCTCTCCAAGCTTTGGAATAAGAGATATTTATCTGATGTTCTCTAAGTATATCTCTAACAACTTGTGCTAGACTGCATGACTGATTATCCCTAATTATATCAATTATCTAATTTTTGATCCATGAACTAGTAGCCAACGGATGAGAACCTGTTGTGAGTCCACCTAAACAAGAATGTCAATTTTCTAATGTAGCAATTTTAAAAATATTACCTCTATGAATAGGTCTAGCATATACTCTCCAATCACAAGTTGATTGATTACAAGTATATATAATTCCCTTAGCATTGTTCCCCTCACCAGCGGAACAAGTAAACTTGAGATCAATTGCTAGGTTACTGATAAAAGTTCTAAATGCAAAACGACTATCAAAATATTGTCCGACAAATAATTCAGTAGTGGTAGTATTATTGACAATTTCTTCAAAATCACCATCTATATTTTCAATTAAATCATTACTATCTTTATTACTTTAAACATCAGCTAAATTGTCATCTTTATCTAAAACTAATGTGTTATCTTCTTCGTGAGATGAAAGATGTCGAAAAGAACTAGGAGCTTGTCGAGAAGACATAGGAACTTGTCGAGAAGAACTAGCAACTTGTCGAGAAGAAGTAGGACCCGATTCATAATTAAAAACACGTTGACTACATATATTACCAAATCTTTGTGGTACTTGAGTTATGAAAATACTTATAAATGATGATTGTAAATTTATTTCAACAACAAAACTCCAAGCTTGTTCACAATCTAATAGGAAACAATGTGTACCATAAACGTGTCTTAATATAAGTTCATATTGAATAATTTTTTTTTTCAATAATCAGAATACGTAATATTTCTAATGTAATAATACGATCAGCTATAAAAATTTGGGTAAAAGCTCCTTCATAGGTTAACCCATTTACTGCAACTCCATACAAATACCACAACCTTAGACTTTGATCCATGAATTGAACGATAACTTGATTAACAACAAGAGTAGAGTAGAAAGAAGATAATGGAGAATTGTTGAAGAATTGTAAAAAATTCTACATTCTTCACACTTCTTAAAAAGAGTAAGATACAACGGTTGAAAATTCTAACGTTAAAAATTAGACCGTTGAACAAATTTGAACAGAACGTTAGGTTGGCGCCAAGACAAATGGTGCCAAACCCCAAATTATTTTTTAATTTCGTTTGGAGCCAAACCAAAATGGCGCCACTATTTTTTTATTTTAGTTTGGAGCCATTGTTGTTGGCGCCAAGGACATTTTTTTAATTTAAATGACTTTGGAGCCATTGTTGTTGGCGTCAACCTCCTATTTTTATTATATTTTTTTAAATTACGTTGGAGCCAACAACAATGACGCCAACCACTTTTTTATTTTATTTTTTTATTGGGCGCCAACACAGTTGGTGCCACTTTCCTTTATCCGTAATTTTTCTAAAACTTTCCTTTTTTAGCCATTTAATCAAACCACTTCCCGTTGGTTCAAATTTTCTGTTTTTCCTCATAAGACAAATCTTGGAAACAATTTCATTGGAAATAACATGTACTCCATCATTATTGCTATTTTTTTTCTATGAGTTGTGATGAAGAAGACGTATCCAAAGATTTTTACTTCATCTCCTCATTTAACACATTGTTCTTAGTACGGGTGCAACTCGGACGGGTTGGGTCGAGCTTGTGTTCAATCCGAGTCCAACCCGATGAATCATATGCCTAGATCGAGCCCAAGCCTAACCTCGGGTTCAACATATAAAGCCCATTTTGTGGAAAAATATCAATTTTAAAGCCGGAAGAAACATGTCGAGGACAGAAAAGAAGACGCAACCTAATAGCACGAGTGCAA
Source organism: Iris macrosiphon (assembly GCA_036927795.1). NCBI lineage: Eukaryota > Viridiplantae > Streptophyta > Magnoliopsida > Asparagales > Iridaceae > Iris > Iris macrosiphon. Next base: position 145,186,341 of record JAYESA010000018.1, read on the forward strand.
AACTTTCACACAGCAAACACAACATAAATATATGCATTTTGTACGTGAAAAATTATACGATCGGAGGCCAAACTGTGCTCCTATATGTTTTGCCGGATGATTTGTGCATTGGATCATGTCTAAATCACGGTAACTCTGTTGTTTTGCTTGGAAAAAATCAGAAAATTTTGCTAATGATCAAAATAAAACAAAACAAAACGCATAGTGTTGCATGTATTGGGAGGTGGATGAAACAATTATTGGCCTCTGAATATGAGAGAATAGAATCTAACACGTAGTGCAGGTTTCAATCATTCAAATATTGGTTCCATTGGTAGGAATACACAAATTTTGGGACCAAAGATCATTTTATTATTTTCTACTATTTTCATACAAACATAATCAATTCTAGATTTACTTTTTTGTCATATATTTAGGCCTCAAGATACATTTTTGAGCTCCATCTACTAATGATGCTCTAAGATGGTAGCGGTATTGTCTTTTCTTATATCTTAACTAAACAACAACAACAACAAAGAAAATATATCCGTTAGGGGAAGTAGGTCATCGATGTCAATAAGCAATAATTTCTACTAATGATGCTCTAAGATGACAACATGGGGACGCTTGGGGATGAAAAAAAATTGGAGATGTGGATCCCCTCCTTGATGTGTTTAATAAATAATTAGCAACAAAAAATTAATAAATATTAGTGTACCTTGATGAAAATGTGATTTTTTATTTTATTAATTGATAAGTTAATGTTACTCAACAAAAATTGGAGGAAATGTCTTTGGCTTTTGCAACAACTCCAGAATCCATCATAATAAAAAAAAATTAAGAAAAGCAATAATAGATGTGGAGCAGCCCAAAAAAAATAAAAAATAAAAGACAAACCAAAAGATAATTCAATAGTCATTCATCACAAGATACAAGATATAAAACATAAAATTTTATATATAATTAAATTTTTTCCAACCTTCTTATTGTTTTTTTCTTGTGCATGTGATCTAGTGTATTGCACCTGCTTCTTGTTTTTGTTTTTTTTAGCTGCTTCTTGTCTTTTCCTGGTGCAGGTAGGACTATTCAAAACATCAAGTTTTATATTATATACACAACCTCCTCTTGTATATAATCAAAGGTCATCTACTACAGAAGTTATATATATATATATATATATATATATATATATATATATATATAGAAAAGTTCTCTCCGTTCATTCCAAATTTTATAGTCATTCATCACAAGATACAAGATGTCTGCTTCAACAATAATTGAATAAAAAAAGCAATATGCTGCTTCAATACAGCATCTCGAAGAAAAAAAAAATGCTGCTTCAACATTTGGAAGAAGTCGTGCTTCAACCGAGAGAGGAAATACAGAACAAGGTCCGGAAGAGAGAGAAGCGATAATGATATTTGATTTGTATTTAAGCTGCTCAAGCCAAGTCAGTACAATTTGATTGAAAATAACATGTACTCCAATATGATTGTTATTTTTTTTTCTATGACACTAACGTTTCAGACTGTGATAAAGAAGATCTATCCAAAGATTTTTACTTCATCTCCTCATTTAACTCTCTTACTAAGGGTCAACTCGCACGGATTGGATCGAGCTTGTGCTCAATCCGAGTTCAATCCGATAAATCATATGTCTAGCTTGTAATGTTTGGTTGCTCGGTCAACGAAAATGTGTTAAAGTAAAAATTATTGAATTGTATATCGTTTTTGGTTGAGCGTTCAAAAGATGGTGACAATGTAGTTGATAATATAGTCTCGTATAGAGTTGAAAATGGGATCATGAGATATAGATAATTGAGATTGGTTCATGTCTTATATTGAAATGGGTTCAGTCCAAAATCGTACTTTATAGACCAACTCTGATTCGAATCACACCGCATTTTCAACAACCGCAGTGGAATTTTGGTGGTTGACAGAATATCAATGTTGTAATGCTTGTAATGTTTGTAGAGAAAGAAATGATATAAATGATTAGTGATGTTAACAATATTGCAGCAGAAGTTTCATGGCATAATAAGCATTGTCGTCAAATCATTACATAGTTGCTTGCTGGAAACCAAGTAGGAGCAACAACGAATCAATAACTTTAATGGGCTTCTAGTGAACTATACGGCAAAGAGGCAATACGGAACAAAGGAACTAAAATCATCTCCTGATGCCAAAAAAACAAAACAAAAAGCAAAAAAAATCCACTTCCGCTGCTTTATTTTCGTTAAATTGTCTGACGGAAATTGAACCATCAATTTTTTGCTAGTCTGGCAGAATCTATGCACCTGTCGGTCCGACTGGCAGATTATATTTAATATATATTTCTTCTGAATTAATTTTTGTTGATGTTTTTCACTTTGTTTTGGAAGTTTTAGTCCTATACTGAAAAACCACCAATGTGTATATCTCAATATATAGCTTTGCTTAGTATTGATAGATGCACATAGGGTGGTGGTCCATGTGGATTGACTTTTCTAGAGGGATTAAGTGTGAACCCCATTGTGACAATTTTTATTTTGTCACCACCTTTGGGAAGTTTTTCTTCGGAGCTAGCGACTCAGACTCAGACTCGGGCTCAAGGGTACAAATTGGCGCTTTGTTCGCGCACTTAGCACGTCAGCATCGTCGCATGGCGCTCGTGCGGTCCTTTTAAGCGCGAGTTACATGCACGGTTGCTTGCTCGGACGCATGCTTCGTAGAACCATGCGGTCTGGAGCACATGCGGCCAGGTGCCCATGCGGCCAGGTGCCCATGCGGACAGGTGCGCATGCGGACATGGGCCATGCGAACAGGTGCACATGCGGTCAGGTGCCCATGTGGCCAGGAGCCCTTGCGGCCTGGAGCTATACGGCCAGCAAGTCAGCTTGAGCGAGTCAAGTGTGGAGGGGACAGGGACTGTTGTTGGCGGCTCGTGGCACTCTGTGCCACGCGGCTGCAGCTTTCGGCGCCTGACGACGTTGTCTTCTCTATGCAGTACAGCGGCGCAGGCGGCTCATGCGGCATAGTTTTTTTCTCATGTCGTATGGAAGCTGAAATCCTCTTTAAATAGAGGCTCTCCCCTTTCATTTAGAGAGTTGAAAAAATTGAGAGAGAAAAATTGAGAGCACCAGCAGAACCTGCGGCAGTTTTTATCATCCTTCCAAAGGAATCTTTCGAGTGATCCGAAGATAACTAAGAGTGTTCGAGAAGTTCTCGTGTGAACTTGCTGGATCCTGGGGAAAGATCGTTGTATAGCGCGAATCTTGCATTGAGCTCTGGTGGTTTCGATCACCCTAGCAAGAGTTTTCTTTTTTGTATTTCTGTTCATGTTTTCGTTCTTCTCGGTGTAGCGTTTGTGAACGTAAAAAGAAGAATAATTTTCTGATTCTTGTTGTATTTATATTTTCTTTGGGTTGTCAGCGTGTAATATGTTCCTTGTTTAGTGCTTCTGTGGGATTGTGTGTCACTGTAGACGAACTCTTGTGTGAATCTCAGTACACCAACTTCTCTTCTAGAGTTTGTAGAGACAAACTTTTGTGTCAGTCTCTACTTTGTGGCTACCTCTTCTTCTTTGATCTGACTTCAGGACTAACTGTAACGCCCGTTCCCCCTATTCGGGGAGCGCGGCCAAGAAATACTTACAACCGTTCGATCGGGACAGATTGAATCAAGATCCTTTCCTCGTTATGGATTGGTTTCTTCGGAATCAGGTCCCATATTCAATGGATCATGCCTCAAGGAAGGACTCGGCGGCAGAGTCGAGAGTGTCACGCCCCGATCTCCCGCAGGCAAATCGGCCGTTCCCGCTAGGCGAGAATCACCGCGCCAGCGCTCCCGCGGAACGATCGCTTTGACCCATCCGGGCGTGATGCCGCACGAGCGTTAACCACGCCCGTGCAAGGCCGTGGTTCGTTGGCTGGCGGTAATAGTTCTAAGCCACAGAGTCGCACAGATTGTCCGAGTGCAGCGGAATCATGAACGCATAGGCGATCGGTAACAGGTTCACTGAGTCGACAATATAGCGGAAGCATGGAAACACAAGTTGGAGTAAAGCAAGCTCTTTTATTCATATTGAAACAAGTGTTACAGGCGGCGTATAGCCGAGATTACAAGTCGCTCGAGCACTCTCTCTGAAACATAAAAGTGTGCCAAGTGGCTACATTTATGGATGATATACAGGAACGTTCAAGCGATGTTCAGGCGATGTTCAAGCGATGTTCGGGCGAGACGGTGTTCCAACATTATGTCTTGTATATGTGCTTCAGTTCCGAACACGGCGTTCCAAGGCTCTGAGTTGAACTCTTCGCCTTAGCACGCACGAAGGAGGCATCCGCACCGAACGAGGTTCTCCCGCACCCTGCAAGCAATCTGGTGGGTTATCAGTACATGAATGCACTGGTGGGGAGGCTAAACGCCCGCTCGACAAATCCAAACACGTAATAAAGGTTCCGTGCACCAACTATTAAGTTGTCTTTCTAGTTGAGCCTAGGATCAGTTTCATGCAGACATTGAATAGCTTAACGCGTGTGGCAGTGCGCCGTGCGATATAAGAGGAAACACGGCGAGACTTACCAACTTACCATTTGTCCTTCCCTGTCCAAGGCAAATCAAGTTAATCCAAGCAGAAACATGTATAAACATTCAGGAGCAAGGCATATGCAAACACAAGCGCTTTAGTGCGAGATCCCGTTCTGGGTGTACGGGTTACAGGAAATATCAGGCGTGTTGCATACGATGATCGAGTGCTCTTTATGCACAAGTGTTGTTATATCATGATCGTTCAGGTGTTCAGTTATTCTCGATGCGATGCAGTAACTCGCACGCGGGTAGCCGCTAAGCGAGGATGACTTATCTATATGAACATGAGGTCACTGGCACGGCGCCATAATGGACGGTCTAGTCTCAGTACGGAACGTCATGCGACGCATAGAGCAGGACATCCCAGGGCATTCCGTCCTATAGCAGGCGACTATCAGGAGTTCCGTCCGGATCAGATCGGTGCCAGTGCCCCAGCGACCGTCTGCGGAACTAAAACCTTGTTTCCAAGTTGTCCTGTAACCATGCAAGTCTCTAATCTTCAGGGTCAGGTCAGGTACAGGAACAAGTTCAGGGCAGGATATATATATAGAACAAGCTTCATGGAACAAGTTCAAGTCAGGATATATATATATTTGTAACTTGTTGAGGCAGGGTCAGGATTACTCTAAATGTTGAGTATCGGCTCCACGAGCCATTTGATTCAGTACAGGACAGTATTGCTCAACGAGCAGGGATTCTTGGATCACAGGATTGGTGCAGGTTCCCTGGTTCGGGAATTGCCTTAGCGACCTAACGGTCCCAGGTATATTCAGGTTTATTCATGCACGGAACGACTATCAAGTAGTCTTCCGAGGAGAACCTAAATGAATGCATGACAAGCAGAGTGTTTCACGGTCGGGGCATAGTTATACAGCAAGCATTAAGACTAGGCAATACATAAAAGCAGGCAAGCATGCACTTGTATAACTTAAGCATTCAAGTTCGCTCGGGCCCGAAGGAAAGCCGAGCGAAACCGTACGGGGCCTTTCCGAGCAAAGTTATCTAGGGTTGTACAGTGTTAGGGAGTGAACAGTGCACTACTGAATATACGTTTGTGTCATTCTACTCGAGGCATAGCGGGTCCAGTTGCACGAGGCAAAGGTAACATGCGAGGGTCTGAATATATATCAATATTTCATTTCCATGTTCTAGCATAAGCAATACAAGTTGGGATTATTCCCTTAGCTAGGTGCGTTGTATTCTTATTAGCATGCAGGGGTGATTCACCTAGCGACTAGCATGTATCATTCCATATTTTATGTGTGCTGGCTAAGCAAAGACAAGTTCACCGTAGCCACCCACCTTAGCGATGATCCGCCTCGGTCGAGTGATACTGCGAGCGAGCCTCTGAAAGCCTAAGCCGAACTCCTGTAGGGACCAAGTCTGGATATCCTTGCCTCAAACGAGTTGCCTCGCTGAGGGAGGCAGGTCGGGACGTTTGCACTTTGTCGTTTGAATCGGCAGTCCGCTAGAGCGGAACGGGGCATTACATTATCCACCACTCAGAAAAAGTCTTATCCTCGAGACTTCCTGAGGGCAAGTCATACTATCGAATTTCGAATCTAGCCCAAGCGTAGCTATCGGTACCACTAGGTCCATTGGAACACAAAATCCCCTACTCGATGCTTACATCGTGTCGCGGGTATACTGAGTCAGTCTCATTGCGCCTTGGCGCGGGACAAGTTTCTTAACACGAGGCACGTTTCAATCGATCTTGGATAGCGATCTAAGGCTGAGGCAAACTTATACAAGTCGTTATGCTTGTTCAGGAGGATTTTCACTTGCACTAGCATTTGAGATCAGCATATCGCATGTCTGGATCGTACACATATTCGAAGCGTCCCTCAAACACATGCATGTCAACCAACTTAGCGATAGCGAAGTCTTAGCACTCGAGTTTCACATTTCTTAAGTCTTGGATCGTGCACATATTCAAAGCGCCCTTCAAACACATGCAGTCAACCAAACTTAGAGATAGTGAAATCGGACAAGCTACTTGCGAAAATTTCAAGGGTTCAATCCAATTCCATATAAATCACCAGGATACTTCCAACAGAGTCAATCAAATCTGATTTCCATATCATTTCCATTTCAACCAAGTATTTGGACTACCGTTAAACACGATCAATCTGATACCGACTAGCGTCCATCCATTTGGGTCAACTTAGCATACGTTATCGCTCCCAAGTCTAACCCTAAATCTTGTTGCCCCAGTTGTGATGCTTTATACAAGCAATATGATAAAGTCGGTAGCACAGGCTCATTCACTCGGCACAGGGTCGTCTGCCCTATCACTAGGTCAGCTCACAAGGTCATAGGTACAGGTTCAAGCATATCGCGATTCATCGTACAAATTTGTTGCACGATGCTCGCCCCAATTCCTAGGGTCAAACCATTGTTCATTCACAGGGGGTATTCTACCCAAGCTCGTTTCACTCAGATTTCTAAACATCGAGCACAGATTTACCTACTCTCATTAACACGTTCGTTTTTACAGGGGACGAGTCCGTTCGATAAAATCTAAAATATATCCAAGTTGCAGGATAAGCCTAGTGGTTTGCATATTCTATCCCTCAATTGATAGAATCATATCCATTACAAGCCTAGTCCACCAAGCCAAGATTCAATTCTAAACCTTAGATTATTTCTCCAAGTCGTTCAACCTGATTCACGTATTCGTTCATAAACCATCAAACATGATTCATTCCAGGTTCTAGGCTTACTAGTCCATTAAAATATTTCAATCACTTGCATTTCAAATTCGTCTTATCGTGTCGAGCCAGAAGTCAAGACGATCCATATGTTGTCACGTCTCGGTCTCCCGTAAGTTCGATCATCCACGTTGGACGTGAGATCATCACGTCAACGCTCCCGCTGGATAATCGTCCTAATCCGGGCGTGGCGCATGTGCGGCATAGAGTTATGCTCGTACAAGACAAGAACGTTTGAATATATTATGGCCATCTTCGACACAATCGAGACATCTTATCCTTTAACCTTTTTAATTCCATCCAACTGTAAATCCACCAAGTAAAATCCGTTTATGCAGTGATTGTAGTTCGTTCTTCCAAACTCCAAGCAAGATCTGTTATCGCTTATATCATTCCCAGAAACCTAATATTTTCTTTGCTTGTATCGATCCATGCTATCTTCAAATTATCGATACCAAGTCAAATTTATATTCTGAAGCCAAATATTCACTCTCGGGTTAACTTGTTCGAGCGATAACTTATTCACGTACAATCCGTTTGTTTAAATCCGAAACCGCTCGCACGATTCTCCAATTTCCAACAAGTTTTCCTTAACCAAGATATTGGTTTCTATTTCCAAGAATTTCTATTCGATATAAGCTATATCATTTATTCAAGTTATTCTCAATATCGTTCAGTCTTGACTATCGCATGGGTTATGGATCCGTTTGGAAATGATCCATCCACCACTCGGAATCGAGTCATTCAATCAAGTTCTTAATCGGTGCTCGCATTTTCGTTAGCTTACTCACTAACTCGTTCCACAATTTCTAGCACGATACTCAGGCTCGCCTGATAAAATCCAATCTCATTATATATTCTGGATTGATAGTCATCCAAGCAACTATACTTGATTTTGTCTTCCAACAAGAATCATCGTTCGAACTATTTCCATAACCAAGCATGATTCGCCTAAGCGATAAATCCGATGAAGTCTATCGATTTGCAGCTCTAAGTCTGACTTGTAACATTCCTGAACGATATCCAAATCTCATTTATAACTGGCTTGCACCAAAGGGTCTTGGTGCGCGATATTCTACACAACTTAGCCGAAAGGCTGAGTGCATAGCTAACCGTTCGGGCAATATTCGTTTTCGCACTAACCAGTTGGGTAAACATGTATAGGCATTTAGGTTGCACACAATGCACGAGTCTAGCACGAATCTAATCCCATAAGGACTAGCACAGGATGGCACAAAGGCCCTAGCAACACAATTTCATACAAGCGATCATACTATTCAAATGCAACTCTTTGAAAGTATTTAGACTTATTGTTTGGAACATCCCATCGAGGCATTGAGAGAGTGTGTGCACATAACCCACGAACGAGCTTTCAAAACAGAGATATTGGAACGAAGTTCAAAAGCGTATAAGCCAGGCTCTGATACCAATCTGTCACGCCCCGATCTCCCGCAGGCAAATCGGCCGTTCCCGCTAGACGAGAATCACCGGGCCAGCGCTCCCGCGGAACGATCGCTTTGACCCATCCGGGCATGATGCCGCACGAGCGTTAACCACGCCCGTGCAAGGCCGTGGTTCGTTGGCTGGCGGTAATAGTTCTAAGCCACAGAGTCGAACAGATTGTCCGAGTGCAGCGGAATCATGAACCCATAGGCGATCGGTAACAGGTTCACTAAGTCGATAATATAGCGGAAGCATGGAAACACAAGTTGGAGTAAAGCAAGCTCTTTTATTCATATTGAAACAAGTGTTACAGGCGGCGTATAGCCGAGATTACAAGTCGCTCGAGCACTCTCTCTGAAACATAAAAGTGTGCCAAGTGGCTACATTTATGGATGATATACAGGAACGTTCAAGTGATGTTCAGGCGATGTTCAGGCGATGTTCGGGCGAGGCGGTGTTCCAACATTATGTCTTGTATATGTGCTTCAGTTCCGAACACGGCATTCCAAGGCTCTGAGTTGAACTCTTCGCCTTAGCACGCACGAAGGAGGCATCCGCACCGAACGAGGTTCTCCCGCACCCTGCAAGCAATCTGGTGGGTTATCAGTACATGAATGCACTGGTGGGGAGGCTAAACGCCCGCTCGACAAATCCAAACACGTAATAAAGGTTCCGTGCACCAACTATTAAGTTGTCTTTCTAGTTGAGCCTAGGATCAGTTTCATGCAGACATTGAATAGCTTAACGCGTGTGGCAGTGCGCCGTGCGATATAAGAGGAAACACGGCGAGACTTACCAACTTACCATTTGTCCTTCCCTGTCCAAGGCAAATCAAGTTATTCCAAGCAGAAACATGTATAAACATTCAGGAGCAAGGCATATGCAAACACAAGCGCTTTAGTGCGAGATCCCGTTCTGGGTGTATGGGTTACAGGAAATATCAGGCGTGTTGCATACGATGATCGAGTGCTCTTTATGCACAAGTGTTGTTATATCATGATCGTTCAGGTGTTCAGTTATTCTCGATGCAATGCAGTAACTCGCACGCGGGTAGCCGCTAAGCGAGGATGACTTATCTATATGAACATGAGGTCACTGGCATGGCGCCATAATGGACGGTCTAGTCTCAGTACGGAATGTCGTGCGACGCATAGAGCAGGACATCCCAGGGCATTCCGTCCTATAGCAGGCGACTATCAGGAGTTCCGTCCGGATCAGATCGGTGCCAGTGCCCCAGCGACCGTCTGCGGAACTAAAACCTTGTTTCCAAGTTGTCCTGTAACCATGCAAGTCTCTAATCTTCAGGGTCAGGTCAGGTACAGGAACAAGTTCAGGGCAGGATATATATATAGAACAAGCTTCATGGAACAAGTTCAAGTCAGGATATATATATATTTGTAACTTGTTGAGGCAGGGTCAGGATTACTCTAAATGTTGAGTATCGGCTCCACGAGCCATTTGATTCAGTACAGGACAGTATTGCTCAACGAGCAGGGATTCTTGGATCACAGGATTGGTGCAAGTTCCCTGGTTCGGGAATTGCCTTAGCGACCTAACGGTCCCAGGTATATTCAGGTTTATTCATGCACGGAACGACTATCAAGTAGTCTTCCGAGGAGAACCTAAATGAATGCATGACAAGCAGAGTGTTTCACGGTCGGGGCATAGTTATACAGCAAGCATTAAGACTAGGCAATACATAAAAGCAGGCAAGCATGCACTTGTATAACTTAAGCATTCAAGTTCGCTCGGGCCCGAAGGAAAGCCGAGCGAAACCGTACGGGGCCTTTCCGAGCAAAGTTATCTAGGGTTGTACAGTGTTAGGGAGTGAACAGTGCACTACTGAATATACGTTTGTGTCATTCTACTCGAGGCATAGCGGGTCCAGTTGCACGAGGCAAAGGTAACATGAGAGGGTCTGAATATATATCAATATTTCATTTCCATGTTCTAGCATAAGCAATACAAGTTGGGATTATTCCCTTAGCTAGGTGCGTTGTATTCTTATTAGCATGCAGGGGTGATTCACCTAGCGACTAGCATGTATTATTCCATATTTTATGTGTGCTGGCTAAGCAAAGACAAGTTCACCGTAGCCACCCACCTTAGCGATGATCCGCCTCGGTCGAGTGATACTGCGAGCGAGCCTCTGAAAGCCTAAGCCGAACTCCTGTAGGGACCAAGTCTGGATATCCTTGCCTCAAACGAGTTGCCTCGCTGAGGGAGGCAGGTCGGGACGTTTGCACTTTTCCGTTTGAATCGGCAGTCCGCTAGAGCGGAACGGGGCATTACAGAGAGGGGCCTTTCCGTTGCGCTGGTTTCCTTGCCCGTTTTTGTGCCGCTTAGTTGCTTTCTTGTTGGTTTTATGACTTGTATTTTCTTGAACGGTTTCGATGGATTTTATTGCTTTCTTTCTTAGGATCTCGCAATTTTATATCGAACCTCGGAGACCGAAGCAGGAGATATTGATAATCTGTTGGTGCGTGCAGGTGATCGGGTAGACGACGCACGCGCGGAGTCTTGAAGTTCTCCCTTTTCTCTCCTAGTTCTCCAACTTGTGATTGACTTTATTTCGATTAGCACCCTTCTGCCAAGTCTTCACTCTAAATAATAATTGACTCATTATGCATTCCTCTCCAACGATATCATAATAAGAATAAAACTGAGTCAAAGGAAAAGAGTAGAGTTAGACTTGAAACACTTGAAATGCTTGTCACTTAGAATGCTCAAACGATCTCACTAATGCGTGCTTGTCCGCTATGCATTTGTATATTCATGTTTCAGTTGTAGCTAGAACTTATTCTATATAACTGTATGGATGTATTGTGCAAACTATATTAAAATGCAATCACTTGGACAGGAAGTCTATGCCAAATGCACTATGCTAAAGTAGATGTACACATTCTTGTGGTTTGAATGCTCTATCTATTAATTTAGTGTCAATGCGTAGTTCGGTACAACTTGTGCACAAGGTTTAGTTCCTGCAAACGGTGCACGGGACACTGGGGCCGATTTGTTCTGGGCGAAACTCGGATAGCTACGCTAGAGAGACTAGCACGGGTAAGGCGGGGGAGGCCTTGTAGCGGACTTCCTATCCGAGCTGCAAGGGTCACTGCTTACTGTAGCTATTGTCCACGGTGGCAATGATATGCCATGACCAAATGTATATATGTTTCTGCATTGCTTGCTCAAACTAATGGTGTCTTCGTGGCAGGGAAGGACATGGTAAGTATTATGCAGGCAGTTCAGACGGGAAGGTAAAGAGTCACCTAACGGTGGCCTATTTGTTTCGATGAATTGATTTCTTGATGCTTGCATGAAAATTAAACTAAGGCAAGAATAGAAAGACCACAATAATATTGCATGCTTCATATGAACAAATTTAGATTTGGTTAGTTGGGTTAGCTCGCCCTCACCAGTACTTTTCATAGTACTGACCCTTGTTGCAGCAGGTTCCCAGAGCCCGAGCGACGCGGCAAGGAGCTGAAGATTCTTCCTTCTCCAACCAGTCCAGTATCCGACGCATTCCGTTCATGACTTTTGAAGCTTGTACAAAGCACTTGGAGCAGGCACAACCCTTATATGCGGCTCCGTGGCAAGGCGATAGCTTCGCCGTCTATATTGTTTTGAAGTTTTAGTAAAAGGATGTGATGTATGGGAACGGCTATCTCATTTTGTATCCAAGTTGTAAGCCATTGTGGCATCCTTCTCATTTTGGGTCAAGAGTCTGTAAATAGATGTTTATTATCAATAAAAAGAAAACTTTTCTATACCTCAATGTGTGTTATCTTATTTGTGTACTCTGTTGCATATGTTCTAAAGATCATCATTATGCCTAGGCCTTGCGCACGCACGCCCTACGCATGCACGACATCACGCCCAGGGGACGATTACCGAGTGGACAAAATCGGGGCGTGACATAGTGGTATCAGAGCAAAGCTTCAGATCCTTTGATCTCGAGTTGGAATGTTTTCCTAAGATGACCCTGTCCCGGCCGAGTTAACTCTTGAATCAATTGGTGCAAAATGAGATACGTTGCATACAGTAAGTCCGTAATACTCTATGAGACTGATATAAGTTACTTGTTTCAGCATAAATGGCTCGAACCCAAGCAACAGGCCAAGTTGATGCAAGTACTTCAGGCACTTCGGCTAGTTTTGAGAGCCAGTGAACTGCGCCCTTTGTCGATCCGGTCGAACGAATGATGCAAATGCTGGAAGTGCAACAGAAGAAGGATGAGGCCCGATAAGACAAGTTCGAGAAAAATCTAGAAGCTTGATTCGAGATCCAGCAGAAGTAGGTGGACGCTCTGCAATAAATTGTTCAGATCTTGGCTTCTAACCAATCCGCAACAACAATAGTGAAACCAAGAGAGCCAGCAACAAATGAAGTCATAGTGCCCCAAAATGCAAAAAAGAAGGATGTGACTGCCTTCGACTTTGCTGACTTTAAGAAGGTCTGCAATACGTCCTTCCGAGGGACGGAGGATCTGGTCGTAGCGCTAGATTGGTTGGTTGAGTTGGAAGACCACTTTAATCTTTTGGAAGTACCCGACGACAAACGAGTCGCCTGCGCCCAACTCCAGCTTCGGATGAACGTGCATGATTGGTGGGATGTACACCGAAGATCGCTCTCTGTTGGTGATGATGGTGAGACGATCCCTTGGTCCACCTTCTGTGGCACCTTTAAAGAAGAATTTACCCCCCACCCATTCATCGTCAGAAAGAGAACGATTTCGTGCGTCTACAACAAAGAATGATGACGGTGAAGCAGTATGCCGCAGAATTCAATCGGTTGGCGAAGTTTGCTAGTTCTTACCTGCCCAATGCAGCAAGTCGAGCCAGGCAATTTGAAGGCGGCCAACGACCTTCCATTCATGTACGCGTAGTTGCTCCGCAATACGAGACGATGAGGGAAGTCCTTAACCATGCCCTTGTCCTGGAGCCGCAATATCCTTCTACTACCGCAGGCGCTGTACAACATTCTCATCACAAGCGCTAAGGTAATATATGAGGAAACAATGCTAACAAGCGTCCAAATCATGATGGCAACCAGGGCAACAATCAGGGGGAAACCAAGGGCAGCGCTGTGCAAAATACAACCGTACAGGGCACCAGGCTAGCGAATGTCGAAATCAGGGATGCTTCAACTGTGGTCGGCTGGGCCATTATGCTCGTGACAGTCTTGATCGCCCCAACCGAGTCCTTCAGCGCCATACAGAACAGCAAAATTCAGTTCAAGGACCCCAAGCGAATCGGGCTGCGCAGCAACAAGAGCATCGTCCGAACACTGGGGGCCGAGTCTATGCCTTGACGAGGGATGAGGCGCTTGCTTCGAACATCGTAGTGTCAGGCATGTTGCTATTCAATAATGTGCCTGTACGAGTGTTATTTGATTCAGGTGCCACCCACAGTTTTGTGTCAACAAACTTTGCTAGGGAACATAGATTCATTCAAACCCCGTTAGGCCTAAGGCTTAGCGTCAGTACTCCGTCAGGGATGAGCTTGCCTGCTGATTCGGTTTGTCGTGACGACTACATTTGCATCGGAGGAAGAAAATTGTCACTTGATGCGATAGTTCTAGACATAGGGGACTACGATATCATTCTGGGAATGAATTGGCTTGGCGCTTGTTCAGCTACTATCGATTGTGCGGAGAAGAAAGTCGTATTTCGTCTTCCTGGCGAGATCGAGTTTTGCTATTCGTGCAGTCCACGGTCGAAAGCGTTGAATGCCTGCATGGTGATATCAGCAATATCTGCTCGACGGATGATTTACTCCGGCTCTGTAGGGTACCTGGCTTCTGTTCGAGACACTCGGCAAGATTGCGCAAATATTGAGTCCATTCCCGTTGTGGCAGATTTTCCCGACGTGTTCCCAGATGAGTTGCCCGGTATGCCGCCCGATCGAGAGACAGAGTTCACTATCGACACATTTCCAGGAACCTAACCCATTTCAAAACCTCCGTATCGAATGGCACGGGCAGAACTAAAAGAGTTAAAAATTTAGCTGCAGGAATTGCTTGATCATGGGTATATCCGGTCTAGTGTGTCTCCGTGGGGTACACCGGTACTGTTCGTTAAGAAGAAGGATGGTTCGATGAGACTCTGCATCGACTATCGGGAATTAAACAAAGCAACTGTTCGAAACAAATATCCCCTCCCCGGTATAGACGATCTTTTTGATCAGTTACAAGATGCAACAGTATTCTCGAAAATTGATCTCCGTTCGGGTTACCATCAGCTCAAAATCAAGCCGGATGATGTGCTGAAGTCAGCCTTTCGCACTCGCTACGGCAACTATAAGTTTTTGGTAATGTCGTTTGGTTTGACCAATGCCCTATAGCCTTTATGGGTTTAATGAACCAAGTGTTTCGGCCGTACCTCGATAGATTTGTAGTAGTGTTCATTGATGATATCTTGATGTATTCAAAGAATGGGGCGGAGCATGCAAAGCACTTGCGGACCGTGCTACAAACCCTTCAAGACAACAAGTTGTATGCGAAACTGAGTAAGTGCAAATTTTGGCTGAGCAGTGTATCTTTCCTTGGGCACATCATTTTTGCGGGAGGTATTTCAGTCGATCCGAAGAAAGTGGAGGCCATTGTCGAGTGGAAGCGACTTGCATCCGTTAGTTAAATTCGGAGCTTTCTTGGGCTAGCAGGCTACTACAGGCGGTTCGTAAAGGATTTTTCCAAACTTGCCTCACCTCTGACTCGCCTCACACAGAAGGGAGTCGCATTTGAGTGGTCCGTCGACTGCGAAACTTTATTTCAAGAGTTAAAGCATCGCCTAACCTGTGCCCCGTTACTTGCACTACCGGACTAGACTTCGGGATTCCAAATCTTTAGCGACGCTTCAGGGCAGGGCTTAGGGTGTGTACTTATACAGCAAGACAGGGTGATAGCCTATGCATCCAGACAGCTGAAAAAGCATAAAAAGAATTATCCCACGCATGATTTGGAACTGGCAGCAATTGTGTTCGGGTTGAAGTTGTGGCGACAATACCTTTATGGAGTGCCTTGCCGAATCTATACTGACCACAAGAGTTTAAATTACTTATTCACCCAAGCAGATCTGAACCTACGACAACGGCGTTGGCTAGAATTGATAAAGGATTACGACTTGACGATAGACTACACCTGGCAAGGAAAATATGGTAGAGGATGCGTTGAGTCGTGTCTTTACGGGATCTCTGTCCGTCGATCGCAGGTTACAAAGGGAGTTAGAAGAAATAGGCATTAAACTCCGAATTCGTTATCGCAGCGCGCGGGTTTCTCAGATGTGATTTGTACCCAATCTGATAGAGAGAGTCATATCTACTCAAAGGGACGACCCATTCCTCCAGAAAATGTGGGAGCAGGTTCAAGCGGGGAAGGCGAAAGACTTTGTGGTAGATGAGAATGGGGTGTTGCGAGTGAAGAAAAGGCTATGCGTCCCCAATGATTCAGAACTCAGAGAGAAAATACTTACTGAAGCACATTATGCAGCCTATACAATCCATCCCGGAAGCACAAAAATGTATAGAAACCTTCGTACTGTCTTCTGGTGGCATGACATAAAGAAAGATGTGGCGCTCTTTGTGTCAAAATGCATAACCTGTTAGAGGGTGAAAGCAGAGCATCAGAGGTCGGGCGAAGAAATGCAGAATCTTGCTATCTTAGAATGAAAGTGGGAGCACATCAGCATAAACTTTATTGTTGGTCTGTCAAGGATGCAATGGGGGAACGACGCAATCTGGGTCATCGTCGACCGGTTAACCAAGTCTGCACACTTTATTGCCATTAAAAGTACTTGGGGCACCGATCGCCTTGCCCAGACCTACCTTGACGAGATAGTCCGGCTGCACGGAGTGCCAGTTTCCATAGTATCAGATCGGGACGGACGGTTCATCTCACGTTTCTGGGCAAGCCTTCAGTCGTCGATGGGGACCAAGTTCAAATTCAGCTCAGCCTACCATCCTCAAACCGATGGCCAGACAGAACGGGTGAATCAGGTACTAGAAGACATATTGTGCCTCTGTGTGATCGATTCAAAGTCAAGTTGGGACGTCAACCTGCCGCTAGCCGAATTTGCTTACAACAACAGTTATCAGTCTAGCATCCAGATAGCTCCGTATGAGGTGCTGTATGGGTGGAAGTGTAGGTCACCAATCTGCTGGGATAAAGTTGGGGAGAGGCAAATCCTTGGGCCAGAACTGGTTAAACAAACAGTCCAGAAGGTTCGGCTGATTCGAGAACGGTTAAAAGTAGCACAAAGTGGGCAAAAGAGCTATGCCGATGTTCGTCGTCGCCCCCTTGAATTCCAAGAGGGGGACCATGTGTTCCTAAAAGTCTCGCCCATTCGTGGTGTTACGAGATTCGGGATAAAAGAAAAGTTAAGTCCGAGATTTGTTGGCCCGTTTGAAATTCTCAGACGAGTGACTTCAGTTGCTTACCAAATTGCCTTGTCGCCAGTACTATCTGACGTGCACGATATTTTTCATGTATCTCAGCATAAAAAATATGTGCATGACCCAAACTATGTGGTAGACTTTGGTCAGTTAGATCTGCGGGCGGACTTGTTGTACGTCGAAGAACCCGTCCAGATCTTGGAGCATAAGGAAAAGTAGTTACGAAATTGGGCAGTATCGCTAGTGCGCGTTCTTTGGCGAAACCACGCGATCAAAGAATCGACGTGGGAACTCGAATCTGATATGAGGGAAAGGTTTCCCTCATTATTCCTTAGGTGTAGGTTCTATTCCTAAGTTTCGGGACGAAACTTTCTTTTTGATGGTTATGATGTAACGCCCTGTTCCCCCTATTCAGGGAGCGCAGCCAAGAAATACTTAAAATCGTTCGATCGGGACAGATTGAATCAAGATCCTTTCCTCGTTATGAATTGGTTTCTTCGAAATCAGGTCCCATATTCAACGGATCGTGCCTCAAAGAAGAACTCGGCGGCAGAGTCGAGAGGGGCCTTTCCTTTGTGCTGGTTTTCTTGCTCGTTTTTGTGTCGCTTAGTTGCTTTCTTGTTGATTTTATGACTTACATTTTCTTGAACAGTTTTGATGGATTTATTACTTTTATTCTTAGGATCTCGTAATTCATATCGAACCTCGGAGACTGAAGTAGGAGATAAAGATCATCTGTTGGTGCATGGAGGTGATCGGGTAGACAATGCACGCACGGAGTCTTGAAGTTCTTCCTTTTCTTTCCTAGTTCTCCAACTTGTGAGTGGCTTTATTTCGATTAGCACCCTTCTGCCAAGTCTTCACTCTAAATAATAATTGACTCATTATGCATTTTGCTCCAACAATATCATAATAAGAATAAAACTGAGTCAATGGAAAAGAGTAGAGTTAGACTTGAAACACTTGAAATGCTTGTCACTTAGAATGCTCAAACGATCTCATTGATGCGTGCTTGTCTGCTATGCATTTATATATTCATATTTCAGTTGTAGCTAGAACTTATTCTATATAACTGTACGGATGTATTGTGCAAACTATATTCAAATACAATCACTTGGACAGGAAGCTATGCCAAATGCATTATGCTAAAGTAGATGTACACATTCTTGTGGTTTGAATGCTCTATCTATTAATTTAGTGTCAATGCATAGTTTGGTCGGACAACTTGTGCATAAGGTTTAGTTCCTGCGAACGACGTCCGGGGCATTGGGGCTGATTCGTTCCGGGCGAAACTCGGATAGCCACCCTAGCGAGACTAGCACGGGTAAGACGGGGGAGGCCTTGTAGCGGGACTTGCTACCCGAACTGCAAAGGTCACCGCTTACTGTAGCTATTGTCCATGGTGGCAATGATATGCCATGACCAAATGTATATATGTTTTTGCATTGCTTGCTCAAACTAATGGTTTCTTCGTGGCAGGGAAGGACATGGTAAGTATTATGCAGGCAGTTCAGACGGGAAGGTAAAGAGTCACCTAACGGTGGCCTATTTGTTTCGATGAATTAATTTCTTGATGCTTGCATGAAAATTGAACTAAGGCAAGAATAGAAAGACCACAATAATATTGCATGCTTTATATGAACAAACTTGGATTTGGTTAGTTGGGTTAGCTCGTCCTCACCAGTACTTTTCATAGTACTGACCCTCGTTGCAGCAGGTTCCCCGAGCCCAAGCGACGCGGCGAGTAGCTGAAGCTTCTTCCTTCTCCAACCAGTCCAGTATTCGATATATTCCGTTCGTGACTTTTGAAGCTTGTACAAAGCACTTGGAGCAGGCGCAACCCTTATATGCGGCTCCGTGGCAAGGCGATAGCTTCGCCAGCAGGTGTCTATATTGTTTTGAAGTTTTAGTAAAAGGATGTGATGTATGGGAACGGCTATCTCATTTTGTATCCAAGTTGTAAGCCCGTGTGGCATCCTTCTCGTTTTGGGTTAAGAGTCTGTAAACAGATGTTCATTATCAATAAAAAGGAAACTTTTCTATGCCTCAATGTGTGTTATCTTATTTGTGTACTCTATTGTATATGTTCTAAAGATCATCATTATGCCTAGGCCTTGTGCACGCACGCCCTACTAGTGCACGGCATCACGCCCAGGGGACGATTATCGATTGGGCGAAATCGGGGCGTGACACTAACAATCTCAAGACAAGATTCGAGTTAGAATGGACAATCGCTCAAGCCTTCTCGATAGTAGCTTTCAAAAGCTTGAGAAGTTTGATGACGAATACTACAACATTTGGAAGAGGAAGATCCCCTTGAATCTTGGTCTTGTCAAAGTTGCTTATGTATTGATTGATCCTGAATCTGTAACACCCCATTCCGTTAAAGAGTACTGCCGACTCAATCGGCAATCGTGTAGCTGTCCCGACCCGCTTTGCCTCAAAGAGAATGCAAAGGATATCCAGACTTGTCCCTACAGGAATTCGGCTTAGGCTTTCAGAGGCTCGCTTGACGTATCGCTCTACCGAGGCGAATCATCGCTAAGGTGGGTGGCTACGGTGAACTTGTCTTTGCTTAGCCAGCACACATAAAATCTGGAATATTTTATGCTAGTCGCTAGGTGAATCACCCCCTGTATGCTAATAAATCCAACGCACCTAGCTAAGGAAATAATCCCAACTTGTATTGCTTGCTAGAACATGGAAAATGAAATAATGCTAATATTCAGACCCTCGCATGCTAAGTCCCTTAACGGTTTCATCTCTCGGCTTACCTTCGGGTCCGAGCAAACGTGCCTGCTTACGTTCCTTAGAAACGCATGCTTGTCTGCTTGAATGTTGCCTTGTTTTCATCCAACTCCGGGAGACTACTCAGTAGTCGTTCCGTGTATGATTGACCCTGCTAGTATCCTGGACCGTTAGGTCACCAAGCAGCCCCGAACCAGGGGAATGCATCAAGGCAAGTTACTGTACAGAATCATGATTCAAGTATACCGTGTACTCGTGTACTCGTGTTCCCGTGCACTCGTGTTCTCGTGTTCTCTTGTTCTAGTGCACGCGTGTTCTCGTGTTCCCGTGTATCTCGTGATAATTGGAAGACCCAAATTATGCATGTCGCGGACAACTCGGAAACGAGGTATAGTTCCACGGACGGTCACCGGGGCACTGGAACCGATCCGATCCGGATGGAACTCACGTTATTGTACAGTCCATTGTGCTGGACGGGATGGCATGTAGCGCCCCTTGTTCTTTCGCTGCATACATTCTCTCCAGTGACTGAACCGTATTGTATAGTCCATTGTGCTGAACGGGATGGCATGTAGCGCTCCTTGTACTTTCGCTGCATACCATTAACCGTCAGTGACTATCATCCATAATGGCTTTGCCAGCGACTCTTGTTCATATAGATAAGTCATCCTCGCTTAGCGGCTATCCGCGTGCGAGTCACTGCATCGCATCAAGAACAACTGAACACCTGAACGATCATGTTAAAACGACCCTCGTGTTTGCATATGCTATGCCTTCTGAATGTTATACTTGCCCATGCTTGAATTAACAATGTTTGCCTTGGACAGGGAAGGAGATGGTAAGTTGGTAAGTCTCGCCGTGTTTCCTCTCATGTTGTACGGCGCACTGCCCGACACGTTAGGCTATTCAATGTTTGCATGAAACTGATCCTAAGGCAACTATAAAGACAACTTAATAGTTGTGCACGGAACATGTATTACGTGTTTGGATTTATCGAGCGGGCGAGTAGCTTTCCCACCAGTGCATTCAATGTACTGATAATCCACCAGTTTGCTTGCAGGGTGCGGAACCTCGTTCGGTGCGGATGCCTCCAACGTGCGTGCTAAGGACAGGAGTTCCCTCTGATGCCTTACAACGGTGCGTCCAGAACTGAAGCACATATACAAGACATAATGTTGGAACATAGCCCGAACTCGTCTGTACAATCATTCCACAGTTGTAGCCACTTGGCACGCTTTTACTGTTTCAGAGAGAGAGAGGCTTGAGCGACTTATAATCTCGGCTATACGCCGCCTGTAACACATCTTTATATCAATAAAGAGTTGCTTTACTTCAAACTTACGTTTCAATGCTTCCGCTATATTGTCGACTCAGTGAACCTGTTACCAAATCGCTATGCGTTCATGACTCCGCTACACTCGGACAATCTGTGCGACTCTGTGGCTTAGAACTCTTACCGCCAGCCAATGAATCACGGCCTTGCACGGGCGCGGTTCACGCTCGTGCGGCATCACGCCCGGATGGGTCAAAGCGATCGTTCCGCGGGAGCGCTGGCGAGGGTGATTCCCGCCTAGCGGGAACGGCCGAAATAGCCTGCGGGAGATCGGGGCGTGACATAGTGGTATCAGAGCCTGGCTTCTACGCCTTTGGACTTCGATTCGATATCTCTGTTTCGAAAACTCGTTCGTGGTTTATGTGCACGCTCTCTCTCAATGCCTCGATGGGATGTTCCAACAATAAGTCTAAATACTTTCAAAATGCGTTTTGATTGATATGCTTGCTTGTCTGCTGTTGTGCTGCGAGTGGCCTTTGTGCCAACCTGTGTGAATCCTTTGAGAGTATCGCTAGTAGCTTGTCCGATTTTCACTAACCCTAAGTTTGGTTGAATGCATCTATTCGAGGGACGCCTTGAACTAGTGCACCATCCAAGACTTAAGAAAAGGTGAAACTCGAGTGCTGAGACTTCGCTATCACTGAGCTGGTTGAAGTGTTCACGCTAGAGGGGCCCTTCGAAAGTGCGCACGATCCAGTCTGAGCGATATGCTAATTTCGAAGCTTGTGCAAGTAAAAATCCAAAATGAAACAAGTACAACGACTTGTCTAGGATTACCTCAACCCTAGATTACTGCTTGTCCTTAGTAAGTCTCGAGGATGAGACTTTTTCTAAGTTGGGTAGGATGTAACACCCCATTCCGTTAAAGCAGACTGCCGACTCAATCGGCAATCGTGTAGCTGTCCCGACCCGCTTTGCCTCAAAGAGAATGCAAAGGATATCCAGACTTGTCCCTACAGGAATTCGGCTTAGGCTTTCAGAGGCTCGCTTGACGTATCGCTCTACCGAGGCGAATCATCGCTAAGGTGGGTGGCTACGGTGAACTTGTCTTTGCTTAGCCAGCACACATAAAATCTGGAATATTTCATGCTAGTCGCTAGGTGAATCACCCCCTGCATGCTAATAAATCCAACGCACCTAGCTAAGGGAATAATCCCAACTTGTATTGCTTGCTAGAACATGGAAAATGAAATAATGCTAATATTCAGACCCTCGCATGCTAAGTCCCTTAACGGTTTCATCTCTCGGCTTACCTTCGGGTCCGAGCAAACGTGCCTGCTTACGTTCCTTAGAAACGCATGCTTGTCTGCTTGAATGTTGCCTTGTTTTCATCCAACTCCGGGAGACTACTCAGTAGTCGTTCCGTGTATGATTGACCCTGCTAGTATCCTGGACCGTTAGGTCACCAAGCAGCCCCGAACCAGGGGAATGCATCAAGGCAAGTTACTGTACAGAATCATGATTCAAGTATCCCGTGTACTCGTGTACTCGTGTTCCCGTGCACTCGTGTTCTCGTGTTCTCTTGTTCTAGTGCACGCGTGTTCTCGTGTTCCCGTGTATCTCGTGATAATTGGAAGACCCCAATTATGCATGTCGCGGATAACTCGAAAACGAGGTATAGTTCCACGGACGGTCACCGGGGCACTGGAACCGATCCGATCCGGATGGAACTCACGTTATTGTACAGTCCATTGTGCTGGACGGGATGGCATGTAGCGCCCCTTGTTCTTTCGCTGCATACATTCTCTCCAGTGACTGAACCGTATTGTATAGTCCATTGTGCTGAACGGGATGGCATGTAGCGCTCCTTGTACTTTCGCTGCATACCATTAACCGTCAGTGACTATCGTCCATAATGGCTTTGCCAGCGACTCTTGTTCATATAGATAAGTCATCCTCGCTTAGCGGCTATCCGCGTGCGAGTCACTGCATCGCATCAAGAACAACTGAACACCTGAACGATCATGTTAAAACGACCCTCGTATTTGCATATGCTATGCCTTCTGAATGTTATACTTGCCCATACTTGAATTAACAATGTTTGCCTTGGACAGGGAAGGAGATGGTAAGTTGGTAAGTCTCGCCGTGTTTCCTCTCATGTTGCACGGCGCACTGCCCGACACGTTAGGTTATTCAATGTTTGCATGAAACTGATCCTAAGGCAACTAGAAAGACAACTTAATAGTTGTGCACGGAACCTGTATTACGTGTTTGGATTTGTCGAGCGGGCGAGTAGCTTCCCCACCAGTGCATTCAATGTACTGATAATCCACCAGTTTGCTTGCAGGGTGCGGAACCTCGTTCGGTGCGGATGCCTCCAACGTGCGTGCTAAGGACAAGAGTTCCCTCTGAAGCCTTGCAACGGTGCATCCGGAACTGAAGCACATATACAAGACATAATGTTGGAACATAGCCCGAACTCGTCTGTACAATCATTCCACAGTTGTAGCCACTTGGCACGCTTTTACTGTTTCAGCGAGAGAGAGGCTTGAGCGACTTGTAATCTCGGCTATACGCCGCCTGTAACACATCTTTATATCAATAAAGAGTTGCTTTACTTCAAACTTACGTTTCAATGCTTCCGCTATATTGTCGACTCAGTGAACCTGTTACCAAATCGCTATGCGTTCATGACTCCGCTGCACTCGGATAATCTGTGCGACTCTGTGGCTTAGAACTCTTACCGCCAGCCAATGAATCACGGCCTTGCACGGGCGTGGTTCACGCTCGTACGGCATCACGCCCGGATGGGTCAAAGCAATCGTTCCGCGGGAGCGCTGGCGAGGGTGATTCCCGCCTAGCGGGAACGGCCGAAATAGCCTGCGGGAGATCGGGGCGTGACATAGTGGTATCAGAGCCTGGCTTCTACGCCTTTGGACTTCGATTCGATATCTCTGTTTCGAAAGCTCGTTCGTGGTTTATGTGCACGCTCTCTCTCAATGCCTCGATGGGATGTTCCAACAATAAGTCTAAATACTTTCAAAATGCATTTTGATTGATATGCTTGCTTGTCTGCTGTTGTGCTGCGAGTGGCCTTTGTGCCAACCTGTGCGAACCCTTTGAGAGTATCGCTAGTAGCTTGTCCGATTTTCACTAACCCTAAGTTTGGTTGAATGCATCTATTCGAGGGACGCCTTGAACTAGTGCACCATCCAAGACTTAAGAAAAGGTGAAACTCGAGTGCTGAGACTTCGCTATCACTGAGCTGGTTGAAGTGTTCACGCTAGAGGGGCCCTTCGAAAGTGCGCACGATCCAGTCTGAGCGATATGCTGATTTCGAAGCTTGTGCAAGTGAAAATCCAAAATGAAACAAGTACAACGACTTGTCTAGGATTACCTCAACCCTAGATTACTGCTTGTCCTTAGTAAGTCTCGAGGATGAGACTTTTTCTAAGTTGGGTAGGATGTAACACCCCATTCCGTTAAAGCGGACTGCCGACTCAATCGGCAATCGTGTAGCTGTCCCGACCCGCTTTGCCTCAAAGAGAATGCAAAGGATATCCAGACTTGTCCCTACAGGAATTCGGCTTAGGCTTTCAGAGGCTCGCTTGACGTATCGCTCTACCGAGGCGAATCATCGCTAAGGTGGGTGGCTACGGTGAACTTGTCTTTGCTTAGCCAGCACACATAAAATCTGGAATATTTCATGCTAGTCGCTAGGTGAATCACCCCCTGCATGCTAATAAATCCAACGCACCTAGCTAAGGGAATAATCCCAACTTGTATTGCTTGCTAGAACATGGAAAATAAAATAATGCTAATATTCAGACCCTCGCATGCTAAGTCCCTTAACGGTTTCATCTCTCGGCTTACCTTCGGGTCCAAGCAAACGTGCCTGCTTACGTTCCTTAGAAACGCATGCTTGTCTGCTTGAATGTTGCCTTGTTTTCATCCAACTCCGGGAGACTACTCAGTAGTCGTTCCGTGTATGATTGACCCTGCTAGTATCCTGGACCGTTAGGTCACCAAGCAGCCCCGAACCAGGAGAATGCATCAAGGCAAGTTATTGTACAGAATCATGATTCAAGTATCCCGTGTACTCGTGTACTTGTGTTCCCGTGCACTCGTGTTCTCGTGTTCTCTTGTTCTAGTGCACGCGTGTTCTCGTGTTCCCGTGTATCTCGTGATAATTGGAAGACCCCAATTATGCATGTCGCGGATAACTCGAAAACGAGGTATAGTTCCACGGACGGTCACCGGGGCACTGGAACCGATCCGATCCGGATGGAACTCACGTTATTGTACAGTCCATTGTGCTGGATGGGATGGCATGTAGCGCCCCTTGTTCTTTCGCTGCATACATTCTCTCCAGTGACTGAACCGTATTGTATAGTCCATTGTGCTGAACGGGATGTCATGTAGCGCTCCTTGTACTTTCGCTGCATACCATTAACCGTCAGTGACTATCGTCCATAATGGCTTTGCCAGCGACTCTTGTTCATATAGATAAGTCATCCTCGCTTAGCGGCTATCCGCGTGCGAGTCACTGCATCGCATCAAGAACAACTGAACACCTGAACAATCATGTTAAAATGATCCTCGTGTTTGCATATGCTATGCCTTCTGAATGTTATACTTGCCCATGCTTGAATTAACAATGTTTGCCTTGGACAGGGAAGGAGATGGTAAGTTGGTAAGTCTCGCCGTGTTTCCTCTCATGTTGCACGGCGCACTGCCCGACACGTTAGGCTATTCAATGTTTGCATGAAACTGATCCTAAGGCAACTAGAAAGACAACTTAATAGTTGTGCACGGAACCTGTATTACGTGTTTGGATTTGTCGAGCGGGCGAGTAGCTTCCCCACCAGTGCATTCAATGTACTGATAATCCACCAGTTTGCTTGCAGGGTGCGGGAGAACCTCATTCGGTGCGGATGCCTCCAACGTGCGTGCTAAGGCCAGGAGTTACCTCTGTAGCCTTGCAACGGTGCGTCCGGAACTGAAGCACATATACAAGACATAATATTGGAACATAGCCCGAACTCGTCTGTACAATCATTCCACAGTTGTAGCCACTTGGCACGCTTTTACTGTTTCAGAGAGAGAGAGGCTTGAGCGACTTGTAATCTCGGCTATACGCCGCCTGTAACACATCTTTATATCAATAAAGAGTTGCTTTACTTCAAACTTACGTTTCAATGCTTTCGCTATATTGTCGACTCAGTGAACCTGTTACCAAATCGCTATGCGTTCATGACTCCGCTGCACTCGGATAATCTGTGCGACTCTGTGGCTTAGAACTCTTACCGCCAGCCAATGAATCACGGCCTTGCACGGGCGCGGTTCACGCTCGTGCGGCATCACGCCCGGATGGGTCAAAGCGATCGTTCCGCGGGAGCGCTGGCGAGGGTGATTCCCGCCTAGCGGGAACGGCCGAAATAGCCTGCGGGAGATCGGGGCGTGACAGAATCTACCATTTTCGAAGATGGAGGAGAGCTTGCAGTTGGTGTGGCGCAGGACGCACACTCCAAGTGGAAGAAAGACAATGACCTCTGCAGGTTGTTGATTCTCAATGTTATAAAGAACTCGATGACATAATCCTACAACAAGAAGGAGAAGGCAAGAGATGTCTGAAAATCTCTTGAGAAGCACTATAAAACTGACAAAAAAATATCTAAAATCTATCTCGTCGAGAAGTTCTTTAATTTACAATTTGAGGACGAGAATGTGATATTTCCATAAGTTAAGGAACTTCTGAAGATGTAACAAAAACTGGAGAAAGAGGACATGAAGCCGGAAGATAAATTTATAGTGGGGTCTATCGCCACCAAACTTCCTCCAGACTGAATCAAGTTCAAGACTGATATGTACCATAAAAAGATAGAAATCCAGCTCGAAGATCTTCTTCGCTGGATTCACATTGAAAATAAACCGAGGGGGCAACTGAAGTTGGACTCCTTGTCTAAGCAGTTGGCTAAGGCCAACATCGTATATGATAGTGACTTTAAAGGGAAGCAAAAAATTTTCTACAAGAAGAAGAAGAAAGACTTCAAGCAGCTAAAGGTGAAGTCGACTCAGTTCAAGCCAAAACGGAAGACTGATGTGATATGCTACAACTATGGCCAGAAGGGTCACTATAAGAGCGACTGTAGGTCGAAGCCTAAACTGAAAGAGCAAGGTGAGCTTAACCTAATTGCTATAATTATGCAGGTTGAATCAGATAGCGTGGATACTAACTGGTGGGTGGACACTGGTACATCTTGTCACCTATTCCCTAAGAAGGAGTTGTTCGCCAAGTATGAGTCTAACTCTGAGAAAGTATCGATAGAGGATAAGTCTTAAGTTGCACTACTGGAAATCAGAACGGTAGTGCTGAAGCTGACTTCTGGAAAGTCACTTACACTGGAGAATGTGAAGCACGTACCAATGATCACCAAGAATCTTGTTTCTGGGAGTCTGCTGTGCAAGGTGGGCCTGAGGATGGATATCAATGTCGATCAGATGGTGATGTCCTACAAGAAAATAAACTTCGAAAAAGCTTTCTGTATCGAAGGAATATTAAACTATAGCTTGTAACTCCTTTTCTTTGTATCAATACAGTCTCTACTTATGGTTATTCTCTTGAGTTGTGGCAAAATAGACTAGAATATGTGCATTATAAACGCATTAACAAGATGTCTAATCTAGCACTTATCTCCAAATGTGGGGGTAAAAAGATAGAGAAATGTGAATTGTGTACCCAGACGAAGATCGTCAAGAAGCCGTTCAGAAGAGTGAACTAAAGCACAGATCTTCTAGAGTTGGTACACTCAGATATATGTGAATTCAAGCAATTCTCCACAAAAGCCAGAATAAAGTATTTTATCACTTTTATTGATGATTTCTTGAAGTACGCATTCTTATATCTTCTCAAGTCAAAAGATGAAGTATTCGAGAAGTTAAAGGACTTCAAGGATGAAGCAAAATGTCAAACCGGTCAACAACTCAAAAAACTCAGAAGCAATCAAGACGGAGAATATCGTTCCTTGGAATTAGTATCGTTCTGCAAAGAGCATAGAATTGTAGACGAAATGACTGCTCCGTATTTTCCCTAATCTAATGGTATAGCAGAAAGTAAGAATAGGACATTGACAGAGATGATAAACTCTATGTTGCTGACAGCAGGACTTCCAAAGTGCTTCTGGGGGGAAGCAGCGCTTACGGCTACGTTTATTCTGAATAGAGTACCATTTGTGACATCTAACATTACTCCTCATGAACTTGGTTCAAGGTCAGACCCAACTTGAATGTCATTCGAGTGTGGGGGTGTCTGGCATATGTGAAGCTTCCAGACCTTAAGATTCAGAAGCTGGGAACGAGAACTACAAAGACCATATTTCTGGGCTATATTGTTAAGAGTGATGCTCGGAGGTTCCTTGATATCGAATCTAATCATATCATAGAATCTTGCAACATAAAATTCTTTGATGACAAGTTTGCTAGGCACAAGAATGTTGTTCTCGCGGATGTCCTGGAGAATGTTGCTAGCACGGACTAGGCAAGTGTCTCCCAGAGAGAAGTAGTCTAAGATGAAGTTATCTTTGATGAGATAATATTTGATCAAGAACCCGCTGAGCGGAGAGCAAAGCGAGTGAGGAGGACGAAGGACTTCGGAGAAGACTTTGTTACCTATCATATGGAAGATGATCCGCTTACCTATGATGAGGCAATGAAGACTAGAGATGCCATTTTCTGGAAAGAGGCAATCCATGACAATTTTGACTCGATAACTTCTAATAATACTTGGAAGTTAGTCGATCTGCATATAGGAGCTAAACCTATCGGATGCAAGTGGATCTTTAAGAAGAAGATGAAAGCAGACAAAACTGGAAAGCTACTAGGCATGAGGTACCTCAAGAAGACTCAGAAGTTTGTACTTTACGACAGCAAAGATCCAGCAGTAGTAGAAGACTTCAGTGATGCTAGTTGGTGCTCAGAAGAAAAGAGCGAGAGATCCACAGGAGAATATATTTTCTCAATAGGAGGAGCTGCCATATCATCGAAGTCGAAGAAGCAGACTATGCTCTCACACTCATCGATGGAGTCTGAGTTTTATGCACTTGCAGCTGCAACAGATAAAGCAGAATAGTTTTGGGAGCTTATGTACGATCTTCCAATTGTTGGAGTATAGATTTTGGTTGTACCGATATACTGCGACAACCAGGAAGCTACAGTAATAGCATCTAATAATCTCTTCAATGAAAAGTAGAGAACTGTGCGGCTTCAGCACAGAGCACTGAACAACCTCATCAAGACTGGTGTCATTGCAGTAGTGGATGTTCGAAGTCAGGAGAACCTGGCGGATCCGTTCACTAAAGGTCTCAGGCGCCAGCTAGTCGAAGACACAACAGGTAAAATGGGCTTGAAGGACCTCTGATATTGTGTCTTTGTATTCCTACCATTAAGTCTTATGTTATTAGTTCAAAAAGAAATCTACTAGGCATCTAGCTTTTGATTCAAGGGAGGACCACTGACTAAAAAAATATTAGGTACAGTGGATATTCCTTATAGACAACATGGGATACGTATCCGAAACTACTGTAGTCTACTATTTTGTCATATAGAATAATTCATGTGTAAGGTTGGCTTCGATGCCGTACTGATTCTCGGGCAGAGTGAATGTCCAGCGTGCGCTGTAGGAAGCACGTGTAGTTCAGCACTACAAGGGACTTTTATCTCATGCTATAGTGGTGTGACACCACGATGAGGTAAAAAATGTATAGCCTCAACTGCGAGCCATGTCACAGCGGCAGTAGCATAGCAAATAGGCAAGTATCCTAATGCTGAAAAGATAGAGAGTTTTAGTATAGCACTACTAAGAGGCCGGTGACCTCATGCTATAGTGGGTGACACCACATGAGGTAGTTATCATCGGCTCACAGCCATGTCAAAGTGGCGTAGCACCACACGGAAGCGCAAGGTTTCATGATGGGATGTAGTACAACACTACTAAAGGCATGTCACAGTTGCGTAGCATCGCACGGAAGCGCAATGCTTCATGCTGGAAAATATTAAACTCTCTTAAAAAGGAACTCACCTAAGTGTATGGACATAGATACATGTCGTCTCTTGAGGGTAAACTTGTAGACACCAAAGATACATACACCAAAACCAGGTCAGCACATGGCCTTTAATGTGCGACCGGAGGCACAGCTGATGTGATTGAGTGAGTGGGAAAAAGAAGAGTTATGGTTCAGAATTTAAAGGCATAGTCCATTTTTGTATCGTACTATTGTTTGACCCATGCGAAAAGATTCATGTCGTGGGCGACATATATCCTAATGCATGATGGGTAGTCACTGTGAGGAATGCTCGACCTTAGCGACTCGGGCTCAAGGGCGCAAAGTGGTGCTTTGTTGGCGCACTTAGCACGTCAGTATCGTAGCATGGCGCTCATGCGCTCCTTTTATGTGCGAGTTATATGCACGGTTGCTTGCTCGGGAGCATGCTTCATGGAGCCATACAGCCTGGAGCGGATGCGGCCAGGGGCCATGCGATCAGATGCTATGCGGACAGGTGCACATGTGACCAGGGGCCCTGCGGGCAGGATCCCATAAGGACAGGTGTACATGCGGTCATCTACTACAGAAGTTATATATATATATATATATATATATATATATATATATATATATATATATATATATATATATATATATAAGTTCTCTCCGTTCGTTCCAAATTTTATAGTCATTCATCACAAGATACAAGATGTCTGCTTCAACAATAATTGAATAAAAAAAGCAATATGCTGCTTCAATACAGCATCTCAAAGGGAAAAAAAAAGATGCTTCAACATGAAAACTACCTATTTGGAAGAAGTCGTGAGAGAGAAAATACCGAACAAGGGTCCGGAAGAGATAATGATATTTGATTTGTCAAATTTTTTTTATTCAGTTCGATTCGATTTTAAATCCAAAAACGAATAATGCTCGTCCCTAGATTCAAGTCCACACCAGATGAAAACGTGTGCCGTTGCTTTTTAAGTTCATATCCTTAAGTATATCCAAATCCAAATTATGGTGTTTAGATTAGGATTAGGTAAAATACTTGTTGAATTTTAAAACCTTTTGATCTACCTTTTTCGTCTCCTTTTTGTTGATTCGGTTCCAAAAATATCAATCACATCCAACCTCTTTGGATTTCATGTTTGGAATTTGGACCCATACCCAACCCATAGGTCTTGATTTCATATGTGGATTGGATTAACAAATGTTTTAACAAATATTTATGAAATGTTAAGCTCGTGTGTTTTTCTCGGTAAACTAGAGGAGAATATATATATATATATATATATATATATATATATATATATATATTAACAAATATTTTCACTACAAATATAAAAATATCTTTACTTTTTTTTAAAAAAACTAGCAAATGTTTCCATTATGAGTAAAATAATCGAAAATTTTCATTCAGAGCAACGAAACTAAAAAAAACTCCACTCAAAGCATATAATTTTGCAAATTTGCAAAAAAAGCATCAGAACGTCCTTTATTTTTACGCTTTTCAATAACATTTCCATCCAACTCCTTTACTCCGTTATATATATATATATATATATATATATATATATATATATATAAATAGAAAAATGCCCTTTGGAAGGACATTTTTTCTAGGAAAAGTGCCCCTAGGAAGGGCGTTTTTTCTCTCTCTATATTTTACGTCCACTCAATGCTCTCTCTCTCTCCCTGTCTCTCACTCACTCTCTCTCTCACTTCTCTCTTCTCTCTCTGTTGACTCTCTCACTCTCTCACTCACTCACTCTCTCTCTCTCTAATCTCGGACTGCGAGAGCACGACGAGCGGCGGTATCGTCCCCTCGCGCACTAGCAGGCCGCGGTTGCGCGGGTTGTCCGCGCACAACTGCAGCTACGCCGTAACCGCGAACTCCCTCCACCTGGCGGGTCCCTCCTGGACGGCCTCCACCAGCGCCGCAATCCCGCCTTCCGCCACGATCGCCTCCCGCCCCTCCTCCGTCGCCGCAAGGCTGCTCAGCACCACCATCGCCTTCTCCGCCACCCCTCCCCCCTATCCCCCACCAGCGCCACCAGCGGGCCCACCGCCCCCGCGCTCACCGCCCGCCCCTTGTTCCGTGGCGCCGAGCACAGCTTGTACAGCGTCGCCAACGCGTCCTTCTACCCCCTCGTCGAGCGGCGGACGAGCAGGGACACTAGCGGCGGGATCGCGTCGAGGGCTCCGATCATCGTCCGGTTGTCCTAGACCATCGACAGGCTCATCAGCGCACACATCGTGTTCTGCTTCGCCGTCGCGGTCCCCGTGCGCAAGGCGTAGACGAGGGGCTTGATTGCGCCGACGGTGGTGACCGGACCCTTGTTGGACTCCTTCAGGGACAGGTTGAGGAGTGCGGTTACCGCGTTCTCCTGCGCCGCAGGATCGGCGCTACGGAGGAGCGGGATCAGGGCTTCGATGGCGCCGGACCCGCCAATGAGCGACCGAAAGTCCGAACGGTGCTTCGCGAGAAGCCGGATCCTCGCGGCGACGGCGCTTCTCGGTGTTGGACCCTGACCGGAGGGTCTCGACGCTGGACCTCACCTCCAGCTCGACCGTGCCGACGGAGACGGCATCGGCCGCGTCTGCGGAGGCACCGTCGGACGAGCGAGGGCTGTTCTCGCCGCTCTCGGTCATACGGCTCGGGGCGAGCGCAAGCTTCTGGAGCTCGCCGGAGATGTCGGAGAGGGAGAGAGAGTACACCGAGATTAGAGAGAGAGAGAGAGAGAGAGAGAGAGAGAGAGAGAGAAGAGTGAGTGAGTGAGTGAGTGAGTGAGTGAGTGAGTGAGAGAGTCAACAGAGAGAGGAGAGAGGAGAGAAGAGAGAAGAGAGAGAGTGTGAGTGAGAGACAGAGAGAGAGCATTGAGTGGATTAAAAAAAAAAAAAAAAAAACGTCCCTAGGAAGGGCATTTTTTCTAGGAAAAACGCCCTTCCAAAGGACGTTTTTCTATTTAAATATTTTTTTTTAACGGAGTAACGGAGTTGGACGGAAATGTTATTGAAAAGCGTAAAACGTCCTTATAAAGGGCGTTCTGATGCTTTCTTTGCAAATTTGCAAAATTATATGCTTTGAGTGGAGTTTTTTTTAGTTTCGTTGCTCTGAACCAAATTTTCCGTAAAATAATCAAAATTTTGATTAAATAGTGCAAATATATCTTAAATTTTTAAATATATCAACAAAGAAATAGAGATATTTGATAATTTTTAAAATAAGTGAGTATATATTATTTTCTGTATTTGTAATAAAAGTATTTGTTAAAATATTATAAAAATAAATTAACAAGCACAGCGACACCACTGACGTGTGCTCTCATCAAAAATTTCGGCCATACGGGACGGGGCATAGACGGAGCGGCGGCCCGGGCGGGTCCGGGGCGTGACAGATAGACTAAAGATTTATTAAGGTTGATTAGCAAGATCACTGAACTAGTATTTTAGACCCTCAGGCACCCTCATTGAGTAACAACATTATTCTTGCAGACTTTAGACTGCCATACTAGTTACCATGACTGGCAAAGACGAGACTTCGACTGCTAAGCCAGCTAAGTTTGATGGTTCTCACTTCAAGAGGTGGCAGAGTCAGATAAAATTTTGGCTCACCACTTTAGGACCGATCTCAGCTATTGATGGGTCCACACCTATCTCAAATGATTCTGATGACACTGAGTCTGACATAGGAGTGTCCAAACCCTCTAGTTCCTCAAAACCAAAAACTCCTAAGAAAATAGACTTTCATTGCTTCCATCGAATTCTAAACGCTTTATCTGATTCTCTTTATGATATATTCTTTGAATATAAGAGCACTAAAGAACTTTGTGATGCTTTAGAAGATGAATATGGCTATGATGATGCCGAAATTGAAAGATTCAATTGTTTCCCATTTAATAGGTATTTCATGGTAGATAATAAACCAATGAATGACCAAATCCATGAATTCTAAGAATATGTGAGGCATATTCAAGCCAAAGGTTCAACCTTTTCTACTGAATATAAGATAGCTTGCCTGATAGATAAGCTCCCTCCTTCTTGGTCTGATATTAAAAAGGATCTTATTCATACACAAGGTGACATTACCTTTGCTCAAGTCTTAAAAAAAATCAGAACAGAAGAAAAGATTATGCTAAGATCTAATCCTAAGACTGAGTCTAAGGCTAAGTTTAACCTATTAGAAACATCCCAAGGAAAACCCAAGTCTAATAATCCTCACAAATCCAAGAAGAACTTCTTCAATAAGAAGAACTTTCAGCCTCATCATTAGAACCATCAACACCAGCAAAACCATATACCCAAAAATTTCAGTCAGACTCAGGATCAACAGAAATTTTATTTGGTGTGTGGAAGAACAAGCCATCTATCCTTCAACTGTTTCTAAATAAAGAAGGAACCTATCAAGATTCCTTATAAGGGGAAAGGTCCAGCCAAACCAGAACCTAACATGATTTTGAATGGGTCTACTAGTTCCTTCAGGTCTGCGACTTATCAACCTTTAGTTAATATTTCTTACCATTCTGATGACTGGTGGTTGGATTCTGGAGCTAATGTTCATGTTTCATTTGATCGCTGCTGTTTTTCAAACTATCAGGAATCATGTGGAGGAGGCATAATCCTAGGAGATGGCTCTTCGGCACAGATTATAGGAAAAGGAAGAATAGATCTGAAGATGACATCATAAAAAATTCTGCCTCTTCATGATGTCCTTCACGTGCCGTCAGTTAGAAAAAATTTAGTTAGTGGATCCCTTCTTGTAGTATCTGGATACAAGATTGTAATGGAAGCCAATAAAGTTATATTTTCTAAGAATGAGTCCTTTGTTGGAAATAGATTTGTAAATAATGGTCTTTTTATTCTCAGTACTATAAATAAAGTGTCAGACCACAAACATGCTTCATTATTTTATAGTCTACACTATTCAAGTTTAGTTCTACGCTTTGTTATATTCATGTGTTGGAGACCGTGTTGTGATATTTATTGTTACTTTTATTTTATTTAAGATTCTTTTATTTCTCATTTTCAAAGGATTATTACAACTTCTAGGTATTAATAGTTTTGCATAATAGATATCTTTAAGCACTACATCAAAACAAACGTTTTCTAACAATTATAATCGTTATTATAATTTTTCTAACATTTTTTTACTATTGAAAATTTGGCACAGGGACATTCCCGATTGTCATGACCCGCGTCCAACCCGTTTCCGCGTATCGGATACGAGTGCGTGGTCAAGTCCAACTAAATTATGGTATTTTTTATTATTTGTTCTAAAAAAAGGTTCGATTTTTTTGGAAGGTTTTTAAGTCGTTCATTTAATCCCGGTCCGAAGGTCTGCACCTGCACCGTACCTGCGCTGCACCCATCACCAACTCACCGCTCAAAGAAAAATTAAATGGCATCTAGGAGGCTCGAACCCGCAATGCACATGTTGACCAATAGGAATGGAGTGACCAATAGGATTGGAGTGTACTAGTGCACATGATGTGAGCGATAGTCACATATTTCTATATGAGCCAATGCATATATTGACCAATAGAAATGAAATGTACCAATACACATGAATGTATATGGGATGTAGGAGCCCTATGTATGTTTTTGTAAGAAATAAAAAACAATAAATACTATTTATTTGTGGTTGGTACCCCTTGGAGTTGGGATGAATATTAATATTAGTAGCCTTACTTTAAACTTCTTAGTAAGTTGTTTAATGCTCGCAGTACACTTGTCTCATACCATTAGCAGTAGCTAAACCAAGTTTAGAGGTCCTCGCTGCTGATGTGCTGTTTCTGAGAGGCCAAATGACAATTACTCAGGTGTACATTGAGTCCTATGACGGATGGTTTTTAGCAAATGATCCAAGAATATTATATTTTTTAAGATGAAGATATTTTCGCTATATATGAGGTGCTCAAGGAGCTTGAGAATTCCTTGACCTAATGTTTAAGTACTTAAAGCCCATCTTGATTAAGAAGACACCATAAAATATAATCAAATTACAGTAAAACTATGTTGCATGGATGCAAAAAAATGTTGTCCATATCGTATTGTGTTTGCATCCATATTC
The DNA here is from genome assembly GCA_036927795.1 of Iris macrosiphon. Classification (NCBI taxonomy): domain Eukaryota; kingdom Viridiplantae; phylum Streptophyta; class Magnoliopsida; order Asparagales; family Iridaceae; genus Iris; species Iris macrosiphon. The sequence goes on from JAYESA010000018.1 coordinate 145,222,564, forward strand.
ATGCAACATAGACGATTATATTGTCCCTATCTAAAAATGCCCGGATCTATAACGTGTCTTTATCTGCATCCGTGTCCATATCTGTTATGGCCGTAGAATGCTCAAGTAGGACTTATGTAGGAGACAACTCCTAGCAATTGTGCTGAGATTTATTTCCCATTATTAGGTATATTCTGTAATATGCTTGTTGTGTTCTGTTAATTGATTGCATGGTTGATTTTGTCAAATTTGTTTAATATTAAAATTTTTTTTTAACTAAATATTCTCAACTATTTAATTTGTTCAACTTGATATCATGTATTTTAATATTATACTACTAAATACTTTTAACTATTTAAGCTGTTCAAGTCAAGTCAATACCCTCCCAAATGATGCTCTAATAGGACAAATCTTGGAAACAATATGATTGGAAATAACATGTACTCCATCATGATTGCTAATTTTTTTTCTATGACACTAACGCTTCAGACTGTGATGAAGAAGACCTATCCAAACATTTTTACTTCATCTCCTCATTAAACACTCTGCTCTTAGTAGGGGGTGCAACTCGGACGGGTTGGGTGGAACTTGTGCTCAACCCGAGTCCAACGTGATGAATCATATGTCTATCTCGAGCCCAATCCTAATCTCGGATTCAACATATATATAAAGTCCAATTTGTGGAAAAATATTATTTTTGAAACCGAAAGAAACATGTCGAGGACTGAAAAGAAGACGCAACATAATAGCACGAGTGCAAAACTTTCACACAGCAAACACAACATAAATATATGCATTTTGTACGTGAAAAATTATACGATCGGAGGCCAAACTGTACTCCTGTATATTTTTCCGGATGATTTGTGCTTTGGATCATGGCTAAATCACGGTAACTGTGTTGTTTTGTTCGAAAAAAATTCAGAAAAGTTTGATAATGATCAAAACAAAACAAAACGCATAGTGTTGCATGTATTGGCAGGTGGATGAAACAATTATTGGCCTCTGAATATGAGAGAATAGAATCTAACACCCAGTGTAGGTTTCAACCATTCAAATATTGGTTCCATTGGTTGGACTACACAAATTTTGGGACAAAAGATCATTTTATCATTTTCTACTATTTCCATACAAAGCTAATACATTCTAGATTTACTTTTTTGTTATAAATTTAGGCATCAATATGCATTTTTGAGCTCCATCTACTAATGATGTCCTAAGATGGTAGAAGCCTTGTCTTTTCTTATATCTGAAGTAAACAACAACAACAACAACAACAACAACAAAGAAAATATATCCGTTAGGGGAAGTAGGTCATCCATGTCAATAAGCAATAATTTCTACTAATGATGCTCTAAGATGGTAACATGGGATATTTAGGGATGCAAAAAATCGGAGATGTGGATCCCTCTTTGATGAGTTTAATAAATAATTATCAACAAAAAATTAATAAATAGTTAGTGTGCCTTGATGAAAATGTGAATTTTTTTATTATTAATTGATAAGTTAATGTTACTTAACAAAAATTGGAGGAAATGTCTTTGGCTTTTGCATCAACTCAAGAATCCATCGTAATAAAAAAAAATTTAGGAAAAACAATAATAGATGTGGAGCAGCCCAAAAGAAAAAAAGAAAAAAAAAAGCAAAACAAAAAATTATTCAATAGTCATTCATCACAGGATACAAGATATAAAAGATGAAGTTTTATATATAATTAAATTTTTTCCAACCTACTTATTGTTTTTTTTCTGGTGCATGTGGTGCGTCTGCTTCTTGTTTTTTTTCTGGTGCAGGTAGGACTATTTAAAACATGAAGTTTTATATTATATACACAACCTCCTCTTATATATAATCAAAGCTCATCTACTACAGAAGTTTTATATATATATGTATAGAAGTTCTTCTCCGTTCCTTCCAAATTTAATAGTCATTCATCACAAGATACAAGATGTCTGCTTCAACAGTAATTGAATAAAAAAAGCAAAATATGCTGCTTCAACATGAAAACTACCCACTTGGAAGAAGTCGTGAGAGAGGAAATACCGAGCAAGGGTCCGGAAGAGAGAAGGGATAATGATATTTGATTTGTCAAATTTTTTTTATTCAGTTCGATTCGATTTTCGGTTCAAAATCGAATAATGCTCACTCCTAGATCCAAGTCTACACCAGGTGAAAACGTGTGACGTTGCTTTTTAAGTTCATATCCTTGAGTATATCCAAATCCAAATTATTGTGTTTAGATTAGGATTAGGTAAAATACTTGTTGAACTTTAAAACCTTTTGATCTACCTTTTTCGTCTTCTTTTTGTTGATTCGGTTACAAAAATATCACTCACATCTAACCTCTTTGGATTTCATGTTTGGAATTTGGACCCATACCCAACCCATAGGTCTTGATTTCATATGTGGATTGGACCTAATTGCTTGAGACTTTGGTATAGGAAGGTCAAGTTCTTCCGAGTTCAACATTAAAGTTTCATTTGATAGAAATGATGAAAAAATGGAAAGAAATAAAAAGACTAGTATTTTTCATCCATATGGAGAGTAAACAACATTTTTTTCCCTTTGTGTTTGATACAAGTGATAAAAAAATAGAAGATATGTATTTTCTTTTATTTAGTACGGAAGAAAAAGTGGAAGAACGAAAAATAAAATATATAGACTTTACCAATTATATCACCACTAAAAATACTTATTTACAATTTAACTTCATTAAATAATTTTTAAATAATATAAATTTTTAGGGATATAATTGTAAATAAGGTTTTTATTTTTTACTTTTTTCTTGCAATTTGTTTTTTCCATAATTTTTTGAGGTATTGGATTTCGAGAAAAGTAACACCTCAACCAGAGGCGGATGCAGTAATTTAAAAGAAGGAAATCAACCTCAAATGTAAAGAAAGTTCAATTTTTTTAAAAATAAAATTAGCTACATCACAATTTTGTTAAAAACAAAATTATGAAAAAAAAATAAACCAGATGTAATATGTATATAGAAATTAAAATTTATAAATTTCGGAGGGAATAAAATATAAAACTGATGAAGAAAAATTAACAAATGTTTTAACAAATGTTTAACAAATGTGAAGCTCGTGTCTTTTCCTCTGTAAACAAGAGGAGGAAATAAGTGAGTATATATTATTTTCTATATTTGTAATAAAAGTATTTGTTAAAATATTATAAAAATAAATTAACAAGCATAGCGACACCACTGACGTGTGCTCTCATCGAGAATCCAACGACTTTTAATTATAAAAATAAATTAACAAGCATAGCGACACCACTGACGTGTGCTCTTAAATAAATTAACAAGAATCCAACGACTTTTAATTCCACCAGCGTTATTTTCCAATTAAAACTCCAAACGGAGGCTTTTACTCTCTCTCTCTCTCTCTCTTCAATTATTGTAGTCTTTGATCAACAAAACATTGAGCACTTATTTATTTTGGCAAAGCAAGCAAGCAAGCTGTGGGAAATTTAGAATCTCTCTCTCTCTCTCTCGATCACAACTAAGTCTCTATGGAAATCGTTAGCAAATTCATCCAACCCTTGATGTCTTGCATTGGTAAATAATCCTCTCCCTCTCTGTGTGTGTTCACTACTGATACTTTTGATATGAAATGATGAGAACAAGTTAAAGAAGCCTCTCTCTCTCTCTCTCTCTCTCTCTCTCTCTCTCTTATGTTAATCAAGTTCGTTTGTTCAAACTTGAAGTAAACTTCTCTAAACACACATGTACATATCATCTCGATCTTGCAATTTTTTTGTTTTTTTGTTTTTGTTTATGTGAGATCTTGATAGAAAATTTGAATTAGAACTTTAGAACCAATATTTCTGTATATATCCTATTTATGTGACCTCCACTTTTGCCTTGTCCATCACTTAGTTGTTATCTTGTGGACGTAGGTAGTGATCTATATGAGGCCATATTTTATAAAAATATTTTCATTACAAATATAAAAATATCTTTACTTCTTTAAAAAAAAAAAACTAACAAATATTTTCATTATGAGTAAAATAATCAAAATTTAGAATCTCTCTTCTTTCTCTTCATCACAACAAAGTCTCTATGGCAAACTTGAGCTCATTCATCGAGCCCTTGATGTCTTGCATTGGTAAATAAATCTAAATCCATCTTTCTCTCTGTGTTCACTACTGGTAGTAGTTTTTTTTTATATATCTTTATGAAAATGCTGAGAACAAGTTAAAGAAGCCCTTGATGTCTTGCATTTGTTCTTTATGAAAACGCATATATATTTCTTGTTGTGTACGTACGTACGTAGGTCCTCCCGTGATCCGGCAGTTTGGTTACCTGTTCAAGGCAGAAGAAAATGTGGAAGAATTAACGAGACGTGCCGGAGATCTAGAAGCCATGAAGAAGGATATTCAAGACCAACTTGCTGCCGAGGAAAGACTTGGGAAGCAGCCTACCGAGGAAGTCCAACGGTGGATCAAGAAGGTCGAAGACCTCAGTCTTGAAGTAACAGCAGTCCAGAGAGACTACGAGCAAAGCGGCCGATGTGGTTGTCGCTTACCAAATTGTTGGTCAAGCTATTATAAGATCGGCAGGAGGGCATCCAAATTACTGATGAAGTTGACTGCTCTACAGGCACCTCCGGCATTAATGACAATCGATGCACCTCCGCCATCTGTTGTTCAACAGATGTCTAGCGCATCGAATGTGGTAGGAGATATGATCCACTCAAATAAGGAGAAGATATGCGGATACCTCAAAGAAGAAACAGATGGAGTCATCGGAATATGGGGGATGGGTGGTGTTGGCAAGACCACCCTCTTGGAAGCCATTAATGACAACTTTCTCATCAATAACGGTAAATCGGTGACCAACAACAACTTATTTGATCATGTCATATTTATTGTAGTCTCCAAAGAACATCAACTTCAAAATCTTCAAAAGATGATTGTCGAGAAGCTAGGTCTTCGTTCGAGTGAGGGTTTAGTTTCACAAGCACAAATCATCTCTGAATACCTGAAAGAGAAGAACTTTTTGCTCCTCTTGGACGACATATGGGAAGTTGTGCAACTCAAAGACCTCGGAATTCCATATCCTTGCCAAGCGGGGAGTAGCAACATCAGTGGAAGAAGATTTAGACGCAAAGTGGTATTTACTACACGAAAAATGGACGTTTGTACAGGCATGAACTGTCATGGAAGAAATATTATCGAAGTGGATTGCTTGAAGAAAGAAGAAGCGTGGAATCTTTTTAAGCAGAACGTTGGTGAAGACATAATCAATCGCCCAGGAATAAGGAGTCGTGCAGAAAAAGTGATCGAGGAGTGTGGCCGTCTACCTCTTGCTCTTGTTGTCATCGGACGAGCGATGGCCACGAAAAAAATGCCAGGAGAGTGGGACCATGCTCTCACACAGCTACAGAAGTCACAACCTAGCAATATCCCAGGTATGAAGAATGAGGAGAAATATTTTCTGCGGTTGAAGTTCAGTTATGATAGCTTGGAAGATGAGAAAATGAGAAAGTGTTTCTTGTGTTGCTCTTTGTGGCCGGAAGATTATAGAATTGAGAAAGAGGAGCTAATAATGTGTTGGATGGGACTTGGTTTGATTGATGGTTTTGAGGACATCAAAGAAGCTTATGACGAAGGAGATTCTCTAATCGGAAGCCTTATTGTAGCAAGTTTGTTGCGACCTGTTCAAGAGAATGGTGATTTTATTAAAGTGCATGACGTAATCCGCGATTTAGCGTTATGGATAGCATGTGATAGTGGGACGAACAGAAACAAATGGCTAGTAAAAGCAAGAGCTGGACTAAAAGAGGTACCAAGAGAAATGGTTGCCAACTGGAAAGCAGCAGAACGGATTTCACTAATGAAAAATGGAATAAAAGACTTGCCCCATTGTCTTCCTACTTGTCATAATCTTTCGACTTTACTCCTACAACATAATGAATTTACTTTAATTCCAGAAGGCTTTTTCACTTGCTTGCCAAATCTTACTTATTTGGATCTCTCCAATAATCGGATCGAGGAGATTCCGAAAGAAATTTGTTGTTTGGTCCAACTAAGATATCTCAATCTGTCATATACAAAAATTTCGTCATTGCCAGAAGAATTGGGACAACTGATAAACTTGAAGTACCTGCTTGTCCGACCGACACTGATAGAAGTCAAAGTAATTAGGGGAATAATTGGAAGACTTGAGAAACTGGTGTATCTAGATCTATATCCTCATGGGTCTGTAGAGACCGATGAGTTGGTACGTTTACCGTTGTTGAAAGGTGTTGGAATGAAGATCACGTCAGAACATGCTCTCCAACAGCTCTCTCGCGTGCCCATACTGTACCTGAATATAAAAGACTACATGGAGGGAGATTCATCAACCACATCCATCTGTCTCCAGCATCATCTGCTAAGCCTCCGGGAGTTGAAGTTTACTAAATGCCATAGCATAAGGGAACTTGTTATGGATGTTGACGTTCATCTTCCAAGACTTGAGTCGCTACAGCTAAGCGGACTTGAAAACTTGACGGAGATAGTATGGAGGAGGAGTGTAGTGCCCCCCAGCGAGTGCTTTCAGAGGCTTCAAAGTCTATATATAAATAATTGCCATGGATTGAAAGATATTACGTGGGTTTTGCATCTCCCCTGCCTTGAGAATTTATATCTGTTTCATTGTTATCGAATGGAGCAGTTGGTAGTCATTGGCGGAGGAGGGGAAGAAGAAAGGGAATTAGAAGTAACAAAGCCAACATTCCCAAGGCTTAGAGAGTTGTATTTGTCTTACTTACCCAAGTTAGCGATGATATGTGACAACCATGCTGCTCCTGCTGCTGTCAATTTCCCTTCCCTGGAAAGGCTTGTCGTGAGTAACTGCAAAGAGTTGAAGAGGCTCCCGTTCCATCCACAACTACTCAATAAAAACTGTAGCAGATTGAGGGAGATTGTTGGTGAGAGAGAGTGGTGGGAAGGTATTGAATGGGAAGACCAAAGTGCACAATCCTCTCTACTTCAACCTTTTTTTCACGAATGGTCTTAGTGATTATGATCTATCTCTCGCCGCTCCTTGATGGTAATTCTCTTCTTGAAATCAATGATCGCCGAATAAATATTGCAAAGTAGTTTGAATCTTTATTTCACCTCCAGCTAGTTTAAATAAATATCATCACTTTTATTTTATTTCCTTTTCCTCTGTCAGTTTAATTATTATGCTGAAATTAATTCCACCATCATATCATAATTTGTTCATATTTATTTGAAAATTTTCATCTTTATTTGATATGTTGTTTCAATCTCATCATTTTTTTTAATCTCGTAATATTTATTGGAAATTTTGGATCAAATATGTTTGGATCATATGTATCTGACTTATGTTTTAATCTCTTAGACCATCTCCAATGAAAATTTCTAAAATTTAGTTTCTATCCTAGTTGTCATTGTATTTTAAGAAAATTTCTATCATAGTCTTCAAAATTTCTACATAGAAATTGTACAAATAAAAAAATACTCTCCAATAGTTCTCCATTTCTATCCTCGATGTCACAAAATAATAGGATCAATTTAATGATGTCGGACCCAATATTAATTGCTATGAGAAGGAGAATTTTTATGAGAGTTTCTACATGTAGAAATTTTCATAGAAATTTTTCATCCTACATCAATGCCACCTAGGATAGGAATTATGATAGAAACTACCATTGGGAGAAAAAAAAAAATTTTAATGAATTTCTACCATAGAAAAAGAGACGATAGAAACTCCCATTGGAGATGGCCTTAAAATTTTCTTTCTTCTGAAACTCCACTACATATATTCTCAACTTAGGGTTCCACTAAAGGCTCCGTGTTAATTCTCGTCTGGAGATTGACTATACAAAATTCAGCTATGTATTGATTTTTTAGAAAGTAATTTTAAGAGATAAAATCGAACTTTTTTGTTAATTGTTTTGTAAATTTTAGCTTATGATTTGATGTAACAGTTCTTCGATTAAATCTCTAATATTTTGTTATTCTGTGGGTTTTAATGTAACAATTCTTGGTTTAATGTAACAATTATGGTTCAATCTTAGGATTTACATGGAAAAACAATGAAGATATGGTTTAATGTAAAATTATTAATTTTAGTCGATTTTTGACATTTTTGTTATTCTTTTGTAGATCTTGCTTCAGTTGGATTGTTTAAGATTGGAAGCTTTCTGAGAACATGATGGAGATCATGTTGCTGAGAAGATGATGGAGATCATATTGGTTTCTAAAAGGAATGTTGTAATTGTTTGTTGGGTTTCTTTTAATAGTGCAAACTTGTTCATCAGATACATAATTTGTTATGTTCTGTTTATGAAGGTTTCTATTGTGTAAACAGTCTATCACATATATTATTTAGATTACTCTTCTACGTTGTAGCAAATGTCTAATGCAAAGATTGAAGTGTGCATCTATCACCTTTTCTAAGGGTCGATCTATTAGATTGTGAGAATTTGTGCTTTATTACTGTGAAATTTTGTTATTCTTTGAAGAAAATAAAATTGAAATTTCATGTATTGTACTAATTCATGAAATTTCAATTGGATGTTTGGTTGGATGGGGATTGCAGGTATCATAAGTTTGTCTTTGGTCGGAATTGTTTGTCCATAATAGCAAAAGAAAGAGTACCGGATATTTGTGGTATTTTTGTGTGAGATAGAGAAGTTGGGAATTCAAAGTAAAATTGTCAACTTGAATTCTATCCAACCACAAAAATGAATTTATGGTTGGCTATTACCGTTTTTGCAGCTAAACAACCCTAAGTTATGAAATGGGTATTGATTCAAATCTAGTATAGGAATAAATACAGACACAAAACCCCAGAGTGGGTTGCTTGGATCAACTTACTGTTATTCCCGAGGAAGAAGAAGACGAGACCATATATATGGCTTCAGTTTGGAGCAGAACAAAATGCTTTGTTAATAGCACTTCTAATTCGGCAGTAAACGGGAAGCAAATATTGTGTGTTACCAAGCTTCCAATGGTTGTTATTCATCAAATTACTCTGATGTTAGTTACGATTATGTTGCACACCTAAAGTTTGTATTGGAACTAAGGTTGTGTTTGGTTTACTGTAATGTAATCGTAATATGGAATCGGATTTGTAATATAATTGGATTTGTAATGTAATAGAATTACAATTATATTATTATATTTGGTTGGAACATGTATTCAAACCATGCAATGTAATGTCAATTGCATTAATATGTTTAGTCTACCATATAACGTAATTAAGTTTGCAATGTAATAATTTTTTTTAAAAAAATACAACATACAATTTAAAAACAAATCAATAAAAAATTTAAAAAAAATTAAAAATTTTTTTTAAAAAAATTATAAAAAAAAAGAGGCTTCTATCACTAAGCTTGGTTGAATGCTTTTATTTCGGGGACGCCTAAAATATGTGTACGAATCCAAACTAAAGGATATGATGAACTCGGATAGAGCTATAGGGAAGTGATATGGAGTTAAGGAAATTATACGAGTATTGCACGCGAAACAGAATTTGTGAATTTGAGGCAGTGTTTGAAACAAAGATGCGGTAGTATCGAAAATGAACGAGTATAGGCCTTGGTTCGAGGACGAACTTTATTTTGAGTGGTATATTATGTAATGTCCCGCTCCGCACGGTGCATTACGCTGAGCCGGATTGAAACGAGACAATTAGGTTGGTTGCATAACATAAGTCGGAATGGGAACGAGGCATTGAGTTGCTTGCAATTCAATAAGGCGGATTCGGGAACAAGTATTGATTCAGGTTTTGGTTTCATTTACAGGCTTTACATGGAACTTGCTAAGGTTCGACTTATCTCCTCAATGCGGACAGAAGCACGAAGTCAAGTATCATGCAACGAAATCAGTGGGCTAGTTCAGAATAATACAGAGATAGGGGGACTTAAGCGATGGTGCTATCTTCCTTGAATCCGCTCGAGTCGGATGATTGAGAAGCACGGCATGCTCACATGGTTATACAAGTTAAGTAAATCGTGCTTCGCATCTGGCCACGGATATTTGGGGATAGGCTGTATCGACTCAGGTAGCGATAGGCTATGTTGGCTCGGCAGAAATGGCTAAGCAGATAAGTAAAGGTGAGCAAGCTCTACCCCTTCTCCTCTACTCCTTCATGCTTAATAAAATATATCAGTTGCATGCTAGCGAGATCATTTTATCAGCGAGCGTGGCTCAGAGGAACATAAGTCGTAACAGGAGTTGAACACTAAGATAGAACATTGAAACAAAGTATATTGAGGCATGCATAAAGAGCACGAGTATAAAAAAAGAACCATAAGAACGCTTCATAAGTGAAGCCGACAGTTGTGGTTCAAACCACGGAACTGTCAAGACGGGATAGTAATATCTTAAGACGGGATTCGATATACCAAGGAAGGATATGATCTCAAGAATATAAAGGAAATGGTGCCCCAAAACTGTCATTCAGGGATAGGGCACTTTAGAATATTGCGTCGAGAAGCGGCATGGTGACTTAGTGTTGGGACCTACGGGTCGCCCAACCGAGTCATCAATCGAGAGAGTAACAGTGCCACGAGTATGGAAAGTAGGACGAGTGGACACGTACCTCGTCGTACTTACAAAGTAAAGCGATGCTAGGTATTTGAGTGGGGGTGAGAAGACTCGTACCTCGTCCTACTTACATTATCGAAACGTTGCATGTATATCAATAGTCATGGGCGTCCATGCACAGGTTTAAGTATTCCTCGAACGAAAGTCGTCGGAGTTCCGGGATCGTTCGGCCATGGAGGAATTGGAGAGTGTCATTGAGCACGGTATGGAGAGCCATTCAGGCAGGCTTGCTACCTGGGTGCTGAGTGAGGCATCGCATACCATAATTACGGCATTAGGGGCACCCTGTCAACTCGGACTGTGAGGATGCACCACTAATGACCAAGGGACTTTCGGGACCTCCAGAGGCTTGTAACCCGACTGAGAGAATTCATCGAAATATCAAGATGAGTTATGTCCAATATGATGCTCTTGTTGTCAGTGACTTGCATATAGATAAGACGATGGTCTATCGTGTCACGCCTCGATCTACCGCAGGCTAATTGACCATCCCCGCTAGGCTAGAATCACCGCGCCAACGCTCCCGCGGGACGTTCACTTTTTGTCCAGCTGGGCATGTTGTCGCACGAGCGTGAACCGCGCCCGTGCAAGGCCGTGGTTCATTGGCTGACGGTAAGAGGTCTAAGCCACAGAGTCGCACAGATTGTCCGAGTGCAGCAAAATTATAAACACATAGGCGATTTGATAACAAGTTCACTGAGTCGACAATAGCAAAAGCATTGAATAACACAAGTTAAAGTAAAACAAACTCTTTATTGATATAAACAAGTGTTACAAGTAGCGTTTGGCCGAGATTACAAGTCGCTCAAGCCTCTCTCTCTGAAACAGTAAAAGTGTGCCAAGTGGCTATATTTGTGGAATGATGTACAGGCGATATTCCAATATTATGTCTTGTATATGTGCTTCAGTTCCGAATGCAGCGCTCCAAGGCTCCAGAATGAACTCCATGCCTTAGCACGCATGAAGAAGGCATCCGCACCGAACGAGGTTCTCCCGCACCCTGCAAACAACCTGGTGGATTATCAGTACACGAATGCACTGGTGGGGAGGCTACTCGCCCGCTCGACAAATCCAAACACATAATATAGGTTTTGTGCACCTACTATTATGTTGTCTTTCTAGTTGACTTAGGATCGGTTTCATGGCATATGCGAAAAGTCTATCTCGTGTGGCAGTGCGCTGTACGACATAAGAGGAAACACGGTAAGACTTACCAACTTACCACTTGTCCTTCCCTGTCCATGGCAAACCAAGTAATTCAAGCACGAGCAGGTATAAATATTTAGGTGCAATTGTATATGCAAACACTGTGATGTAAACGAGACTATATTTTGGGTGCTCAGTTATTCTCGATGCGATACAATGACTCACATGCGGATAGCCGCTAAGCGAGGATGACTTATTTATATGAATAATAGGTCGATGGCATAGCCATAAAGGACACTAGTCACTGGCGAGAATGGTATGCAACGAAAAGAACAATGGGCGCTACAAGCCATCTCGACCAGTACAATAGACTATACAATAAAGTTTTATCCGGATCAGATCGGTCCCAGTACCCCGGTAACCGTCCGTGGAACAGAGATCCGAAGATAACCTTTTTCAAGTTGTCCGCGACATGCAGGTCTCTAGAGTTATCCAAATTCACATCTTTAATAAGACAATCCATAACACGAGTACAATTGATTCTTGCTCTGAACGAGTATTGCTCCACGAGCTATGATACTTGATTTACTTGACATGATTCTCGTTCAGATGTAAACTTGACATAATTTCCATTTCAGTGATTCAACTTGCCTTAATGCATCCCCTTGGTGCGGGGTCTGCCTTAGAGACCTAACGGTCCCGGATACTTGCAGGTTCACTTGCACAGAAGAGCTATTTGATAGTCTCCTGGCTAACTAGAATGCATGCACGATACGGATAACGTTAGACGTTTGTGGTATGAGTTCATAAATCAAGATAATATTATAAGTTAACATGTAAGCAAACAAGCATGCATTTATAAGGAAACTTAAACGTTCATGTTGGCTCGGGCCCGAAGGTAAGCCGAGGAGTGAAACTGTAAGAGACTTTCCGAGCTATAAGATCTAGGATAGCATGCGAGGGTCTGAGTATAAGCAATATTTTAATTCTATGTTCTAACACAAGCAATACAAGTTAGGATTATTCTCTCAGCTAGGTGCGTTGTATTCTTATTAGCATGCAGAGGGTGATTCACCTAGCGACTAGCATGTGTCGTTCCATATTTTATGTGTGTTGGCTAAGCAAAGACAAGTTCACCGTAGCCACCCACCTTAGCGATGATTTGCCTCGGTTGAACGATACTCCGAGCGAGCCTCTGAAAGCTTAAGATAGAAATTCTTTGCCTCAAACGAGTGTTCTCGCTGAAGCAAAGCAGGTCGAGACATCGCACTTTTGTCGTTTAAATCGGCAGTCCGCTTGAGCGGAATGGGGTGTTACATCATCCACCACTCAGAAAAATTCTCGTCCTCGAGACTTTCTAAGGGCAGGCAGTACTAACGCATTATGGAATCTATCCCAAGCGTAGAAATCGGTACCACTAAATCCAATTGAACATTATCTCCTACTCGGTTCTTACGTCGTGTCGCGTGTATGTTGAGTCAGTCTCATTTGTGCCTTAGCACGGGATATATTGCTTAACACGGAGTATGCTTCAATCAATCTTGATTAACGATCTAAGGCTGAGGCAAACTTACACAAGTCGTTATACTTGTTCAGGTGGATTTTTACTTGTACTAGCATCAAGATCAGCATATCGTGAGCCTGGATCGTGCACATATTCAAAGTGCCCCTCAAACATGTAATACCCTGTTCCGCTCAAGTGGACTGCTGATTCAAAATGACAAAAGTGTAACATCCTGATCCGCCTTGCTTCAGCGAGAAGACTCATTTGAGGCAAGGGATTTGCAGACTTTTCCCTTCAGGACTTCGGTTTAGGCTTTCAAAGGCTCGCTCGGAGTATCACTCGACCGAGGCGGATCATCACTAAGGTGGGTGGCTACGGTGAACTTGTCTTTGCTTAGCCAGCACACATAAAATACGGAATGATACATGCTAGTCGCTAGGTGAATCATCTCCTGCATGCTAATAAGAATACAACGCACCTAGCTAATGGAATAATCCCAACTTGGATTGCTTGTGTTAGAACATGGAAATAAAATATTGCTTATATATCATACCCTTGCATGCTACCTTTGCCTTGTACAACTAGACTCTATTATTCCTCGAGTAGAACGATATAAGTATTATACTCTTTGTTGTGCACTCCTACCCTGCTACACTACACGACCCTAGATAATGTCGCTTGGAAAGTTCCCTTAACAGTTTCACTCCTCGGCTTACCTTCGGGCCCGAGCCAACGTGAATGCTTAAGTTTTATTATAAAAGCATGCTTGCCTGCTTATATGTTAACTTGTGCTCGTTGCCTTATTTCAATGCTTGCCATAATCGATCAAATACTGCCTTGTATTGCATTCATCTAAGTTCCTCGAAAGACTACCTAATAGTCATTCCGTGCAAGTATGCACCTGAAAGTATCCGGGACCGTTAGGTCGCTATGGCAGTTTCCGAACTAGGAAAATTGCACCATGAATCAATGAATCCAAGGATCCCAGCTTGTGGAGCAATATTGTCATATACTGAATAAAATGGCTCGTTGGAGTCGATACTTAACATTGAGAGTAATCCTGCCTCAACAAGTTCCATATATATATATATATATATATATATATATATATATATATATATATATATATATATATATATATATATATATATATATATATATCCTGCCTCGAACTTGTTCCATATAACTTGTTCCATATATATATATATATATATATATATATATATATACATATCCTGCCTTGAATTTGTTCCTGTACCTGACCAGAGACCTGAAGATTAGAGACCTGCATGTCGCGGACAACTTGTTAACAAGTGAGATTTTTGGATCTCTGTTCCTATGGACGGTCTCCGGGGCACCGGGCCGATCCGATCCGGATAGGAACCCGGTTAGTCTGCCTGTTTCGGGCAAAATGGCATGTAGTGCCTGTGAACTTATCCTTCATGCCATTCTTGCTCTCAGACTAAGTAGCCGCCTGCGTCAGAAGGAATGACCTGTAGCGCTCCTGATTCGTGCGTTGCATTTCATTTCTTTCATGTGCTACACCCGTCCTTTATGGCTATGCTAGTGACTCATGTTCATATTGATAAGTCATCCTCGCTTAGCGGCAATCCGCGTGCGAGTTATTGTATTGCATCGAGAATAACAGAAACGCTTGAACGATCATGATATAACAATACTTGTGCATATAGAGCACTTGATCATCGTATGCAACACACTTGATATCTCTTATAACTCGTGCACCCGTAGCGTAATCTCGCTCACAACACAGTGCTTGCATATGCTATGCCCCTGAATGTTTATACATGCTCGTGCTTGAATTAACTTGGTTTGCCTTGGACAGGGAAGGACAAATGGTAAGTTGGTAAGTCTCGCCGTATTTCCTTTTATATCGTACGGCGCACTGCCACACGAGTTAGGCTTTTCATATATGCCATGAAAATGATCCTAAGGCAACTAGAAAGATAACATAATAGTTGGTGCACGGAACCTATGTTACGTGTTTGTATTTGTCGAGCGGGCGAGTAGCCTCCCCACCAGTGCATTCATGTATTGATAACCCACCAGATTGCTTACATGGTGCGGGAGAATCTCGTCCGGTACAGATGCCTCCTTCATGCGTGCTAAGACGTGGAGTTTACTCTGGAGCCTTGAAGCGTTGCGTCCGGAACTGAAGCACATATACAAGATATAATATTGGAACATCGTCTATATATCATTCCACAAATGTAGCCACTTGGCACGCCTTTATGTTTCAGATAGAGAGAGAGAGAGATAGAGTGCTTGAGCGACTTGTAATCTCGGCTTTACGCCGCCTGTAATACTTGTTCAATAGGAATAAAAAGAGTTGCCGTACTTCTATACTTGTGTTATTCAATCTTTGCTTCCGCTACTATCGACTCGGAGTGTAATCACCAGAAATTTTTAAGAATTTTAAATTTATTTTCTGGAATTAATTAGCAATATTCGGTAATTTTTAAACCAATAAATTAAAGCTGTCTGATTTAAAATGAATTTTTAAATGATATTAAATAATATTAAAATGTAATAAAAATTATATTTTCTAGTGTAAAATTAAAAATCGAGCATGGGGTATTTTTCCGGGAATTTATTGGACACCGGATGAATTTTTAAAGGATTAAAAACTATTGTAAAATTTAACTGATAATAAACCAAATTAATAAACCAACCCAAACCCAGTGATTAACCCGGACCGGACCGGCCGGTCTATCTAGACCGAACCGCTCAGGCTAGCGGGTCGGATCCGGGTAAGAACCCGACCCGCCAGCACCAGACCCGACCCGTTCTAAACCCTAACCCCCAAATCTGAAGAGCCCCGACCCCTCGCCTGGCCGGCGGCCGTTTCCGCCGCCGTGGCCGCCGGCCGACCTATCCATTCCCCTCCCCTGGAACTGGCGACCCTTCCCCTTCAGTTTCCAGCAACCTCCGGCCGATCCCCTACCTTTTTCCCTATAAAATCCCAAGCCGGCCACCGGAAACCTCCTTCCAATCTTTCTTCTCCGGCGAGCTCTGAATTTCCGGCCGACTCCTCCAGTATCTCCAGTACCTCCAGACTCCGCCGCCACCTCCCAGACCCCGGACCCGGCCGCAGAACCTCCAGCTACCACCCGCCGAACCCCAGGACCTCGATCGAACTCAGTTGAACCCCAACTCTAGTTCCCTCCTCCTTCCAGGTGACGTCCGGCCGCCCACAGCGCCGGAACAGACCGCCCAGACGGTCGACGAACACCCCACGGCTGCCAGCGAGCCTCCGGCAACTTGGACACGTCGCAGAACTCCGATCTAGCCAGGATGCAGCGTGGACACGGATCCAGGACACAACCCTAGTTCAATCGCGTGTCGGACACGATTCGTACTTGGTTTTCAAGTCCAGTTCAGGTACCCATAACTTCCTGCTCGTAGCTCCGATTTTCATTCCGTAAGTTTCTTTGCGAAGCCTGTTAGACCCTCTCGGTGCCCAGACAAACTGCTCGGGGCATCGCGTCCTGTGGTGATCGCACACCGCGATCCAAAAACAGAAAAAAACTTAGCCCTGTTTCACCCCGGAATCGAGTACGCCCCGCCAAACGGGACGACTTGGTCACGTGCGGTCTTCGCCGACACGTCAGCATCGTTGATACGGACGTGCGGGCTTTCGCAGAAGCTGATTCGGATGTGCGTGCACACCAGAATCAGTGCGTATCCGCGGACATCGTCCCGTATCCGTGTTTTCTAAATCTCACTGTAACTTAGTGTATACACGTCGGATTGAGACGAAACCTGTACCATCGGACTCGTAGCAATACGCTGGTCCTGTGGGTCAAGTTTTGTTTGATTCTGAGAATGTTGGAAAATCGCGTGTCGTGGGCCCCACAGGCTCCACCTGACGGGCGATTTTGAGAACGGCTCAACAGAATCCAACTCTGGAAGTTCCGTTGGGTTCGTATCAACGTTCCTGACTTGTTGACACTAAGTTGGACGGATTTGGAGACCTTTGACCCTGACCCGGTTTTCGGTACAAAGCGACCTACACATGGACCCGCTTTGGCCTAGAAATGTCGTTTTTGCCCTTGTGTCCAAACTGGACTTAAGGACAGGCGTTTCTAACTAATTTCAATGTTCTGAGACTGTTGGTAATGTTCATTTCAGATTTTGGAGGAGTTATTGCTGAACCCACTGTTACAAGGACCGCCACTGATATTCCAATCCCAGGCAAGTGTACCTTGCCATAAATTGCAGATTGTTAGTTTAAATAGTTCTCTTGTTTTACTTTTCTGTGACTATTGTACATGTTATAACCTAGGACCGTATGACATACTTAGCGTCCGATCACAGTCGGGTGCCAATCCGTACGCGGAGTTGTGTACGTCATTTAGTGATGGATATTCGAGACCCTTTATATTCTCGTGCTTGATTTTCAAGTACACTACAACCTAGGACACCTGACACCATACATTGGCAGAATCTTCCTGACATATTCAAGGTGATTCTGTATAGGATACAGGATGGACATAGTTATATATTCTTAATTTATGACTGTTGCATTAGATCTGATCTCACGTGACATGGACATGAGACGTGTGGTTACATTGGGTGGGGAGAGACACACAGGCTACAGGCTGTTCTATACATATATACTACTATTGTGAGGTTGTAGACTCTCGAGCAGAGCTAGACCACTACTAGATATTGCTGCTACCGGCTCCCCGACACAGAGCTTGTAGCAGTCTCAGCCTGAGTACTAGTGTTGCTCTCAGTTGCATTTTCACTTAGATGGTTATGTAGTTAACCTGCTTATTTCATTTACTATTTCACTGCATTTATTTCTGGCTTGTATTATTTGTACCTTGCTATGTCCCCTGAGGACCTGGAATGGATGATGTCCCCAGGTTTAGCAGAAGAGCATTATCCCGAGGTTTACGGGACAGGAGCTGAAGCTGTACCAGGAGCTGTTACTGAGGGAGAACATAACATAGAAGCAGAGGTGATGGCAGAAGATTTTACTTGAGATTATGTTATTTGTACTCTTCCGATACTTTATTTTGGACTCTTTTGTTCTGGTCGTTTGAACCAGTGTTTTAGACTCTGGTCGGGTTGTTCCCCGACATACTCTGCTGAGACTGGACATGATGTACTTTCTTTTATTTGCTGTTGTTCTTATTATTCTGTGATGGATGAGATTAGTTTTGATATGATATTGTAGTCCTATATTACAGCTTAAGTATGCTCGATGGATCCATTAAATTGGGATGTCCATCGATGTGTACTGCTGGCCATTGCCACGTGTCTAGTCCCACGACATTTTGGGACTGAGGCGTGACATGATTTTTGTGGTGGCCCATGCAGGTCAACGACAAATTGTTTGGTTTCAACTTAGGGACCAAACAAACCTGTAAAAAGATAGGATAGGCTATAGGATCTCATCCATTTATTGAACGTTTTTGAAACTCTATATCGCATTCGAATTAAGTACTTGAATTTGCATCCTGCTTGACTCTACTAAACGTTCTCATAAAGTTTAGTTTGCATGCAGAAAAATGGATCCGAGAAATGGAGATGAAGTTCCTTTTACACCACAAGACGCTGTGGTTACCTATGGTGATGGAGTTACACCAGAGAACAGAGGTCAATCCTCTCAGAGTGGACAAGATGAGCAACATAACTCAAGGTTCAGGCGCGATGATATCCCACCACCGCCTCAGTTCACTCCACAGATGCCTGCCTTCCCACCAGGACAAGCAATGGATGGGCAGCAAATGTTCCAGATGTTTTATGCTATGATGCAAGCTCAACAACAAGTTCAACAGGAGGCGCAGCGTCAGGAGGCAGAGAACCTGAGAACCAGCCTAGTGAATGCATTGGAGCAGGCAAACCCACAAGCTAGGCGACCAGCGACGGGATCTATCACTGATTTCCGTCAACTCAAGCCCCGTACCTTTTCGGGCAAGGAAGGACCAACTGAAGTGCATGAATGGCTCACTAATACACAGCATCAGTTGGAAGCAGCTGAACTTCCGCGGGAAAGATGGATGACTGCTGTCCGAATGCAACTAACGGACAACGCGCACCACTGGTGGCTAGCTGAAGAGAGGAGGCTCGGACATGACCGAGTCACTTGGGAGGAGTTCTCCAGACTCTTCCAAGAGATGTATATCCCAGCCGTTGCTAGATCAGAACTCCGAGATAAGTTCAACCGTCTCATCCAGGGCAACATGACAGTGGAGGAGTATAATGCCGAATTCATTTGCTTGAGTCGTTTCGCCCCTTCTTTAATTCCTACCGAAGAAGAGAAGGCGGAGAAATTCTTTGATGGACTCAGGTTCGAACTTCAGAGGTTGATTGGATCTGTTGCCCCTACATCGTACAATGACGTCCTTGCTGCGGCACGACGCATGGAGCGCGTCACCAGGAGGGAGTCAAGCCTGAAGCGACCATTTTCCTCGGCACCATCCAAGGCAGCACAAGGGGATTCTGCAAAGCGACTCCAAAGGAATCTACTGCAGAGGGCAGCACCAAGAACTCTATCTACTTGTCATTTCTGCGGCAAGTTGGGTCACATTGAAAAGGAGTGCAGACGCAAATTGGGACTGTGCCTGGTATGCGGCTCCAATCAGCATCTATCCAGGGACTGCACAGCACGTCGAGAGGGAGAACCACGACTAGCTCTACCTGCACCACGGCCAGATTATCCAGCAGTGGGAGCACAGCAGACGGGAGTTGGAGGAGTCAGACCACCAGCTCCAGGAGGATATCAGCCAAGACCTCCATTGCCACCTCAAGCAGCACTATTCCAACAGGCTCGTCAGCAGAGGGGACCAGCACAGGGACGAGGTCAGGCTTTTGCATTGGCTGTTCAGGAAGAAGCTATTGCTGGAGAAGTTATAGCAGGTACCATCTTAGTAGCTTCATTACCTGCTGTAGCTTTATTTGATTCTGGGGCATCGCACTCATTTATAGCTGCTAGCTTCGTAGCCACACATAGAGTAGCTACTGCACCCCTTCCGAAGACTAAGAGAATTCTTACGGGAGGTGGAATTATACCTGTTAGTGATATCTGTAGATCATGTTCAGTAGTAGTCTGCGGAAGAGAGATGCGAGCCCAATTTTTGATCTTTTCTATGCATGACTATGATGTGGTACTTGGTATGGACTGGTTAAGTCAGTATCATGCTACTCTTGATTGTCGGCTTGGAAAAGTTATATTCAGACCACCTGGACACTCAGAGTTTGAATTTCTTCGAGGAGCTGTAGAACAAGATGTTCAGCCAACTCTTAGGGTATTAACTGCAGAAGGGGAGTCAAGTTACCCAAAAGTTATATCAGAGTTTGTGGATGTATTTCCCGATGATCTTCCAGGTCTACCACCTGATCGGGAAATAGAATTCACCATAGACTTAACTCCAGGAGCAGAACCTATCACTTCAACAGTTTATAGACTAGCACCTAAGGAGTTAGTAGAGTTGAAGAAGCAAGTTGATGAACTTCTGGACAAAGGTTTCATCCGGCCCAGTGTATCACCTTGGGGAGCACCTATACTTTTTGTACCGAAGAAGGATGGAACAGTTCGCCTATGCATTGATTACGGGGCGTTAAACGCTGTGACCATTAAGAACCGGTATCCCTTGCCTCGTATTGATGACTTGTTTGATCAGTTGAGTGGAGCTAGGATATTTTCAAAGATTGACCTAAGATCCGGTTATCACCAGATTAGGGTGAGGAAGGAAGATATCCCGAAGACAGCCTTCAGGACAAAATATGGACACTATGAGTTTTTAGTGATGCCGTTTGGTTTAACCAACGCGCCTGCTGTGTTCATGAGCTTGATGAACCGAGTTTTCCACCAATACTTGGATAAATTTGTAGTAGTGTTTATTGATGACATTCTGGTATATTCCAAAAGCCACGAAGAGCACGAGGAGCATCTCAGAATCGTGCTAGAGACGTTAAGGCAGGAGAAGCTTTATGCTAAGCTCAGTAAATGTGAGTTTTGCATGGATAAGGTGCCATTCTTAGGGCATATTATCTCAGGAGAAGGCCTGTCAGTTGATCCAGAGAAGGTTGCTGCTATTGAGACTTGGCCTACACCAACATCAGTTGCTGAGGTGAGGAGTTTTCTAGGACTTGCTGGATATTACAGAAGGTTCGTAGAAAATTTCTCAAGGATTGCTGAGCCAATGACGAAGTTGACACGGAAAGATCAGGACTTTGCATGGACAGAAGAATGTCAGTTGGCCTTTGAAGAACTGAAGAGGCGTTTAACAACAGCACCAGTCTTGACTCTTCCTTCAGGGTCAGGCGGTTTTGTTGTTTATAGCGATGCGTCAGGTAGTGGCCTAGGATGTGTTTTGATGCAACACGGCAAAGTTATTGCTTATGCATCGAGACAGTTGAAGGTCCATGAGAAGAACTATCCAACGCATGATCTGGAGCTAGCTGCTGTAATATTTGCACTGAAGATTTGGAGGCATTATCTTTATGGTGAGAAGGTGGAAATCTTCACTGACCACAAAAGTCTGAAGTATGTATATACTCAGAAGGAGCTTAACATGAGGCAAAGACGCTGGCTGGAGTTGATGGTGGACTTTGATATAGATCTGCAGTACCACCCAGGGAAGGCGAATGTAGTAGCAGATGCACTTAGCAGGAAGCCTACAGCTTATTTCTTGACAATGCAGCCTGAGCTATTGAAAGATCTACAGGAGCTCCAGATAGAGGTTATTCTAC
Source organism: Iris macrosiphon (assembly GCA_036927795.1). Classification (NCBI taxonomy): domain Eukaryota; kingdom Viridiplantae; phylum Streptophyta; class Magnoliopsida; order Asparagales; family Iridaceae; genus Iris; species Iris macrosiphon. The sequence goes on from JAYESA010000018.1 coordinate 145,244,489, forward strand.
CAAGGCAGAGTGGCTTGCTGGCTAATCTGGAAGTGAAGTCATCGCTCGTGGAAAGGATTAAAGAAGCTTTGCCTACTGATGCAAGATTTAGAAGACTCAAAGAGAAGACAGAAGCAGGCATGCAGACGGGACTTCGCATACATGAGGATGGGACATTAAGGTGCGGAGATCGTCTATATGTTCCAAATGGAGAACTGAGACAAGAGTTAATGACTGAAGCACATAGTTCCATATACTCTGTTCATCCAGGAGGAACAAAGATGTATCGAGATCTAAGGCAGTATTACTGGTGGCATGGAATGAAGAGGGAGATTGCGAGATTCGTAGCTAAATGCTTAGTCTGCCAACAAGTGAAAGCCGAGCATCAGAGGACTGCCGGAATGTTGCAGCCGCTTCCCATACCAGAATGGAAGTGGGAACATATCACCATGGACTTCGTCACAGGATTCCCAAGGAGCCCCAGCGGAAAAGATGCGGTATGGGTTATCGTGGATCGACTCACTAAGTCGGCACACTTCTTGCCATTTAGAGTTGGACAATCCACAGAGATACTAGCCGACATGTATATGAGACAAATAGTAAGATTGCATGGAGTGCCGGTTAGTATTGTATCAGATCGGGATTCGAGATTCACCTCTCATTTCTGGCGAAGCATGCAAGAGAGTCTTGGTACCAGACTAAAATTCAGCACTGCCTATCATCCCCAAACAGATGGTCAATCAGAACGTACAATCCAGATTTTGGAAGATATGCTGCGATCCTGTATGTTAGACTTTGGAGGGTCTTGGGAAGATCATTTGCATTTGGTAGAGTTCTCCTACAACAACAGTTACCAGGCAAGTATCAAGATGGCACCTTTCGAGGCGTTATACGGTAGGAAGTGCAGATCGCCAATATGCTGGAGTGACGTCGGAGAGCGTCAGATTTTGGGGCCAGAGTTGGTGATGCAAACTGTGGAGAAGGTTAAATAAATTCAGAATCATCTTCGGGCAGCTCAGGACAGACAGAAGCATTGGGCTGATACGCACCGACGTCCATTAGAGTTCAAGGAAGGAGAACATATATTCCTGAGGATCTCGCCTACTCGAAGAACCATCCGCTTTGGGAGCAGAGGCAAATTGAGTCCAAGGTACATTGGGCCCTTTGATATTCTGGAGCGCATTGGTGAGGTGGCATATCGTCTTGCATTACCTCCATCTCTAGAGGGAGTGCATGATGTGTTCCATGTCTCACAGTTGAGAAGGTATGTGACTGACCCAAGTCATATAGTGGATCATTCTGAGATCGCAGTAGGCCCAAGCCTGAGATATGAAGAACAACCGGTGGGTATACTCGGAACCAGTGAGAAGACACTGCGAGGGCATACAATTAAACTGGTTCGTGTGGCTTGGAAGCAACACTCTCCTGGTGAATCTACTTGGGAGAGAGAAGATATCATGCGCCATAAATATCCCCACTTATTCGAGGATACAGGTATATTTTAAGTAATTTTTATTTCCTGTAGTTCTGTTCTTTTAGTAGTGTAATCTTTAAATTGCGAGGACGCAATTTTCTCAAGGGGGGTAGATTGTAATCACCTGAAATTTTTAAGAATTTTAAATTTATTTTCTGGAATTAATTAGCAATATTCGGTAATTTTTAAACCAATAAATTAAAGCTGTCTGATTTAAAATGAATTTTTAAATGATATTAAATAATATTAAAATGTAATGAAAATTATATTTTCTAGTGTAAAATTAAAAACCGAGCATGGGGTATTTTTTCGGGAATTTATTGGACACCGGATGAATTTTTAAAGGATTAAAAACTATTGTAAAATTTAACTGATAATAAACCAAATTAATAAACCAACCCAAACCCAGTGATTAACCCGGACCGGACCGGCCGGTCTATCTAGACCGAACCGCTCAGGCTAGCGGGTCGGATCCGGGTAAGAACCCGACCCGCCAGCACCAGACCCGACCCGTTCTAAACCCTAACCCCCAAATCTGAAGAGCCCCGACCCCTCGCCTGGCCGGCGGCCGTTTCCGCCGCCGTGGCCGCCGGCCGACCTATCCATTCCCCTCCCCTGGAACTGGCGACCCTTCCCCTTCAGTTTCCAGCAACCTCCGGCCGATCCCCTACCTTTTTCCCTATAAAATCCCAAGCCGGCCACCGGAAACCTCCTTCCAATCTTTCTTCTCCGGCGAGCTCTGAATTTCCGGCCGACTCCTCCAGTATCTCCAGTACCTCCAGACTCCGCCGCCACCTCCCAGACCCCGGACCCGGCCGCAGAACCTCCAGCTACCACCCGCCGAACCCCAGGACCTCGATCGAACTCAGTTGAACCCCAACTCTAGTTCCCTCCTCCTTCCAGGTGACGTCCGGCCGCCCACAGCGCCGGAACAGACCGCCCAGACGGTCGACGAACACCCCACGGCTGCCAGCGAGCCTCCGGCAACTTGGACACGTCGCAGAACTCCGATCTAGCCAGGATGCAGCGTGGACACGGATCCAGGACACAACCCTAGTTCAATCGCGTGTCGGACATGATTCGTACTTGGTTTTCAAGTCCAGTTCAGGTACCCATAACTTCCTGCTCGTAGCTCCAATTTTCATTCCGTAAGTTTCTTTGCGAAGCCTGTTAGACCCTCTCGGTGCCCAGACAAACTGCTCGGGGCATCGCGTCCTGTGGTGATCGCACACCGCGATCCAAAAACAGGAAAAAACTTAGCCCTGTTTTACCCCGGAATCGAGTACGCCCCGCCAAACGGGACGACTTGGTCACGTGCGGTCTTCGCCGACACGTCAGCATCGTTGATACGGACGTGCGGGCTTTCGCAGAAGCTGATTCGGATGTGCGTGCACACCAGAATCAGTGCGTATCCGCGGACATCGTCCCGTATCCGTATTTTCTAAATCTCACTGTAACTTAGTGTATACACGTCGGATTGAGACGAAACCTGTACCATCGGACTCGTAGCAATACGCTGGTCCTGTGGGTCAAGTTTTGTTTGATTCTGAGAATGTTGGAAAATCGCGTGTCGTGGGCCCCACAGGCTCCACCTGACGGGCGATTTTGAGAACGGCTCAACAGAATCCAACTCTGGAAGTTCCGTTGGGTTCGTATCAACGTTCCTGACTTGTTGACACTAAGTTGGACGGATTTGGAGACCTTTGATCCTGACCCGGTTTTCGGTACAAAGCGACCTACACATGGACCCGCTTTGGCCTAGAAATGTCGTTTTTGCCCTTGTGTCCAAACTGGACTTAAGGACAGGCGTTTCTAACTAATTTCAATGTTCTGAGACTGTTGGTAATGTTCATTTCAGATTTTGGAGGAGTTATTGCTGAACCCACTGTTACAAGGACCGCCACTGATATTCCAATCCCAGGCAAGTGTACCTTGCCATAAATTACAGATTGTTAGTTTAAATAGTTCTCTTGTTTTACTTTTCTGTGACTATTGTACATGTTATAACCTAGGACCGTATGACATACTTAGCGTCCGATCACAGTCGGGTGCCAATCCGTACGCGGAGTTGTGTACGTCATTTAGTGATGGATATTCGAGACCCTTTATATTCTCGTGCTTGATTTTCAAGTACACTACAACCTAGGACACCTGACACCATACATTGGCAGAATCTTCCTGACATATTCAAGGTGATTCTGTATAGGATACAGGATGGACATAGTTATATATTCTTAATTTATGACTGTTGCATTAGATCTGATCTCACGTGACATGGACATGAGACGTGTGGTTACATTGGGTGGGGAGAGACACACAGGCTACAGGCTGTTCTATACATATATACTACTATTGTGAGGTTGTAGACTCTCGAGCAGAGCTAGACCACTACTAGATATTGCTGCTACCGGCTCCCCGACACAGAGCTTGTAGCAGTCTCAGCCTGAGTACTAGTGTTGCTCTCAGTTGCATTTTCACTTAGATGGTTATGTAGTTAACCTGCTTATTTCATTTACTATTTTACTGCATTTATTTCTGGCTTGTATTATTTGTACCTTGCTATGTCCCCTGAGGACCTGGAATGGATGATGTCTCCAGGTTTAGCAGAAGAGCATTATCCCGAGGTTTACGGGACAGGAGCTGAAGCTGTACCAGGAGCTGTTACTGAGGGAGAACATAACATAGAAGCAGAGGTGATGGCAGAAGATTTTACTTGAGATTATGTTATTTGTACTCTTCCGATACTTTATTTTGGACTCTTTTGTTCTGGTCGTTTGAACCAGTGTTTTAGACTCTGGTCGGGTTGTTCCCCGACATACTCTGCTGAGACTGGACATGATGTACTTTCTTTTATTTGCTGTTGTTCTTATTATTCTGTGATGGATGAGATTAGTTTTGATATGATATTGTAGTCCTATATTACAGCTTAAGTATGCTCGATGGATCCATTAAATTGGGATGTCCATCGATGTGTACTGCTGGCCATTGCCACGTGTCTAGTCCCACGACATTTTGGGACTGAGGCGTGACACGGAGAACTTGTTACCATTCGCCTATGCGTTTATATATTTCGCTGCACTCAGACAATCTGTGCGACTCTGTGGCTTAGATCTCTTACCGTCAGCCAATGAACCATAGCCTTATACGGGCGCGGTTCACGCTCGTGCGGCATCACGTCCGGATGGGTCAAAGCGATCATCATGTGGGAGCGTTGGGGCGGTCATTCTCGCCCAGCGGGGATGGCCGATTAGCCTGCGGGAGATCGAGGCATGACAGATTGGTATCTGAGCTTGGCTTATACGCCTTTGGACTTCGTTTCAAATATCTTTGTTTCGAAAGCTCATTCATGGGTTATGTGCACACACTCTCTTAATGCCTCAATGGGATGTTCCAAACAATAAGTCTAAATACTTTTGAAAAGTTGCATGTGAAATGATATGATGGCTTGTATGATATTATTATCGGAAGGCCTTTGTGCCGACCTATGCTAGACCCTTTGGGGAATAGACTCGTGCTAAGATTTATATGATACGTGCGAACCATATACCTATACCTGGTTATCCAACTAGTTAGTACGGAATTTAATATTGTCCCGAACGGTTCGCTATGCACACAGCCTTTTGGCTAAGTTGTGTTCTTTATCATGCACCAAGACCCTTTGGTCCAAGCAAGTTATAATGAGATTTGGACATCGTTCAGGAATAAGACAAGTCAGACTTAGAACTGCAATCGATAGAAACTTTATCGAATTTATCGCTTAGGCGAATATTAAGAATCATGCTTGATTTTGGAAATAGCTCGAACGATATTTCGTGTCGGCAGACACAAATCAAATATGGTTTACTTGGATGACTATCAACAGGATATATGCGAGACTAAATTTTATCAGGCGAACCCTGAGTATTGTGCTAGAATTGAGGAACGAGATGGTGAATAAGCTAACGATAATGCGGACACTGATTGAGGATTTGATGGATGACTCGATTCCGAGTGGTGGATGGATCATTTAGAAATATCCAAACGAATTCAGAGGTCTCGTGCAATAGTTGAACTAAATAATTTGGGAATGTGCTTGGACCAACTATAAGGCTTATATCGAATAGGAATTCATGAAAATGAAAATCGATATCCTGACTGAGGAAAATTTGTTGGAAATTTGATAATCGTGTGAGCAATTTTGGGTTTGAAACAAACGGATTGAACTTGAATAAAATATCGCTTGAATAAGTTAATCCAAGAATGGATATTTAGCTTTAGAATATGAATTTGACATGGTATCGATAATTAGAAGATAGCATGGATCGATACAAGCAAAGAAAATATTGTGTTTCTAGGAATGATATAAGCGATAACGGATTTTACTTGGAATTTGGAAGAACGAATTTGATATATTGAACGTATCAGAAATGGATGGACTTGGGCTTGAATATTTGAACTTGGTTATTGAGGAATGCCAAAAGTAGACTATAAATTTATCGAACGATAAAATGAAAGTTGGATAATTTTACTAGAACTATAATCACTGCATGAACAGACTTGATTCTATGGATACAAAAACTTTGAATGCAGTGAATCAAAAGTGTTTTAGGATAAGTTAGCCTAGAACCTGGAGTAAACCACGCTTGATGGTTTCGAAGACGGACGCGTGGATATTATTGGACGACTTAAAGTTATAAGCTAAGGTTTAAAATTGAATCTTGGCTTGGTGGTCTAGAATTTAAATGGATAGGGATTCTATCAAAATATACTTGAGGAGATAGACTATGCAAACCACTGGGCTTATCCTGCGACTTAGATTTATTATTAATTACCTGAATGGACTCATCTCCCGTGCAATGAACGTGTTATTGAAAGTAGGTGGATCTGTGCTCGATGTTTAAAAATCTGAGTGAAACGAGCTTGGGTAGAATATCCCGTGCAAATGAACAATGGTTTGACCCTAGGAATTGGGGCGAGCATCATACGACAAATTTGCATGATGTATCGTGTGCTTGAACTTGTACCTATGACCTTGTGAGCTGACCTAACAATTAGGCAGACGACCCTGTACTGAGTGAATAAACCTGTGCAACCGACTTTAGAACATCGCTTGAACAAAGCTATAGAACTGGGGAAACAAGACCTAAGGTTAGACTGGGAACGATAACGCTTCATATGTTTGACCCGAACGGATGGACGCGAGTCGGTTGAATCGAATAGATCATGCTTAACGGTCGTACAAATACTTGATTGAGTTGAAATAGAAATTACTTGGATTTGATTGACTATATCGAAAGTATCCTTATGATTCATAAAACGGAAACCCTTGAGATTTTCACAAAGTAGCTTGTCCGATTTTACCCTCTCTAAGTTTGGTTGAATGCATATGTTTGAGGGATGCCTCGAATATGTGCACGATCCAAGACTCGATGAGAAGTGAAACTCGAGTGCAAAGACTTCGCTACCGCTAAGTTGGTGAAATGCATATGTCTGAAGGATGCTTTGAATATGTGCACAATCCAGACTTGCGATATACTGAACTCAAATGCTAGTGCAAGTGAATATCCTCCTGAACAAGCATAACGACTTGTATAAGTTTGCCTCAGCCTTAGTTCGCTATCTAAGATCGATTAAAATGTACCTCGTGTTAAGAAACATGTCCCGCGCTAAGGCGCAATGAAGACTGACTCAATATACACACAATATGGCGTAAGCATCGAGTAGGGGATTGTGTTCCAATGGATCTAGTGGTACCGATAGCTACGCTCGGGCTAGATTCGAAAATTTGATAGTACGGCTTGCCCTCAGGAAGTCTCAAGGATGAGACTTTTTTTGAGTGGTGGATGATGTAATACCCCGTTCCGCTCAAGCGGAATGTCGATTCAAAATGACAAAAGTGTAACGTCCCGACCCGCCTTGCTTCAACGAGAAGACTCATTTGAGGCAAGGGATTTACAGACTTGTCCCTTCAGGACTTCGGCTTAGGATTTCAGAGGCTCGCTCGGAGTATCACTCGACCAAGGCGGATCATCGCTAAGGTGGGTGGCTACGGTGAACTTGTCTTTTGCTTAGCCAGCACACATAAAATATGGAATGATACATGCTAGTCGCTAGGTGAATCACCCATGCATGTTAATAAGAATACAACGCACCTAGCTAAGGGAATAATCCCAACTTGGATTGCTTGTGTTAGAACATGGAAATAAAACATTGCTTATATATCAGACCCTTGCATGCTACCTTTGCCTTGTGCAACTAGACTCTGTCATGCCTCGAGTAGAACGATATAAGTATTATACTCTTTATTGTGCACTCCTACCCTGCTACACTGCACGACCCTAGATAATGTCGCTTGGAAAGTTTCCTTAACGGTTTTACTCCTCGGCTTACCTTCGGGCCCGAGCCAACGTGAATGCTTAAGTTTTCTTATAAAAATATGCTTGCCTGCTTATATGTTAACTTGTGCTCGTTGCCTTATTTCAATACTTGCCACAATCAATCAAACACTGCCTTGTATTACATTCATCTAAGTTCCTCGAAAGACTACCTAATAGTCGTTCCGTGCAAGTATGCACCTGAAAGTATTCGGGACCGTTAGGTCGCTAAGGCAGTTCCCGAACCAGAGAATTTGCACCATGAATCAATAAATCAAAGGATCCCAGCTCGTGGAGCAATACTGTCCTGTACTGAATAAAATGGCTCGTTGGAGTCGATACTCAACATTGAGAGTAATCTTGCCTCAACAAGTTCCATATATGTATATATATCCTGCCTTGAACTTGTTCCATATAACTTGTTCCATATATATATTTCTTGCCTTGAACTTGTTCCTGTAACTGACCAGAGACCTGAAGATTAGAGACCTGTATATCGCAGACAACTTGTTAACAAGTGAGATTTTCGGATCTCTGTTCCTGCGGACGATCTCCGGGGCACCGGGCCGATTCGATCCGAACAGGAACCCTGTTAGTTTGCCTATTTTGGGCAGAATAGCGTGTAGCGATTGTAAACTTATCCTTCACGCCATTCTTTCTCTCAGACTAAGTAGCCGCCTGCGTCGGAAGGAATGACCTGTAGTGCTCCTGATCCGTGCGTTGCATTTTATTTTCTTTTATGTGCTACACCCGTCCTTTATGGCTATGCCAGCGACTCCTGTTCATATAGATAAGTCATCCTCGCTTAGCGGCAATCCACGTGCGAGTCATTGCATTTCATCGAGAATAATAGAAACGCTTGAACGATCATGATATAACAATACTTGTGCATATAGAGCACTTGATCATCGTATGCAACACACCTGATATCTCTTGTAACTCGTGCACCCGTAGCTTAATCTAGCTCACAACACAGTGCTTGCATATGCTATGCCCCTGAATGTTTCTACATGCTCGTGCTTGAATTAACTTGGTTTGCCTTGGACAGGGAAGGACAAATGGTAAGTTGGTAAGTCTCGTCGTGCTTTCTCTTATATCGTATGGTGCATTGCCATACGAGTTAGGCTTTTTATATATGCCATGAAACTTATCCTAAGGCAACTAGAAAGACAACATAATAGTTGGTGCACGGAACCTATATTACGTGTTTGGATTTGTCGAGCGGACGAGTCACCTCCCCACCAGTGCATTCATGTACTGATAACCCACCAGATTGCTTGCAGGGTGCGGGAGAACCTCGTTCGGTGCAGATGCCTCCTTCGTAAATGGTAAGGCATGGAGTTTACTCTGGATCCTTGAAGCATTGCATCCGAAATCGAAGCACATATACAAGACATAATGTTGGACATCGCCTATACATCATTCCACAAATGTAGTCACTTGGCACGCCTTTATACTTCAGAGAGAGAGAGAGAGAGTGCTTGAGCGACTTGTAATCTCAGCTATACGCCACCTGTAACACTTGTTCAATATGAATAAAAAGAGTTGCCTTAATTCTATACTCTTGTTATTCAATCTTTGCTTCCGCTACTGTCGACTCAGAGAACTTGTTACCATTCGCTTATGCGTTTATATATTCCGCTGCACTCGAACAATCTGTGCGACTCTGTGGCTTAGATCTCTTACCGTCAGCCAATAAACCATGGCCTTGCACGGGCGCGGCTCACACTCGTGCGGCATCACTTCCAAATGGGTCAAAGCGATCGTCCTGCGGGAGCGTTGGCGCGGTCATTCTCGCCCAGCGGGGATGACCGATTAGCCTGCTGGAGATCGGAGCGTGACAAAACATATGCATGTCAACCAACTCGACGATAGAGAAGTCTTAGCACTCGAGTTTCACATCTCCTTGAGTCTTGGATCGTGCATATGTTCATGGCATCCCTCAAACATATGCATTTAACCAAACTTAAAGATAGTAAAATCGGATAAGCTACTTGTGAAAATCTCAAGAGTTTTTACACAGGTCGGCACAAAGGCCTTAGCATCGTAATTTTATACAAGCAATCACATCATTCAAATGCACTTTTTGAAAGTATTTAGATGCATTGTTAGAATATTTTGTTTGGGACATTAAGAGAGAGCGTGCACATAACCCACGAATGAGCTTTCAAAACTGAGATAATCGAAACAAAGTCCAAAAGCGTATAGCCAGGCTCTTATACCAATCTGCCATGCCCCGATCTTCCGCAGGCTAATCGGTCATCCACGCTAGGCGAGAATCACCGTACCAGCGCTCCCATGGGATAATTACTTTTTGCCCATCTGGGCGTGATACGGCACGAGCGTGAACCGCGCCCGTGCAAGGCCGTGGTTCGTTGGCTGGCGGTAAGAGATCTAAGCCATAGAGTTGCACAAATTGCCCGAGTGCAGCAAAATTATAAACGATAGGCAATTTGGTAACAAGTTCACTGAGTCGACAATAGCGGAAGCATTGAATAACACAAGTTGAAGTAAAACAAACTCTTTATTGACATAAACAAGTGTTACAAGCGGCGCTTGGCCGAGATTACAAGTTGCTCAAGCCTCTCTCTGAAACAGTAAAAGTGTGTCAAGTGGCTACATTTGTGGAATGATGTACATGCGAGTTCCAATATTATGTCTTGTATATGTGCTTCAGTTCCGGACGCAACGCTCCAAGGCTCCAGAGTGAACTCTACGTCTTAGCACGCACGAATGAGGCATCTGTACCAAACGAGGTTCTTCCGCACCCTGCAAACAACCTGGTGGATTATCAGTACACGAATGCACTGGTGGGGAGGCTACTCGCCCGCTAGACAAATCTAAATACATAATATAGGTTCCATGCACCTACTATTATGTTGTCTTTCTAGTTGCCTTAGGATCAGTTTCATGGCATATGTGAAAAGTCTATCTCGTGTGGCAGTGCGCCGTGCGACATAAGAGGAAACACGGTAAGACTTACCAACTTACCACTTGTCCTTCCATGTCCAAGGCAAACCAAGTTAATTCAAGCACGAGTAGGTATAAATATTTAGGTGCAATTGTATATGCAAACACTGTGATATGAACGAGACTATATTTCGGGTGCTCAGTTATTCTCGATGCGATACAATGACTCACACGCGGATAGCCGCTAAGCGAGGATGACTTATCTATATGAACAATAGGTCGATGGCATAGCCATAAAGGACACTAGTCACTGGCGAGAATGGTATGCAACAAAAAGAACAATGGGCGCTACAAGCCATCTCAACCAGTACAATAGACTATGCAATAAAGTTCCATCCAGATCAGATCGGTCCCAGTGTCCCGGTGAGCGTCCGTGGAGCAGAGATCCGAAGATCACCTTTTTCAAGTTGTCCGCGACATGCAGGTCTCTAGAGTTATCCAAATTTACATATTTAACAAGACAATCCATAACACGAGTATAATTGATTCTTGCTCTGAACGAGTATTGCTCCATGAGCTATGATACTTGATTTACTTGACATGATTCTCGTTCAGATATAAACTTGACATGATTTCCATTTCAGTGATTCAACTTGCCTTGATGCATCCCCCTGGTGTGGGGTCTGCCTTAGTGACCTAGCGGTCCTGGATACTTGCAGGTTCACTTGCACAAAAAAGCTATTTGATAGTCTCCTGGCTAACTAGAATGCATGCACGATACGGATAACATTAGACGTTTGTGGTATGAGTTCATAAATCGAGGCAATATTACAAGTTAACATGCACTACTAGAATAAGCGGGATTAGCGACATTTTTTAGCGACGTCAACGGAAAATGTCGCTAATATAATATAAATAAGCGACTCCATGTAAAAACGTCGTTATAAGTTCAACTAAGGTCGCAAAACGTCGCTAATATGTTTCATTTAGCGACGTGTAGCGACGTATTTAGCGATGTATCTCTTTAAGACAATTAGCGACGTCATGAGCGACATTAAAGACATTGCTAACTTAGCGACGTCATTATTGTAGTCGCTAAAAGTCGCTAAATTTTATTCATTTAGGGCTGATTTCCCCCATTTTCTTCGATCTCTCCCTCTCCCTCTCCCTCTCCCAAATTTCAAACCCGAACCTCCTTCCTCCCTCTGGCGAGCCCCCTCCGGCTCCTCCTTCCTCCCTCCGGCGAGCCCCCTCCGGCTGCGTCCTCCCCCTCCGGCTCCCCTCCTCCCTCCGGCGTCCCCTCCTCCCTCCCGGCGACCCCCCTCCGGCCGCATCCTCCCCCCTCCGCCGTCAGCTCCTCCTTCCTCCGGCTCTCTTCTCCCTCTGACGTCCTTTCTCCGGCTCCCCTCCTCGGTGAGCTTTCTCTCTCTGTCTCCTTTCTTTGTCTCTCTATTTCTCTCTAACACAGACACAACACAACACGATACGACATGACACGACCTGACACACACTAACCCTAACCCTAACTCGAACACACACACACGCACGCGGACACACACTAACCCTAACTCAAATTGAAGCTGGTACACTTGAATTGATGCTGGTACAAGATATGACACGACAAGCTATATTGCTGTTGTCCCTTTTGAACTACAATCATAACCTTGACCAACTCTTTGAGGTCAGATTTAGGGAGATTTAACCAAAATGGATCCATGATCCTATCAATAGCACTAGTTTAGATGAGAAGAAACAGCCCACAACCAACTTTATAGTAATTTTGTTTACAGAGGAGGCCATTGCTGGTGCTAATAGAACACTCATTGGTTGCTTCCTTTGTGCCGTACGCCTTGGACGTAACATTGATCTTCAATGTGGTCTCCATTATGTGAGGGTTCATGCTTATGATGTCGATGTAATAACTGTCGTCCTCGTCGATCTCGTAATTTGCCTCCTCCTTGCTAGTACTACTTCCTGAGCAATATATATATAGATCACCCTCGTTAATTAGCTAGCTAGCTTCAAATTTGAATTACGTCGCAAGCATTAATTAATGACCCATTTGGTTCACTGTAACGTGATCTCAATAAAATTGAATAAAAAAATTATAATCCTAATTTATGGTAAGACGAGATTGGTCGCGTACCATCTGACGATCCAGCAACGTCGAGCACAGACCTCCCATGAAACATGTGCAACTCGAACTTTCGGGTGTGTGTGTCATCTAGCTCACTGTCTAAAAAGGTTGATGGCTACTTTGCATAAGACCTTGTGATTACCAAAGCAGAGCAGTAATCAGTCACTTGGCCATTGCATTGATAAGTTCTTTAGTTAAATAAGTGCATAAAATTAATATATTTTACACTAAATATGAGATGGCTTGTGACCTTGTCCAAACAGAGAATGACTGCTACTTTCTGAAACTCTCTTCCATATTATTTGCCATCGATGTCCTGCAGTTGGACATACTCACTACCAATTGACAAGTCAGATGATACACACACACACACATAGGATATTATGTATCAAGTTAGAGAAGTTCTTACCTTACTCCAGAGAATCACACTGTATGTAATAATTTATAGGATACATACTGTCATTTTTGCAGAAGTATCTAGAAATGGATATGAATTACTATCTGCATCATCGTTCGTGGATGTACAACCGTCATCCTGATGACATGTGCAGTGTGCGGGATGAATTCATTGAGGGTATACAACAGTTCCTGAAGTTTGCCAAGGCGTTCTCTCAGTACATGGACGGTACCAAAATTAAGTGTCCGTGTGTGAGAAGTCGCAACAGAAAATATCATCCAGAAGTGGAAGTCACATATCATTTGTACTCGAAGGGCTTCACGTCGAATTACTATTAGTGGACCGCGCACGGAGAACTTGTGTGTCTAGCATCAGAGTCGGAGCCTTATATGGAGCCGAATATGGATGTCCACGACCACGCTGCTTACGACGACGGGTGGGTGAATATGGTTTTTGATGCGGCGGGGCCTAGTTTCAATTCGGACAATGCGGCGGGACCTAGTTTCAATCCGGACAATTATGATGCACCTGAGGAGGCACAGAATGTCGATGCTGCAAAGTTTATGGAGTTGCTGGAGAATGCAATAACTCCACTATATCCTGGTTGTAAGGATCATTCACCGTTGGTGGTAGTTACAAGATTATTGAGCATCATGTCCGATTTTAACATGTCGAAAGAATGCTATAATCGACTGACGATTTGATTATAAAGATCTTGCCTGAGGGTGTAAAGTTGCCTAAAGACTTCTATCGATCTAAGAGGATGGTGAGATCGCTCTGGATGGGATATGAGAAAATTGATGCATGTCGCAACGGGTACATGTTGTACTACAAAGACGACAAGGATGAAGATGCGTGCAGATTCTATGGTACTGATCGCTACAAGGCCACTGTTAGAGGAAAGTCTGTCGGTGTTAGGAAGCCTACCGATTCGATACACTACTTGCCTTTGACGTCGCGGTTGCAGCAATTGTTTATGGTTAAGGAGACTGCAGAAAATATGAGTTGGCACAGGCGAAAACAGATCGAATGAGTATTGGATCATCCATCCGTTGGAGAAGCATGGAAGCACTTTGATCGAGAGTATCCAGATTTTGCTTCGGATCCACGTAATATCATATTGGGGCTCTCCTCTGATGATTTTACCCCATTCGGACTTTCGGGCTCCCAGTATTCATGTTGGCCTATGATCGTCACTCCGTACAATCTAACGCCTTGGATGTGCATGAAGACTCCGTATATGTTCCTAACCGTTATTATTCCGGGTCCGAACAATCCAAAGAGGAACATAGATGTGTATTTACAGCCTTTGATAGATGAGTTGAATCAGCTGTGGGAAGTAGGTGCCAACACGTATGATATTTCTAGAAAGCAGAATTTTTAGATGAGGGCAGCACTTATGTGGACCATCAACAACTTTTTGGTCCATGGAATATTATCGGGATGGAGCACTCATGGTCGTCTCTTATGTCCGTATTGCATGGACCATACTAAGGCTTTCGTTTGAAACACGGAGGCAAACAGTGCTTCTTCGATTGTCATCGATAATTTCTGCCGAAGGATCATCCGTACCGGAGGAACAGGAATGCTTTTCGTGCGGGCGTTGTGGAGAAGGCCAATCCACCACCAAGGTGGCCCAGATACACGATATGGGAAGAGGTAAAATATTTACCAAGTGCTATCGAAGAGCCTGCTAAGGGGTACAAGTATGACAGATTTGGTAGCACCCATAACTGGACAAAGAGGAGTATATTCTGGGATCTTCCATATTGGAGCACCAATCTGATCAGACATAACCTTGATGTCATGCATATCGAGAAAAATATGTTTGATAACATAATTAATACTGTAATGGAGGTAAAGGGGAAGACAAAAGATAATCTGAAGGCCAGGTTGGACTTAGAAGAAATATGTAGACCTCCTGCATTGCATTTGATAGAGGAGAAGAATGGAAAGTTAAAGCAACCTAAGTCAGTTTTCTCACTGGACAAAGAAGATAAAGGGAGACTTTGTAGGTGGATTCAGGTTCTAAAATTTCCAGACGGGTACGTGTCAAACTTGAGAAGATGCGTCGACCTCAAGGAGAATAAACTGGCGGGTATGAAGAGCCACGATTGTCACGTATTCATGGAGAGGTTAATTCCGATTGTATTTTGGGAATTCTTACCACAGGTCATTTGGGATCCATTGACAGAGCTCAGCATATTCTTCAGAGATCTTTGTTCTACTAAGTTGCTCGTCGATCTTCTAGAAAAGCAAGAGAAGGACATTGCGGTAACACTATGTAAGCTCGAGAAGGTATTTCCTCTTGGATTCTTTGATTCTATGGAGCATTTGTCAATTCATCTTTCCTATGAGGCACGTGTTGGTAGTCCTGTCGGTTATCGATGGATATACCCCTTCGAGCGGCATATGAATCACCTAAAGAGAAAGGTAAAAAATAAGGCACGGGTTGAGGGCTCTATTTGTGAAGCTTATGTTCTCGAGGAAATTACAAACTTTTGCTCGGCGTATTTCAAACATCATGTTGCTACTAATAGAACGAGAGCTCCGAGAAATGACGACGGATATCAGGAATCTAATGATGCAATACTCAAAGTATTCAATGCGTCCGAAAAGTCTTCGGAGAAAATGAAGAAGAGATATTTGAATGACGACGAGCTAAGGGCTGCTCAGTTGTATATATTACTCAATTACGACGAGGATGAAGTAGAGAAGCTAGAGGGGTAAGTAATTAATACGTCCACGTTTACATCATCTCAATATAATTATATCATCTCAATGTAATAGTATAAGCTACTATTATGCTACTAATCAGCAGTTGCTTCATTGTTTTTCAGCACATATAATGATGAGTTGAGGTCGGTTAGACCCTACATAACAGACGAAGAAATAGAACATGAAATGAGATGCCATTTTTTTTCTTGGTTGAACGCATATGTAAGGAGCTTGGTAATTACTTTTTATTTCTGCACTTGCAAAATAAATAACTTACTATCGCTACTTTGGTGTTTAGGTCGATCGTCAAATAACACCCGAGACTGAATCTATTAGAACTCTAGCCAAGGGACCAATTACTGCCGTTAAAATATGGCTAAGTTTCTGTGTGAATGGTTTAGGTTCAAGTCAACAAATGCTCCTATCAGAGACAGCTTTCTGGATCTTGATTCCACGAAAAATAGTTGTTTATGTATCAAATCTTCGAACTACAAAGACATCGATCCAGACAATGATTTCTTTGGCATCTTACGAAAGATTATGGAGTTGACATATAATTATGGCACAGAACCTGCTAATATCGTGCTATTCAAGTATGAATGGTTCGATCCGATTCAAGATCAAGGTTGAAAAATTGACAAGCATGGCCTTGTGGATATAAACTACAAGCGTAGATATCAAGGCTACGAACCATTTATACTATCAGGTCAGGCTCAGCTCGTGTACTTCATAACTTATCCTAGATGGGGGACAACGAGGTCGGATTGGTGGGCAGTATGCAAGACTAAAGCTAGAAATACCTTTGACATTGACGAAATAGCTTATCAGGAGGAGGAGCTACCTCTTGTAACAAATATTGTAGATGTGGACTCAATAAAAGTTACTCATTACACGAGTAATAATATAAAAGATGTAGAATTATCCGAAGAGGAAGACGAAAATGAAGACGAAGTAGATGAAAGTGAAGACGAGGAGGAGGAAGAGGAAGAGGAGGGCGAGGAAGGCGAACAAGATAAATTTTCTGAAGATGATTGAAAATAAAATATTTTGCCTGTAGAATGTAACTATATTTTGACTGTAGAATGTACGAATATATGTATTATATTTTGACTGTAGAATATACTATCCAATTAGACTTGTGACACCACTGGTTATTTACTGTATAATTCTATGAATGTTGTGAGATATGTATAATATTTTGACTGTAGAATGTACTATATATTTGTGTATTTCTTTATTCATCATATGTTGTTATCAGGTATGACAGGACGATGCGGAGGGTTCGGCAGGTCCCGAGGTAGACAGAGTGCTCCTCCGGTACTGCCTACTGTTGGTTCTGGATCGTCGTCGCCCAGTACTCCAGTATATCGATCAGTCACATCTCCAACTGCGATGACGTTACGTGGCATCACTCCTGGGATGAGTAGTTCCTGGTGTAGCGCTCTGTTCCCCCGGTGCGGGGAGCGTGGCTAAGAAACACAAGACGGTATCGTTCGATCGGGATAGATTGAAACAAGAACTTGTCCTCCTTATGGATTTGTTTCTTCGGAATCGATTCCCATATTCAGTAGACCGTGTCCAAAGGATCGACTTAGCGGCAGAGTCAGGAGGGACCTCTCCGCTGCTATCTTTTATTGTCTCAATTTTCGATGTCGCTTGTTGCTTTCGTGATTTGAGTTGGTTTTGGAATTTGCTTGTTTTCCTTGAACGGTTTCGATGAGTTTCATTATTTTTGTTCATTGAACTGCACTTCAATTCCGAGATTGGAAAGAGTGGAAGAAGTACTGATCGAGCTGTTCATGATGCAGGTGAACGAGCTGTAGGCGTCTTACGAGCGGAGTCATGAAGCGCCTCTTTCCTTCTCCCTTCCAACTACTAAGTGAGTGGCTACCATCCCGATTAGCTAGCCCTGCTTCCAAGTCTTCACATCTAAATCTTGCATTCTTGTTGCCCCTATCAAACGATACCAAGTAATAACTAAAAGATACCAAGAAAAAAGTGGAATAGACTTGGATTATTATGCTTGTCATTCAACTTGGGAACGGTTACTAAATTGCATGCTTGTTCGTTGGGAATGTTCTATACATGCTTCAATTTTAGTTAGAATGCATCTTCTTCCATAAATTGTGCTAAGTATGGAATACACTTGTTATGAAATAAACTGTCAGGAAGACTATGCAAAACGAATCTTGTAATGTTGCTCATCTCATGTTCATATTGCCTCAAATGCATCAACGTTAACGAATCATGAACGATTGATCACGGACAACTTGTGCACAAGGCAAATGGTTCCTGCGGACGGTTGCTGGGGCACTGGCACCGATCCGGATGAAACTTCACGATAGTCTCATGCATCTGGACAGGGTGGACTGTAGCACTCACGAATCTTGGATACATGCCATCATCGTTCCAGACTAAATGGTCCATTATGGCTTCTAGCCAGTGATCCCAACGTGTATATTTAAACCTGTTGCAAACTAACTTGTGTCTTCGTGGCAGGGAAGGCATGGTAAGTATTGTACAGGTCGTTCAGACGGACAGGTAAAATCCACCGAACGGTGGCACGTTCATTTCAGTAAATTTTATATGCTGCTTACTTGTAAATGAACTAAGGCAAGATAGAAACCCACAAAAATATATATATTTTATTAAAATAACGTGTTGATTGGTATAGTTGGGTTAGCTCGCCTTCACCAGTATATTTTGACATGCTGACCCTCGTTGAAACAGGTTCTCCGCACTAAGGCAAACCGAGCGAGGAGCCAAAGTCGTCTTTTCCTATCCAGTCCAGCTGTAGGCGCATCCAGATCGTGCCATCCTTGAAGCATTTTGAAGCAGGAGCTTGCAACTCTATATACATAATGCAGCACCGTGGCAAAGCCGTCCTCCAGCCCGGAGGTCTATACATTTTGAAGTTTAGTAAAGGGATGTAATGTACAGGACTGCTATCTCATTTTGAGTCAACACTTTTGTAAGCCCGTGCGGCAAATTAGCTGACTCGTTCAAGAGTTTGTAATAGATGTTCATTATCAATAAAGAAAACTTTTCCATGTTTCAAATTTGTGTTTTAATTTATCTGCGTACTCTGAATATGTGCTCGTTATGCAAAACATTAAAGCCTTGTGCAGGCGCAACCCCAGGCCCGTACGGTGGTCACGATTCGGGGGACGCCCCAACGATTCTACGGAATCGGGTCATGACATAATGGTATCAGAGCACAGATTCAAGTTCCTTAGACTCTCGTACTGGAAAAGTTTCTTTAACGATCAAATTTCTGTGCGAACTCTTGAACTAGCTAGGCCAAAATGAGATACGTTCATGCAATAAGTCCATAATACATTATGATCCTAATGTAATTTATCTTCTTTTGAAGGAATGGCACCAGCGCAATCTGTAGCGCTAGCACCGGACGAAACGCAAGGCCAAGAAAGTAGTTCGGGCACTTCGGGAAGCTCTCGGAGCCAGCGGGGCATATCTCAAGTCGATCCGCTTGAGTGGGTGATGCAAATGTTAGAAGCACAATGACAAAGAGATGATGCACGCCAAGCCAAGTTCGAAAGCAATCTAGAGACCCGATTCTCAGTCCAACAGAAGCAGGTAGATGCCCTGCAACAGATCGTTCAGACTTTGGCTTCCAACCATTTTGCTGCAACAGCAACGACTCCGGTGGAACAGCCCGTGCTTGAAGTAGAGACGCCACAAATTCCAAGGCCGAAGGAAGTGACTGCCTTCGACTTTGGCCACTTCAAGAAAGTCTGCAACACCCTATTCAACGGGACTGAGGAACCAATTGTGGTTTTAGATTGGTTGGCCAAACTTGAAGACCACTTCGCTCTGCTAGTGGTCCCCGAAGAGAAGCGTGTCGCCTGTGCGCAACTACAGCTCCGCCTCAACGCGCACGATTGGTGGGACGTGCATCGACGATCTCTCCATTTTGATCACGGAGATGAGGCGATCTCGTGGACGACTTTTCATGCCGCATTTGAAGAGGAGTTTATACCCCCTCCAGTACAACGTCAGATGGATAACGAGTTCGTACAGCTGCGATAGGGCAGCATGACAGTTAAGCAATACTCCGTCGAATTCAACCGACTCTCCAAATTTGCTAGGGCCTATTTACCTGATGCAGCGAGTAGAGCCAGAAGGTTTGAAGGTGGTTTGCGCCCTGCCATCCATGTGCACGTGGTCGTTCATCAGTACGGGACCATGCAGAAAGTCATGAATCATGCCCTATCTCTTGAACCGCAGTATCCTCATGTTTCTACCGGCGCTGTGCATACCTACAATCATAAATGCCAAGGCAACGATAGAGGAAACACCGCTGCAAAGCACCTTAAACCATGGTGGTCCGCAGAGAGGAAACCCAGGGCAGCCATGTTCTTACTGTAAGAAACCAGGGCACACGGTTGAAAAGTGCCGCAAGAAACTCGGACAATGTCTCATTTGTGGTGATTCAAACCATAGGATTTGTGACTGTCCAAATTATTTTGCTCAACATCACGTTCCCTAGCAGTAAGCACGATTCCTAAGTTTTGGGACGAAACTTCCAATTGGTTGGGTAGGATGTAGCACCCCGTTCCCCCGGTGCGGGAAGCGCGGCTAAGAAACACAAGACGGTATCGTTCGATCGGGATAGATTAAAACAAGAACTCGTCCTCGTTATGGATTTGTTTCTTCGGAATCGATTCCCATATTAAGTGGACCATGCCCCCAGGATCGACTTAGCGGCAGAGTCAGGAGGGACCTCTCCGCTGCTATCTTTTATTGCCTCGGTTTTCGATGTCGCTTGTTGCTTTCGTGCTTTGAGGTTGTTTTGGAATTTGCTTGTTTTCCTTGAACGGTTTCGATGAGTTTCATTGTTTTCGTTTATTGAACTGTACTTCAATTCCGAGATTAGAAAGAGTGGAAGAAGTACTGATAGAGCTGTTCGTGATGCAGGTGAACGAGCAGTAGGCGGCTTACGAGCGGAGTCGTGAAGCGCCTCTTTCCTTCTCCCTTCAAACTACTAAGTGAGTGGCTACTATCCCGATTAGCTAACCCTGCTTCCAAGTCTTCACATCTAAATCTTGCATTCTTGTTGCCCCGATCAAACGATACCAAGTAATAACTAAAAGATACTAAGATAAAAGTGGAATAGACTTGGATTATTATGCTTGTCATTCAACTTGGGAACGGTTACTAAATTGCATGCTTGTTCGTTGGGAATGTTCTATACATGCTTCAATTTTAGTTAGAATGCATCTTCTTCCATAAATTATGCTAAGTATGGAATACACTTGTTATGAAATAAACTGTCAGGAAGACTATGCAAAACAAATCTTGTAATGTTGCTCGTCTCATGTTCATATTGCCTCAAATGCATCAACGTTAATGAATCATGAATGATTGATCACGAAAAACTTGTGCACAAGGCAAATGGTTCCTGCGGACGGTTGCTGGGGCACTGGCACCGATCCGATCTGGACGGAACTTCACGATAGTCTCACGCATCTGGATAGGGTAGATTGTAGCACTCACGAATCTTGGCTACATGCCATCCTCGTTCAAGACTAAATGGTCCATTATGGCTTCTAGCCAGTGATCCCAACGTGTATATTTAAACATGTTGCAAACTAACTTGTGTCTTCGTGGCAGGGAAGGCATGGTAAGTATTGTGCAGGTCATTCAGACGGACAGGTAAAATCCACCGAACGGTGGCACATTTATTTCAGTAAATTCTATATGCTGCTTACTTGTAAATGAACTAAGGCAAGATAGAAACCCACAAAAATATGCATGTTTCTTTAAAACAACGTGTTGATTGGTATAGTTGGGTTAGCTCACCTTCACCAGTATGTTTCGACATGATGACCCTCGTTGAAACAGGTTCTCCATGCTAAGACGAACCGAGCGAGGAGCCGAAGTCGTCTTTCCCGATCCAGTCCAGCTGTAGGCGCATCCAGATCGCACCATCCTTGAACCATTTTGAAGCAGGAGCTTGCAACTCTATATACACAATGCAGCTCCGTGGCAAAGCCGTCCTCCAGCTCGGAGGTCTATATATTTTGAAGTTTAGTAAAGAGATGTAATGTACAGGACTGCTATCTCATTTTGAGTCAACACTTTTGTAAGCCCGTGCGGCAAATTAGCTGACTCGTTCAAGAGTTTGTAATAGATGTTCATTATCAATAAAGAGAACTTTTCCATGTTTTAAATCTGTGTTTCAATTTATCTGCGTACTCTGAATATGTGCTCGTTATGCAAAACATTAAAGCCTTGTGCGGGCGCAACCCCAGGCCCGCACAGCAGTCACGATTCGGGGGACGCCCCAACGATTCCACGGAATCGGGTCGTGACACCTAGCGTGATAGTACTCCCTTGTCCAGCATTCCTCCTGCTGATGGAACCATGGAGACAGATGACCATGTAGAGGAGGTCATGCCGACGTTGTCCCAACATCAACAAGATCCTCCATGCGCACCTCCGGAGGAGACGAGGACAGAGATTTGGGCCGACGGTACAAAGTAAGTCAATTAGATGGTTTAGCATCATATATATTGTGTATTTCTTTATTCATCATATATTGACTTTTTTGATCAAAATAATTATCTCTGTATAGATATCGTCCATCATCGGTTCAGAGACGCCTGGGCCTATTTCTGAGGAACAACTATGGTGGCCCTTGGATCAACTACTCTGAAGCTCCGGAGGAGAGGAAGGCATTCAGGTTTGCGCACTTCCAGGTAAAAGTATATTATATAAATATTCTAATTTATGCATATTATATAACTTATCCGTTTTGCTCGCTTACTAAATTATTTATTGTAGCAAACGTATTTCTATCCTCCGCTCCGGGTCGAGTTGATCTAGCGGTTGTTTCCTACCGTTGCTGCCAAGCTTATCCGTGATGCTCTGGATGACCAGAAGGCTCGTGATCGTGCTAGAAAACTGATCCAAGGTTGGATCATGCCTGAGCATTGGACTGCGATGAGGGCTAGATTCGACGATCCGAGCTACAAGGAAAGGTCTGAGAAGGCCAAGGTGGCTAGGCGGAATGCTGCCAAGTGGTGTGGTGGCTCGATTCCGATGACGGAACATTTCCGTCGTTTGGTATATTTTTTGTTTAAGATATATTATTTTAATATAAGTACAATAAAATGGTAGTAGGAAAAAATGTTTAAGTTTACTACTAAATAATATATTTTTAACAGGTACAGAGGGGTGAGGATGCAAATATGGTGACCGTCTTCTTGGCCACCCATCGCAAGGACGAAAATCTCATTGATGAGAGAGCCTCACAGAACTATGTAAGTATTACTTTACTTTGTGTTAATTTTGATATAACTTAGGCAATTATCGAGTATCCAAACTTTTCTAGGCCGAGTATCTTAGGCTGCGTGAGCGGACGACTGCTAGTACACCTACAGCTGGAGAGGCTGGTACTTCCTCGCAGCCCACTCCAGCTCCGTCGGCGGACGACCTGTTGGTGACCACCATTGGTGGTCTCCAGAGGGGTACGTACTTCGGTACGGGATCCTATGGTGCCCTGGTTACGACGCAGTCATCTAGGGCCTCACCAACAAGTGCGTATTCCCCCACATCCCTCGTAGTCGTCGGCCAGAGTCCAGGAGGCCATTGACCGTCAGATTGCATCTCTCCGTGATGAGTTGTTGCGAAGGATGGAGGAGCATCCCTGGTGCCAGCCGCAGGCGGATAATCTGACGCTCATCGCACGATTCGATATGCTCGACCGTAGCATCACGGAGCTCCGGGATTTGACAAATGATCTTAGAGCCTCGACAGACCGCAACATCACGGAGCTGCATGCATCACAGCTATCCATGGGCGAGAGGCTGATGATGATGCAGGATTCAATGGTTCATAGCAGTACGAGACTATTATGTACCATGGATTCTTACAACCAGTGACTCGCAAGCTTGGAGCGGATACGTCCTACTGGTGCGCCTACATCGACACAGACTCCACTGACGTCACTGTCTTCTCCTTCGACATCGGTATCGATTTCACGGGAGAAGTATGATCTGTTCATATCCTTCATGCGCGCCGGTGGTCATCCTCCTACAGATCCATAATAGTATAGTTGCTGGATATTTGTATTCTTTGTATTATTTACATTGAGACTCATTGTATGGATATATATTTGTTGTATTCTTTACGATGATATTTGCTGGATGTTTTCTTTTCTTCAAATTTTATTATATTATTTATATTAAATATATGTTGGTTAGTGTATGGTTGTATCAGAGATACTCTATCAGTTCTGAGTGTGTGTGTCCATTGATATATATATGTATATACCTGTTAGTATGAGTTAGAGTGTGATGTTAGATGTGTTTGTATGTGTAGTGTGTTAGAGGGGAGCTGTATGGGGTATTTCCAAGTGAATAACAGCAGCAAGTAAGAGATACTTAATGTTTTAGTGTCTGTACAAGTGTATCGAGTGTACAAATTGAGTATGAAGGAAAGGGGCATGTGTGCATCAGGATATGAATGTACCCGTATTAGTGCCATGGTGTATCAGGTACTAGTGTGAGTAGATGCAAAATCTGCAGTTGGTTTTGATCAGTGTGCAAGAGGAGAGGATGAGTTACCTAGTGTCAGGTTTTAAAGTATCAGATAAGTAGATAGCCATAGCTAAGGTAATAGGTATAAGTCTAAGTTCTAGTGAGGATTATTGTGACAGTATGTGAGGAAGGGTGAGTGTAAGAGTGACTGCACATTACTGTACAGTATGAAAAAGGATGTGGGATATTGGGTATTACTGTAGTATTAGTTAGTGTGGATACAAAGTTGGATATGTGAAGAAATAGGGTGGTGTCATGACATTTATTTTATTTTTTCGCTGTACAATTAGCGACGTTTAGCAACGTTTAGCAACGTTAATATATGCCGCTAAATACGTCGCTAAGTTGCGACGTTACTACACGTCGCTAATGACGTCGCTACAAATGTCGCTAAAAATGTCGCTGTACGTCGCAAAATGCTGACATGGCAATATTGCCAGGTCATTAAAGACGTCGCTGTAACGTCGCTATATAAGTCGCTAATTAGCGACGTTAAGAAACTGATGAACACGTCGCTAATTAGCGACGTCGCGTCGCTAAACGTCGCTGATTTAACGACACATTTACGTCGCTAAAAAATGTTGGTACAGCGACGTTTAACGACGTTTTTCCTTTCAGTGACTAGCTGAGTTCCAACTTCTATAAAACGTCGCTAATTACGTCGCTAAAAATGATTAGCGACGTAATTTGGTCATTTAGCGACGTTTATTTACGTCGCTAATTTGACTTTTTCTGGTAGTGATGTAAGCAGACAAGCATGCATTTATAAGAAAACTTAAACGTTCACGTTGGCTCAGGCCCGAAAGTAAGCCGAGGAGTGAAACCGTAAGGGACTTTCCGAGCTACAAGATCTAGGGTAGCATACGAGGGTCTGAGTATAAGCAATATTTCAATTTCATGTTCTAACACAAGCAATACAAGTTGGGATTATTCTCTTAACTAGGTACAGTGTATTCTTATTAGCATACAGGAGGTGATTCACCTAGCGACTAGCATATGTCGTTCCATATTTTATGTGTGCTGGCTAAGCAAAGACAAGTTCACTGTAGCCACCCACCTTAGCGATGGTTCGCCTCGGTTGAGCGATACTCTGAGTGGGCCTCTGAAAGCCTAAGCTGGAAATTCTTTGCCTCAAACGAGTGTTCTCGCTAAAGCGAAGTAGGTTGGGACATCGCACTTTTGCCGTTTGAATCGGCAGTCCGCTTGAGCGGAATGGGGTGTTACATATCGAACGGTTTAGCCAGGAGGATGAATGTCGCCTTACGTCGAGCAAGAGTGTGCATATTGGCTATATATTCTGAGTCGCCATTGAGCGAGGTGATATAACGTGTTTCATACGTTTCATAAGCGATACAAGTATTGCTTGCTTAGTTAACAATGTGAATCGAATATAACATACTTAGAGATCGAGACGACCGATTATAACAAGTTTACTTAGCGGTGAAATCGAATAGCATGCTTGTCCGCTATAAGTGAATTGAATGCTATATATGTGAATGTGCTTTCTTAACTTCCAAGTTTACATGTGAGCATGATTTACTGCTTTGAGGCATGCCTCAACATGCTGAAACTCATCTAAGTTCTAATAGAAAGATAACTAAAATCTGTATGCTTGCCATGATCACTTAGTGTCGGTTTAGGTGAGTGGATTATCCTGCTCACCAGTACAAGTTGCGTACTGACCCACGTTTGTGGGCACCCTATTTCAGGTTCTCAAGTGCGAGACCTTAGCTTGGATATACGAGGACGTGATGTATGGAACGGTGAAAATCCTTTGTAAGCAAGAGAGATCAACAAGTGTTGTAGCCAACTTGGCATATTTAATTGGACTATTCAAGCCTATGTAACCGTTGCTATTATCAAATAAAGGAGCTTTGCTTTGCATATTCTGATTGTTTCATATGACTCTATAAATTATCTGCTGTGACTCGGTATTTTCTATAAAAACTATATGTTTTATCTTCTTGCCTTGTGTGGTGCGCAACCTAGGCACGCACGGCATCACGTCCGGGAGACGATTATCGACTTTACGGAGTCGACGCGCAACCTACTAGATTGTGAGAATTTGTATTTCTTTATTAGATTGTGAGAATTTATGGCAACACTTAATTGTAGGGTGAATATACATCCTAATTTTTGTGGATGAATAAAAATGGACTCATTTGTTTAAAGTAAAGGTAATCAGTGTATTTCATTAATTGTTTTATGGATAGAGGACCCATTTTTTAGCTCTTCTATACCAATGAAGGAAAAAGGAACAATTGACATCCAGGAGCTAAAAATGGAGTCTTTACTTCCTAAGTAGATTTCCATGTTTTTCTTGGAACGAAAATTCATGTATTTTTCTTATGCTTTATGTTTTTTTTTCCTTTGTGTTCTTTTTGTGGTTGTTTGGTTAGCTCTAACAGTATTGTAATATTTTTGTTAGTGGTGGGCCAACAATTATGTTTACTATCTATTGCATGTTTTAATTGTACTAGTGAATTCATGTGCAACAAAAACCAATTAACTTGGAATACATCAACAAATCTGCTTGCTCTTTGTAGAAGAAATACCAAGAGGTTTGCACCACCCAGGAAGCTGAAACAAACGTTCTTCCGAACTTGGCCTCAGATGAACTTGGCAGCACTCTCTGCAACAAAATGTAATATCTTCAATACGTTCATATAAAGAATAGCCCCAATGTATTAGTCCTCATATCTGTCATAATATGAGCTTCATATCAACAGTTTCTTAATAAAGTCCTTTCTATTTCTATTTCTATTTCTATTTGGCAAAAAAAAAATTTAGAAGATTTACTGTACAAAAAATATTTTTAAATAAATTAGGTAAAACGAAAATATTTAAAAAAAAATTAAAGTTACGTAAGATTTCGCCATCCCAGATGGCGAAAATATGAAAACATAGTTTTTAAATTCTTTTGTTACATTTTCGCCAACTTAGATGACGAAAATTTGGTTTTGCTCAATTTTCGCAATCTGAGTTGGCGAAAATTTAACTATGGTTTTTTTTTTTTTTTTTTTTTTAGGTTTTTTAGGTTTTTTTAGGTTTTTTTTTTTTTGGTTTTTTTGGGATAGTGTGTTTGGTTTTATTTGTGTTGGTTTTTTTTTTTGTTTTTTTTTTTTGGCACTTCTATGGCCAATGGACACTTTTTTTTTTTTTGTAACGTTCATATTGTAGCGTTTTTTTGTCCCAGGGGAGAGAGGGGAGGGTGGGGCCGGGTGGGACCCATATGTAGAGGGGGGGAGGTTGTAAACATTTGGTAGTAAACTTAGCATTATGGTCATTTAAAGTTTCTACCGTAATCGAAAGTTAAATCGATCTTAGTATGATTAGTAAATTATTTATAAATAGATAATTTTGTCGTTAAAAAGAAAAAAAAATTGTCCCATTTTTAATCATCTTCACACTGATATATTGTACGATAAAATTTGAGGATTCGGAGACCAATTTTTACTCGTTAACATCGAAATGCCAAAAGAAAATCCGAAAATAAAGTTGATCAAAATAAGATTCGGAGGTCGAAACATCGTTTGTTTACGATTCTGAGATTTCAAAAAGTCCGTCAAATGGTGAAATGATATATCCTATAGTACTTTTCGATACGGCCATTTTGGCAACAGCTGGACCTCGTTTCAATCTATCAGTCAAATGTTATGTTACTTTAAAGTTTTAAATTTTATATTTTTACCTGTAACACGTGTCTTGCCTCGGATGCGAATTATTTCTACACAGATTGTGTTACTCTCGTCGAGAACTTACAAATCGACTTATTGTTTAACGAAAAATGACTTCCGAACAAATAGTTATAGCCGCTCAAAGTCTCGACGGCATACGTCGTTTTCTTACGACAGAGAATTTTAAAAATTTTGAATGTTCAATGAACAATATATTTTATTTAGGACTGTCAAACCAAATTCCTTAATTTTTTCTAATTTATTTAAAAAAAGTATTGCTACAACAAATTTTCTTTAAGAAAATTATACAAATTAAAATTACTTATAAACATTAATTATCATGGCCATAGACAAATTATACAAATTTTACGATTTTTCTTCCATCATGTTAAAATTAATTAAGAATATTAACTATCAAAACTAAAATAATTAATTACAATTATTTAGGAAAATTATTAACATACTATAATTAACTAAAAAAATAACTATATTAATTATTTTAGTTTGATACTTATTTTTTTAAGTTATTTTTGATAGTTATTTTTTGCATGCCTAAAAAAAAAACCAACATAAAAATAAAACCAAATCCACTATCCTAAAAAAATCAACAACAAAAAAATCCCAAAAAAGCAAACCAAAAAAAATACAAAAAATCCTAAAAAAAAAATCATAAAGAAATTTTCACCAACTCAGTTGGCTAAAATATAACAAAAAAATTTAAAAAATATTTTTTCATATTTTTGCCATCTAGGATGGCGAAATCTTTCGTAACTTAAATTTTTTTTTTAAATATTTTCGGTTTAGGTAATTTATTTAAAATATATTGTGTACAGTAAATTTTCTGAAAAAAATTTCATGTGCAACAATTAATTTTTTTTGTTATATATATTTATATTTTAATTTTGATTATATATATATATATATATATATATATATATATATATTATAATTTATTATTGATATTAGCTAGTAAATTCATGTGTGTTGCACGTAAAATAAAATTTTTTTGGTATTATTATAAATTAATTTAAATATATTTAAATTAAAATTTGTTATATTTTTATTTATTTTTATATTTTAATTACTATTTGATTATATTTTAGTTATAATTTGTTATTGATATATCTCTACTCTTTATAAAAAAGTCTTGAAAAGTCGTACGTATATCTTCACGTAATTAAAAATAAATAAATTTTAACTAATTGTTTAACTACCTAATAGTATATAACTATAGCCAAACACATATTCTAGCTCATGTGTTTAACTGGGGAGGTATAGATTCGATTTTCTATTGCGTTATTTATAACAAATTTTTTTTTTAAAAAATACGTAATAAACTTTAACTAATTGTAATGCCATTGTTTTGAGATATATATCATTAAATGTGGATTTTTTATCTTGTACAAATATAATTTAGGCTTGTATGATATCACGTTCAATGACTACATTTTTGTTCTGCAGAATCGGAATGTGACAATGCAGACATCGATCATCTTGACGAAGGCATAGATGGGGCTGCCGTCGATGTCGTGGATCCACATGGCACCAGATCTCAATGCGACTGGTGGCAAATTTGAAAGAGTAGATGTGATCTCCGGAGGACGCAGACGTTGAAGAGGTTGGGTAGGCTGTGGGCCAAAAATGGTCTTTGTACCAAACAATTTCTTTTCTTTCCTTTTTCCAATTTTTTTTTTGTTTCGGTTGGTAGTTAGTTGAGCGGAAAGGGACGTGTCATGCAAGAAAAGTCCAGGCATACATTTCAATGGATATGGAAAACGAAGGATGAAGTTCTTAATTGCTAATATTATATTCATTTTAGTGGACTGAGGTGAGTTGAAACAAGGCCCAAGGGTGATATGGTGTTTTTTTTAGTTGAAGAAAGAATACAATTGGTATTGAAATTTAAAGTCCTTAAATTTCAATATATAACAACAATTGGGATTGAAATTTCAAGAGTCCTTAAATTTACAGTTTAGGGTGTAGTGGTGAGAATTGGTAATTGTTATTGCAAAGGTCCTAAGTTCGGCCTGTTTGGTTATATGAAATCCAAAATTATTTGTCAGTTCACATTAACGGTCTACTTGGATTGGGGGAAGAAAAAATAAGCAGAGTTAAGTAGGACTAAGTGAAAAAAAGTTAAGTGAGAGGGATGCGAGTTAATACATATAACCTTACTTGGAATAACTCTTGCTGATTTTAGGTTTTGAATTAGAGGAATATTAATAAGAATACAATATTTATCAAAATATTCTTATTACATATGGTATAAAATTATATTGATTTGATTGAATTTTTAATTAAAACTTGTCAAAATATCTTCACAAAAAATAATAGCTACAAATCTAATACTTATAGAAATAAAATAACTAGAAAGTATGAGAAAGCGAGAAGAGACAAGACATAAGCGAGAAGAGACAAGACACATCTGGAGCAGTAACTTGAGAAAGCAAAAAAAAAGAAAAAGAAAGTCATAATATTTTATAGGTCAAATATGAGTATTTATGTCTTTTTAAACAAAATCTCTTATTTTCCTTCGTTAACCTTCCGATTGTGGGGGTTAAAAAACTGGAGAAAAGAAGGATAAGGATAAACAAATCCCCACTTAACCCTTTACGATTCCTCCTTCTAAATTTTCACCCTCAAACCAAGCAAAATTTTTGTTCTCACTCACTTAATTTTTTCTTACTTAACTCCATTGAACTCTCAATCCAAGTAAACTCTAAGTTCTTGTTAGTGGGGCCCTCGTGAGAAAGTTATTCACATAAGGTTGTTTTCAAACTAGAGGAGATGTAATCCAAGCGGCGAGAGTAATCCAGGGACAATACCTGGCTGACCTACTGAATCAGCTATTTGTTCAGAAAGAGATTTAGCAAGGGAGAAGTACGAACTGTACCATCCACCTACCGGAATTCCGTTCTCGAGCTTCCTTTTAAACATGTTGCGAAAGTTTGGATTTGGTGAAAGATTTGTTAAATGGATTGAAGGGTGCATCACATTCACTCAATCTTATTAGACCTGCTGAATTACAAGTTGGATAATGTTGGAATCCAAGGAAAGTGAGAAAGATACTTTGATATTATTTCATCTTAAAATGTTCCCCCATCAATTAATGTTCATATTTAAAAAAAAAATTTAGAATTCAAACATAAATCTAATGAATCATCCAAATTTGAATTTAAAATCAAGGTGAAATCAGACAATTCAGAATAAAATCAAGACAAACAATAAAATCAGACCAAAGTCAGGTTTTTAATCAATCAAGCAAATTAGTCTTAAATCAGACTACGACTACAGACTACGACTACACCCCTGTAAGTATTATCGTTTGACGTTCCTTTGATTTCCTTTCTTTCTCTGATTTACAAAAGCTTTATTAGTCACCTCCTAATATTCAGTGTAATTTCAAAGCTATTTTTGCCTTTCTGATTTGTGGTCAGTGTAAGTTAAGTGTGGTTTGTTTACAAAGATCACAAACATGCTTCATTGTTTTATAGTTTACACTATTCAAGTTTGGTTCTACGCTTTGTTATATTCATGTGTTGGGGATCGTGTTGTGATATTTATTGTTACTTTTATTTTATTTAAGATTCTTCTATTTCTCATTTTTAAAGGATTATTACTACTTCTAGGTATTAATAGTTTTGCATAATAGATATCTTTAAACACTACATCAAAACAAACGTTTTCTAACAATTATAACCGTTATTATAATTTTTCTAACAATTTTTTACTATTGATAAATTGGCACAGGGACGTTCCTGATTGTCACGACCCGCGTCCGCGTATCAGTTACGAGTGCATGGTCAAGTCCAACTAAATTATGGTTTTTTTTATTATTGGTTCTAAAAAAATGTTTGATTTTTTTTTGGAAGGTTTTGAAGCTGTTCATTTGATCTCGGTCCGAAGGTCCACCACATCCCGGTCCGAAGGTCCGCACCTGCACTTGCGCTGCACCCATCACCAACTCAACACTCAAAGAGAAATTAAATGACGTCCAGGAGGCTCAAACCCGTAATGCATATGTTGACCAATATGAATTGAGTGACCAATAGGAATGGAGTGTACTAGTGTACATGATATGAGCGATAGTCTCATATTTCTATATGAACCAATGTACATGTTGACCAATAGAAATAGAATGTACTAGTGCATATTCTTAGTAAGTTGTATAGTGTTCGCAGTACACTTGTCTCATACCATTAGCACCTCAATGCAGGCCCTAGTTGTTGATTTTAAAGAAGTGGGTTTTATGCATCCTGATCATTTTGATTTGTTTTTCCGACTTTCCTGTTTGGATCTAGGAAATAGATTTTAGTAAATTGTCCATTGATTTGTGCAGCAGAAGTCCTTCTAAGAAATAACTTGGATAATGTGTGTGTATTTGAAATGTTGTAATGTGTGTGTATTTGAAATGTCATAAGCTCCATTGATTTGTCGATCTGATGCATAAAGTTATTTGAAGTGTTGTAATGTGTGTGTATTTAAAATTTTGGCATTTGATAACTCTCCATGGAGCTTATGACGTAATATGCTTGTTGTGTTCTGTTAATTGGTTGCATGATTGATTTTGTCAAATTTGTTTAATATTAAAGTTATTTTTTCAGCTCAATATTCTCAACTATTTAATTTGTTCAACTTGATATCTTGTATTTTAATATTATACTACTAAATACTTTTAACTATTTAAGCTGCTCAAGTCAAGTCAATACCCTCCCGAATGATGCTCTAATTAACCTCTCTTTTTTTTCTCTTAGGACAAATCTTGGAAACAATCTGATTGAAAATAACATGTACTCCATCATGATTGGTATTTTTTTTCTATGACATTAACGTCTCAGACTGTGATGAAGAAGACGTATCCAAAGATTTTTACTTCATCTCCTCATTAAACACTCTGCTCTTAGTAGGGGTGCAACTCGGACGGGTTGGGTCGAACTTGTGCTCAATCCAAGTCCAACCCGATGAATCATATATCTAGATCGAGCCCAAGCCTGATCTCGGGTTCAACATATATATAAAGTTCAATTTGTGGAAAAATATTATTTTTGAAACCGGAAGAAACTGAAAAGAAGACGCAACCTAATAGCACGTGTGCAAAACTTTCACACAGCAAACACAGCATAAATATATGCATTTTGTACGTGAAAAATTATACGATCGGAGGCCAAACTGTACTCTTGTATATTTTTTTGGATGATTTGTGCTTTGGATCATGGCTAAATCACGGTAACTGTGTTGTTTTGCTCGAAAAAAATCAGAAAAGTTTGATAATAATCAAAACAAAATAAAACAAAACAAAATGCATAGTGTTGCATGTATTGGCGGGTGGATGAAACAATTATTGGTCATTTTATCATTTTCTACTACTTTCATACAAACCTAATCTATTCTAGATTTACTTTTTTGTTATAAATTTAGGCTCAAGATGTATTTTTTAGCTCCATCTATTAATGATGCTCTAAGGTGGTAGTGGCCTTGTCTTTCCTTATATCTGAAGTAAACAAACAACAACAACAAAGAAAATATATCCGTTAGGGAAAGTAGGTCATCGATGTCAATAAGCTATAATTTCTACTAATGATGCACTAAGATGGTAACATGAGGATGTTTGGGAATGCACAAAATCGAAGATGTGGATCCCTCCTTGATGGGTTTAATAAATAATTAGCAAAAAAAATATATTAAAAATTAATGTACCTTGATGAAAATGTGATTTTTTTATTATTATTAATTGATAAGTTAATGTTACTCAACAAAAATTGGAGGAAATGTCTTCTGTTTTTGCAACAACTCCATAATCCATCATAATAATTTTTTATTTTTTTTAAGAAAAGCAATAATAGATGTGGAGCAGCCCAAAAATAAAAAAAAAGCAAAGCAAAAAAATATTCAATAGTCATTCATCACAAGATACAAGATATAAAACATGAAGTTTTATATATAATTAATTTTTTTCCAACCTTCTTATTGTTTTTTTTTCTGGTGCATGTGGTGCACCTGTTTCTTGTATTTTTCTGGTGCAGGTAAGACTATTTAAAACATGAAGTTTTATATTATATACACAACCTTCTCTTATATATAATCAAAGGTCATCTACTACAGAAGTTATATATATATATATATATATATATATATATATATATATATATATATGGAAGTTCTTCTCCGTTCCTTCCAAATTTAATAGTCATTCATCACAAGATACAAGATGTCTGCTTCAACAGTAATTGAAAACTACCTATTTGGAAGAGAGGAAATACTGATGAAGGGTCCGGAAGATTTTTATTTTGTCAAATATTTTTATTCAGTTCGATTTTTGGTCCAAAATCAAATAATGCTCGCCTTTAGATCCAAGTCCACACCAGATGAAAACTTGTGCCGTTGCTTTTTAAGTTCATATCCTTTAGTATATCCAAATCCAAATTATTGTGTTTAGATTAGGATTAGATAAAATACTTGTTGAACTTTAAAACATTTTGATCTACCCTTTTCGTCTTCTTTTTGTTGATTTGGTTCAAAAGTATCACTCACATCCAACCTCTTTGGATTTCATGTTTGGAATTTGGACCCATACCCAACCCAACCCAAAGGTCTTGAAAGAGAAGTAAGCATTCATACATATTAAACTTCCTATATACGTTCATAACAGACTTCTTGTTGGTTGAATTTTTTTGTAAGAGCATCATTAGTAAGGTCTATTTCACGTTCTAGATTCTAGATTCAAAATGTAGGAGCTTATTATGTAGAATAGTAAATTTCATCTCTAGTTTTAATTTCTAGATTTTGGATTCCTTCCCACCAATGAGAGCTATAGGTTAGGTCTCCCAATTTCTAGACTTTAGATTGTAGGAACTCATTTTGTAGAATAGTAAATCTCAATTTGGAGCCCAGCTTTCTATATTCTAGATTTTACAAAAAAAAATTTCACATCAATTTTTGATCACACAATCTTTGGAATCGTAGCTCACTTTATCATTTCCTACTATTCTTATACAAACCCAACTCATTCTACATTTACCTTTTTTTTAAAAATTTGGGCCCCAAATTGCATTGGAGAGTCTCAACTACTAATGATGCTCTAACAGTCTTTCTTTCCACAATGTTACCTTATCCGTGTCGAGAATCTGCAGACAAGTTCAACTTCTCCGACTCGACGGACACGACGGACACGACGAAACTCGAAGGCCTGAACCACCCTCCGGAAGCAGCAGTGGAGTACAAGAAGTGGGCCGAGAATCTAATGGATGATAACATGAAGATGTTTGGGGATACAAAAAATCGGAAATGTGGATCCCATATATATATATATGATCTAAAACCATCCCGGTGGTTTCATATTATGGAACCACTCTATCTTACATTGGTTAGATTTAGATTTTGATTTGGTGGTTGAAATTAAAAAGTTGTGGGGTCAACACATTTTAATCTAACCAACTCAGATCGAATCCAATCCATATAATATAGGGTGGTTTCATATTATGAAACCACCTGGATGATTCTATAACATTATATATATATATATATATATATATATAAAATATTAATAATAATAATAATAATATATTTTATAATATAATGAGGCTTCCAAATCCAAACGGTTCAAAAGTGAACCGTCTAAGTCGTATGTATATTATCAATTAATTATTGTTAATAAATTAATATTACATAAAAAGATTAAATATGTTATACGTGATACTATAAGAACTCGAACTCAACCAACCAAGAAGAATATCTCTCATCTTAACCACATGAGTTATAAGAGTTTTTTGTTTATGATTAGATAATGTTACATAGCTTTCTTAGAAAAAAAAAACTAGTTTAGTTTTAATTAACTTTTACAAGTTTGATTAGTTTTAGCTGCTTATACTGGATGATTTGTGCATCGGATCATGGCTAAATTACAGAAGTGTGTTGTTTTGCTCGAAAAAATAAATAAATCAGAAACATTCGCTAATGCTCAAAACAAAACGCATAGTACTGTTGCATTGCATGTATTGGTAGGTAGATAAAACAATTATTGGCCTCTGATGAGAGAATATAATCTAACACTTAGTGTAGGTTTCAATCATTCAAATATTATATTGGTTCCATTGGTTGGATTGAAATATAAAAATATATATGTAATAAATTTTAATTAAAATATAAAAATATATTTTTTAACTAATTATAATTAAATATAATTAAAAATATAAAAAAATTCTAATTAAAATATAAAAATATATATAATAAATTTTAAATTAAATATATTTAAATATTTAAATAATTTATATTAATATCAAGAAAAAAAATTATTTTACGTGCAACACACGTGAATTTACTAGTATGTGTGTATATATATATATATATATATATATATATATATATATATATATATATACACACACACTATTATAATGCGGCTCAGAAACGGCTCAAAATTGACCCAATTAAGCCATATGTATATAATCAATTAATTATTTTTAAAAAATTAATCTTAGGTAAAAAATTATTGAAAAAAATTAAATTTGTTATAAATTACAATCCAGGGATTCAAACCCAACCAACCAAGCAGAATACCTTCGATCTTAACCATATGAGTTAGAAGAGATGTTTATTTATAATGAGATAATATCACATAGTTAAATTTATTTATTTATTTAATTTTTAATTACGTAACGGCTAACTATTTCTAAAACTCTCTATGAAAAGTAAAAATATATCTATAACAAATTATAATTAAAATATAATTAAATATATAACAAATTATAATTAAAATATAAACATATATATAATAAATCTTAATTCAAATATATTTAAATATTTAAACAATTTTACATTAATATCATAAGAAAAAAATTATTTTGGAGAATTAATTTATATATATATATATATATATATATATATATATATATATATATATATACACGGGCATAATGACCGTAGGTGTTAGGGAGAATTTATGGCAACAAATTGTGCGGCATAGTTTGGATGTGGACATTTATTATAAACTGCCTATGGTTTCTCATGGACGATTTTAATGCTCTATTATTTAGAATGAGAAAGTTGGTGGACGTGTTGTGCCTGATATCATACTACAAGAATTCCAGGGGTGTATTCTTCGGGAAGGACTGCGAATGCTGACTCGAGCAGGACATATTTAGACATGGAGCAAAAAATCGACTCGGAAGAGGGTTGTTTGTCAACTGGACCGGGCTTTGGGAAATCAGGAATGGTTCAACAGTTTCTCGGACTCACTTGTGGAGGGGCTGGCGGCAGGTACCAGTGATCATTCTCCTATTTGTGTGCATCTTACACCAGTTGAAAGGATCAATTCGATATAATAACAAGAGGTCGATGTTGGATGGGTATGAGACGGTAGTACTCAGAGGCATCATGTTGGAGGTAAGGGGTCATCCACAATTCTGTCTTGTACAACGTCTCAAGGCGGTAAAAACAGGCTTGAAAGCATGGAGCCGCTCGCAACCTAGTAGACGCCTAGAGGTGGAGGAACGAAAGCTGAGGGAGGTACAGATTACGCTCCAGGAGGATCTGCTCAATACAGACTTGGCGACAGCCAAACAACACTCATTCAGGCAGTTGACCAGTTGTGTCTGCAGGAGGAGATAGAGCTCGTCCAGTGGGCCAAATATGATTGGCTAAAGGAAGGGGACAAGTGCTCCAAATTCTTCTATGACATGGTCCAAATGAGGCAGCACCGCAATCATATAAACAAACTGCTTGGCCCGGATGGCAGGGAAACTATTTCACAAAGTGAGTTGTAAGCGGAGGCAGTCTGGTATTACACTGACTTATATAATCAAAACAATTATAGAGTTAATTTTTCGATGATTATTTGCAAAAAATTAGTTACAGTTGCTGGTAATGATAGTCTGTTGGCTCCGGTAAAAATGGAGAAGTTGGATGCTATAGTATTAAATGCGAATCCTAATAAAGCTCCGGGGCCGGATGGTTTTGGTAGCAAGTTCTTTAAGGTCCATTAGGCGCTTCTTAAGGAGCAGGTGTTAGAGGTGGTACAAGACTTCTTCTCACATGGTCGATTATTACGAGAGCTGAATCACACGTTCTTGACTCTCATTCCGAAGAAGCAAGGCGCTACTTCACTTTAAGATTTTCGGCCGATTGCTTGCTGTAATTATCTTTATAAAATTATTAATCATCTTATGTGTCGGCGGATGGAGGATATTATGCAGGAATTAGTCTCCCATAACCAAGCGACATTCATTAAGGGGAGGTCTATTGCGAACAACAATCTACTTGCTCATGAGATGATTCGAGGCTTGCATAAGGTCTGCTCAATAAAAGCCTGCGTCAAGCTGGATCTAAGGAAAGCATATGATACGGTAAACAGGGAGTTTGTTTATCATATCATGCTCTATATGGGATTTGACCAGAGATGGGAAGATATGGTACGGGAGTGTATCTCGACAGCTACATTCTTAATTTTGATCAAAGGTCAACCGTATGGGTTTATATGGAGCAACCGTGGGCTGCGCCAAGGCGATCCGATGTCCCCTTACCTCTTCACTTTGGTGATGGAGCACTTCACGTGTCTCATGGACTTGGCGGTTCACCGAAGACAGATTATTCTGGTATACAGGAGGGTCCAACCGCATGTCTCGCACCTGATATATGCAGATGACCTACTGGTGTTTCTTACTCCTATGTTTGCTGGACTCTACTCATTGGCGGGTGTGTTACAGGAATTCGTGGACTTTGTCATGCCACGATCTTCCGCAGGTAATCGGCCGTCCCCGCTAGGACCGAATTATCGTGTCAGTGCTCCCGCAGGACAATCTTTTCCATCCGGACGTGATGCCACATGAACATAAGCTGCACCTGTTCAAGGCCATGATCCGAATAGAAGATAAAATAACTAAGCCACAGAGTCGTACAGATAGTCCGAATGCAGCAGAATAAGAAACGAACAAGCGATTGCTAATAAGTTCACAGAGTCGTCAATAGCAGAAGCAATGAATAACACAAGTATATAAGTAAAATAAGATCTTTATTGATATTTAACAAGTGTTACAAGCGGCGCTAGGCCGAGATTACAAGTCACTCAAGACCTCTATCTCAAAACAGTAAAAGCGTGCCAAGTGGCTATATTTATGGAATGATACATAGGCGATATTCCAACATTATGTCTTGTATATGTGTTTCAGTTCCAAATGCAACATTCTAAGGTTCCAGAGTGAACTCCATGTCTTAACACTTACAAAGGAGATTTTCGTACCGAACGAGGTCCTTTCGCACTCTGCAAGCAATCTGGTGGATTATCAGTACATTAATGCACTGATGGGAAGGCTTCTCACCCGCTCGATAAATTCAAACATATTATACAGGTTTTGTGCACCAATTATTAAGATATTTTTCTAGTCTTGCCTTAGGATCAATTTTATGGCATAATAAAAAGCCTAACTCGTGTGGCGGTGCTCTGTGCTATATAAGAGTAACATAGCGAGAACTACCAACTTACCATTCTTCCTTCCCTGTCCAAGGCAAACCAAGTTAAACCAAGCTAGAGCATATATAATAAAATCCAGTGGCAATAGCATAAGCAAACACGAGTGTCGTAAGAGAGATTCTGTTTCAGGTGCACGAGTTACACATATTATCCAAAAGTGTTACAGAAGATGTTCAAGTGTTAAAATATGTACAAGTGTGTTATACTCAAATCCGTTCAGGTGGTTCCGATTAATGGATGCGATACAATGACTCGCATGCGGATTACCGCTAAGCGAGGATGACTTATCTATATGAATATGAGTCGCTGGCATAGCCATAAAGGACGAATTATAGTCATTGACGATGATGGAATGTAGCGAAAGTACATGGTGCGCTACAAGCTATCCTGTCTAGCATATGAGACTATCAACCTTTAAGCAGGAATTATGCGGCTTTAGCGGAGACGCCATCATGCTCGCACAAAGGCTGCTGCATGAGATCCATCCGGATCGGATCGGCCCCGGTGCCCCAGAGATCGTCCATGGAACAAGATTTAAGAATACCCCTTGTTGCCAAGTTGTTCATGACATGTAAGTCTTGGGTCTTCCAGATTCATAATTTGACATGGTAATCCTTGATTCTTGTTCTGAACGAGCATTGCTCCACGAGCTGTGATTCTTTCTTTACTTGTCATGATTCTCGTTCAGAGTTCAACTTGACTTGATGCATTCCCCTGGTTCGGGAACTGTCTTGGCAACCTAACGGTCCCGTATACTTGCAGGTGCATATTGCACAGAAGGACTATTTGATAGTCTTCTGGCTAACAAGATGCATGCACAATACGAATAATGTTACTTGATTATGGCATAAATTCGTGTGGCAAGCATTTAACGAGACAATGAGTATAAACTACAATGTAAGCAGGCAAGCATATATTTATATGAAATATAAGCATTTACGTTAGAACGGTCTAAGGGGTAGTGTGAGGAGTGCAACCGTATAGGGACATATCGAGCGACATAAAATGTAAGGCGTACAGTGTAAACATGTGAAACTGTGCATTATGAAGGGTCCATAATGATCTAGTCGAGGCATAGAGAAGTCTACTTGCATGAACCAAAGGTAGCATGCAAGGGTCCGATTATAAGCCAAGTTTTATTTTCATGTTCTAACATAAGTAATACAAG
This sequence comes from Iris macrosiphon, assembly GCA_036927795.1. Taxonomy (NCBI): domain Eukaryota; kingdom Viridiplantae; phylum Streptophyta; class Magnoliopsida; order Asparagales; family Iridaceae; genus Iris; species Iris macrosiphon. Next base: position 145,285,330 of record JAYESA010000018.1, read on the forward strand.
ATGGGATTATTCTCTTAGCTAGGTACGTTATTTTCTTTATTAGGATGCAAGGGTGATTTATCTAGCAACTAGCATGTATCATCCATATTTTAAGTGTATTGGCTAAGCAAAGACAAGTTTATCGTAGCCACCTACCTTAGCGATTATTCGTCTCGGTCGAGCGATACTCCGAGCGAGCCTTTGAAAGTCTAAGTCTGAACTCTTGAAGGGCCAAGTCTGGAATTTTTTTGCCTTAAATGAGTCTTCTCGCTAAGCAAAGTGGGTCGGATCATTGCACTTACACCATTTGAATCAGTTTTCCGCTAGAACGGAATGGGTCGTTACAGACTTGACGGGACTTCATCTAAATAGAGACAAGAGCAAAGCGTATTTTGATAGTCACTGTCCGGACAATGAGGAGAGGGTGACCGTGTTGGGGGTGGAAAAAGGTAATTTTCCAGTAAAATATCTGGGAATTCCTATATCGGTCAATTATGCGAGGGATAATGACTGTTAATCATTGGTTGAGTATACTCAACGATGGATGGAGGGGTGGCAGCTCAGAGCTTATCTTTTGGGGGGCGTATCAAGCTAGTATGATCAGTTATCTCTGCCATTGTGCTATATTGGTTGCAGGCGGTTATGTTATCGATTACTATGATTCGGAGGATTGAGAAGATTTGTTGTAATACCCCAGTCCCAAAATACGTAGGACTAAAAATATGTAATATGTCATCTACACATTCGACCAGACTCTGGTTTAACTCAAATACGTATAAGCTATATTATAATAATCACTATCTAGATAATCCAATAAAAATAAATATCTATGCCTCAATCCACAATAAACAGAATACAACAAGAATGAGCTACATGTGCTAAAGTAGGCTATCCAGTAACACACAAGCTCGAATAGACTCAAGAAAAATATGAGCCTATAAAAACTAGGGTATATCAACAGATGAATCAACAAATATGAACAAATAGCATAACTCTGGTAGAAATGATATAAGTACCTGGTACCAATGCCCGCATGACAAAGTAACACATATCAGCAACTCCAGGCAGGCTCCACAACGGTCTATACTTTAAAACTGGCAAGGGACCAGGTCCTCAGAGGGACGTAACAAGGTACAAGAAACAGCATGCCAAAAGTAAAATAGTATAATGCCACATACTCAAGAGTAAACTATTATAACCATCTAAGTGATATGCACATCAGAATATCACTCGTACTCAGGCTGAAACCACTACAGGCTCTGTGTAGGGGAGCCTATATTGGCAAGTAATATCTCATAGGTCATTAAATGTGCCAAAGATCTGGGACAGAGTCTAAGGTTTCATGACCCGCACCCGGATATTAGGGCACGAGTACGTGGTTATGCCCAGCCTACGCCGCAGAATCGGCGGTAGAACGCTGTCTGGTCATTTCTAACTATCTAACATCTCACCAATATAAAATGGTACCTGTCAATCATCTCAACTCCAAACGGAGGAGCAATATGGTATCTCAAAATTATAACTAATCTCAATCACAAAATAAACTAAGGAAGAATAATGCACGAATGGAATAGCGAAGGAAAAAATAAAGATACAATCCACAATCTGAAGTAAATATACAAACTGTGAATCGCAACAAATAATAGACTAATACAATCCAACACAATAACTAGACCTCCTCGGGCTCTGCAACTAGGTCCTCCTGATCTACAAGAGTGTCCTCTAAAGGTACGTCGTCCTGCGGCCCATAGAATGTGGGACACTGCCTTATAAGCCAATCATTTGGAAAAATATATCCAGTCAAGATTGGAGCAAAGTACAACCCAATAACAGTTCTAAATAATTGATAAAGTCTATAAACAGTTATAGTAAGTAATACATGATGATCAAAGAAAGTAAATGAGTCAGAGAAAATACATACAGTCACAGTAAAAGTAAGAAGCAAGATAAGATATGCATGATGAATCAAGAAATAGTGTAAATAAGACTGTGAAAGACGAGAAAATAAACTAGATAAATAAGATGTGTGTCCAGCAAGTATCATGTAAATCCAGCAAGAAATTACTAACTAGTGTGTTTTGAAATACCGCTTTCGATATGTAAATGACTAGGGGGTAAGTATGGCTCACCGCACACTTGGTGTGCGGTTGCTATCATTCCTGATTAGACCAGAGGGGGTGATTTCAGATTTTGGGAATGTTTACATGTCTACTCGAGTATTTCCCCATAAGACTAGTATAAATGAATCTAATCCCGACACGCAAAACAAATATGAGTCCAGCCAGATAAAATAGGTGATTCCAGTAGATGAGTCCTGATGTGATACCAGTAATAAGTCCTGAAGTAGAGGCCCGACAAGTATAATGTACATGTCACAAGAAATGAATCCATGCAATACTAATCCGTGCATCCAAGTGTCGAGAAATTAGGTAAAATAATACTACAGACCAGAATCATAGAAATTATCAAATAATGAAAACTATCAGAGAATGTACTCGCCTGAAGTCCTGATCAAGGTGTGTCTCTCGATGCCCAAGCTGGTGTCACACAACCTATATATGGTATGTTGCATTAATACAAGGTTCTAGAATAAAAATAAATTAAGTTGATGCAATTTCTAGGTAAATAGGCCATCTCTAGGTTAAACCGATGTAATCTAGGTTGCAAGAGTCTAATACTAAGTCACTAAGTTGATACACTATAAAACTATGCTATGCTAGCTGAACTAAGATACAAGAAGTCACTCAAAAATGTCGTATCCTAAGATACGCAAGTTTTCTAATATAAAAATAGGGCTTTAGATATATATACAAGTCAATAATTATAGTATCTATACAAAATAATGAATTTAGGATACCTTGGCCTTGCACCATGTGTATCAAACCTATCTCGATACCCAAATTCAATACCTTGGGTATCGGCCCAATACCTTGATAATTCTTTGGTCTTCCGAGGTAACCAAACCACTATAGATATAGCTAATACATATATAAATACCTCAATACTAGCTATATAAGTATCTAAATACTAAACATATAATACCTACTTAAATACATATATATATATATATATATATATATATATATATATATATATATATATATATATATATATATATATATATATAAACCAAGTATTCCAATAACTATTTATCTCATAACAAGTAACTATCCATTTATACCAACTATTAAATAATCATTACTAAATAGCTACTAAACTAACCAAATACCTCACTCAAACCCAATTACCTTACCTAAATTGAACCTCGCTGATACTGCTCGATACCTTACTCAACACTAAAGCTAATACTGTGCAGTGAAGATCACCCTGCAGTCTACCTGAAACTGGAAACTAAACTGATACTGGCATATGCCAATACTGATACTGAACTACTCTGCATCCCTTCCTGTGCACGAGCTGTAGCTCTTGCTGTACACTGCTGAATTGGTGGCTGCACACTGCAGCTACTGATACTTCTAAGGATTGCTCCTTGATGATGCAGTTGTAGTGGCTCTTTGTTACCAAACTGCTGTGAACTCCTCCCTGTGTGCTGTAGCTGCTGCTACTGCTCTATGTAGTAGCTGTTAAACTCTTCTGTTGTGCTACTCCAGATGCACGAGCTCCTCGTTTTGTTGAATGCACCTTACCGAGCTGCTGCCCTTCGTTGCTGTGGGGGACTGCACAGCGATTACTGTGCAGAACTGATACACTGAATCAAAAGACTGAAACTGCTGATCTGCACTGATACTCCCCTGCTGCTGATCACCTCTCAGTTGAACAGTGCCACCTGCTCGAGCTTCTGTAGACTTGCTGCCTTCTCTCCTGCTGTTACTGAACTTCCACTGCAGTTGATCCGTAGTGTAGCTACAATGCCACGGGCTCCCTTTGCTTCAGGCTCCTCAGTGCACGAGTTTGACAGTGAGAAACCTTGCTACTGTTGTATAATGCTTGTATATTGTTCTTAGCTGCATTAGAACTGACACTGCTCTCCTTAGCAGTACATGAGCTGTGCACAAGGTGCTACTCACCTTGTTGCGCCTTGTCTACTGTGCAGCTGCTGAGTTCTCTGTATCAGTCACTGACTATACAGCTATAGCAGCTCCTCGTATGCACTGATGTACATTCTGCTGCACACATTGCCTCCTATATTAGCTGCAATTATTCTTCTCCATTTGCTTAATTGACTGATCTTTGTTGGACAGCGCACCCCAAGCTCCTCTCCCCTTGTTGTATGCTGAAACCTTTTGCACATGTTTTGCTACCTGCTAATGCTGATACCCTTCTGCTTGCTAAGCACTATGCTACAGACCTCTGATTTATTAGTGCCACTGAGTGCATAATAGTTCTCCTCTTCCACGAGCTGTTGGATGAACTGAAGACTGCACATTGGCTGCTAGTGAAGGCTACACTGATCAATGCCACTTGTACGAGCTCCCCTCTGCACAGCTGCACCCTCCTATATATACTGAACTTCCTATGTTACTGTGCATTAACTGAACTCCTCTGCCTCAATCACTGACACTCACACACACACAAGCACAAACACAACATATAGCACACTTACACTAACACACAAACACATATAACTAGCCACTATAAACACCACACACACACACACACATATACATAGACACACATAAATACATAAACTCAACTACACTAACATATATATATATATATATATATATATATATATATATATATATATATACATACATATATATATCACCTAATTATCATAATTATGTATAATTACACACGCATGTATAGGAAAGAGAGCCAAACAACAAACACATGGAGTGCATCGCACCTGTATCACACGTTATCTATGATACGCTTGCGATACGGCTCCAACGCACAACCAAACATATCTCGGAGGATACAAGCAAGTCTAATAAACTAATTATGAACAATACATATAGTAATTAGATTAACTTCGTGTCCGTGTCACAATATAATATGCACAAGGCCCCGTATCGGAGGAAAACCCCCAAAATTAATTCGTTTCGTCAAATTGACGGGATACGGCCTACACGTATCCAATTATGGACACAACACTAGTCATAAACAAACAATCAAGTGTTAATTAGATCTATTTGACCAAATGACAAATACCACATGTGCCAATCTCAGAATTCTCTTAAAATTGGCACCAAAAATGCACGTAACTTTCACCGTAGGTCTCCTATTGACCCAAAACCAAAACCTATGGGTAGCCTATGCATGTGGGTCGGTTTATCATGATAAAATCTCAGATCTAGAGTCTATTAGAAGGGGGAAAACTAAAATATACCTATTGGGAGATGGATTCCCAATAAAAAGTCTCCAAATGTAAAGTAGCTCCTTTCCTTGTAGATCTTGTCCTCCTCATCCTTGCTCCTTGCTTGTAGATTCTTGATGTAGAGGTCTCAATGATAAATATGGACTGAATTTGGGTGGAAATTGGTAGGAATTTTATGAGAGAAGGAAGAAATTTGAAAGAGGAAAGAACTAGATCTAAATGAATTGGGAATTGAAAAGTAAAATAAATTTTCTCTCTCCTCCTCTACTATGGCTGGTCATATACCCCTCCCCAAGCTATTAAAATACCCAAAACACCCCTTGGGGCCTCTCATGAGGAAATTAATTAAGGAGGAAGGTTCTAGTCTAATGGTTTTTACTAATTAATTCATCCTCCTAAACCATGGGCCTAATTAATGGGCTCAATCTAAACTAAACTAAAATATTGGTTCATGCATCTAATTTAAAATAGGTTAGGTCCACTACACAAGTCTAAAATAAATACTATATCTACACAAATAATAAATAATACAACAAATAATTAAATTATATGCATAATATTTAAATACAATACTTAAAAATAAAAATACCCGTGTCAATTATCAAACTACCCTTAATTGAAAATGTGAGGGTGACAATCCTACCAACCTTAGAAAAAAAAATTTCTCGAAATTAAAGAAGATCGTAACCCCCCTTTAGGTCAACCCTAGTCTAAACTAAAACATACATCACTAACTATGGTCTCTGTCCATAATAGTTTTGTAGTCTCTGTCAGGGTATACTAGCTACACAATAACACACAAGCAGTCTATAAGGTACTAACTAACCACACAAACAACATATGGAAGGAAAAATAAACAAAATAGAACAAAATAAGCTAACTTATCACCTGCAGTGTCGTCCTCTCCGACTGCCATTATAAATGCCCCGCCCTGCTGGGGTGTCTCTCTCTGCCGGTGTGGGGCATGATGCTGTGCCACAGGTGGTCTAACTCCTTCTTTTTGACCCCGTGCTCCACCAAATGGGGGTGTTGTATGGCAATCTCTCATCTGGTGTGTTGCGGATCCACAAAACAGGTACACCTTCAGCCTCCTCTTACAAATATCCCAAGTGTGTCCTGACCTCCTGTAAGTAGGCACAAGTGGATACTGGCTGAATCTGCCTCTGGAGTTGCTGTTAAAATGGAGCACGAACCGACACCTAAAACTGCTGGTGCTGGGTATGGGGACGCTTAGCTGGTCCCGTACCGCTACCAGTACCAACCAAAATATCTTTACCTCTCTTGGACTTGAGATCCAAGTCATCATCCGCTCTCTGCGCATCCATCAGGATCTTCTCAAAAGTAGTTGTGCGGTGCCCCTAGTGAGGGATTTGATCTCCCGGATCAAACCCTTCCGAAATTTCCTGGCCTTCCCTTGGAGATTCTGCCCCTCTACAAACCTGCTCAATCTGCAAAACTCCGCAGCGTACTCGTCCCCTGTCATACTCCCTTGGACGAGATATAGGAACTGGCTCTCTAAGACACCTAGAGCCACGTCCGAAAAGAACTTCTCCTTGAAAATCTCTTTAAAAGCTTCCCAAGTCAATCCTGCCATCGTGATCCTCGGGTCTGTCCTGAACCATGTCAGTGCTATGTCGAACATCTGGCTTCCTGCTGCCTCCACTCATAGAACCTCCAAAATCTGCACCAGTCGTAGGTTCCTCTCCACGTCCTCGATCCAATCATCGGTATATAAGATCCCTTCCGTGACTCTGAAGTCTTTTAGCCCCATCCTCTTGAAGTCTAGGATGGTCCCCGGCCTCTGCTGCTTTAGGGTAAACTGAGGTGGTGCCATCTGTGGCTAGGCTGCAGTAGCTCTCTCAACTGCTGCGAGTGCGATCTGGTGAGCATTCTCCACGCTCTGTCGCAGGACCTCCGACTGACGCTGCTGCGCCTCCATCATCTGTTGGAAGATCGCGAACGTCTGCGTCTGATCGACTATGGGTGGTGGGGGTGGAAGATCCTCGAAAATTGTCTGCCCTGTCTTTGATACTGGAGGTGGAGCACCTCCAAAAGCTGCTGCCGATACGCCCACTGGACCGGTGAAGCTGACCTCCTGAAGGTAGGTGCTGGACCATCGTCTGAGGGTGCTTCCCTCAAGGGTGATAAAGTGGCTGATCGTGCTGTCTCGGTACCTGATCGCTGGGAACGCGTCTTTGGCGGCATCCTGAAGATAGATTAAAATACAGAATCAATATTGAATATGATACGATATCCTCAAAGAAGGACAGAACTTTATTCAAAGCAAAGCAATATTCAATAGATAAGGATTTGTAAAACAGATTTCGGAATATTTTCCTAGTTGTGATTGAGTAAACTCTCAGCCTAAACCCTATTTCCTAAAGCAGGCTCATAGTAGTACTCTAGACGAACACAACTACGAAATAGCACTAATTGCAAATCTCGACCTGCATGGGCCACTACTAAAAATGTGTCACGATCCACACCCGGATATTCGGCCATGAGTACATGGTTACTCCCAGCCTACGCTGCAGAATCGGCAGTTGAACGCTGTCTGGTCATTTCTAACTAATCTAACATCTTAACGATATAAAATGGTACCTTTCAATCATCTTAACTCCAAACGGAGGAGCAATAAGGTATCTCACAAGTATAACTAATCTTAATCACTATATAAACTAAGGAAGAATAATGCACTAATGGAATAGCGAAGGAAAGAATAAAGATACAATCCATAATCTGAAGTAAATATATAAACTGTGAATCTCAACAAATAATAGACTAATACAATCCAACACAACAACTAGACTATAACGCCCCGATCTTCCGCAGGCTAAATGGCCGTCCCCGCTGGGTACGAATCACCGTGCCAGCGCTCCCGCGGGACGATCGCTTTGACCCATCCGGGCGTGATGCCGCACGAGCGTGAACCGCGCCCGTGCAAGCCATGGTTCATTGGCTGGCGGTAAGAGATCTAAGCCACATAGTCGTACAGATTTGTCCGAGTGCAGCGGAATGTATAAACACATAATCGAATGGTAACAAGTTCTCTGAGTCGACAATAGCGGAAGCAAGATTGAGTACACAAGAATAAAAGTAAAGCAACTCTTTTTATTCATATTGAAACAAGTGTTACAGACGGCGTATAGCCAAGATTACAAGTCGCTCGAGCACTCTCTCTCTGAAACATAAAAGTGTGCCAAGTAGCTACATTTGTGGAATAATTAAATATGTGATGTTACAACATAATGTCTTGTATATGTGCATCAGTTCCGGATGCAGCGCTCCAAGGCTTTGAGTTGAACTCCACGTCTTAGCACGCACGAAGGAGGCATCCGCACCGAACGAGGTTCTCCCACACCCTGCAAGCAATCTGGTGGATTATCAGTACATTAAATGCACTGGTGGGGAGGCTACTCGCCCGCTCGACAAATCCAAACAAGTAATATATGTTTCGTGCATCATCTATTTTGTTGTCTTTCTAGTTGTACCTTAGGATCAGTTTCATGGCATATATGAAAAGCCTAACTCGTGTGGCAGTGCGCCGTGCGATATAGGAGGAAACACGGTGACACTTACTAACTTACCAACTTGACCTTCCCTGTCCAAGGCAAACCAAGTTAATTCATGCACCAGGATATATAAATATTCAAGCATTAGCATATGCAAACATAAGTGTCTCAAGCGAGATTTTATATCAGGTGCCCGAGTTCTTCTATTTAATTCATTTAACACGAGTATACTTATTTCTCAGATTCAAGAATGATTCACATGTTCACAACTCTTTTATCAGGACACTAGGGTACAGATTGATTGATGCAATGCAATAACTTGCACACGGATTACCGCTAAGCGAGTATGATCATGAATGCACAAGAGTCGCTGGCGTAGCCATTTATGGACATAGTCGCAATAAGACGGTGGTCCCGATTCTCCGACAACCCGACCGAACTTATCCGTACTAGGAACAAACTAGCGCGATTACCGGATCTTCTCCCTAGGCCGGTTCGGTCCTGGTGCCCCGATGCCCCGAACCGAGGAGATCAAACTTGTGCACAAGCATCCGCGACTGAATGAATGAGTTCTTGTTGTTCTTTCATATTCTGAGTAAACGACAATGGTTGTAGGTGCAGGTCATGATCCTTGCTACAAACTATCCCAGGCCGTTCCTGGCTTAGTGATTCTTTTGTTATGCATTTCACACAAGTTGATATACAAGTCCATAGCTATGTTCAGGTTCAACTTAACATGATGCGCTCCCCTAGTTCAGGGATTGCCTTGGCGACCTAACGGTCCCAGATACCAGCAGGATCATTTTACATATAATGACTATCTAATAGTCATCCGGCTAACAAAATGTATGCACGATATAGAACAGTGTTTTACTTGATTGAGGCATGATTCCATATAACAAGCATTGAATTAAGGCAAGGGTATGAGTTAACATATAGCAGGCAAGCATGCATTTCCAATGAAACTTAAACATTCACGTTGGCTCAGGCCCGAAGGTAAATCGAGGAGTGAAACCGCAAGGAACTTATCAAATGACATACTCCAGGGTCGTGCAGTGCAATGAGTAAACATAGTGTACTTGTATCATCCTACTCGAGGCACAGCGGGGTCGAGGCAACATTACCAGTTAATATTTCAAGCAAACAAGCATGCAAACTTAATCAATCACGTTAGCTCGGGCCCGAAGGTAGACCGAGAAGTGAACTGTTAAGGAACTTAACGAGCGAGATTATCTAGAGTCGTGCAATATAACCAGGTGAATAGTGCATTAGGAAGGGCATAAACATAGCGATCTATCGAGGCATAGCAGTGCACAACAAAGTATGAAATGTTCGTATTATTCTATTGAGGCATAGCAGGGTCCAGTTGCTCAAGACAAAGGTAGCATGCGAAGGTCTAAACATAAGCAATGTTTCATTTCCATGTTCTAACATAATCAGTAACAGTCAGGATTATTCCCTTAGCTAGGTGCGTTGAATTCTTATTAGCATGCAGGGGGTGATTCACCTAGCGACTAGCATGTATCATTCCGTATTTTATGTGTACTGGCTAAGCAAAGACAAGTTTACCGTAGCCACCCACCTGAGCGATAATTTAGCTCGGTCGAGTGATACTCCGAGCGAGCCTCTGAAAGCCTAAGCTGGTTCTCTTGAAGGGCCAAGTCTGGATAATCATTTGCCTCAATGAGTCACCTCACTGAGCAAGGCAGGTCGGGACGTTCCACTTTTGCCATTTGAATTGGTAGTCCGCTTGAGCGGAACGGGGTGTTACATCCTTCTCGGGCTCTGCAACTAGGTCCTCCTGATCTACAAGAGTATCCTCTAAAGGTATGTTGTCCTGCGGCCCATAGAATGTGGCACACTGCCTTATAAGCCAATCATCTAAAAAAATATATCCAGTCAGGATTGGAGCGAAGTACAACCCAATAGCAGTTTCAAATAATTGACAAAGACTATAAACAGTTATAGTAAGTAATACATAATGATCAAGGAAAGTAAATGAGTCAGAGAAAATACATACAGTCACAGTTAAAGTAAGAAGCAAGATAAGATATGCATGGTGAATCAAGAAATACTGTAAATAAGACTGTGAAAAGACGAGAAAATAAACTAGATAAATAAGATGTGTGTCCAGCAAGTATCATGTGAATCCAGCAAGAAAGCACTAAGTAGTGTGTTTTGAAATACCGTTTTCGATATGTAAACGGCTAGGGGGTAAGTACGGCTCACCGCACACTTGGTGTGCGGGTGCTATCATTTCTGATTAGACCAGAGGGGGTGATTCCAGATTTTGGGAATGTTTACATGTCTACTCGAGTATTTTCCCGCCCGACTAGTATAAATGAATCCAATCCCGACACACAAAACAAATATGAGTCCAGCCAGATAAAACAGGTGATTCCAGTAGGTGATTCCTGATGTGATGCTAGTAATGAGTCATGAAGTAGAGGCCTGACAAGTATAATATACATGTCACAAGAAATGAATCCATGCAATACTAATCCGTGTATCCAAGTGTCAAGGAATCAGGTAAAACAATACTATAGACCAGAATCATAGAAATTATCAAATAATGGAAACTATCAGAGAATGTACTCGCCTGAAGTCCTGAGCAAGGTGTGTCTCTCGATGCCCAAGCTGGTTTCACACAACCTATATATGGTATGTTGCATAAATACAAGGTTCTGGAATAAAAATAAATTAAGTTGATACAATTTCTAGGTCAATAGGCCATCTCTAGGTTAAACCAATATAATCTAGGTTGCAAGAGTCTAATACTAAGTCACTAAGTTGATACACTATGAAACTATGCTATGCTAGCTAAACTAAGATACAAGAAGTCACTCAAAAATATCGTATCCTAAGATACGCAAGTTTTCTAATATGAAAATAGGGCTTTAGATATATATACAAGTCAATAATTATAATATCTATACAAAACAATGAATTTAGGATACCTTGGCCTTGCACCATGCGTATCACACCTATCTCGATACCCAAATTCAATACCTTGGGTATCGGCCCAATACCTTGGTAATACTTTGGTATTCCGAGGTAACCAAACCACTATTGATATAGCTAATACATATATAAATACCTCAACACTAGCTATATAAGTATCTAACTACTAAACATATAATACCTACATAAATACATATTGCTAAACTATATATATATATATATATATATATATATATATATATATATATATATATATATATATATATATCCCAATAACTATTTATCTCATAACAAGTAACTATCCATTTATACCAACTATTAACTAATCATTACTAAATAGCTACTAAACTAACCAAATACCTCACTCAAACCCAATTACCTTACCCGAATTGAACCTCACTGATACTGCTCGATACCTCACTCAACACTAAAGCTAATACTGTACAGTGAAGATCCCCCTGCAGTCTACCTGAAACTGGAAACTAAACTGATACTGGCAAATGCCAAAACTGATACTGAACTACTCTGCATCCCTTCCTGTGCACAAGCTGTAGCTCTTGCTGCACACTGCTGAATTGGTGGTTGCACACTGCTGAATTGGTGGATGTCCATACTGCTACTTGGATCCCATATGATGAGTTTATCAGAACATATTCATACTTTGACCTTGAGGCAAAGTCAAAATAAGGAGGAAGTATTGATACATTCATATTCAATGTAGTATCAGTGTGCTAGAACAGCATCGGTCCAAGTATTCAAGTGCAGTACAATGTGCCTAATTCATCAAGTACAGAGTGCAATACTTTAGACTTGAGATTTAGTATCAGCCTATACCAGAGCTCAGTATCAGTATCAAGCCTATGCCAGAGCTCAGTATCAAGTATCAGCTTATGCCATACCTCAGTATCAAGTCCCAGTTATAGTACTAATTCAGTTGCCAGAAGTTTAGTATCAGTATTAAACTCCTAGCATCAGTTAGTAGTCAGTATAATTAGCACTAGTTACTAATGTTGTAATTCATAGCTGAGTCAGCAGTGTAGTTAGTTGGCCTTATCCTAGCTGTGAAGAGAATTTAATATTTTTGACTTTACAAACTGGCCTGCTGGCTATATTAATTAGTACATTACATGAGTTATATACTTAATATTAAATTGTTTATCAGTTATCAACTAGCAGCTACCTACTTATTAAATATAAGCAATATTACATGCAACTTGTCTGCAGGGATAGGGATAGGGATAGGCAATATCTTACATATAATTATGTGACTACTTTGTGTAGATTGACAACTGTTCCAACTACCAAGTTCAAGTTTCTTGCATAATGGAAAAGAATAAAGTATCAACCAATTTGTCTCCCCCCTGTTATTGTCTTGCGCCTATAAATTTACGTAGTAGGCCCTTCTTGACGGTGATCCACAATTATAATCATATATATCCTACTTTGCTTCTTCTATATGACTTCAAATATAGATTACCTAGCCAACTAATTGTCAGCTTCTTCTTTAGAGAATCACACTGTATGTAATAATTTATAGGATACATACTGTCATTTTTGCAGAAGTATCTAGAAATGGATATGAATTACTATCTGCGTCATCGTTCGTGGATGTACAACCGTCATCCTGATGACATGTACGGTTTGCGGGATGAATTCATTGATGGTGTACAACAATTCTTGCAGTTTGCCAAGGCGTTCCCTCAGTACATGTACGGTACCAAAATTAAGAGTCCGTATGTGAGATACCACAACAGAAAATATCATCCAGAAGTGGAAGTCGCATATCATTTGTACTCGAAGGGCTTCACGTTGAATTACTATCAGTGGACCGCACACGGAGAACTTGTGTCTCTAGCATCGGAGTCGGAGCCTTATGTGGAGCCGTATATGGATGTCCACGACCACGATACTTACGACGACGGGTGGGTGAACATGGTTTTTGATGCGGCAGAGCCTAGTTTCAATCCGGATAATTATGATGTGGCGGGACCTAGTTTTAATCCGGACAATTATAATGCAGCTGAGGAGGCACTGAATGTCGATGCTGCAAAGTTTATGGAGTTACTGTAGAATGCAAGAACTCTACTATATCCTGGTTGTGAGGATCATTCACCGTTGGAGGTGGTTACAAGATTATTGAGCATCAAGTCCGATTTTAACATGTCACAAGAATGCTATAATCGACTGATCGATTTGATTAAAGAGATCTTGCCCGAGGGTGCAAAGTTGCCTAAAGACTTCTATCGATCTAAGAGGATGGTGAGATCGCTCTGGATGGGATACGAGAAAATTGATACATGTCGCAACGGGTGCATGTTGTACTACAAAGATGACAAGGATGAAGATACGTGCAGATTCTGTGGTGCTGATCGCTATAAAGCCACTGTTAGAGGAAAGTCTGTTGGTGCAAGGAAGCCTACCGATTCGATGCACTACTTTCCTTTGATGCCGCGGTTGCAGCAGTTGTTTATGGCTAAGGAGACTGCAAAAAATATGAGTTGGCACAGGCAAAAATAGATCGAAGGAGTATTGGATCATCCATCCAATGGAGAAGCATGGAAGCACTTTGATCGAGAGTATCCAGATTTTGCTTCGGATCCGCGTAATGTCAGATTGGGGCTCTCCTCTGACGGTTTTATCCCATTTGGAATTTTGGGCTCCCAGTATTCATGTTGGCTTGTGATCGTCACTTCGTATAATCTACCACCTTGGATGTGCATAAAGACTCCGTATATGTTCCTAACCGTTATTATCCCGGGTCCGAATAATCCGAAGAGGAACACCGATATGGGAAGAGGTAAAAGATTTACCTAGTGCTATCGAAGAGCCTGCTAAGGGGTACAAGTGTGACGGATTTGGTCGCACACATAACTGGATGAAGAGGAGTATATTCTGAGATCTGCCATATTGGAGCACCAATCTGATCAGACATAACCTTAATGTCATGCATATCGAGAAGAATGTGTTTGATAATATAATTAATAATGTAATGGAGGTAAAGGGGAAGACGAAAGATAATCCGAAGGCCAGGTTGGACTTAGAAGAAATATGTAGACGTCCTACATTGCATTTGATAGAGGAGGGGAATAGAAAGTTAAAGCAACCTAAGTCAGTTTTCTCACTAGAGAAAGAGGATAAAGAGAGACTTTGTAGGTGGATTCAGGGTCTAAAGTTTCCAGACGGGTATGTGTCGAACTTAAGAAGATGCGTCGACCTCAAGGAGAACAAAATGGTGGGTATAAAGAGCCACGATTGTCACGTATTCATGTAGAGGTTAATTCCGATTGCATTTTAGGAATTCTTACCGTAGGTCATTTGGGATCCATTGACAGAGCTCAGCATATTCTTCAGAGATCTTTGTTGTACTAAGTTGCTCGTCGATCATCTAGAAAAGCAAGAGAAGGATATTACGGTAACACTATGTAAGCTCGAGAAGGTGTTTTCTCCTGGATTCTTCAACTTTATGGAGCATTTGCCAATTCATCTTTCCTATGAGGCACGTGTTGGTGATCCTGTCGGTTATCGGTGGATGTACCCCTTCGAGCGGCATCTGAATCACCTAAAGAGAAAGGTAAAAAATAAGGCACGGGTTGAGGGCTCTATTTGTGATGCTTATGTTCTCGAGGAGATTATAAACTTTTGCTCGACGTATTTCAAACCGTATGTTGCTACTAATAGAATGAAAGCTTCGAGAAACGATGAAGGATATCAGGAATCTAATGATGCAATACTCAAAGTATTCAATGCGTCCAGAAAGCCTTCGGGGAAAATGAAGAAGAGATATTTGAATGACGACGAGCTAAGGGCTGATCAGTTGTATATATTACTCAACTACGATGAGGATGAAGTGGAGAAGCTAGAGGGGTAAGTAATTAATATGTCTACGTTTACATCATCTCAATGTAATAGTATAAGCTACTATTATGCTATTAATCAGCAGTTGCTTCATTGTTTTTCAGCACATATAATGATGAGTTGAGGTCGGTTAGACCCTACATAACAGACAAAGAAGTAGAACAAGAAATAAGATGTCATTTTCCTTCTTGGTTGAGCGCATATGTAAGGTGTTTGGTAATTACTTTTTATTTCTGCACTTGCACTACAAATAACTTACTATCGCTACTTTGGTATTTATGTCGATCGTCCAATAACACCCGAGACTGAATCTATTAGAACTCTAGCCAAGGGACCAATTACTGCCATTAAAATATGGCCAAGTTTCTGTGTGAATGGGTTTAGATTCAAGTCAACAAATGCTCCTATCAGAGATAACTTTCTGGATCGTGATTCCACGAAAAATAGTTGTTTGTGTATCAAATCTTCGAACCACAAAGACGTCAATCCAGGCAATAATTTTTTTGGCATCTTACGAGAGATTGTGGAGTTAACATATAATTATGGCACAGAACCTACTAATATCGTGCTATTGAAGTGTGAATGGTTCGATCCGATTCAAGATCAAGGTTAGAAAATTGACAAGCATGGCCTTGTGGATATAAACTACAATCATAGATATCAAGGCTATGAACTATTTGTCCTATCAAGTCAGGCTCAGCTCGTGTACTTCACAACTTATCCTAGATGGGGGACAGCGAGGTCGGATTGGTGGGAAGTATGCAAGACTAAAGCTAGAAATACCTTTGATATTGACGAAATAGCTTATCAAGAGGACGATCTACCTCTTGTAACAAATATTGTAGATGTTGACTCAACGAAAGTTACTCATTACACGAGTAATAATGTAGAAGATATATAATTATCCGAAGAGGAAGACGAAGACGAAGTAGATGAAAGTGAAGACGAGGAGGAGGAAGAGGGAGAGGAGGACAATGAAGGCGAACAAGATGAATTTTCTGAAGATGATTAAAAATAAAATATTTTGCCTGTAGAATGTAACTATATTTTGACTGTAAAATGTACTATTTTAACGAATATATGTATTATATTTTGATTATAGAATGCTGTAAGATATGCATCATATTTTGATTGTAGAATGTACTATATATTTGTGTTTTTCTATATTCATCATATGTTGTTATCAGGTATGAAAGGACGATGCGGAGGATTCGGCAGGTCCCGAGGTAGACAGAGTGCTCCTCCGGTACTGCCTACTGTTGGTTCCGGATCGTCGTCGCCTAGTACTCCAGTATATCGATCAGTCATATCTCCGACTGCGACGACGTTACGTGGCATCACTCTTGGGACAAGTAGTTCCAGGCGTGATAGTACTCCCTCGTCCAGCGTTCGTCCTGCTGACGGAACCATGGAGACAGATGAGCATGTAGAGGAGGTCGTACCAATATTGTCCCAGCATCAGCAAGATCCTCCATGCGCACCTCCGGAGGAGACAAGGACAGAGATTTGGGCCGACAGTACAAAGTAAGTCAATTAGATGGTTTAGTATCATATATATCATATATTTCTTTATTCATTATATATTGACTTTTTTGATCAAAATAATTATCTCTGTATATATATCATCTATCGTCGGTTCAGAGACGCTTGGGCCTATTTCTGAGGAACAACTACGGTGGCCCTTGGATTAACTACTCTGAAGCTCCGGAGGAGAGGAAGATATTCTGGTTTGCGTACTTCCAGGTAAAAGTATATTATATAAATCCTCTAATTTATGCATATTATATAACTTATCCGTGATGCTCACTTACTAAATTATTTATTGTAGCAAACGTATTTCTATCCTCCGCCCCGGGCCGAGTTGATCGAGCGACTGTTTGCCGCCAAGCTTATTCGTGATGCTCTGGATGACCAGAAGGCTCGTGATCGTGCTGGAAAATCGATCCAAGGTTGGATCACGCCTGAGCAGTGGACTGCGATGAGGGCTAGATTCGACGATCCGAGCTACAAGAAAAGGTCTAAGAAGGCCAAGCGGCTAGGCGGAATGCTGCCAAGTGGTGTGGTGGCTCGATTCCGATGACGGAACATTTATGTTGTTTGGTATATTTTTTATTTAAGATATATTATTTTAATGTAAGTACGATAAAATAGTAGTAAAAAAATGTTTAAGTTTAGTACTAAATAATATATCTTTAACAGGTACAGAGGTGTGAGGATGCAAACATGGTGACCGTCTTCTTGGTCACCCATCGCAAGGACGAAAATCTCATTGATGAAAGGGCCTCATAGGCCTATGTAAGTATTACTTTAATTTGTGTTAATTTTAATATAACTTAGGCAATTATCGAGTTTTCAAACTTTTCTAGGCCGAGTATCTTAGGCTGCGTGAGCGGGCGACTGCTAGTGCACCTATAACTGGAGAGGCTGGTACTTCCTCGCAGCCCGCTCCAGCTTCGTCGACGGACGACCTGTGGGTGACCGTAGCTGGTGGTCTCCAGAGGGGTACGTACTACGGTACGGGATCCTATGGCGCCCCAGTTGCGACGCAGTCATCTAGGGCCTCCCCGACAACTGCGCATTCCCCACAGCCCTCGCAGTCGTCGGCCAGAGTCCAGGAGGCCGTTGACCGTCAGATTGCGTCTCTCCATGACGAGTTGCTACGAAAGATGGAGGAGCAGCCCCTGTCCCAGCCACAGGCGGATGATCCGACGCTCATCGCACGATTCGATATGCTCGACCGCAGCATCACGGAGCTCCGAGATTTGACAAATGAACTTAGAGCCTCGACAGACCGCAACATCACGGAGCTGCAGGCATCACAGCTATCCATGGGCGAGAGGTTGACGATAATGCATTCAATGGTTCATAGCAGTACGAGGCTGTTATCTACCATGGATTCTTATAACCAGCGACTCGCAGACTTGGAGCGAATACGTCCTCCTGGTGTGCCTACATCGACACAGACTCTACCGACGTCACTGCCTTCTCCGTCAACATCGGTGTCGATTTCACGGAAGAAGTATGATCTGTTCTTATCCTTCATGCGCGCCGGTGGTCATCCTCTTGCAGATCTGCAGTAGTATAGTTGCTGGATATTTGTATTATTTTTATTATTTAGGATGAAACTCATTGTATGGATATATATTTGCTGTATTCTTTATGATAATATTTGCTGGATGTTTTCTTTTCTTCAAATTTTATTATATTATTTATATTAAATATATGTTAATTTACCGGTGTTGAGTGTTCAACCCAAGGGGGTCGGCAAACCCAGAAATTCAACGGAGGATTGCTCCGGGTCTATTTGTACAGATTGTGAATTAATAAACTGCAGGAATAACAGTTTGGAAACAATTCATTATTCATTTTTTTTATTTTTTTACTGTACAATTAACGACATTTTTAGCGATATTTAGCGACGTTAATGCACGTCGCTAAATACGTCGCTAAGTAGCGACGTAACTACACGTCGCTAATGACGTCGCTAAAAACGTCGATGTATGTCGCAACTTGTTGACATAGCAGTATTGCCAGGTCATTAAAGACGTCGCTGTAACGTCGCTATGTAAGCCGCTAATTAGCGACGTTAAGCGACTGATGAGCACATCGCTAATTAGCGACGTTGCGTAGATAAACGTCGCTAATTTAGCGACGCATTAACATCGCTGAAAAATGTCGGTACAACGACGTTTAGCAACATTTTTCCTTTCAGCGACTAGCTGAGTTTCGACTTCTTTAAAATGTCGCTAATTACGTCGCTAAAAGTGATTAGCGACATTTTTTTGTCATTTAGCGACATTTTTTTACGTCGCTAATTTGACTTTTTTGGTAGTGATCCTACATGGGGGAGTGTGGTATCTGAACAAACATCAGTGGGTGAGGCAGGCCAAAAGAATGATCAGGGAGCTACTAGTGGATGAAAGCATGGTTGCGGACGTATGGTTCTGGGATTCATCACCTACCAAAATTTTTAAGCACAGGCGGGTTTATGAGTCCATCCGAGGAGACCAATCCCGTATGGAGGATGCATAATTCATTTGGGTGAAGGGGGCGGCACGAAAGATGCAACTTTGCATGTATCGAGTCTGGATGGGGCATCTTCTGACCTTGGACAGACTAGCGCATTTGTAGTGCCCCGTTTCCCCTATTCGGGGAGCGCGGCTAAGAAATACAAATCAGTATCGTTCAATCGGGATAGATTGAATCAAGATCTTATCCTCGTTATTGATTTGTTTCTTCGAAATCGATTTTCATATTCAGTGGATCGTGCCCCAAGGATGGACTTAGCGGAAGAGTCAAGAGGGACCTCTCCGCTGCAAGTTTTCTTGTCTAGTTTTGGTTGTCGTCTTGTTGCTTTAGTACTTTTGAGTTAGTTTTTGGATTTTATATTTTTTTGAACGGTTTCGATGGATTTTATTTCTTTCGTTCATTGAACTGCATTTTATTCTGAACTTGGAAAGAGGAGAAGAGGTATTGATCGTCTGTTTGTGACAATGCAGGTGATCGTGTAGTAGGCGTCGCACGAACGGAGTTTTAAATCACCCCTATTTTCTTTTCTCTCAAACTAACTTGTGAGTGGCTATAATTCGATTCAGTTGACCATTCTTCCAAGTTTTCACATCTAAAATATTGCCTTCTTGATTATTCCGATCAAACGATACCAATAACTAAAAGATGTCAAGATAAAAAGGAATATACTTGGATTATTTTGTGCTTGTCAACCAACTTAAAAACGGTTACCTTATTTCATGCTAGCCCGCTTAGAACGTTCTTTCATAGTGCTTCAATTCAAGGTAGAATGTATACTTCTTCCATAATTGTGCTATGTATAGAACACAATTTGCTATGGAACAAACTAATTAGGGAGACTATGCAAAATGAATCATGCCATGCTACTTGTCTCGTGGTCGTGTTGCCTTAAATTTCATGAATTGATAACTTAGTATAGACGCCGTTTGATCACGGACAACTTGTGCACAAGGTCAATGGTTCCTGCGGACGGTCGCTGGGGCACTGGCACCGATCTGATCCGGACGAAACTTCATGATAGTCTCACATGCTGGACAGGATGGCGTGTAGAGACTCATATACTTTCCTTGCATACCATCCTCTTTCAAGACTATAACTCATCCTTTATGGCATCATGCCAGTGAACCCCTCGTATATTTAAACTGTGCAAGCTAACTATGTATTCGTGGTAGGGAAGGTCATGGTAAGTATTGTGCAGGTGGTTCAGACGGGAAGGTAAAAGTCACCGAACGGTGGCATATTTATTTCAGTAAATTTTCATATCTAATGCTTGCTTGTAAAATA
The DNA here is from genome assembly GCA_036927795.1 of Iris macrosiphon. NCBI lineage: Eukaryota > Viridiplantae > Streptophyta > Magnoliopsida > Asparagales > Iridaceae > Iris > Iris macrosiphon. The sequence goes on from JAYESA010000018.1 coordinate 145,306,231, forward strand.
AACTAAGGCAAGATAGAAAGATCATAAAATAACTTGTATGCTTCACATAAACAACGTGTTGATTGATATAGTTAGGTTAGCTCACCTTCACCAGTGCATTTTGATGTACTGAACCTTATTGCAACAGGTTTCTTTCACCAAGGATATCCTGCTAGAAGTTAGAGCGACTCACAATCCAGTCCACCTACCGGCACGTCCTGATCGTGCCTTAGAAGAAGCATTTTGAAGATCCAGGAGCTTGTGCACATAACTTATGCAGCTCCGTGGAAAGGCGATAGCTTCGTCCGAAGGTGTCTATAGCTTTTAAAATTTTAGTAAAATGATGTAATGTACATGATGACTATCTCATTTTGTGTCCACTTTTGTAAGTCCGTGCGGCAACTATATGTCTCGTTATAGAGTTTGTAAAAGATGTTCATTATCAATAAAGAGAACTTTTCCATGTTTTAATATTTTGTTTTAATTATCTGCGTACTCAGAATACGTGCTCGTCATATAAAATTCCAGGGGGACGACTATCGATTCTACAGAATCGGGACATGACATATTGGTATCAGAGTACAGGTTCAAGTTCCTTGACCCTCGTGTCAGGAAAAGTTCCTTTAACGATATATTCTCTATGCGAACTCTTGAACTCGTTTGGCCAAAATAAGATACGTTCCATACAATAAGTCCATGATACATTATGAGCCTGATATAAATTACCTTCTTTTGAAGGAATGACTCAAGCGCAAGCATCAGCGCTAGCACAGGGTAAAATATAACATCGACTTCTTCTTTGTCGATCTGATGCATAAAGTTATTTGAAGTGTTGTAATATGTGTGTGTATTTGAAATTTTGGCATTTGATAACTCTCCATAGAGCTTATGACGTAATATGCTTGTTGTGTTCTGTTAATTGGTTGCATGATTGATTTTGTCAAATTTGTTTAATATTAAAGTTTTTTTTTTGAACTGAATATTCTCAACTATTTAATTTGTTCAAGTTGATATCGTGTATTTTAATATTATACTACTAAATACTTTTAACTAGTTAAGCTGCTCAAGTCAAGTCAATATCCTCCCAAATGATGATCTAATTAACCTCTCTTTTTTTCTCTTAGGACAAATCTTGGAAACAATCTGATTGGAGGACTGAAAAGAAGACGCAACCTAATAACACGAGTGCAAAACTTTCACACAGCAAACTCAACATAAATATATGCATTTTGTACGTAAAAAATTATACGATCGGAGGCCAAATTGTGCTCTTGTATATTTTTTCGGATGATTTATTCTTTGGATCATGGCTAAATCAAGGTAACTGTATTGTTTTGCTCGGAAAAAAATCAAAAAAAAATTCTTATGGAAAAAACAAAAACAAAACAAAACAAAACAAAACAAAACAAAACGCATAGTGTTGCATGTATTGGTAGGTGGATGAAACAATTATTGGCCTCTGAATATGGGAGAATAGAATCTAACACGTAGTGTAGGTTTCAACCATTCAAATATTAGTTCCATTGGTTGGACTACACAAATTTTGGGACCAAAAGTCATTTTATCCTTTTATACTATTTCCATACAAAGCTAATACATTCTAGATTTTTTTTTTTTTTTTTTTTTTTAGTTTAGGCCAAGCATTTTTGAGCTCCATCTACTAATGATGCTCTAAGATGGTAGCAACCTCGTCTTTTCTTATATCTGAAGTAAACAACAACAAAGAAAATATATCCGTTAGGGGAAGTAGGTCATCGATGTCAATAAGCAATAATTTCTACTAATGATGCTCTAAGATGGTAACATGGGATGTTTAGGAATGCAAAAAATCGGAGATGTGGATCCCTCCTTGATGAGTTTAATAAATAATTAGCAACAAAAAGTTAATAAATAATTAGTGTACCTTAATGAATATGTGATTTTTTTTTTTTATTAATTGATAAGTTAATGTTACTAAACAAAAATCGGAGGAAATGTCTTAGGATTTTGCAACAACTCGAGAATCCATCATAATAAATTTTTTTTATTTTTTTAAGAAAAGCAATAATAGACGTGGAGCAGCCCAAAAAAAATAAAAAACAAAAAAATATTCAATAGTCATTCATCACAGGATACAAGATATAAAAGATGAAGTTTTATATATAATTAAAAAATTTCCAACCTACTTATTGTTTTTTTTTCTGGTGCATGTTGTGCGCCTGCTTCTTGTTTTTTTTCTGGTGCAGGTAGGACTATTTAAAACACGAAGTTTTATATTATATACACAACCTCCTCTTGTATATAATCAAAGGTCATCTACTACAGAAGTTATATATATATATATATATATATATATATATATATATATATATATATATATATATATATATAAGTTCTCTCCGTTCGTTCCAAATTTTATAGTCATTCATCACAAGATACAAGATGTCTGCTTCAACAATAATTGAATAAAAAAAGCAATATGCTGCTTCAATACAGCATCTCAAAGGAAAAAAAAAAAGCTGCTTCAACATGAAAACTACCTATTTGGAAGAAGTCGTGCTTCAACCGGAAGAGAGAAGGGATAATGATATTTGATTTGTATTTAAGCTGCCCAAGTCAAAGTCAATACCCTCCGTCAAGTTAATATGTCCGAATGACGCTCTAACCTCTCTCTTTCTCTCATAGGACAAATCTTGGAAACAAGTTAGATTAAAAATAAAACATGTACTCCAACATGATTGCTATTTTTTTCCTATGACACTAACGTCTCAGACTGTGATAAAGAACACCTATCCAAAGATTTTTTACTTCATCTTCTCATTTAACTCTGCTCTTACTAGGGGTACACAACTTGTACGGGTTGGGTCGAGCTTGTACTCAATCCGAGTCCAATCCGATGAATCATATGCCTAGTTTGTAATGTTTGGCTGCTCGGTCAACGAAAATGTGTTAAGGTAAAAATTATTGGATTGTATATTGTTTTCGGTTGAGCGTTCAAAATGTGGTGACGATGTAGTTGATAATATAGTCTCATATAGGATTAGAAATGGGATCATGAGATATAGATAATTAAAATTGGTTCATGTCTTACATAGAAATGGATTCAGTCATCGTATTTTATGGACCAATTTCTATTCGAATCACACCGCGTTTTCAACATCCGCACTGGGATTTTGGTTGGTTGATAGAATATCAATGTTGTAATGCTTGTAACTTTTGTAGAGAGAGAAATGATATAAATGATTAGTAATGTTAACAATATTGCAGCAGAAGTTTCATGGCATAATGAGCATTGTCATCAAATCATCACATAGTTGCTTGCTGGAAACCTAGTAGGAGCAACAACGAATCAATTACTTTAATGCGCTTCTAGTGAACTATACATATTAGGCAAAGAGGCAATACGGAACAAAGGAACTAAAATCATCTCCTGATGCCAAAAAACAAAACAAAAAACAAAAAACAAAAAACAAAAAACAAAAAAATCCACTTCCACTGCTTTATTTTCGTTAAATTGTCTGACGGAAATTGAACCATCAATTTTTTGCTAGTCTGGCAGAATCTATGCACCCGTCGGTCCGACTGGCAGATTATATTTAATATATATTTCTTCTGAATTAATTTTTTTGGTGTTTTTTATTTTGTTTTGGAAGTTTTAGTTCTACATTGAAAAATTACCAATGTATATATCTCAATATATAGTTTTGTTTAGTATTGATATATCCACATAGGGTTGTGGTCCATGTTAAGTGTGAATTCCATTATGACAATCTTTATTTTGTCATCACCTTTAGAAAAAAATTCTTAGGAGCTAAGTCCCAAAGGAACTTAGCGACTCGAGCTCAAGGACGCAAATTGGCGCTTTGTTGGCGCACTTAGCACGTCAGCATCGTCGCATGACGCTCGTGCGGTCCTTTTATACGCGAGTTATATGCACGGTTGCTTGTTTGGACGCATGCTTCGTGGAGCCATGCGGCCTGGAGCGCATGCGGCCATGTGCCCATGCAGACAGGTGCGCATGCGGACATAGACCATGCGGACAGGTGCGCATGCGATCAGGTGCACATGGGGCCAGGAGCCCTTGCGGCCTGGAGCTATGCAGCCAGCAAGTTAGCTTGAGCGAGTCAAGTGTGGAGGGGACAGGGACTGCTGTTGGCGGCTCGTGGCTCTCTGTGCCACGCGGTTGCAGCTTTCAGGCCTGACAAGGCTGTCTTCTCTGTGCAGTACAGCGGCGCAGGCGGCTCATACGGCCTAATTTTTTCCTCATGTCGCATGGAAGCTGAAATCCTCTTTAAATAGAGGCTCTCCTCTTTCATTTAGAGAGCTGGAAAAATTGAGAGAGAGAGAGGAAAAAAAATTGAGAGCACCAGCAGGACCTGCGGCAGTTTTTATCATCCTTCCAAAGAAATCTTTCGAGTGATCCGAAGGTGACCAAGAGCGTTCCAGAAGTTCTCCTGTGAACTTGCTAAATCCTAGGGGCAGTTCATTTTATAGCGTGAATCTTGCCTTGAGCTCTGGTGGTTTTGATCACCCCAGCAAGAGTTCCCTTCTTTGTATTTCTGTTCATGTTCCCGTTCTTCTCGTTGTAGCGTCAGCGAACGTAAAGAGAATAACAATTTTCTGATTCTTGTTCTATTTGCATTTTTTTGGGTGTCACGACCCGCACCCAGTATAGGGGCACGAGAGCGTGGGTACGTCCAGCCTACGCCGCAGCATCGGCGGTAGAACGCTGTCTGGTCACAATAACACTACTAACTAAACACATGTCAATGATATACATCTCCATAATCTCTCAATATAACTCAATCACAACAACTATAAGGCACGATAAAAGATGAAAGAAATAACATAGTTAAACACCATGTCTCAACATAAAGATAACTCACAGTCTAGCTGTCCAACACAAGTCTCCAATTAAACTTAACATAAGTCTAACATAAACTGAAATAACCTCCATAAGTCTCGAGCATAAAATAAATACTATCTAGGTAGCTGTAGGCAAGGTCTCATCTAGAAGCATGGTCTCCTCTAGGATCTCTGGTACATAATCTGCATCTATACTGGTCCGTAGTGCGTAGTACAGAAGTCCTCAAGGTTCTCTGGAAAGAATATCCAGTCAGGATTGAACAAAAATACACCTCTAACAGCAGTTCCACATATATTGACAAAAACTATAAAACAGTGTAAAGAAATACAAGACAGATATGAAATAACTGAAAATAAGAAATACTGGAATAAAGAATGCTGGAAATAGATACTGGAACATCATCATCAATAGCATCTGGCAAGGAATAGAACTACAAGTGTACGCAAGTATAAAGAACTGGTATGTAAGTGTATGTAAGAACAACAACTAGAACATGTGGAATACAAGATCAATCTACCAAGATACATGTCAAGAATCATCTATCTAAGTGTGTGAAACATCAGCATATCATGTGATCGGCTTGGGTTATATGACTCATTACATGGATTAGCGATCATCCCCAACAGGTCAGGCTAACCGGAATGTAACAGCGATGAGGCATGTAAGGGTAAGGCTGCACCGACGTGAGATGTGGGTGAGCTAATGCTGCATGTAAGGGGTATGATCACATAACTACTAATATTTTCCCCTTTTTTTCCCAGCTAGCACGATGGATTCCAATCACGACTCCTCGTGACAGGTCTCAATGATGCCAACTCATGTAAATAACAGTGTCAGAGTCATGTACGCTAAACAACAAGAATTATAGAGATAATCAACATAATGGAAACTGTCAGAGAATGTACTCGCCTTTGGTCCTTAGCTGGCAATACTAATATCCGGGTTCCAGGTTACCGCCTGAGTGATCCAACAGTCCTATAGATATAGTATAAACACAATAATGCATCAGACATTACACTAATACACATCAACACAATGATCAAGGACTATACTAGGGTTTACGTCTGTAGTTGCTGTGCGTACAGACAGTCAATGGTACGGTCCTGCTAGTACGTCAGTGTACATATGGCAGTCTACTATCATGCTACATGGTCACAGGTAGATGTATCCACGGGGTATCCGTGGTCACATTCAAGACATCCAGTGCATATATTACATAGCACATACTACGGCTAACGTATCTCATGGTACTACATAGTTACACAATTAATAGGTATTCATACGTTTATGCTATTCAATTCATACGATACACACCTATATATTATCAGGGAAGTATTATTATGATTGAGAATCATATGGTTCGTATGTATATACATAAGTATTCACTAGTTACTGTTACCATATAATTTATATATATTATTTAGATATACTAGTAAGGCTTATACCATGTGTATACATAATAGCATATATATGCTAGGGATACCTAGAATACATATGTATGAGTACGTGTATATATATATATATAAGTTGAGCATAATATCCACATACCTCTATGTATATATATATGTACACACGTGCATGTATTGATACCTACGCATACTAACTCATGATCTACGGATGTTTAAGTAGTCGAGTATAGGCTTATGTCGAACCTGCGTGCGGACACGAGACGATGTCGATGACTACGGGACGATGGTCACGAACAGGGAAGGCTGGTCGAGTACAGGTCTGTCGTCGAACTCCGGTCAGCAGCGTCGTTGAATAGTCGGTCGGCAGCGCGTCGTTGAACAGTCGGTCGGCAGCGCGTCGTTGAACAGTCGGTCGGCAGCACGTCGTTGAACAGTCGGTCGGCAGCGAGTCGTCTCTCGTTCAGCGTGTGATCCAGGCGCTCAGTCGGGGCAGGTACAGCACTCGGGGCAGCGGCGCAGCGCTCGAGGGCAGTGGCGCTCGGGGCAGCGGCGCAGCACTCGGAAGTCCGGCGCTCGGGGCAGGGTCCGGCGAGTTATTCGGCGGATCAAAGGGAAGGTCGGGTTTGAGAATAGGGATGGTAGCAATTTCGGCTGTGGTTTTGTTGAAGAAGAAAAGGAAAAGAAAAGAAGTTTATATATATATATAGTATTGTGTAAGGGGTTGACCTAGGGTTTGGGTTGACTGGTCAACCCTCTTGGAATTTGCCTCTTATGGGGATATTTCAAGGGCCAAGATTTAATAGAATTAAAATGGTAGGCTAAGATGCATTAGTTCCAAGGTTTTTAAGGCTATGGTTTCGAGAAGATTAATGTTGCAATGTCACAGTCCCCAAAATTATGGAAAAAATATACATGAAGGAAAATTGGATTTATTCGCATGTCGCGTTCAAAGGGATGGTCACCTTAATATGCTTGCATAAAAAGTGTCCAACAAAAAGGGAAATTGGCACAAATTGAATTTATTGATCAATCAAAATAATTGCAAGGGTGTTCCAAAAATCAATTAGAAATCATAATTATTAGAAAAAATTAATTATCATGCAATCATTTACACATTAATTATGGAAAGACGAAAATACCCCTAATCCAAAAAGTGGGGGTGACAAGTCTACCCTCCTTAAAAGAATTTCGTCCCCGAAATTAAAATAACTAGCATAAGAGCAAGCAATCAATTTATGAATTATACCTCAAGTCTCGAAGAGATATGGATACCGCTCGCGCATTTCGTCCTCTCTCTCCCAATTTGATTCTCCTGGAGAGTGATTTCTCCATGCGATACGAACCAAAGGAATAGTCTGGTTCCGCAATACCTTCTCTCTACGATCCAAGATCTCCACAGGTTGTTCAGGGTAGCTGAGTGTCGGTCCAACTTCGATCTCCGAGTGATATAATACGTGACTAGGATCTGCCACGTACTGTCTCAGCTGCGACACGTGGAACACGTTATGCACTCCATCTAGAGTAGGCGGCAAGTCTAGTCTATAGGCCACTGCACCGACCCTTGCAAGAATACTGAAGGGCCCGATGTATCGTGGGCTAAGCTTTCCTCCTCCGCCGAATCGAATCGTGCCTCGTGTCGAAGAAATCCGTAAGAACACCAAATCGCCAACCTAGAACAACGATCTTAACACGCAATCTAAACAAAACAATCACAAACCAACAAAACAAATCAAGACAATACCTGAAACTCTAGGGGTCTACGGTGGCTATCGGCCCAATGCCGCTGTCTGTCCTGCGCCACTCGCAGTCTGTCTCTGATAAGTTTCACCTTTTCTGCTGCATCCACGACCATTTCTGGTCCTAACAAGGCTCTTTCTCCAACATCATCCCAAGATAAAGGTGTACGACACCTTCGTCCATATAAAGCCTCGAATGGTGACATCTCGATGCTGGCCTGGTAGCTGTTGTTGTAAGCAAACTCTACCAAGTGTAGATGATCCTCCCAAGAAACTCCGAGATCCAATACGCAAGTGTGTAGCATGTCTTCAAGAGTCTGAATAGTCCTTTCAGACTGCCCGTCCGTCTGAGGGTGATATGCGGTACTGAACTTGAGCTGAGTGCCCAAGCTAGACTGCAGCCTTCTCCAGAAATGGGAAGTGAAACGACTATCTCGATCTGAGACAATACTCACAGGAACTCTATGTAATCTGACAATCTGCTGTACGTACATCTCTGCTAGCTTCTCCGTCGAAGTACCCACTTTAAAAGGTAAGAAGTGGGCTGATTTGGTCAACCTATCCACGATGACCCAAATTGCGTCCTTTCCTCCTGGAGAACGAGGAAGTCCTGAAACGAAGTCCATAGTCACGTGCTCCCACTTCCATTCTGGAATGGGTAAAGGTTGAAGTAATCCCCCTGGCCTCTGTCGATCTGCTTTCACCTGTTGGCACACTAAACATCGGGATATGAAGCGTGCTACTTCGCGCTTCATACCATACCACCATACATGCTTCCTCAAATCTCGATACATCTTATTGGCCCCGGGATGCATCGAGTACTGAGAGCGGTGTGCCTTCTGTAAAACTTCTTCGCGCAGCTCTCCACTTGGCACACACATCCTCGTGCCATGTCGTAAGGATCCATCATCCGTAATAGTGAAATCGTCTATCAATCCTGCTTGAACTTGTGCTCTAATATTCCTTAGAGTCTCATCCTCATATTGTCCAGCTCTAATTCTGTCCATCAGTTCTGATTGAATCTGCAGTCCCCACATCTGAATCTCAACTCCTGGAACTAATACCTCAATTTCCAAGCTCTCAAGATCGGCTAATAGGTGTCTATCCGAAGTCAAACACATAGCCATTGGGTACCTGCTCAGGGCATCCGCGACTACGTTGGCTTTTCCTGGATGATACTGTAATGAGATATCAAAGTCTTTCATCAATTCTAACCACCTTCTCTGTCTCATATTCAGCTTCTTCTGTGTAAACACGTACTTTAAGCTCTTGTGGTCTGTGAAGATCTCCACACGCTCTCCGTACAGATAGTGCTTCCACAGCTTTAGGGCAAAGATAACTGCTGCTAACTCCAGATCGTGAGTGGGATAGTTCTTTTCATGAGGGCATAATTGTCTTGAAGCATAGGTAATTACTTTCCCGTGTTGTTGAAGAACGCATCCCAACCTTTTTCCTGAAGCATCACTGTAGATAGTGAATCCGCCTGTCCCTGATGGCAACGTCAAAACTGGCGCTGTCGTCAATCTCCTCTTCAGCTCATCAAATGCGGCTTGGCATTCTTCTGTCCAGACAAATTCCACATCCTTCTTGGTCAGCCTAGTCATTGGCTCTGCAATCTTGGAGAAGTCTTGTACAAATCTTCTGTAGTATCCTGCTAGTCCGAGAAAGCTCATGATTTCAGCTACCGTACTGGGGGTAGTCCATGACTTTACTGCCTCTATCTTCTTTGGGTTAACTGAAATTCCGTCACCCGTCACCATGTGTCCAAGAAATTCAACCTCTTCAAGAAAGAACTCACACTTTGAAAGCTTTTCGTATAATTTCTCTCTCCTGAGAGTTTCTAAGACTATTCTCAAGTGCTATTCATGCTCTTCTGGGGTTTTTGAATATACTAGAATGTCATCAATAAACACCACTACGAACTTGTCAAGGTACTGGTGGAACACCTTGTTCATCAAGTTCATAAATACTGCTGGTGCATTGGTTAAACCAAACGGTATTACTGTAAATTCAAACTGGCCATATCTGGTTCGAAAGGCGGTCTTCGGTATGCCTTCTTTCTTCACTTTCACCTGGTGATAGCCTGACCTCAAGTCTATTTTTGAAAACACCTTCGCTCCGTTCAATTGATCGAAAAGATCATCTATCCTCGGCAGCGGGTATTTATTTTTGATAGTGAGGTTATTCAAAGCTCTATAATCGATACACATACGTACCGTGCCATCCTTCTTTGGTACAATTAATACCGGTGCTCCCCATGGCGATGAACTGGATCTAATAAAACCTTTGTCTTGCAGCTCCTCAACTTGTTTCTTTAGTTCTACCAATTCGTTGTTGTTAACTCTATAGACTTTGTGAAATAGGCTCCGCTCCTGGTATCAAGTCTATAGAAAACTCAACGTCTCTGTCTGGTGGCAAACCTGGCAACTCCTCTGGAAATACATCCAGGAATTCCGCTATAAGTGGATGCGGTAACTCTTCTTCTTCCACCCTGGCTCCGCAAAAAGTGCCTCTGCTCCGCTCCTCTGCTCCTCTGACAATCTCAAACTCTGGCTCTCCGGGTGGTCGCAATACTACTCTACCTCCGCGACAATCTATAGAAGCATGGTGTTTACTTAGCCAGTCCATTCCGAGTACAATATCGTGTTCCGGAAGTGGCATAACGAGTAAACTCACGCTCAACTCTCGGCCTTCCAATGACACTCTCCGATCCTTGCAACAATCACGGACTAGGATAATGCCTCCTCCTGTCGTGATCTTGCAAGTCCTATCTAATGGTTCCATTTCTAAATGATGCTTAACGGCATAAGATACAGATACGAAACTATAGGAAGCGTCAGAATCAAACAATGCAAGTGCTGGAATAGAATCGAGTAAAACTGAACCTGAAATCACGTCTCCAGCTGGCTCGGCCTCCTCAGTGGTCATGGCGTAAGCTCGTCCTTGTGGTGCTCCTCTCTGTTGCTGCTGCTGCTGCTGCTGCGCAAACCTCTCCTGCTGCGATGGAAGTGGAGGTCCTCTCTGCTGGCCTCCTGGTACGATAGGTGCTCTGGCTGGTCCCCTCTGAGCATCTCCTCCTCCTTGGCGATTCTGAATAGTCGGGCAGTCCCTCAGCTGATGTGCTGCTGATCCACATGATAAGCAAGTGCCCAACCTTTTTCTGCAGATGTCTCTTGTATGTCCCATCTTCCCGCAATACGAACATGGGGTAGCGAGTTGATTATGCCTCTGTGGTTGCTGACCTTGATGTTGCGGTTGTCGTGCTACTCTCTCCACAGCTTGGAGAGTCATCTGATTAGCATTCTCCATGCTCTCTCTCATCAGTTCGGTATGCGCCTGGTGTGCTTCTGCTTGCATTCTCTGAGCTTCAGCTTGAACACGCTGAGCTTCTGCTGTTACTCTCTGGGCCTCTAGCATGCCCTGCATCAATGCGAACATCTGTGCCCCGTCAGCGGGCACTCCTCCGGGAATCGGTGTCGGTGGTGGTGGAAGGTCGTCTGTCATAGCTGGGGCAATCCTCTGTATAGGTGGAGGAATCCCGTTAGTTGCAGACACTCCCACACGAACAGGAGATGTAGGAGAATCTCCAGGTATCTGTTCGTCAGGTTGAGAGGTGGCAGTCCTCTCTGAATTGGCTGCTCCCATTCTCATGGATCTAGTATTTGGCGACATCCTGAACACAGATCAAAGAATCAATTAAGGTGATAGATGTGATATTATCAAGGAAGGACACTAAAGTGCTAAGGAAGCAATCCATTAGAATAGCAATAAGAAGTTCAGAATTTCCTAGTGTGATTGAGCATACTTCCATCCTAGATTCTTTTTTCCTATATCCTAGTACAGGCTCGTAGCAGTACAACTAAGTTGTCGCACTACCACGATATCGCATAACTTGCGAAACTAGACCTGCATGGGCCACCACTAAAAACGTGTCACGACCCGCACCCAGTATAGGGGCACGAGAGCGTGGGTACGTCCAGCCTACGCCGCAGCATCGGCGGTAGAACGCTGTCTGGTCACAATAACACTACTAACTAAACGCCTGTCAATGATATACATCTCCATAATCTCTCAATATAACTCAATCACAACAACTATAAGGCACGATAAAAGATGAAAGAAATAACATAGTTAAATACCATGTCTCAACATAAAGATAACTCACAGTCTAGCTGTCCAACACAAGTCTCCAATTAAACTTAACATAAGTCTAACATAAACTGAAATAACCTCCATAAGTCTCGAGCATAAAATAAATACTATCTAGGTAGCTGTAGGCAAGGTCTCATCTAGAAGCATGGTCTCCTCTAGGATCTCTGGTACATAATCTGCATCTATACCTGGTCCGTAGTGCGTAGTACAGAAGTCCTCAAGGTTCTCTGGAAAAAATATCCAGTCAGGATTGAACGAAAATACACCTCTAACAGCAGTTCCACATATATTGACAAAAACTATAAAACAGTGTAAAGAAATACAAGACAGATATGAAATAACTGAAAATAAGAAATACTGGAATAAAGAATGCTGGAAATAGATACTGGAACATCATCATCAATAGCATCTGGCAAGGAATAGAACTACAAGTGTACGCAAGTACAAAGAACTGGTATGTAAGTGTATGTAAGAACAACAACTAGAACATATGGAATACAAGATCAATCTACCAAGATACATGTCAAGAATCATCTATCTAAGTGTGTGAAACATCAGTATATCATGTGATCGGCTTGGGTTATATGACTCATTACATGGATTAGCGATCATCCCCAACAGGTCAGGCTAACCGGAATGTAACAGCGATGAGGCATGTAAGGGTAAGGCTGCACCGACGTGAGATGTGGGTGAGCTAATGCTGCATGTAATGTAAGCCCCCTGATTTTTCAGAAATTTTTAATTTGGATTTTTCATAATTTTCTTTAATTTTATAGGATTTTCAAGAATTTATTTTAGATTCAAATATAATTAAAAATATCCTAAACTTTTATTTTAGGTTCTAAATAATAAAATATATTTTCTAGAATTTTTTGGGATTTTTCTGATTATTTTTAGCATTTATTTTGAGTTAATTATGAAAAACTGAATTAAAAACTAATTTCTGAAAAATAAAACCCAAAAAGTAATTATTTCTGCCCAGTCAGCAAACAGGGGGGCCACCTGTCAGCCTCCCGCACCAAACAGTGCCGGGCCCGCCTGTCAGTGACCGCGGGGTGGGTGCGAGCCGAGCCGAGCCGAGTCAGAGTTCGACTCGGACTCATCTGAGCCGAGACGCATCGAACTGTGACCATCCGATTTGGGCGGGCAGCGTTGGATGGCTGCCACGTGTCAAGATCTGAGCCGCGGCTGCTTTCTCTCTCCTCTATATATATATTAGTTTAGTTATTTTCTAGGGTTTTTCTTGAGCCGATTTTGGAGAATTGCCATCTAGGGTGCCTTCATCTTCCAGAAGCCATTGCGCATAGCTCCGGACTCCAAACGAGGCCTAGTTTCTTGCGTTAGAAAGATATTGAGGTTAGCTTCCTGATTATATAATTTTTTTTACGAAATTATGATTATTGAATTCTGGAAAATTCGTAGAGCACAGCATGTCCGAAAATAGACGTGTTTCGATGTTTTTGCGATTGCGGGAGAACCAGGATTCAGAATCATGAACCGTTTGAAGTTTCGGAAAGCTAATGTTGAGATCATTGACATATATTTTTCCCAGAATTTAATTCGATGTATTTTCATACTGTTAATTCTGTAGAACTTCTAGGTTAGAATTTAACCATCGGTGCACGATACGAAACTTGTATGTGCCATAATTCCCAAACGAATTTGAATTCGAACGAGCCGTAAATTCCAGCATGTTTTTGATGATGAAATCTACAGAAAATCATGCATGAAAGTTGAGTTTGTGTCGGTTGACTTTTTGGTCAACAGATCGCCTCGATTTGCGTGCCATGAGTCTCGAGTTGATAAAATTCAGTTCCTTTAGACAAAATTTAGGAATTTACCTAAAAATCAGAATAATAAGATTAAAATAGGATTTTAGAGTAATTATTCCAAAATTAAATAAGTTAAAATAAATTATCTTTTGACATGATAAATTGTAATACATAGGCTATTTGGACTGTGACTTGGACTCTGATTCATACCAGCAGCAGGACCCCAGGCAAGTGTACCTTGCCAACATTGCAGATCTTGTTATATATTTCCTTGACTTATTTATATGTTGTTGTGCATTCTTGACCTAGGACCGTGTGACGTACTTAGCGTCCGATTATCAGTCGGGTGCCAACACCGTACGCGGTGTTGGGTACTGTCATCTAGAGATGGACATTCGTGACACTTTATATTCTCGTACTTGTCTTATCAAGTACACTATGACCCAGGACACTTGACACTATTCATGAGACAGGATCTTCCTGAGATATTCATGGTGATTCTGTATAGGATACAGGACTTGACATAGACATTATATTCTTAGATATTATATGACTTGCTGCATTAGATATGATCTTACGTGACATGGACATGGGGCCTCGTGGACATGAGACGTAAGATTACATTGGGTGGGGAGAGACACACAGGCTACAGGTTGATTATATATATCATGACGGCGTCTCAGTCTCTCTCTGAGCTAGATAGCTGCCGGGGTCTCAGTCTCTCGCTGAGCTAGACCACCACATGATATCACTACTACCGGCTCCCCGACACAGAGCTTGTAGTAGTTTCAGCCTGAGTTCTAGTGATGCTCTCACTTGCATTTCACACAGATGGATACATATTTACCCTGTTTATTTTATTTACTATTTCACTGCATTTATGTTGGCTTGAGTTATTTTGTACCTTGCTATGTCCCCTGAGGACCTGGATCCGGATTATGTCCCCAGGATTAGCAGAGGAGATCCACCCAGAGTTATACAGTACATGAGCATTAGCAGGAGCAGAAGCAGGTGCCTACATTGGAGAAGAACCAGGATCCTCGGACGAGATCATACCAGAAGACTTCTCCTGAGTATTGGTGTGAGATACTCATTTATTTTTGTTTCTAGTTATTCTATTTCCAGTCTATTGCTTTGATGTATCAGACTCATTCTCGGATTGTTCTCCGAGACACTTTTATTGAGATATGTCAGATTATATTTATTTATATTTATTCCGGCATTTGATCTGTGATTATCTGTTGTGGATGAGATTAGAATAGACTGTGACTTGTACTATTGGACCTACTTATTGTTATATTACAGCTTAAGCATGCCCCGATGGATCCATTAAATTGGGTTTGTCCATCGGTGTGTGCTGCTGGCCATTATCAAGCGTCCGGTCCCTCGGTACTTTGGGACTGGGGCGTGACATGGTTTTTTTGTGGTGGCCCATGCAGGTCTACGACTAAATTGTTCGGTTTCAACTTAGGGACTGAGCAAGCCTGCAAATAGGATTAGAGTATAGGATCTCATCCACAACTGACTATGGCTTCTCCTCCTCCTCCTTCCAATCTATTCTGTTGAAAAATTGTATCCTGCTTGATTCATGTGCCTTCTCATTAGTTCCTTGAGTGTAGCTTTCTTCTAGAATATAGAAGTCCCTGTTGATAGGTAGGGTAACCTTCCTACTAAAAGTACAGCTAGGATATTGACACACCCCTAAGTAGAACGCTTAATGAACCCTAGCGTCCCTTACCTATAGAATAATTTACCATTATTTCTTGTTATAGTCATGAATGACCTAAGAGTAGTATAGGCACTGCTAAGAGCTAGTTAGAGATTGGACCCTAATGTTTGACCCTAGTGGTTGACCCTAGTTTTGAGGAACCAATAGAAATCTGAGATTGAATGTTAGAACAGAACCTAGTGTGCATAGTGAGATAGTGTTAGGATATAGGTTCTTGTCGTGATATTAGCAGACGGTACCTCAGGAAGCCCAGAGCAACGAGTATGACATTTCCCATGAGATCATACCTCAAACACGGAGAATTGCTCGCCACCTTCACCTTAGGAAACTATGATATTATCTAGAGCCCCATATTTCAATTTCATATGTTGTTCATCTGCGACCTTAACATTCGCTAATGCGCAACGACTAAAATATGTTCTTCTTTTCTCCGTCTTTTAATTCGTGCCACCTGACACTTCTAATAGTAGGCCAAGTAATTTTATTCCTTGTTAAGGACCCATAGTTTGCTAGGATTATAGTTGTAGTCTTGAATTTGAAAATTTTGTGTTTGGTAGTTAGAGTTCGATAAGTTTGAGTTAATCTTGTAGATTGTGACCCGATGATTATCCCTTAGTGTTAAATCACGTAATTTGTACCCCCACCTCGATACAAGTTATATTCCCTTTCCCTTGAGACTAGTACCACATAGTCCACTTGACCCATCAAGGCGGTGTAACTGAATGGCAATAATTGTATGCTAGCATAAGATGACAGTGTTTATTCAGACAATAGAATTTAGAGGTCCTTGCCCCTATTTGGTCGACTAGCGACTTATACAAGGAGGTTGTATGATGACTGTAGAGATTGTAGAGTCTTTTATTATTGTTGCTTAGTTTGTTTTTGTTTTGTGAACTTGAATAATTTGTACCTCCTTTCATCATCATCTAGCGTACTTAAATTTGCTGTACTTGACTTATGCTGCTATTCTATAGCCTAGTTTTGCAAGCTTATTCTTTATCGAGCTTGTTCATGACATATGTATTAGTGGACATGTACACTAATACATTTTAGAATCAGTATACTACGGTCTGATCAACCATAGTGCACTTGGTTTGCCCTTCGTACAACTAATTTACGTGGATTGAGATATATAGTAATTAGTAGACGAATATACTTGCCCTCTAGATATGTCTGAGCCTATCGTATCCGTTACATAACTATACCGATGCGAGTAGGTGAATAGGAATTTCCCAAAATAGGATTTCAATCCACAATTGCTTTGACAATTCCCAATTGAATTCTTTAAACGCCTTGATCCCAATACTTCTATTCTATTACGCTGCCCTTGAACTCTTTATTATTGGTCTCCGTCTTCCCTTATTTCGGAAAGACGAAACCTCGTGCTTGGTATAAATTGATACACATAGAATACTAGATATACCCCATAGGCCGATCACATACTTGAGGATTATTCTTTCATAATTAAGGACATATCATATGTGATATGATCGGCATTGAAGTTCGAGGATTGAATGACATGAGTAAACATATTAAGGAATATTCTCTTAAGGTATATAGCCTTATGTGATAGATGGGTAAATTCTAAGTTGGGTAGTAGTGCATTGTCAACTCGAGAGGAATTTTTTTTAGATTGTGATCGAGTAAGATTAAATTGGGAGAGGTTCAAGCTATTTTAATTTTGAGAATTTTAGAAGAATGACTAAGATGATGAGGATTAATGAATTGATATTGAGGACCCGATATTTATACCTTAAGTACATGATTTAAATTTTTGAACAATGAAGGTAAAATCATCAACTTGAAATTTAGAGGATAAAAAGATAGAATTTCAGACTTGAACATTGGTGGACTGCATTTAAATTTTTTTTTTCAATTTGATGATTGGAGTTAAAATAAAAATTTGATGGTTGGACTACCTATTTGAAATATTAAGGATGTGAATGGAATTTAAGAAGTTGAAGCATACAAAAATTTATAAGTGAAAATAGGAATAATAATGGACTCGAATTACTTTTAGAGGAGATTATTATAATTGGAGATCGTGAGGTAAAATTGATATGCGTATTTAAATCTTGAAGATGATATATGGATTTAATTTAAATTTGGATATGGATAATTTGAAAAAGCGAGAAGAGATAACCATAGGTTGAATTTGATTGGATCAGTGGTCATCTTAACCTAGAAGTGATTGCAATGGATATGATTAGGATTTTAATTATCGCAAGGAGATTGCGATTGACTTGCCTTATGAACACGAAGGATTAACAAATTATGCCTTATTTTAATTTTGAGGACGATATTGTTTTAAGTTGGCTGGATTGTGAAACCCCT
Organism: Iris macrosiphon; assembly: GCA_036927795.1. Lineage (NCBI taxonomy): Eukaryota > Viridiplantae > Streptophyta > Magnoliopsida > Asparagales > Iridaceae > Iris > Iris macrosiphon. The sequence goes on from JAYESA010000018.1 coordinate 145,324,188, forward strand.
TCACCTAAGAAGTAGACCTACTTGGCTTAGATAGTGAGACTGAGGCTAGCTCGAATCCACTTAGAAATAGAATACGACATTTTTCATTTAGTTTTACAACATGGTATCCCTCGGCGCGCCTTACCATTGCTTCGATAATTGGAGCACTTCCCTAGTCACTGCTTTCCTACCAATTCCACACCTTGTCCTAGACATGCCCATTCTCCAATTTCCATCTTTGTGCAACATTTCAATTGTTGGGCGCTTTTATGCAAAAGAGCATTTAGGTGTCCACACTATTGGACATGACACATGAAGAAATCTATTTTCACTCATGTGAATTTCTCCCATGATTTTCGGAATGTGCAACGTGCAACATCGTCCACTCCGTTAAACCTAGTCTTGCATTTTAACCAATGTAAATCTTAGACCATCCTTGACTTCTACCATGGCTTAATTTTAATTTCGAGGACAATTTTTATAAGTTGGGTAGATTGTAAGCCCCCTGATTTTTCAGAAATTTTTAATTTGGATTTTTCACAATTTTCTGTAATTTTATAGGATTTTCAAGAATTTATTTTAGATTCAAATATAATTAAAAATATCCTAAACTTTATTTTAGGTTCTAAATAATAAAATATATTTTCTAGAATTTTTTGGGATTTTTCTGATTATTTTTAGCATTTATTTTGAGTTAATTATGAAAAACTGAATTAAAAACTAATTTCTGAAAAATAAAACCCAAAAAGCAATTATTTCTGCCCAGTCAGCAAACAGGGGGCCCACCTGTCAGCCTCCCGCAGCAAACAGTGCCGGGCCCGCCTGTCAGTGACCGCGGGGTGGGTGCGAGCCGAGTCAGAGTTCGACTCGGACTCATCTGAGCCGAGCCGCATCGAACTGTGACCATCCGATTTGGGCGGGCATCGTTGGATGGCTGCCACGTGTCAAGATCTGAGCCGCGGCTGCTTTCTCTCTCCTCTATATATATATTAGTTTAGTTATTTTCTAGGGTTTTTCTTGAGCCGATTTTGGAGAATTACCATCTAGGGTGCCTTCATCTTCCAGAAGCCATTGTGCATAGCTCCGGACTCCAAACGAGGCCTAGTTTCTTGAGTTAGAAAGATATTGAGGTTAGCTTCCTGATTATATAATTTGTTTTACGAAATTATGATTATTAAATTCTGAAAAATTCGTAGAGCACAGCATGTCCGAAAATAGACGTGTTTCGATGTTTTCACTATTGCGGGAGAACCAGGAATCAGAATCATGAACCGTTTAAAGTTTCGGAAAGCTAATGTCGAGATCATTGACATATATTTTTCCCAGAATTTAATTCGATGTATTTTCATACTGTTAATTCTGTAGAACTTCTAGGTTAGAATTTAACCATCGGTGCACGATACGAAACTTGTATGTGCCATAATTCCCAAACGAATTTGAATTCGAACGAGCCGTAAATTCCAGCATGTTTTTTATGATGAAATCTACAGAAAATCATGCATGAAAGTTGAGTTTGTGTCGGTTGACTTTTTGGTCAACAGATTGCCTCGATTTGCGTGCCATGAGTCTCGAGTTGATAAAATTCAGTTCCTTTGAAAAAAATTTAGGAATTTACCTAAAAATCATAATAATAAGATTAAAATAGGATTTTAGAGTAATTATTCCAGAATTAAATAAGTTAAAATAAATTATCTTTTGACATGATAAATTGTAATACATAGGCTATTTGGACTGTGACTTGGACTCTGATTCATACCAGCAGCAGGACCCCAGGCAAGTGTACCTTGCCAACATTGCAGATCTGGTTATATATTTTCTTGACTTATTTATATGTTGTTGTGTATTCTTGACCTAGGACCGTGTGACGTACTTAGCGTCCGATTATCAGTCGGGTGCCAACACCGTACGCGGTGTTGGATACTGTCATCTAGAGATGGACATTCGTGACACTTTATATTCTCGAACTTGTCTTATCAAGTACACTATGACCCAGGACACTTGACACTATTCATGAGACAGGATCTTTCCTGAGATATTCATGGTGATTCTGTATAGGATACAGGACTTGACATAGATATTATATTCTTAGATATTATATGACTTGCTGCATTAGATATGATCTTACGTGACATGGACATGGGGCCTCGTGGACATGAGACGTAAGATTACATTGGGTGGGGAGAGACACACAGGCTACAGGTTGATTATATATATTATGACGGCGTCTCAGTCTCTCTCTGAGCTAGACAGCTGCCGGGGTCTCAGTCTCTCGCTGAGCTAGACCACCACATGATATCACTACTACCGGCTCCCCGACACAGAGCTTGTAGTAGTTTCAGCCTGAGTTCTAGTGATGCTCTCACTTGCATTTCACACAGATGGATACATATTTACCCTGTTTATTTTATTTACTATTTTACTACATTTATGTTGGCTTGAGTTATTTTGTACCTTGCTATATCCCCTGATGACCTGGATCCGGATTATGTCCCCAGGATTAGCAGAGGAGATCCACCCAGAGTTATACAGTACATGAGCATTAGCAGGAGCAGAAGCAGGTGCCTACATTGGAGCAGAACCAGGATCCGAGGACGAGATCATACCAGAAGACTTCTCCTGAGTATTGGTGTGAGATACTCATTTATTTCTGTTTCTAGTTATTCTATTTCTAGTCTATTGCTTTGATGTATCAGACTCATTCTCGGATTGTTCTCCGAGACACTTTTATTGAGATATGTCAGATTACATTTATTTACATTTATTCCGGCATTTGATCTGTGATTATCTGTTGTGGATGAGATTAGAATAGACTGTGACTTGTACTATTGGACCTACTTATTGTTATATTACAGCTTAAGCATGCCCCGATGGATCCATTAAATTGGGTTTGTCCATCGGTGTGTGCTGCTGGCCATTATCACGCGTCCGGTCCCTCGGTACTTTGGGACTGGGGCGTGACATGTAAGGGGTATGATCACATAACTACTAATATTTCCCCATTTTTTTCCCAGCTAGCACGATGGATTCCAATCACGACTCCTCGTGACAGGTCTCAATGATGCCAACTCGTGTAAATAACAGTGTCAGAGTCATGTACGCTAAACAACAAGAATTATAGAGATAATCAACATAATGGAAACTGTCAGAGAATGTACTCGCCTGTGGTCCTTAGCTGGCAATACCAATATCCGGGTTCCAGGTTACCGCCTGAGTGATCCAACAGTCCTATAGATATAGTATAAACACAATACTGCATCAGACATTACACTAATACACAATCAACACAATGATCAAGGACTATACTAGGGTTTACGTCTGTAGTTGCTGTGCGTACAGATAGTCAATGGTACGGTCCTGCTAGTACGTCAGTGTACATATGGCAGTCTACTATCATGCTACATGGTCACAGGTAGATGTATCCACGGGGTATCCGTGGTCACATTCAAGACATCCAGTGCATATATTACATAGCACATACTACGGCTAACGTATCTCATGGTACTACATAGTTACACAATTAATAGGTATTCATACGTTTATGCTATTCAATTCATACGATACACACCTATATATTATCAGGGAAGTATTATTATGATTGAGAATCATATGGTTCGTATGTATATACATAAGTATTCACTAGTTACTGTTACCATATAATTTATATATATTATTTAGATATACTAGTAAGGCTTATACCATGTGTATACATAATAGCATATATATGCTAGGGATACCTAGAATACATATGTATGAGTACGTGTATATATATATATAAGTTGAGCATAATATCCACATACCTCTATGTATATATATATGTACACACGTGCATGTATTGATACCTACGCATACTAACTCATGATCTACGGATGTTTAAGTAGTCGAGTATAGGCTTATGTCGAACCTGCGTGCGGACACGAGACGATGTCGATGACTACGGGGCGATGGTCACGAACAGGGAAGGCTGGTCGAGTGCAGGTCTGTCTTCGAACTCCGACAGTAGCGTCGTTGAATAGTCGGTCGGCAGCGCGTCGTTGAACAGTCGGTCGGCAGCGCGTCGTTGAACAGTTGGTCGGCAGCGCGTCGTTGAACAGTCGGTCGGCAGCGCGTCGTCTCTCGGTCAGCGTGTGATCCAGGCGCTCAGTCGGGGCAGGTACAGCACTCGGGGCAGCGGCGCAGCGCTCGGGGGCAGCGGCGCAGCACTTGGTAGTCCGGCGCTCGGGGCAGGGTTCGGCGAGTTGTTCGGCGGATCAAAGGGAAGGTCGGGTTTGAGAATAGGGATGGTAGCAATTTCGGCTGTGGTTTTGTTGAAGAAGAAAAGGAAAAGAAAAAAAGTTTATATATATATATAATATTGTGTAAGGGGTTGACCTAGGGTTTGGGTTGACTGGTCAACCCTCTTGGAATTTGCCTCTTATGGGGATATTTCAAGGGCCAAGATTTAATAGAATTAAAATGGTAGGCTAAGATGCATTAGTTCCAAGGTTTTTGAGGCTATGGTTTCGAGAAGATTAATGTTGCAATGTCACAGTCCCCAAAATTATGGGAAAAATATACATGAAGGGAAATTGGATTTATTCGCATATCGCGTTCAAAGGGATGGTCACCTTAATATGCTTGCATAAAAAGTGTCCAACAAAAAGGGAAATTGGCACAAATTGAATTTATTGATCAATCAAAATAATTGCAAGGGTGTTCCAAAAATCAATTAGAAATCATAATTATTAGAAAAAATTAATTATCATGCAATCATTTACACATTAATTATGGAAAGACGAAAATACCCCTAATCCAAAAAGTGGGGGTGACATTGGGGTTGTTAGTATGTAACATATTCTTTGTTTAGTGCTTTTGTGGGATTATATGTCACTGTAGAGGAACTCTTATGTGAATCTCAGTGCACAAATTTCTCTTCTGGAGTTTGTAGAGATGAACTCTTTTGTCAGTTTCTACTTTGTGGCTACCTCCTCTTCTTTGATCTGACTTCGGGACTAACAATCTCAAGGCAAGATCTGAGTTAGAATGGACAACCGCCACTACCAAAAAAAGTCAAATTAGCGACGTCTAAAAACGTCGCTAAATAACCAAAAATCGTCGCTAATTTGGTTTAGCGACGTAATTAGCGACATTTTAAAGTTGTCGGAAAAAACCAAGTCGCCAAAAAAAAAATGTCGCTAAACGTCGCTATGCCGACGTTTTTTAGCGACTTTAATGTGTCGCAAAATTTAGCGACGTTTAGCGACGCCGAGTCACTAAATAGCGACGTTTATTAAAGTCGCTAAACGTCGCTGATTAGCGACTTATATAGCGACGTTACACCGACGTCTTTAATGACCTGGCTATACTGCCATGTCAGCAATTTGCGACGTATAGCGACGTTTTTAGCGACGTCATTAGCGACGTATTTAGCGACTTATTACAACATCGCTAATTAGCGACGTATTTAGCGACGTAAGTGAACGTCGCTAAAAACGTCGCTAATTTTCAAAAAAAATTGCATTTCTGGGTTTACCAGCCCCCTTGGGTTCATTATCAGGTATATGATGGTAGTAGAAATAATTGAATAAAGAACACAGTACCAGCACCAAGGAAAAAAATTCTAGTACACTGGGTAAATACAGGCCAAGTATCAGTCATCAGTTGTAAACCAAAATATGAATAATATAATAAAATTTGAAGAAAAGAAAGCATCCAGCAAATCTCATCGTAAACGTAAAGAATATGGCAAATTTATATCCATACAATCGCATCCTAAATAATAAAAAAAATATAAATATCCAGTAACTAACTATACTACTGCGGATCTGCAGGAGGCTGACCACCGGCGCGCTTGAAGGATAAGAACTCCTCATACTCGTCCCGTGGAATCGACACCGATGTCGATGGAGAAGGCAGTGATGTCGGTGGAGTCTGTGTCGATGTAGGCGCACCAGGAGGCCGTGCCCGCTCCAAGTCTGCGAGTCGCTGGTTGTAAGAAGCCATGGTAGATAACAGTCTCATACTGCTATGAACCATTGAATCCTGTATCATCGTCAGCTTCTCGCCCATCGATAGCTGTGACGCCTGCAGCTCCATGATGTTGCGGTCATTGGAGGCTCTAATATCATTTGTCAAACCCCGTAGCTCCGTCATGCTGCGGTCGAGCATATCCAATCGTACGATGAGCATCGGATCGTCCGCCTGTGGCTGGGACCGGGGCTGCTCCTCCATACTTCGCAGCAACTCGTCACGGAGAGACACAATCTGACGGTCAACGGCCACCTGGACGGCCTCCTGGACTCTGGCCGACGACTGCGAGGGCTGCGACTGCGAGGGGTGTGTGGAATACGTAGCTGTCGAGGAGGCCCTAGATGACTGCGTCGTAACCAGGGCGCCATAGGAGCCCGTACCGTAGTACGTACCCCTCTGGAGACCACCAGCTGCGGTCACCCACAGGTCGTCCGCCGACGGAGATGGAGCGGGCTGCGACGAAGTACCAGCCTATCCAGGTGTAGGTGCACTAGCAGTCGCCCGCTCACGCAGCCTAAGATACTCGGCCTAGAAAGGTTTAGAAACTCGATAATTGCCTAAGTTATATTAAAATTAACACAAAGTAAAGTAATACTTACATAGGTCTGTGAGGCCCTCTCATCAATGAGATTTTCGTCCTTGCGATGGGTGGCCAAAAAGACGGTCACCATGTTTGCATCCTCACCCCTCTGTACCTGTTAAAAATATATTATTTATTACTAAACTTAAATATTTTTTCCAAGTACCATTTTATGGTACTTATATTAAAATAATATATTCTAAAAGAAAAAATATACCAAATGACGGAAATGTTCCGTCATCGGAATCGAGCCACCACACCACTTGGCAGCATTCTGCCTAGCCGCCTTGGCCTTCTTAGACCTTTCCTTGTAGCTCGGATCGTCGAATCTAGCCCTTATCGCAGTCCACTGCTCAGGCGTGATCCAACCTTGGATCGGTTTTCCAGCAGATCACGAGCCTTCTGGTCATCCAGAGCATCTCGGATAAGCTTGGCGGCAATGGTAGGAAAGAGCCGCTCGATCAACTCGGTCCGGTGCGGAGGATAAAAATACGTTTGCTGTCACGCCCCAGTCCCAAAATACCGAGGGACCGGACGCGTGGTAATGGCCACCAGCACACACCGATGGACAAACCCAATTTAATGGATCCATCGGGGCATACTTAAGCTGTAATATAACAATAAATAGGTACAATGATATAAGTCACAGTCTACTCTATCCTCATCCACAACAGATAATCACAGATCAGAAGCCAGAATAATGTAAATAAATAAACTAGCAAATCTCAATAAAGTGTCTCGGAGAACAATCCGAGTACAAGTCTGGTACATTAATGAAATAGACTAGAAATAAAATAACTAGAAACAGAAATAAATGAGTATCTCAAGCCAATACTCAAGAGAAGTCCTCTGGTACGATCTCGTCCTCAGATCCTGGTTCTGCTCCAAGGTAGGTACCTGCTCCTGCTAATGCTAGTGCTCCGGTCCCGTATACCTCGGGATAGATCTCGTCAGCTAATCCTGGGGACATAATCCGGATCCAAGTCCTTAGGGGACATAGCAAGGTACAAGAAAGCTCATGCCAAAATAAATGCAGTGCAGCAATAAATGAAACAATAGGGTAAATAATAACCAGCTAAGTGATATACAAGTGAGAGTTTTAGTCATACTCGGGCTGAGACTACTACAGGATCAGTGTCGGAGAAACCCATAGCAGTATTTTCTCGAAGGGCCAGAACTGGTGCCATAGCTCTGTGTCAGAGACTAAGACACATCCAAATTACAATATATAATATAATCAGCCTTTGTTATGGTAATACTCTCCCCACCCAATGTAACCACGCATCTCATGTCCATAACGTCTCATGTCCATGTCAAGCGGGATCATAGCTAATGCAACAAGTCATATAATATCTAAGAATATAATGTCCAAGTCCTGTATCCTATACAGAATCACCACGAATATCTCGGGAAAATCCTGTCTCATGAATAGTGTCAAGTGTCCTGAGTCAAGCGTACTTGGTAAGACAAGTACGAGAATATATAGAATCACGAATGTCCATCTCTAGATGACCGTACCCAACACCGCGTACGGTGTTGGCACCCGACTATAATCGGACGCTAAGTACGTCACACGGTCCTATGTTAAGCATGCACAGCAATATAATGAAGCAAGGAAAATATGTAACAATACTGCAAAGTTTGACAAGGTACACTTGCCTGGAGTCCTGGCTCCAACTGTAGCTCTGGTCTCAGTGTGATCTGCAGGTACTACTCCGGTTGCTGAAATAAACATCACCATTAGATTCAGAAAACATCAAATAGCTAGAAACGCCTGTCCTTACGTCCAATTTGGATACAAGGGCAAAAATGATATTTCCGGCCCAAAGCGGGGTCCAAATGTGGGCCACTTTGCACCGAAAAGCGTGTCAGGGTCAAAGGTCTCCAAATTTGCCAAACTTAGTGTCAACGAGTCAGGAACGATGATACGAACCCAACGGAACTTCCATAATTGGATTCCGATGAGCCGATCACAAAATCGCCCGTCAAGTGGAGCCTGTGGGCCCACGATACGCGATTTCGTCAACGTTCTCAGAATCGAACCAAACTTGGGTCACAAGACCAGCATATTGCTACGATTCCGATGGCGCAAGTTTCGTCTCGATCTGACGTGTGTACACAAAGTTACAGCGTGTTCCAGAACCGACGGATACGGGGTGGTGTCGGCGGATACGCGTTGATTCTGGTGTGCACGCACATCCAAATCAACTTCTGCAAAATCCCACACGTCCGTATCAACGTCGCGCACGTTTCGGTAAAGACCGCGTACGACCAAGTCATCCCGTTTGGCGGGGCGTACTCAGTTCCGGGGTGAATCGGGGCGTTATTTTCCTGTTTTTGGATCGCGGTTTGCGATCACCACAAGACGCGATGCACCGAGCGGGTTGCACGGGCACCGAGAGGGTCATACAGTCTACGCGACGCAACTGACGGAATTGAAAACGGATAAACGAGTAGGGAGATACGCGTACCTGAACAGGGTTCAAAAAACCCGAAATATCTCGTGTCCGACACGACGCGAAGGGCCGTGTCCGGATCCGAATCCTAGGGTTAGGGTTTGGGAAACTGGGCGACGGCCGGAGCTGGGCGACGCTGCGGTGGGGGAGGCCGGCCGGAGGAGGCTGGGGTGGCGCCGGCGAGGCTGGGCGGAGGCGGCGGTGCTCGAGGGGCGGCGGCGCTGAGCGGTACAGTGGGCCGGAGTCGGGCTCGGGGCGATCTGGGACGGGTGGAGGTGTCGGGCTTTGGGACGGAGGGTGATCGACGGCTGGGAGGGTGGTGCTAGGAGATGGGCGGCCGGTGCTGCGGGTTGACGGAGGCGGAGGGGACTGGGACACGAGGCGGAGGGGAGTCGGGACTAGGTCGGAGGATCGGGTGTCGTCGAGTTTGGGAGAGGCGGAGGAAGGAGGAGGAACAAAGGTGGGGCTCGGTCGTCGGCTAGGGTTCAGGGCAGGGGACAGCGGGGAGTTCGGTTCAGATGGCTGCGGCGGCGTGTGGGCTGGGGTCATCGGCGACGACGAGGCGATACGGCGAAGAGAGGGAGAGAGAGTTGCGGCGCGGCGGGCACGGATCCCGAGGGGGTTAAATACCCGCGCTGCCGGGTCGGAACAGTGTTTCCGACCCGTTAGAGAATTAGGGTTCGGTGGATTCGGGTCCGGGTCGGGTCGCGGGTTGGGCAGACCTGATCCGACCCGTTAAGGTCAGGGGTCCGGTCCGGTTTGGTTGGACCGGGTTCAGCCCGGTTTGAACCCGGTTCAACCCGGTTTATTTTGGGTTTAAAATGGTTTAATTTATTAATAGATTTTAGGGCTTTAAATGGGTTTCCGGAGTCCAATAAATTCATCAAAAATTATCCTGTGTCCGATTTTCCATTTTACACCATAAAATATTATTTCCATAATATTTTAATATTAATTAATAGCAATTAAAAATCATTTAATTACCGATGCCTAGGGTTTAATTACAGAAAAATCCCAGAAAATTCCAGGAAAATCCAAATTAAAAATTCTTGAAAAATCAGGGGGATTACATTTGCTACAATAAATAATTTAGTAAGTTAGCATCACGAATAAGTTATATAATATGCATAAAGTAGAGGATTTATTTAATATACTTTTACCTGGAAGTGCGCAAACCAAAACGCCTTCCTCTCCTCCGGAGCCTCAGAGTAGTTGATCCAAGGGCCACCGTAGTTGTTCCTCAGAAATTGGCCCAGGCGTCTCTGAACCGACGATGGACGATATCTATACAGAGATAATAATTTAGATTACTGAAAAAGTCAATATACGATGAATAAAGAGAAACACAAATATATACTAAACCATCTAATTGACTTACTTTGTACCATCGGCCAAAATCTCTGTCCTCGTCTCCTCCGGAGGTGCGCATGGAGGATCTTGCTGATGCTGGGACAACGTGGGCACGACCTCCTTGACATGCTCATCTGTCCCCATGGTTCCGTCAGCAGGAGGAACGCTGGACGAGGGTGTACTATTACGCCAGGAACTACTCGTCCCAACAGTCGGAGATGTGAGTGATCGATATACTGGAGTACTGGGCGACGATGATCCGGAACGAACAGTAGGCAGTACCGGAGTGGCACTCTGTCTACCTCGGGACCTGCCGAATCCTCCGCATCGTCCTGTCATATCTGATAACAACATATGATGAATATAGAGAAACACAAATATATAGTACCGTCTATAGTCGAAATATGATGCATATCTCAAAGCATTCTACAGTCAAAATATAATACATATATTCGTTAATGGGTACATCTACTTCGTCAATTTTCCAACCTTGATCTACATTCTATAGTCAAAATATAGTTACATTCTACATGCAATATATTTTATTTTCAATCATCTTCAGAAAATTCATCTTGTTCGCCTTCCTCGTCCTCCTCTTCCTCTTCCTCGTCTTCACTTTCATCTACTTCAACGTCCTCTTCGGAAAATTCTACATCTTCTACATTATTACTCGTGTAATAAGTAACTTCCGTTGAGTCCACATCTACAATATTTGTTACAAGAGGTAGATCGTTCTCCTGAATTCATCCCGCACACCGCACATGTCATCAGGATGACGGTTGTACATCCACGAACGATGACGCAGATAGTAATTCATATCCATTTCTAGATACTTCTGCAAAAATGACAGTATGTATCATATAAATTATTACATACAGTGGTTTATCACCTAACTTCATAACTTAACCGTACTATAAAAATCATAACTGATATAATACATACTTTCATTTATCAAAGTCTAAAATAAGCAATATTCAAAACAACTGACCATTTATCAAAGTCTAAAATAAGGAATACTTTCATTTCATAACTGATATAATACATACTTTCATTTATCAAAGTCCAAGAGCCCTTGAAATGATAAACAGGGTTAACTAGTTCATGGTGATGTTTCTAAGCCACTTCTAGATCCATACTAGTTTATACTAGTCAATACTAGGTTAATACCTTGCTACACTATGTCTTCTAGGTCGTACTAGGATATTCTGCTTTAAAATTAAGTACTCTACTATCCACACTGAGAGCCTCTTACCCTTGGCCTGGCACCTTGCACTTCATCCTTATACTTGCTTACTGGACTACAACCCAGTTAAGGGTTGTATTGGCATGCAACAAGTGCTTGTTGCTGCCTTACCATTGCTCAAGCATGCATGTGTTTGATGCTGCTCAAGTGTGCACCAACACTCTCCCACTGCAGAAGATGACAGGAACCAATCCCCTCCTCACAGTGCCAACCCGACACCACTGCAACACATTGCCAGCTTGCCTAATGCACTAGGCCAAACTGAATTGAGTTCTGTTCCTGAAGCCTCATAGTTCAGTAGTGACACCCACACACAACTGGACTCTTCTACCCTCTTCCATATCAAGCACAGCTAGAAGACACTATGAACACCAACACAGATAACAGTAGCTATATATATATATATATATATATATATATATATATATATATATATATATATATATATATATATATATATATATATATATATATATATATATATCGAGATACACCTATATATGCATACACTCTCTCATATGCAAATAGATAATACACCAATTTACATATACATATCATATGATACTCTAAGGCATAAATAGACACACACACACAACCACTAGTCCAATTCACAAACATTTGGTGTGCAACACCAAGATACTCTAGGATACATCCTCCATACACCACACCACCATGATACCAACCCTCAATTCACATGGACACATCCAATAGATCAAATATTGTGTGTGTGTCAGTGTGTGTGTGTGTGTGTCGTGCCTGTGGCAGTGTCAGTGTCAGTGTGACTGTGTGTGTGTGTCTGCGTCTGTGTGTGTGTATCGTGTGTGTCTGTCAGTGTCTGTGTGCGTGTGTCGTGTCTATCAAGTGTGTCTTGTGTCAGTGTCACATGAGAGAGAGAGAGAGATTACCTATAGCTCGAGGAGGAGGAGGGGGATGCCGGAGTAGCCGCAGCCGTGGAGAGCCGGTCGCAGGAGAGGGGGGGCGGGGGAAATCGAAAAGTTTCGAAATTTTTGACAGATGGGGGAAAAGAAAACTGAGCCCTAATTAACCAAAATTTAGCGATGTTTAGCGACGTCAAATAAAAACGTCGCTAAAATAAAATTTAGCGATGTCAAAGACGTCGCTAAATACGTTGCTAAATATTTTCGATAGATACGTCGCTAATTACGACGCTAAACGTCGCTAAATCAGATATTTTAGCGACGTTTAGCGACCTTAATTGAACTTATAGCGACTAATCTTTTAAAATCTTAATAAAAGTCGCTAAACGTCGCTAAATGTCGCCATTTAGTGACGTCTAGCGATGATTTTTACGGAGTCGCTAATTTAGCGACGTTTTTAATTGGAGTCGCTAATCCCGCTTTTTCTAGTAGTGCGCTCAAACCTTCTCGATACTCGCTTTCACAATCTTGAGAAGTTTGATGGTGAACACTACAACATTTGTAAGATGAAGATCCCCTTGAATCTTTATCTTGTCAAAGTTACTTATGTGTTGGTTGATCATGAACCTACCATTCCCGAAGATGGAGGAGAGCTTGCAGTTGGTGTGGCTCAGGACGCACACTCCAAGTGGAAGGAAGACAACGACCTCTGCAGGTTATTGATTCTCAATGCTATGGACGACTCGATGGCAAAGTCCAATAACAAGAAGGAGAAGGCAAGAGATGTCAGAAAATCTCTTGAGAAGCACTATAAAACTGACGAGAAAATGTCTAAAATCTATCTCGTCAAGAAGTTCTTCACTTTACAATTTGAGGACGAGAATGTGATATTACCACAAGTTAAGAAACTTCTGAAGATGCAGCAAAAACTGGAGAAAGAGGAGATGGAGCAAGAAAATAAATTTATAGTGGGGGCTATTATCACCAAACTTTCGCTACGCTGAATCAGGTTCAAGACTGACATATACCGTAAAAAGATGGAAATCTAGCTCGAAGATCTTCTTATCTGGATTCATATTGAAGATGAAGCGAGGGGGCAATTGAAGTTGGACTCCTTGTCCAAGCATTTGGCTAAGGCCAACATGGTACATGATAGTGACTCTAAAGAAAAGCAAAAAAATTTCTACAAGAAGAAGAAGAAGAAGAAGGACTTCAAGCAGAGGTGAAGTCAGCTCAGTTCAAGCCAAAGTCGAAGACTGATGTGACATACTACAACTATGGCAAGAAGGGTCACTACAAGAGCGACTGCAGGTCGAAGCCTAAATCGAAAGAGCAAGGTGAGTTTAACTTAGTTGCTATGATTTTGCAGGTTGAATCATATGGCGTGGATACTAACTAGTGGGTGGACACTGGTGCATCTTGCTACGTGTGCTCTAAGAAGGAGCTGTTCGCCAAGTATGAGCCTACCTCTGAGAAAGTATCGATGGCGGATAAGTATCAAGTTGCAGTACTGGAGATCGGGAAGGTAGTGCTGAAGCTGACTTCTGGAAAGTCATTAACACTAGAGAATGTAAAGATCGTACCAATGATCACCAAGAATCTGGTTTCTAGGAGTCTGTTGTGCAAGGCGGGCCTGAGGATGGATATCATTGTCAGTCAGATGGTGATGTCCTACAAGGGAATATACTTCGAAAAAGCTTTCATTACCGAAGGGATGTTTAAACTGTATCTTGTAACTCCTTCTCTTTGTATCAATGTATCATAATGATAGCTATGCATATGTAAAGTCTATGTCACGAGTCCTGTAACCTATACAGAATCACCATGAATAACTCAGAAGATTCTGTCTCATGAACAGTGTCAAGTGTCCTATGGTATGATATACTTGATAATGCAAGCACGAAAATGTATAGGATCGCGATATCAATCTCTAGGCGACGTTACACAACTCCGCGTACGGCGTCGACACCCGAATCTTATTCGAACGCTAAGAAATGTCTGACGGTCCTAGATTGAATATGTACAACATAGAAGTATATATGTAAATAACTCAAGCAACGATATCAGATAACTACTGCAAGTTTGGCAAGGTACACTTGCCTAGGGTTTGAACTCCTTCAGTTGCTCTGGTGTATGTGGAATCTCCAGGAATGCCTCCGGATGCTAAAATAAATATTACTATCAATCTTATAAGACATAAAATTGTGAGGATTGCCTATCCATAAGTCCAATTAAATATAGGGGCAAAATTGACAGTTTTTAGTCAAAACGGGGTCCACATGTGGCCCACTTCGCACCGAAAAATGTACCAGAGACAAAGTTCTTCAAATTTGTCAAACTTAGTGTCTACAAGTCCAGAACGATGATATGAACCAAAAGAAATATCTAGAACTGGATTCCCATGAGCCGATCACAAAATCGCCCGTCAAATGGAGCCGTGGGGCCCACGATACGGGATTTCGTCAACGTTCTCAGAATTGAACCAAACTTGGGTCACAGGACCAGCGTAATGCTACGAGTCCGATGACACAAGTTTCGTTTCGAAACGACAAGCACACACAAAGTTATAATGAGTTTCAGAACAGGAATAATATGGGCATTTTCGACGGATACGCGTTAATTTTGGTGTGCACGCACATCCAAATCAACTTTGGCAAAATCTTACACATTTGTATTGACGGTGCCCACCTTTTGGTGCAATTTGTATATGACCAAGTCACCTCGTTTAGTGAGGCGCACCCAGTTTGAGAAAATTTGGGTTTTATTTAACCAATTTTTTGGTCAATTTTACCTGCGAATAAAACACAACATGCAACGAAATAAAATAAACTAATTATAGGGTCTCAATCTTGGTTATGTTGTCTAATTAACTGTTCAAACAGAATTTACAAATAACAAACAGGTTGGGAGTAAATCGGCCATGAACTTGTGAGTTTGGGACAATTTCTGAATTTTTAGAAATAGGGTTGTTTTTCCTGTTTTTGCGTCGCAGTTTACGACCGACACAGGATGCGATACCCCGAACGAGTTATACGAGTTTCGAGAGGGTCATGAGGTCAACGCATATGATTTAATAGAACGAAAATTGGATCTACGCAAAGGAAGTTATGCTAGCTAGAAGAGGGGTACCTCGTGGATCGTGGAGGGGCGTGTCCGCGGTGGGGCACGGCGGGGTTGTTCCTGTGGCCGCCTTGGCTGCTGGGGTTTACGTCGTTGTCGGCTTGGAGGGGAGGTTGGCGTTGGCAGTAGAGGAAGTCGTCGCCGTCGTCGGGGGACCGGTCGGTGGCCGGAGCAGCGGGGGAGGTGGCGGTGATGGTGAATGTTGGTGGTAATGGCGGTGGAGTTTCGCTAGGGGGTCTTTTATAGGGGAGGGGAGAGGGAGAGGCGGTGGAGCGGGGAGTCGTGGGGGTGGCCGGGGGTCGTGGGCGGTGTTGTGGGCCATGGAGCGGGGCGGGGGCGGGTCGTGCGGCCGGCGGAGTCAGGGAGCGGGGGATCGTGGTGTACATGGGATTGGGGAATGGGGTTAGCGGGCGGCGGGTAGGTGGGTCGGCGGGTCGGGTCTAGACCTGACCCGTTAGGTTTAGGATTTGGGTCGGTTCAGCTGGGTTGGGTTGGGTTCGGTTTTGGTTGGTCCGGTTCTGTTCAGTTTAATCCGATTTAAATAAAATATTAATTTTTAACTAATTAAAAATAATTTTTGAGCCCAATAAATTTCAGAAAAAATTACACAACATCCAATAATTACTTATACACCCAAAAATATAATTTTTGTAATATTTTAATAATTAGTTTAATACATAAAAATATTAATCCATGAAGGACATTTTTAATAATTAATTAAAAATTATCGAAAAATCCAGAAAAATTATCTTTTAAAAAAATTAAAAAAATAGGTTGTTACAATCTACCCACCTTAAAAGAATTGCATCCTCGCAATTAAAATAAAACATAACCGGCAGCAGAGATGACGCGGTTGCAAAATATGTTGGTTGAAGCACGACACAAGGAGTAAGGAATCATGAACAATAAAAGATCGAGGGTGAGGGTTAAGCAGAACGCATAGGGAAGGAAATTTTTTTTTCTAGGCATTGAGAGATATGTAACTCAAGAGTAAAGGAGTCTGGTTAGAGCGAAGATCAACTACAGCTTATGAAACTTTGACACTAAATACTAATCTAGACTAACAAGTTCATGTTAACACAATACTAGGCTTATACTAAGGGAAAAAACTAACAGGCACGTGCTAAAACATTACTAGGAATATATAACTATGCTAAAACTTAAATCTTACTCGTATTCACTACTCCTCAAGTCTGTGCATCCTCCACTGTCATCGCAAAAGCATGTCCACATCCTTTGCGGTGGTGCCCTCTTCTGTGGCTGGGCCTGCTGAAAGAGTGATGCTCGTGCTCTGCGTGGCTCTTAGAATATATCAAGATGTCATCAATAACGCAACCACGAACTTGTCCAGGTACTGATAAAAACTTTGTTCATCAAACTCATGAACACAGCTGGCGCGTTGGTTAAACCAAACGGCATGACTAAGAACTCTTAGTATCCATACTTGGTCCTGAAGGCTGTTTTCGGTATATCCTCTCTATTCACTCTAATCTGCTGATAACCGGATTTAAGATCTATCTTTGAGAATACACTCGTACCACTCAACTGATCAAATAGATCGTCAATGTAACGATCCGCTTCGCTCAACCCAGAGGGCCGATTCAAATGGCACAAGTGTAGCTATTCAACCCGCCTTGCTCAGCGAGATGGCTCGTTCGATGCAAAGGCATTCATGCTGGAATCTTCAATGGAGTCAGACTTAGGCTTTCTAGAGGCACGTCCGGAGTCTCGCTCGACCGATGCGATACATCGCTAAGGTGGGTGGCCCCAGTGAACCTGTCTTTACTTAGTTGCATACTAAAAAAATGAATGTTACATGCTAGTTTTCAGGCGATAACCTTTGCATGCTAATAAAAGAGATGAACGCACATAGCTAAGGGGATAACCCCGCCTTATCATTATATAGAACATGGAGATCTTACTTGCTATTTGCGTAGTCGGGATTGTTGAGTTGGAATGTAGTAACTTCCTTCATATATGCCATAAAGTAGTGTGAGTTCATACTGAGGCGTTGCACCGCACGGAACATGACACGGGATAGAGTAAAATTATGTTGCATGCATAGACGAGGAAGGCTATCAAGTAGTCATTTCGAGTCAGGAGATGGAAGAAAAGGAAGGTACTCGGGATATGCAGATCATCGAGGCAGTCTCTAATCAGGGAGCTACGTAAAGAAGAAAATATTCGAGTGTAGTCCTCGGTAAATATTGATCCGAGAGTTGTCCTCGGCTAGGATTAGAAGTGGGGGAGTAGTTGCATGGTCACGAACAACTGGTTGCGCACCAGGTAGAGAGATTCCTCGACACGATTGCTGAGGCATCCGAATCGTGTCGGCCCGGAAGGACAGTGCCAGTGTAGTCCTGGCGATATGCTAGCTGATGACTAGCGGGCGAGAGCGGGACATCCAGCAAGGCTTGCTACCGACCTATATGGGCGTCGACTCGTTAGACGGTTGGGAGGCCAGCAAGACTAGCAACCGAGCTGGAAAGATAACCATCCATCGCAGATTATGTCCAATATGGCTAACAGAGCCAGTGACCTTCATATAGATAAGTCATGTTTGCATAGCGGCTATCCGCATTCAGAAGAGAAGTAACGGGAAGGAGTGCATTTGCACGACATTTTGCATAATGAGAATGGATACACGGTATCACGCATAGTTCTAATAAAATGGGCTTTGAGGCACAGACACGACATAACACTTGGACTTCATAAATGTTCTTTATTATTCCGTAGATCATTGTTTATATTGCTGCATATGACAGGGAAGGCCGAATGATAAGAAATGGTAAGGTGAACTTAATTGTTCATTATTATGACACTCTTGGGCTGACACGGAGATTACTTTCTTTATATTGCCATATAACTGATCTAAGGCAAAAGAATAGAAAGACAACGAAACCAGTCGGTGCACATAACTAATTAACGTGCTTGTTTTGTGGCATGGGCGAGAGGCCACCCCACCAGTGCATTCAATGTACTGATACCCAACCAGTCTGCATGCAGGGTGCAGAAGAAACTCGTACGGATTCGGAGATCGCTTAACGCAATGAGGCGCCGGACCGCACTTGGCATCTTGGATCATGGCGCACGGACCTGGAGCTTACACATATGAGATATAATGTATGGGAACATCATCATCCAGATTATTTGTATTGGTTCTAAGCCTAAGGGCATATTCATTGTAAGAGAGAGAGAGAGAGTATGAGCGATTTGTAATCTTGGCCTAGCGCCGCTTGTAATCTTTACTTCATATCAATAAAGAGCTTGATTTGGATTCAATACTTGTGTTAATTTTATGTTTCTGCTATGACGACTCTGTGAACTAGTTATCAACGGCCGTTTCGGTATTTGTCTCGTGCGGGCGCAACCCCAAGCTCGTGCGGCATCGCGTCCCGATGGAAACGTATGTCCCGTGGGAGCGCTGGCGCGGTGATTCGTGCCTAGCGGGGACGGCCGATTCCGGCGGGAGATCGGGGCGTGACAGTCAATACGCGATAAGGGATATCGGTTCTTGATGGTTGCAGCGTTCAGTGCTCTGTAGTCAATACACAGGCATACCGTCCCATCCTTCTTCGGCACGAATAGTCTGGATGTAATAGCAGGGTCATTAGATCTAATTTTTGTTACAACAAGTCACAAGACAAGTAAGGTTTTAACCATTTTAGCCTGCTACGTAAGGTTCCATTTTCTTAAGGTCATAATGTAATTCCTTGTATCACCATCATGAGTCATATCTGATCCCTAGTATCTAGCTATGTATTTCCTAAAGTATTCCAGTGTATTTAGAATCAAACCCTCTATCCTCTCTGCCAATACTTCAAATTACTTGGTACCTTTACGCAAAGGTGAGGTTCTATTAGTTGTAGGTCTTTGATATTATATTCAATTCTCATGCTAAAGTCTACACTAACTCTAGCATATAGGAATAACATATCTACTATCCTACTAAGGGTAACCGTCTTCTCAAAAATTTATATCCAGCATATCTTCTTCTGCCTTGACAAGGATCTACTTCCGAAGGAAACACAGTGCACGAACATTCATATCTCCAAAATAGAAAGAGATGATAAACAATAATAAGGATGTCGAGGGGATTAAAAGAGTATAATTACGAAGTCCAAAGGCGATAATCAAATGCTAAAGAATTTTTAAGTCAGTTGTGGATTGAGATGCTAACACTACTAACTTTGATTGCAGGCTCGCTCAGTACCAAAAAGTAACCAAAACGATTTAATCAGGACCTGCATGGGCCACCACAAAATAGGTCACACCCCAGTCCCAAAATACGTAGGACTAGGAATACGTAATATGCCAGCTACGCATTCGATCAGACTCCGGTCTGATTCGAATACATATAAGCTGTACTAGAATGGTCATTATCTATATAATCAAGTAAATATAGATATCTATGCCTCATTCCACAATGAACGGAATATACAAGAATGAGCTACATGTGCTAAAGTCGGCCGCCAGTAACCCATAAGCTCGAATAGACCCAAGAAAGGAATTTGAGTCTATAAAACTAGGCTATATCAGCAGATGAATAAACAATATGAATAATAACCATGACTCCGGAAGAAATAATATAAGTACCTGGTACCAATTCCTGCAAGATAAAGCAACACACATCAGCAACTCCAGGCAGGCTCCACAACGGACTATTCTGCAAAACTGGCAAGAAACCAGGTCCTCAGAGGGACGTAACAAGGTACAAGAAATAGCATACCAAAATAATACAGTAAATATATATCAGCAGGGCAAACTATGTAACCAGCTATGTGATATACAAATGAGAGCATTAATCATACTCAGGCTGAAACTACTATAGGCTCTGTGTCGGGGAAACCCATAGTAGCATTATTCTCGAAGGGCCAGTAAATATGCCAAAGCTCGGGTTTTAGTCTAAGGCATCTCCAGTAATATAATATATATATATAACATAATCATCCTTTTATATGGTAAGCCTCTCCCCACCGAATGTAATCACATGCCTCATGTCCACGACGTCTCATATCCATAACACGCAAGATCATGACCTCTAACTGATGCAGCGAGTCATAATGATAGATAGGCATATGTAAAGTCTATGTCACGAGTCCTGTAGCCTATACAGAATTACCATGAATAACTCAGAAGATTCTGTCTCATGAACAGTATCAAGTGTCCTATGGTATGACGTACTTGATAATGCAAGCACAAAAATGTATAGGATCACGATATCAATCTCTAGGCGACGTTACACAACTCCGCATACGGTATCGACACCTGAATCTTGTTCGGACGCTGAGCAACATCTGACGGTCCTAGGTTGAATATGTACAACATAGAAGTATATATGTAAATAACTCAAGCAACAATATCAGATAACTACTACAAGTTTGGCAAGGTACACTTGCCTAGGGTTTGAACTTCTTCAATTACTCTGGTGTATGTGGAATCTCCAGGAACGCTTCCGGATACTGAAACAAATATTACCATCACTCTTAGAAGACATGAAATAGGGGCAAAATTGACAGTTTTTAGTTAAAGCTGGATTCACATGTGGCCCATTTCGCACCAAAAAATGTGCCAGAGACAAAGTTCTCCAAATTTGTCAAACTTAGTGTCTACAAGTCCAGAACGACGATACGAACCCAACAGAATATCCAGAACTGGATTTTGATGAGCCGATCACAAAATCGTCCGTCAATTGGAGCCGTGGGGCCCACGATACGGGATTTCGTCAACGTTCTCAGAATCGAACCAAACTTAGATCACAGGACCAGGGTAACATTATGAGTCTGATGGCGCAAGTTTTTTTCTAAATGACGAGCACACACAAAGTTACAACGAGTTTCAGAACAGGAAAGATATGGAACGTTGTCGACGGATACTCGTTGATTTCGGTGTTCACTCACATCCAAATCAACTTTCGTAAAATCTCAAATGTCCGTATTGACTGTGCACCTTTCGGTATAATTCTCACACGACCAAGCCACCTCATTTAGTGGGGCATACCCAGTTCAAGAAAATTAGAGTTTTATTTAACCAAGTTTTTGGTCAATTTTATCCGTGAATAAAATACAACATGCAACGAAATAAAATAAACTAATTACAGGGTCTTAATCTTGGTTATGTTATCTAATTAACTGTACAAACAGAATTTACAAATAACAAAAAGGTTGGGAGTAAATTGGCCATGAACTTGTGAGTTCGGAACAATTTTTGAATTTTCAGAAATAGGGTTATTTTTTCTGTTTTTTGTGTCGCGGTTTGCGACCGACACAGGATGCGATACCTAGAACGAGTTAGACTGGTTTCGAGAGGGTCATAAGGTCTACGTGTATGATTCGACAGAACAAAAATTGGATCTACGCACATAGAGTTATGCGAGCTAGAAGAGGGGTACCTCGCGGATCGTGGAGGGGCGTGTCCGCGGTGGGGCACGGCGGCGGCGATTCCTGTGGCCGCGGCGGCTGCTGGGGTTGACGTCGCCGTCGGCTTGGATGGGAGGTTGGCGTCGGTGGTGGGGGAAGTCATCTCCGTTGCCGGGGGAGCGGTCGGTGGCTGGAGCAGCGGGGGAGGTGGCGATGATGGTGAATGCTGGTGGTAATGGCGGTAGAGTTTCCCTGGGGGGGTCTTTTATAGGTGAGGGGAGAGGGAGAGGCAGTGGAACGGGGAGTCGTGGGGGTGGCTGGGGGTCATGGGCGGTGTCGTAGATCGCGGAGCAGGACGGGGGCGGGGGCGGGTCAAGCGGCCGGCGGAGTCGGGGAGCAGGGGATCGTGGTGTACAGGGGATTGGAGATTTGGGTTAGCGGGCGGCGGGTCAGCAGGTAGGCGGGTCGGATCCAGACCGGACCCATTAGGTTGAGGATTTGGGTCGGTTCAGCTGGGTTGGGTTGGGTTCTCTTTGGGTTGGTCCGGTTCAGTTCGGTTTAATCCGATTTAAATACAATATTAGTTTTTAACTAATTAAAAATAGTTTTTGAGCCCAATAAATTTTAGAAAAATTACATAACATCCAATAATTACTTATACACCCAAAAATATAGTTTTTGTAATATTTTAATAATTAGTTTAATACATAAAAATATTAATCTATGAAGGACATTTTTAATAATTAATTAAAAATTACCAAAAAATCCAAAAAATTATCTTTTAAAAAAAATTTAAAAAAACTGGTTGTTACACTAGGCCTTATCTCCAAATGTCGGGGTAGGAGGTGAAGAAATGTGAATTCTGTGTGCAAACAAAGATCGTCAGAAAGTCGTTCAGAAGAGTGAACCGAAGCACAGATCTTCTGGAGTTGGTATACTCAGATATCTGT
This sequence comes from Iris macrosiphon, assembly GCA_036927795.1. Classification (NCBI taxonomy): domain Eukaryota; kingdom Viridiplantae; phylum Streptophyta; class Magnoliopsida; order Asparagales; family Iridaceae; genus Iris; species Iris macrosiphon. The sequence goes on from JAYESA010000018.1 coordinate 145,347,109, forward strand.
GACTTCAAACAATTCCCACAAAAGGCAGAATGAAGTATTTTATCACTTTCATTGACAATTTCTTGAAGTACGCATTCATATATCTTCTCAAGTCGAAAGACGAAGCGTTCGAGAAGTTAAAGGACTTCAAGGCTGAAGCAGAACGTCAAACCGTTCAACAACTCAAAAGACTCCAAAGCGATCGAGGCAAAGAATATCGTTCATTGGAATTCGCATCATTCTACAAAGAGCATGGAATTATCAACAAAATGACTGCTCCGTATTCTCCCCAATCTAATGGTGTAGCAGAAAGGAAGAATAGGACGCTGACAGATATGATGAGCTCCATGTTACTGACAACAGGACTTCCAAAGTGCTTCTGGGGAGAAGCAGCTCTTACGGCTATGTTTATTCTGAATAGAGTATCATTCATGACATCTGATATTACTTCTCTTGAACCTGGTTTAAAGTCAGACCCAACTTAAATGCCATTCGAGTGTGGGGGTATCTAGCGTATATGAAGCTTCCAGACCTCAAGATTCAGAAGCTGGGAACGAGAACTACGAAGACCATATTTCTGGGCTATGTAGTTAAGAGTGATGCTCGGAGATTCCTTCATATCGAATATAATCTTATCATAGAATCTCTTAATGTATAATTCTTTGAAGACAAGTTTGCTAGGTACAAGAATATTATTCTCGCAGATGTCCCAGAGAATATTGCTAGCACGGACGAGGCAAGTGCCTTTCAGAGAGAAGTAGTCCAAGAAGGAGTTATCGTTGATGAGACAATATTTGAACCAGAACCCGCTAAGCCGGGAACAAAGCGAGTGAGAAGGCCGAAGAACTTCAGAGAAGACTTTGTTACCTATCATGTGGAAGCTGATCCACTTACCTATGATGAGGCAACGAAGACCAGAAATGCTATTTTCTGGAAAGAGGCAATCCTTGAGGAGTTTGACTCGATAACTTCTAATAATACTTGGAAGTTAGTCGATCTGCATGAAGGAGCTAAACCCATCGGATGTAAGTGGATCTTTAAGAAGAAGATGAAAGCAAACGGAACTGTTGACAAGTTCAAGGCCAGGCTAGTGGTCAAGGGATTTCGTCAGATAAAGGGGGTTGACTACTTCGATACCTATGATCCCGTTGCACGGATGACTACTATCAGGATGCTGATTGCTCTAGGTGCTATTCACAGAATGATGATTCGTCAGATGGACCTTAAGACAACATTTCTGAATGGTGAACTGACTGAGAATATTTACATGCAACAGCCATAAGGGTTTATCGTCGAAGGTCTTGAAGGCAAAATATGCAAACTGGTGAAATCTCTGTATAGTCTGAAGCAAGCTCCCAAATTATGGTACAAGAAGTTTAACAAAGTTATCAGATCAAATGGCTACATGGTCAGCAAAACTGATAAGTGTGTGTACACAAAGTTCACTGTCGATAGAGGTGTCATCGTTTATCTCTATGTGGACATGCTAATCCTAGGCACAGATGAAGAATGTGTCACTAGAAAAATAATGTTCCTATCGTCTAAATTCAGTATGAAGGACATGGGAGATGCAGATTTCATCCTTGGGATTAAAATAATCCGGACGGAAGCTGGGCTTGCTCTATCACAATCTCACTACGTAGAAAAAATGCTCGCACGCTATGGATATCAAGATCTTCCAGGGATCGATACTCCATATAGGTGTGACAAAAAAACTGAAGCCTAACCCAGGAAAAAGTGTCAGACAGTTAGAGTATTTTAGCGTCATCGAGAGCTTGATGTATGCTATAAATGCCACTAGGCCTAACATTGCTTTTGTTGTGGGGATGCTGAGTAGATTCACGAGTAACCCAGGTATTAAACACTGAAAAGCTGTGAAGAGGGTGATGAGGTACCTCCAGAAGACTCAGAAGTTTGTACTTTACTACAGCAGAGATCCAACAGTGGTAGAAGGCTTCAGTGATGCTAGTTGGTGCTCAGAAGAAGTGAGCGAGAGATCCACAAAAGGATATATTTTCTTAATGGGAGTAGCTGCAATATCATGGAAGTCGAAGAAGCAGACTATACTCTCACACTCATCGATGGAGTCTAAGTTCTATGCACTTGCAGCTGCAGCAGATGAACCAGAATAGCTTCAGAAGCTCATGTACGATCTTCCAATGGTTGGAGTGCAGATTTTGGCTGAACCGATGTACTGCGACAACTAGGCAGCTACAGTAGTAGCATCTAATAATCTCTTCAATGGAAAGAAGGGAACTATGTAGTTTGGCACAGAGCACTGAACAATCTTATCAAGACTGGTGTCATTGCAGTGGCAGATGTCCGAAGTCAGAAGAACCTGGTGGATCCGTTCACTAAAGGTCTCAGGCGCCATCTAGTCGAAGACACAGCAGGTAAAATGGGCTTGAAGGACCCCTGATATTGTGTCTTTGTAATCCTATCATTAAGTTTTATGCTATTAGTTCAAAGAGAAATCTATAAGGCATCTAGTTTTTGGTTCAAGGGAGGACCACTGACTGAAAAAATATCAGGTACAGTGGGTAGTCCTTATGGACAATATAGGATATATACCCAAAAGTACTGTAGTCTACTATTTTGTCATATAGAACAATTCAAGTGTAAGGTTGGCTTCGACGCCTTAATAAGTTCTCGGGCAGAGTGAATGTCCAGCGTGCGCTGCAGGAAGCACGTGTAGTTCACCATTACAAGGGACTTGTATCTCATGCTACAGTAGTATGACACCACAATGAGGTAAAAGATGTAAAGTCTCGGCTGTGAGTCATGTCACAGCGGCAGTAGCACCGTAAATAGGCAGGTAGCCTAATGTTAAAAAGATAGAGAGTTGTAGCACAACACTACTAAGAGGTCGGTGACCTCATGCTGCAGTGGGTGATGTCACGCCCCAGTCCCAAAATATATGGGACCAGGCCACGTGGCATTGGCCAGCTGACACGTCTTCGAGGATATCCCAATTTAATGGATCCTGACGAAGCGTGCTACGCTGTCCTAAATCTAACAAGTCTAATATCAAAAACAGGCAATGACTAATCTCATCCACAGATAACAAGTAAATACTGAAATGAAAGACTGGAATATAAGAAACATAGTCGACTGACATAGTACAACTGAAATATGTCTGGTGGGGACAAACCCACTGAAATACAGAAATGGAAATACAGTGCAGGAAGAAGTAAGATAACTAGACTAGAGTATCAACTAGCTAGATATGAAAACTCTAGTCCAATGCAGCTGCGTACCCAGATCACGGGAACTCTCCGGGATATGCCTCGTAGTCCTCAATCAGGAACCCTGTCTCTACTCCTGCTCCGTAGATGGTTGGGTACAAGTGCTCGTCCGGATCTGGAAGAGAACCAGGTCCTCAGAGGGACGTAACAAGTATACAGAAATGCATGCCCTAAAGTGAATACTGTGTAAACTCAAGGGTAATCTAACCAGCTAAGTGAAATGCACTTTGAAGACAACCCTGGTACGTATGGGTAGGTGAAAGGTATAAAGCATAGCGTCGAGCCAGAGGCTAAGTACCTGACATTAGCTGTAAGCTGAACGCCAGGAATACATGCTGACTACATCACCGATCATGATAGCGCGCAGCTAGTAACCTCTGCCGGATGTATCGTCACGCATATATGCCCATAACCGGGAACCTGAGCCCATAACCGGGTAACACATGGCCCATAACCGGGTAACACTGAGGCTCACGGTCCCGCAGTTTACTCTGAAACTACGGCGGCCAAATGTCTGTCCCATACGCCTACTAATTGTCTTCCCCGCCCAATGTCAATGTACAAGTCGCAAATGCGACGTGGACACCTCACACTATGATGCAAGTCGCTACAGAAATAAACAACTAAACTAAATGCCGTCACACGTGCTGCTCATGCTGATGGCCAGTCGATCATGAAGCACGCATCCCTACATGAACTCACTCTGTGACGTGTTGAGATACGTGTCAAGGCCTGGGAAGTTATATTGATAACTCCTCAACTTTAGGTGGGTCCACTAGACACTAAGTCAGACACAAGTCCTATCGTCAACGCCTTCGTTGACTGCACCCGAGTATTCTCGGACGCGCACAGTTTAATATTAAAACAACAAGATGAGCAACTAGATAAATATCTGAATTTAGACAGCAATAACAAGGCAAGGTATACTTGCCTGGAACTCTGGTGTGCACAAGCAATGCTCCGGAACCAGCAGTCAAGGTAGCACCGTCTCGGATGCCTACGAACAGATAACAATAAATATAAATCACAAATTTACACTATGCTTAATTATCTATGTTAACATAGAGCAGGCATACATACATCACACCTATACATGTATCTATATTAAATAGTTTAATAACATATATACTTATGTACCCTAATACATATTTAAAGTAATAATAAAAATATGTATGCTTAATATTACACATTAAAATAGCTTTTATAGATATACTCCAATAATAAACCAATAAATATGTACATATACATATTTCCATAAAATATATTTACATATTTAATACATAATACCATATATATTAATTCAATACATAGACATATATTTACATATATTTATATAAGCATTTATATATATAATAGTACCATATATACAACAGGTATATATACATAGTATACATATTTATTTAGGTGTACCTAAAATAGAAAGTGTAGTCATATATAATATATATTAACATATTTTCTATTAATACCCAAGTATATATATATATATATATATATATATATATATATAATACTCTAATATGCTAAAATGCACCATATATATACATATATATTTATATATATACATACACACATCTTTACATATATTTAAATAATAAAACATATACATAAGTACATATATGCACTATATATTTACATTCATTTATTAATACATATATTATACACTAATATAGAGTACATAATTATTTATATATTTATATACACATATATATATCTACACACATTATATATTTATATATTCACACACAAAATAATAATTACAACAAATATATATATATTTATATATATTTGTATGTATACATATATTCATTATGTATTATATACCAATATATTTACTATATATATATTCACATATATATACACAATATATATTTTATTATACACTATATACATATAAAATCAATTATTTATATATAAGTACATACACTATTTTAAGTAAATACATATATATATTACTATGTGTTATATACTAATATATTTACCACATATATATATACAATTATATATAGATACATATACATATACAATTATACATATATACTATATATTATATAATAGATTTTTACATACAGGAAATAATACCCATATATATATATATATATATTCATACATTATACAATTATACATATATATAAATACATATACAATTTTATATATAACCCCATATACACCTTATACATAATTATATACATAAAAATTATTTGTACACTAATATACTAAATACATAGTATATATAGATTTATATATATATACATATCTTTATATATATAACCCAATATATATCACTATCTATTATATACTAAATACACAAAAATACAGTATATATATAGAAGTATATACGTAAATACGAAAACAGTATACATATACACATATGCTTATTTAGTATAGAAACAATGCAGACCATGTATACTAAGTATAATGTACTGTATACGTATAATTATACCTCACCGGAGTGCAGGAGAGGTCGAGGGGAGTCTGCCGGTCGATCGTCGCCGACGGAGGTGGCCGGGCGGCGCTCCGGCGTCGTGCGGGGTCGTCGGCACAGCAGCAGCGGCTAGCAACAGTTTGCTGCTGCGGGGGCGAGTACGGCCAGCAGTGGTGGCGTCCGGCGCTGGGAGTCGACGGGGAGGGAGGTGGTCGTCTGGGGGAGTCGTCGGCAGAGGATGGAGGCCGGGCGTGCTGCGGCGGTGGAGCAATGTATGCTCGGGTGGTCGGCTCGACTGAGGGGGAGAGTTGGCTCGGGTCGAGGATGGAGTTGCTGGTGGAGGCTGCCGGCGGCCAGACGGCGGGTGGCGGTGGCCGAGGGTAGGGGAGTGGTTGGCGAGGGTGGTCGGGTCGGTTGGGGGGTCGCCAGAGACGGTGGCCGGCCGGGATAGGGCGGCGGGTAGCTCGGGCAGGGGTAGGGCTGAGGGTGTAGGTTTTAGGAACTAGGTTTTTGTTTGTGTTTTGGGTTTTGTGTAGATTTCTAGGTTTGGGTGCCCATTAAATGTGATGTAGCTTGATGTATAAGTAGGAGAGAGAGTGGGGGGGCTGCCTTGGGGTTAGGGCCGGCTGTGTAAAATGTTTGGGGTGTTGGGGAGGCTCCATCATGATGGGTGGAGGGCTAGGAATGACCCATTTCAAATGTAGGGTGGATATACAACCAATTAAAATTGTGTAGGTACATAAAATAGGGGGGAAAATAAATGCATACGGTTTAGGCATGACATTCTTTTCTCCATGATGGTTTGGGCCAATGAGAGGGGGACACCACATTGCAATTTTGCAATTAGGCCCCTGAACAATTTGGTATTTGCACAATAGCTAAAATTGGGGATTTAATGCAAACAAACACCATGTTTGGTGTTCCTTATTGGGCTAGGATGGTGTATGGTATTTTGTATGAGGCTTGTGGGTGTGTGGATGGGTTTGGGTTGGAGTTGGGTCTAATTCAAATGAGGTCAGGTCTCCACATTAATTAATTCATAATTTATGCACTAGGTGTTATTTAATTAATTATAAATAACCGGGGGGGTCAGAATTGGGTTGGACAAGGGTCATTAGTGTAGTAGGCTCAGTGTACATTAATGTCATGATCTGGGTTGGTCAAATCGGATCTAGATCGGGTCTCAATTTTGATTGGAACGGACAACGAACGTAATTACGCAAATTAATTAATTTGCGTACGGACGTTTGTAACGACTTTCGTGCGACTAAAATTTGGCACAAAAATCCATATCCGGGGGTTGCTCAAGGTTCATTATGATAGGTTAGTATGTCTAGGCCAGGCATGTGGAAATTGTTTCAGGGTAACTGCTAGTGTAGGGTCCTAAATATAGGGACAAGGGTAAGGTGTCTTAACTAACAAACATTGCACAATTATTTAATACTAAATAATAAATTCTAATTAGGACCAAAACCCTAATCATGCTATCTAAATTAATTAAAATAAAAATAAAAAATTGGTCTAGGGGGTTTACAATCTACCCAACTTATAAGAATTTCGTCCTCGAAATTAAAATAACACATAATAAGCAATAATCAAGTAATGCTACGGACATACCTAGGATTGGTGGGGCTGGTGTTTGTACCATCTGTTGGGCTCTATCGCTATACTGGGTACACTCCTGAGCTTGATGTTGGGTTGATCCGCACCTCAAGCACAGTCCTAGTCTTCTTCTGCAATCCTTCTGGACATGTCCCTTCTTTCTGCAAAAGTGACACGTCTGTAGCTCTCTCTGCTGATACGGCACAATCTTCTGTTGCGTCTGCGCTCCTGGATGACGAATCGGTCCTCCTGCTCCGGGCTGAGCTCTGGCTGGTGCATTCATGCTGGATTGCCTCGATCCTCTGCTAATAGCCTCCTGGATCCTCGCCTCTGATAGGACTTCCTCGTATGAGATTCTCGCCTGAGTAGTAGTGTACCTCTGCAGCTCGAAAGAGAGGCCATGGTGGAATCTCTTGGCCTTCTCCAGGTCATTGGGGATCAGGACGGCACCAAATCGGCTGAGTCTGCTGAACTCTCCGTCGTAGGCGTCCACAGTCAGGTTCCCTTGCTCCAGGTACAGGAACTGAGAGTACAGGGCGTTCCTCACTGTAGCTGGGAAGTACTTCGTGTTGAAGTGTTCTAGAAACTCCTCCCAAGTCTGCTGTCGGCCAATGCTGCGCTCCATAGAGTCCCACCAGTGATGGGCGTTGCCTGTGAGTTGGGCCCTCACCGCGGTCATCCAGAGATCGGGGTGTAGCTGCGAACCCTCTAGCAGCATCTCAGTATTGGAGACCCAGTCTGAGATCTCCTCAGCCGTCTCCTTGCCCGAGAAGGTTCCCGGGCCCATCTGTCTGAAGCCTTTTACAGTACCTGTTAGCTGGACAGGAGCATGTGCTGGTGCTGGTGCTGGTGCTTGGGCAGGTGCCCTCTCCAATACTGCCATCAATCCCTGTCTAAGGGCCTCCGTCTGCTGCATCTGAGCCTGCATCATCATTTGAAAGAACTGCATCATCTGGGGCTGTTCTCCTGCTGGTGGCATCTGCGGTGGAAACGGTGGAGGTGGTGGTAGCGGTATCTCTGGCTGCCTCCTCGGTGTCTCCTCGAGTGCCGACCTCTCGTACTGCGGCATCGGTGTCGCCGTCGAGGTCTGCCCCTCGAAGTACTGCCTCGGAATCGTCTGTGATGCCTGGCCCTCTGGCTGCTGCGTCTCCTCGTCGGGGGTGACCTGATGCCAGTGCATCATCGGGGCCTGAGGGATCACCACTGCCTCCGGCTGAGGCTGCTCCCTGGGTGGTCCCTGAGTCGTATCCTCCCTCGGTGCTGCAGGTGGCACTATGGTACCAAGTATCTCACGTCGGCTCCGAAGGTTCATCTCGCTGTAAGAGATAGAACGATATTAAAAGAGTACGGAATAACAAGCAAGATGCAGATATTTAATTAAATCAAATGCGAAGGAGGTTCAAAGGCGGAAAGTGGATGAGATCTATTAACTTCTATCCTATTGCAGGCTCGCTGGGCATGATACCATACCACAAGCGATTAACATGACCTGCATGGGCCACCACTAAAACCATGTCACGCCCCAGTCCCAAAATATATGGGACCAGGCCACGTGGCATTGGCCAGCTGACACGTCTTCGAGGATATCCCAATTTAATGGATCCTGACGAAGCGTGCTACGCTGTCCTAAATCTAACAAGTCTAATATCAAAAACAGGCAATGACTAATCTCATCCACAGATAACAAGTAAATACTGAAATGAAAGACTGGAATATAAGAAACATAGTCGACTGACATAGTACAACTGAAATATGTCTGGTGGGGACAAACCCACTGAAATACAGAAATGGAAATACAGTGCAGGAAGAAGTAAGATAACTAGACTAGAGTATCAACTAGCTAGATATGAAAACTCTAGTCCAATGCAGCTGCGTACCCAGATCACGGGAACTCTCCGGGATATGCCTCGTAGTCCTCAATCAGGAACCCTGTCTCTACTCCTGCTCCGTAGATGGTCGGGTACAAGTGCTCGTCCGGATCTGGAAGAGAACCAGGTCCTCAGAGGGACGTAACAAGTATACAGAAATGCATGCCATAAAGTGAATACTGTGTAAACTCAAGGGTAATCTAACCAGCTAAGTGAAATGCACTTTGAAGACAACCCTGGTACGTATGGGTAGGTGAAAGGTATAAAGCATAGCGTCGAGCCAGAGGCTAAGTACCTGACATTAGCTGTAAGCTGAACGCCAGGAATACATGCTGACTACATCACCGATCATGATAGCGCGCAGCTAGTAACCTCTGCCGGATGTATCGTCACGCATATATGCCCATAACCGGGAACCTGAGCCCATAACCGGGTAACACATGGCCCATAACCGGGTAACACTGAGGCTCACGGTCCCGCAGTTTACTCTGAAACTACGGCGGCCAAATGTCTGTCCCATACGCCTACTAATTGTCTTCCCCGCCCAATGTCAATGTACAAGTCGCAAATGCGACGTGGACACCTCACACTATGATGCAAGTCGCTACAGAAATAAACAACTAAACTAAATGCCGTCACACGTGCTGCTCATGCTGATGGCCAGTCGATCATGAAGCACGCATCCCTACATGAACTCACTCTGTGACGTATTGAGATACGTGTCAAGGCCTGGGAAGTTATATTGATAACTCCTCAACTTTAGGTGGGTCCACTAGACACTAAGTCAGACACAAGTCCTATCGTCAACGCCTTCGTTGACTGCACCCGAGTATTCTCGGACGCGCACAGTTTAATATTAAAACAACAAGATGAGCAACTAGATAAATATCTGAATTTAGACAGCAATAACAAGGCAAGGTATACTTGCCTGGAACTCTGGTGTGCACAAGCAATGCTCCGGAACCAGCAGTCAAGGTAGCACCGTCTCGGATGCCTACGAACAGATAACAATAAATATAAATCACAAATTTACACTATGCTTAATTATCTATGTTAACATAGAGCAGGCATACATACATCACACCTATACATGTATCTATATTAAATAGTTTAATAACATATATACTTATGTACCCTAATACATATTTAAAGTAATAATAAAAATATGTATGCTTAATATTACACATTAAAATAGCTTTTATAGATATACTCCAATAATAAACCAATAAATATGTACATATACATATTTCCATAAAATATATTTACATATTTAATACATAATACCATATATATTAATTCAATACATAGACATATATTTACATATATTTATATAAGCATTTATATATATAATAGTACCATATATACAACAGGTATATATACATAGTATACATATTTATTTAGGTGTACCTAAAATAGAAAGTGTAGTCATATATAATATATATTAACATATTTTCTATTAATACCCAAGTATATATATATATATATAATACTCTAATATGCTAAAATGCACCATATATATACATATATATTTATATATATACATACACACATCTTTACATATATTTAAATAATAAAACATATACATAAGTACATATATGCACTATATATTTACATTCATTTATTAATACATATATTATACACTAATATAGAGTACATAATTATTTATATATTTATATACACATATATATATCTACACACATTATATATTTATATATTCACACACAAAATAATAATTACAACAAATATATATATATTTATATATATTTGTATGTATACATATATTCATTATGTATTATATACCAATATATTTACTATATATATATTCACATATATATACACAATATATATTTTATTATACACTATATACATATAAAATCAATTATTTATATATAAGTACATACACTATTTTAAGTAAATACATATATATATTACTATGTGTTATATACTAATATATTTACCACATATATATATACAATTATATATAGATACATATACATATACAATTATACATATATACTATATATTATATAATAGATTTTTACATACAGGAAATAATACCCATATATATATATATATATTCATACATTATACAATTATACATATATATAAATACATATACAATTTTATATATAACCCCATATACACCTTATACATAATTATATACATAAAAATTATTTGTACACTAATATACTAAATACATAGTATATATAGATTTATATATATATACATATCTTTATATATATAACCCAATATATATCACTATCTATTATATACTAAATACACAAAAATACAGTATATATATAGAAGTATATACGTAAATACGAAAACAGTATACATATACACATATGCTTATTTAGTATAGAAACAATGCAGACCATGTATACTAAGTATAATGTACTGTATACGTATAATTATACCTCACCGGAGTGCAGGAGAGGTCGAGGGGAGTCTGCCGGTCGATCGTCGCCGACGGAGGTGGCCGGGCGGCGCTCCGGCGTCGTGCGGGGTCGTCGGCACAGCAGCAGTGGCTAGCAACAGTTTGCTGCTGCGGGGGCGAGTACGGCCAGCAGTGGTGGCGTCCGGCACTGGGAGTCGACGGGGAGGGAGGTGGTCGTCTGGGGGAGTCGTCGGCAGAGGATGGAGGCCGGGCGTGCTGCGGCGGCGGAGCAATGTATGCTCGGGTGGTCGGCTCGACTGAGGGGGAGAGTTGGCTCGGGTCGAGGATGGAGTTGCTGGTGGAGGCTGCCGGCGGCCAGACGGCGGGTGGCGGTGGCCGAGGGTAGGGGAGTGGTTGGCGAGGGTGGTCGGGTCGGTTGGGGGGTCGCCGGAGACGGTGGCCGGCCGGGATAGGGCGGCGGGTAGCTCGGGCAGGGGTAGGGCTGAGGGTGTAGGTTTTAGGAACTAGGTTTTTGTTTGTGTTTTGGGTTTTGTGTAGATTTCTAGGTTTGGGTGCCCATTAAATGTGATGTAGCTTGATGTATAAGTAGGAGAGAGAGTGGGGGGGGGGCTGCCTTGGGGTTAGGGTCGGCTGTGTAAAATGTTTGGGGTGTTGGGGAGGCTCCATCATGATGGGTGGAGGGCTAGGAATGACCCATTTCAAATGTAGGGTGGATATACAACCAATTAAAATTGTGTAGGTACATAAAATAGGGGGGAAAATAAATGCATACGGTTTAGGCATGACATTCTTTTCTCCATGATGGTTTGGGCCAATGAGAGGGGGACACCACATTGCAATTTTGCAATTAGGCCCCTGAACAATTTGGTATTTGCACAATAGCTAAAATTGGGGATTTAATGCAAACAAACACCATGTTTGGTGTTCCTCATTGGGCTAGGATGGTGTATAGTGTTTTGTATGAGACTTGTGGGTGTGTGGATGGGTTTGGGTTGGAGTTGGGTCTAATTCAAATGAGGTCAGGTCTCCACATTAATTAATTCATAATTTATGCACTAGGTGTTATTTAATTAATTATAAATAACCGGGGGGTCAGAATTGGGTTGGACAAGGGTCATTAGTGTAGTAGGCTCAGTGTACATTAATGTCATGATCTGGGTTGGTCAAATCGGATCTAGATCGGGTCTCAATTTTGATTGGAACGGACAACGAACGTAATTACGCAAATTAATTAATTTGCGTACGGACGTTTGTAACGACTTTCGTGCGACTAAAATTTGGCACAAAAATCCATATCCGGGGGTTGCTCAAGGTTCATTATGATAGGTTAGTATGTCTAGGCCAGGCATGTGGAAATTGTTTCAGGGTAACTGCTAGTGTAGGGTCCTAAATATAGGGACAAGGGTAAGGTGTCTTAACTAACAAACATTGCACAATTATTTAATACTAAATAATAAATTCTAATTAGGACCAAAACCCTAATCATGCTATCTAAATTAATTAAAAAAAAATAAAAAAAAAATTTTGGTCTAGGGGGTTTACAGGTGACACCACTTGAGGTAGTTAACCTCGACTGTGAGCCATGTCACAGTGGCGTAGCACCTCACGGAAGTGCAAGGCTTCATACTGGGATGTAGTACAACACTACTACGAGGCTAGTGACCTTATGCTACTATGGGTGACACCACTTGAGGTAGTTAACCTTGGCTACGAGCCATGTCATAGCGGCATAGCACCGCACGGAAGCACAATAATTCATGCTGAAAAATATTAAACTCTCGTAAAATGGAAATCTCCTAAGTGTATGGACAGAGATACAGGCCGTCTCTTGAGGGTAAACTTGTAGACACCCAAGATATATACACTGAAACCAGGTCAGCACAGGGCCTTTAATGTGTGACCGGAGCCACAGCTGATATCATTGTGCGAGTGAAAAGAATAGCAGCTACGGTTCAGAATTCAAGGCATAGTACATTCTTGTATCGTACTGTTGTTTGACCTATGCAGAAAGATTCAAGTCGTGGGTGATATTTATCCTAATGCATGATGGGTAGTCACTGTGAGGAACGCTCGACCATATATTGTGATATATGTATGAGATTGTTAGTATTTTTTTACTTTAATTTGGGAGTTTTAGTCCCACATTGGAAAACCACCAATGTATATATCTCAATATATAACTTTACTTAGTATTGGTATATGCACATAGGGTGGTGGCCCATATGGGTTGACTTTCCTAGAGGGATTAAGTGTGAACCCCATTATGACAATCTTTATTTTGTTACCACATTTGGAAAGTTTTCCATAGGAGCTAATCTCCGGACTCGGACTCCAACTCAAGGGCAGAAAGTGGCGCTTTGTTGGCGCACTTAGAATGTTAGCATAGTCAACATCGTCGCAAGGCGCTAGTGCGTTCCTTTTATGTGCGGGTTATATGCACGATTGCTTGCTCGGATGCATGCTTCGTGGAGCCATGCGGCCAGGGGCCATGCGGTCAGGTGTGCATGCAGCCCGGTACCCATGCGGCCAGAAGTGCTAGGTGCGCATGCTGCCCGGTGCGCATGCGGACAGGAGCACATACGGCCAGGGGCCATGCGGTCTGGGGCGCATACGGCCAGGTGCCCATGTGGCTCGGTGCGCATGTGGCCAGGAGCCCATGCGGCCAGGCGCTATGTGGCCAGCAAGTTAGCTTGAGCTAGTCAAGTGTGGAGGGGTCAGGGACTGTTGTTGGCGTCTCGTAGCTCTCTGTGCCATGCGACTGTAGTTTTTGGCGCCTGATGGCGCTGTCTGTTCTGTGGAGTACAGCGGCGCAAGCGGCTCATACGGCCTAATTTTTTCGTCAGGCCGCATAGAAGCTGAAATCCTCTTTAAATAGAGGCTCTTCTCTTTTATTTAGAGGGTTAAAAATTTTGAGAGAGAGGGAGAAAAAAACCGAGAGCACCAGCAGGACCAATGATAGTTTTTAGCATCATTCCAAAAGAATCTTTCGAGTGATCCGAAGGTGCCCAAGAGCATTCCAGAAGTTCTCGTGTGAACTTGCTGGATCCTGGGGGCAGATCGTTGTATAACGCGAATCTTGCCTTGAGCTCTGGTGGTTTTGATCACCCTAGCAAGATCCCCTTCTATGTATTTCAGTTCTTGTTCTCATTCATCTCGGTGTAGCATCTGCGAACGTAAAGAGAAAAATAATTTTCTGATTCATGTTATATTTGCATTTTCTTTGGGTTGTCAGTTTTCTTGTTTAGTGCTTCTGTGGGGTTGCGTGTCACTGTAGAGGAACTCTTGTATGAATCTCAGTGCACCAACTTCTCTTCTGGAGTTTGTAGAGACGAACTCTTGTGTGAGTCTCTACTTTGTGGCTACCTCTTCTTCTTTGATCCGACTTCGGGACTAACAATTTTTTTATATTTTATTTTCTACAATTTTTTTTTATAAACAAATTTTTTGTATTTTTTTTTGTGAGTCGTAAAGAATGATATATCACAGCTACTAAAAATAGCTGACAAATGGAGGCACAAATTTATTTATTAACAAATTTTGTATAGCCAACATGAGTTAACCGTTATATCAAGATTTAAATGCTAATTTTTGAATGTTTCTAGAATTCTAAATCTAATTAACCTTTTTTTATTTATACGAGTTCAAGTTATATTTTTTTAATTATTAAACAAGGAAAGAAAGACACTAATAGAAAATTATTTGAATTTTATATTATGTATTCACGAAAAAAGGTAGATCCAAGTAGGGTTGAGCATTTGGTTCATTTGGTCCAAAATCGAACCGAATAAGCAAAATCGAATTCGGTCGAAAATCGAATAAACAAAACTGAAACCGAACCGAAATGGCCCATAACCGAACCAAACCAAACCGAATTAAATCGGTTCAATTTTTTGTTTATTTGATTTTTCGGTTTTTCTTTTGTTAATATATATATATATATATATATATATATATATATATATATATATATATATATATATATATATATATATATAAATTAAATTTAGTATATACCTATATATATATTAATACCTATTAATATCTCATTCGATTTTTGGTTTTGGACTGAAACTGGAATCCAAAACCGAAACCGAAATCGAAACCGAATGCGAATAAGAAAATTTAGTATTTTCAAAACCAAAATCGAACCAATTTTTTTTTTAAACCGAACCGAATATCTAAATCGGTTAAGTTCGAATCAATTTTCGGTCAAAAACCGAATAATGCTCACCCTTAGATTCAAGTCCACTCCAGATGAAAACTTGGGCCGCTACTTTTTTATGTTCATATCCTTAAGTATATCCAAATTTAAAACCTTTTGATATACCTTTTTCGTCTTCTTTTTGTTGATTCGGTTTCCAAAATACCACTCACATCCAATCTCTTTGGATTTCATGTTTGGAATTTAGACTCATACCCAACCCATAGGTCTTGATTTCATATGTGGATTGGACCTAGTTGGTTGAGATCTTTGGTATAGGAAGGTCAAGTTCTTCGGAGTTCAACATTAAGTTTTATTTGGTAGGAAGGTTGAAAAAGTGGAAGAAATAAAAAGACTAGTAATTTTCATCCATGAGGAAGGTAAACAACATTTCTTTTCTTTTTGTTTGGTACAAGTGTCAAAAAATAGAAGAGATGTATTTTTTTTTATTTAGTACGAAAGAAAAAATAGAAGAACGAAAAATAAAATATAGACTTTACCCATTATATCACCACTAAAAGTACTTATTTACAGTTTAACTTCATTAAATAATTAAATAATATAAAATTTTAGGGATTTAATTGTAAATAAGGTTTTTTTTTTTATACTTTTTCTTCCAAATTTTTTTTCCATTTTTTTAGGGATTTGATTTCGAGAAAAGTACACCTCAATCAGAGGCGGAAGCAGTAATTTAAAAGAAGGATGTCAACCTCAAATGTAAAAAAAGTTTAAAATTTTGTTAAATAAAGTTAGCTACATCACAATTTTGTTAAAAACAAAAATTATTGAAGAAAAAATAAAACCTGATGCAATATGTATTTAGAAATTAGAAATTAAAAATTTCGGAGGAAACAAAATATAAAACTGATGAAGAAAAATTAATAAATATTTTAACAAATGTTTAACAAATGTGAAGCTCGTGTCTTTTCCTCTGTAAACAAGAGGAGAAAAATAAATATTTTAATAAATATTTCTACTATAAATATAAAAATATTTTTACTTCTTTAAAAAAATAACTAGCATATATTTTTATTACGAGTAAAATAATTAAAATTTTGATGTCTCCGATATAAGTAATATAATTTTGATTAAATAGGAAAAATACATCTTAAAATTTTAAATATTGATACAAAAGAATGGAAACATTTTCTAATTTTTAAAATAAGGGAGTGGATGTTATTTTTTATATTTGTAACGACAGCATTTGTTAAAGTACTCTAAAAAATAAATTTAATAAGCACAGCGACACCACTGACGTGTGCTCTGATCGAGAAGCCAACTTTTTTTAATTCCACCAGCGTTATTTTCCAATTAAAATTCCAAACTGAAGCTTTTACTCTCTCTCTCTTCAATTATTGTAGCCTTTGATCAACAAAACATTGAGCACTTATTTTAGAATCTCTCTCTCCATCACAACGTCTCTATGGAAATCGTGAGCAAATTCATCCAACCCTTGATGTCTTGCATTGGTAAATAATCCTCTCCCTCTCTGTGTGTTCACTACTGATATTTTTGATATGAAATGATGAGAACAAGTTAAAGAAGCCTCTCTCTCTCTCTCTCTCTCTCTCTTTTATGTTAATCAAGTTCATCTGCTCAAACTTGAAGTAAACTTCTCTAGACACACATGTACAGACCGACAAAAATTAAAAATTAGACATGTCCAATTTCTCCAGTCTCTTTGCCGGAAAGTTTCTTCATGTTTAAATTTTTCCAACCATGTTATTTTTCAGTAAAATTTATGGTTATAACAAATTTTCTGTAAATTTAATAGCAGATGAGGAAAGGAAGCACCCACCTAATCTAATAGCTTTCTTGGAAAAAGAAGAAGAAGCTACTTTAGTTTTAATTAACTTTTACAAGTTTGATTAGTTTTAGCTACTTGTATTGGATGATTTGTGCATTGGATCATGGCTAAAGCACAGAACTGTGTTGTATTGGTAGGTAGATGAAACAATCAATGGCCTCTGAATATGAGAGAATAGAACCTAAAACGTAGTTGATTTTGGCTAAATTTATTGTATCGATAATATTTTTATATTAATTAATTATATCGATAAAAGTTTTGAAAATTTTGAAATTCTGATACATATTGCCATTCCAGTGGTAAAAAATCAGTATATAATTTTTAAATTAAAACATGTCCAACAGATGCACATATTTTCGCCAACTCAGTTGGCAAAAATTCAGCAGGCTGACGTGACATGTAACAAACAATATATTTGTTCAAGTTTTCGCCAACTGAGTTGGCTAAAATTTTGCTGAATTTTTTTTGTTTTGATTTGTTTTGGTTTGATTTTTTTCTTTTGGGATAGTTGGATTTGATTTTTTTTTGGTTACTTTTAGTGTTGGTTTTTTTCAGGTTACTTATCAACTTTTATTTTTATTTTGTAATGTTCATATTTTAACGTTCATATTGTAACATTAATATTTTGACAACGGCTTTTTTTTCAGAAAATTTATTGTACCGATAATATTTTTATATTAATTAACTACAACCGATAAAAGTTTTAAAAATTTTGAAATCCTAACAAATATTCAAAATTTAAAACATATATCTATGAGAAAATCATAATTAAAATAGATATCATAATTTAACAAATAACCAACAAATAAAAAACCAACAAAAAACCCCTAAAAAAACAAACCAAAAAAAAAAAACCCAAAAAAATCCATTTGTCATATTTTAGCCATCTCGGATAGCTAAAATTTGACAAATATAAAAAAATATATATATATTTTTTTTATATTTTCACCATCTGGGATGGCGAAAATTTGACAAAATATAAAAAATATATTTTGTATGCCACGTCGCTGAATTTTTGCTACGTCAACAAATATATATTTTTTGCATGTCATGTCAGCCTGCTGAATTTTCGCTAACTGAGTTGGCGAAAATATGCGCATCTGTTGGGCGGGTTTCAATTTAAAAATAATTTGCTAGTTTTTCGCCATCTGGGATGGCGATATGTATCGGGATTTAAAAAAATTTAAAACTTTTATCTGTGTAGTTAATTAATATAAAAATATTATCAGTACAGTAAATTTTCTGTTTTTTTTTTTTTATATCTTTATGAAAATGCTGAGAACAAGTAAAAGAAGTCTCTCACTTTTTATGTTAATCCAGTTCATTTGTTCTTTATGAAAACGCATATATATATATGATCTCTTGCCAAATTCTAAAAATTGAATTCCAACTTTAGAAGTATATATTTCTGTATGTACATTTGCTATGTCGAGTGATCTATTGTACATGTGAGCTGATCCACTTTTGCCTTAATTTGCTCTACAATTAACACTTGTCCATCATCACTTGTTTTACGTAGGTCCTCCCGTGATCCGGCAGTTTGGTTACCTATTCAACGCAGAAGAAAATGTGGAAGAATTAACGAGACGTGCCGGAAGTCTAGAAGCCATGAAGAAGGATATTCAAGACCAACTTGCTGGCGAGGAAAGACTTGGGAAGCAGCCTACCGAGGAAGTCAAATTGTGGATCAAGAATGTCGTAGACCTCAGTCTTGAAGTAACAGCAGTCCAGAGAGACTACGAGCAAAGCGGCCGATGTGGTTGTCGCTTACCAAATTGTTGGTCAAGCTATTATAAGATCGGCAGGAAGGCATCCAAATTACTGATGAAGTTGACTGCTCTACAGACACCTCCGGCATTAATGACAATCGATGCACCTCCGCCATCTGTTGTTCAACAGATGTCTAGCGCATCGAATGTGGTAGGAGATATGATCCACTCAAATAAGGAGAAGATATGCGGATACCTCAAAGAAGAAACAGATGGAGTCATCGGAATACTGGGGATGGGTGGTGTTGGCAAGACCACCCTCTTGGAAGCCATTAATGACAACTTCCTCAGCAATAATGGTAACTCGGTGACCAACAATAACTTATTTGATCATGTCATATTTATTGTAGTCTCCAAAGAATATAAACTTGAAAATCTTCAAAAGATGATTGTCAAGAAGCTAGGTCTTCGTTCAAGTGAGGATTTAGTTTCACAAGCACAAATCATCTCTGAATACCTGAAAGAGAAGAACTTTTTGCTCCTCTTGGACGACATATGGGAAGTTGTGCAACTCAAAGACCTCGGAATTCTTCCATATCCTTGCCAAACGGGGAGTAGCAGCATAAGTGGAAGAAGATTTAGACGCAAAGTGGTATTTACCACACGGTCTTTGCAGATTTGTACCGGTATGAAATATCACAAAAAAATTGAAGTGAAGTGTTTGGAGGAAGTCGAAGCGTGGGATCTTTTCAAGGAGAACGTTGGTGAACACATAATCAATCTTCCAGACATAAGGAGCCGTGCAGAAGAAGTGATCAAGGAGTGTGGCGGTCTACCTCTTGCTCTTGTTGTCATCGGACGAGCGATGGCCACGAAAGAAAGGCCAGGAGAGTGGGACTATGCTCTCACACAGCTGAGGAAGTCACAACCTAGCAATATCCCAGGTATGGAGAATGAGGAGAAATATTTTCTGCGGTTGAAGTTCAGTTATGATAGCTTGCAAGATGATAAAATGAGAAAGTGTTTCTTGTGTTGCTCTTTGTGGCCGGAAGATTCTAGAATTATAAAAGAGGGGCTAATAATGTGTTGGATGGGACTTGGTTTGATTGATGGTTTTGAGGACATCAAAGAAGCTTATGACGAAGGAGATTCTCTAATCGGAAGCCTTATTGTAGCAAGTTTGTTGCAGCCTGTTCAAGGCGATGCTGATTTTATTAAAGTGCATGACGTAATCCGCAATTTAGCGTTATGGATAGCATGTGATAGTGGGACGAACAGAAACAAATGGCTAGTGAAAGCAGGAGCTGGACTACAAGAGGTACCAAGAGAAGTGGTTCACAACTGGAAAGCAGCAGAACGGATTTCACTAATGAAAAATTATATAAAAGACTTGCCCCCTCGTCTTCTTACTTGTCATAATCTTTCGACTTTACTGCTACAAAATAATTCGTTTACTTTGATCCCAGAAGGCTTTTTCACTTGCATGCTAAATCTTACTTATTTGGATCTCTCCAATAATCGGATCGAGGAGATTCCCAAAGAAATTTGTCGTTTGGTCCAACTAAGATACCTCAATCTGTCAAATACAGCCATCTTGTCATTGCCAGAAGAATTGGGACAACTGATAAACTTGAAGTACCTGCTTGTCCGACATACAAATATAGGTGGAGAAGTAATTAGGGGAATAATTGGAAGACTTGAGAAACTGGTGTATCTAGATCTATATCCTGATGGGTCTGTAGAGACCGATGAGTTGGTACGTTTACATTTGTTGAGAGGTATTGGAATGAAGATCACGTCAGAACATGCTCTTCAACAACAGCTCTGGCGCATGCCCATACTGTACCTGAATATAGAAGACTACATGGAGGGAGATTCATCAACCACATCCATCTATCTCCATCATCTGCTAAGCCTCCAGAAGTTGAGGTTTACTAAATGCCTTAGCATAAGGGAACTTGTTATGGATGTTGACGTTCATTTTCCAAGACTTGAGTCGCTACAGCTAAGCGAACTTGAAAACTTGACGGAGATAGTATGGAGGAGGAGTGTAGTGCCCCCCAGCGAGTGCTTTCAGAGGCTACGAATTCTAAGTATTTCGACATGCCATGGATTGAAAGATATTACGTGGGTTTTGCATCTCCCCTGCCTTGAGGAATTAAGTCTGGATGAATGTAATGGAATGGAGCAGTTGGTGGTCATCGGCGGAGGAGGGGAAGAAGAAAGGGAATTAGAAGTAACAAAGCCAACATTCCCAAGGCTTAGACAGTTGCATTTGTGTGATCTACCCAAGTTAGCGATGATATGTGACAACCATGCTGCTGCTGCTGCTGTCAATTTCCCTTCTCTGGAAAATTTTTACGTAGCCAGTTGCAATGGATTGAAAGATATTACGTGGGTTTTGTATCTCCCCTGCCTTGAGGAATTAATTTTGATTGAATGTAATGGAATGGAGCAGTTGGTGGTCATCGGCGGAGGAGGGGAAGATGTAAACCCCCAGAAAATTTCCAAATTATTAAATCTTGGATTTTTCCCAATTTTCTGGAATTTTCTGTGAATTTTCTGTAATTAAAATCAAGGCTTTTAATTAATAAATGATTTTTTAATTGGCAATAAATAATATTAAAATATCATGAAAATAACATTTTTGGGTGTAAAATAGAAAATTGGACTTAGGGTAATTTTTCTGGATTTTTCTGGGTCTCAGACCTATTTTTAAATGCCTAAAAACTAATTTTCTAATTAATTAATTATTTAACTAATTAATTATCTATTATTATTATTAATTATTATTTATTAATTTATTTTTATTTTATTTTTCTTTTCGGGCCGGCCCATTGGGCCGCGGCCCAGCCCGCTACCCAGCCCAGACCCGCTCGTATCGGGTCGGGTCGGGTCAGCCAACCCGACCCGCCCGCAACCACCCGACCCGCCGGCGACCCCGTCCCCCCACGATCCCCGAAACCCCCGGCCGCCTCCGCGCGCAGCGCCGCCCCCCGCGCGCTGCGCCGCTCCCCGCGGCCCACGTCCCCCTCGCCCCCGCCTTGGCCGGCCCCCGCAACCGCCTACCCTCCCTATTTAAACCCCTGCTGCCGGCCGTCTCCCCCACTCCCTCGCACCACCCTAGCCACCCGCCGCTCCGCCGCAGCCCACCACCCTAGCCGTCCCCTCCTCGCCGTCGACCCGCAGAGCCCCTCCGCCGCCTGTCTCCTCCGTCCCCCGATTTCTCCGGCGGCCCCCGACGCAAACAGCAGCAGCAGCAGCGACTCGAGCGGCTCCCCGCGCCGCCTCCGGCCGCCCTGAGCCGCCGCCGACGCGCCCCCAGCCTCGCCGCGCCGTCCTCCGCCGTTTGCCCCGAGCCCGGCCGCCCAGCAGCCGCCCTCCGCCGGATTCCGACGAGGAATCCCTAACCCTAATTCGCTGTGTCCGACACAGGACACAGTGTCCTGTGTCGTGTCGGACACGATCTCGACCCTGATTTTCGGGTCCCCTTCAGGTATGTGTAACTTTCGCCTCGTAGCTCCTTTTTCGATTCTGCAAATTGCGTTGTGAAGCCTGTATGACCCTCTCGGTGTCCGGACAAACGGTTCGGGACATCGCGTCCTGTGGTGATCGCACACCGCGATCCAAAACCAGGAAAAAACCAGACCATGTTTCACCCCGTTCGACGGGCGATTTTGTGTTCGGCTCATCGGAATCCAAATCTGGAAGTTCCGTTGGGTTCGTATCAGCATTCCTGACCCGTTGACACTAAGTTTGTTGTATTTAGAGACCTTTGACCGGACACGTCTTTCGGTGCAAAGCGGGCCCAACGGCGGACCCCGTTTTGACCCGAAACTGCCGTTTTTGCCCTTGGCTCCAAATTGGACCCAAGGACAGGCGTTTCTAGCTATTTGACATCTTCTGAGCATGATGGTAATGTCTATTTCAGCTTTTGGACTCATCTGTGGAAATTTCTCCCAAGAACCTAATTAATCAGATCCAAACAACAGGCAAGTACCTGCACTTCAAGTTAAACTTTATATATTGTGATAATTTAATTCCCTGTCTTACATGTACCCTTGATGATTACTTCTAGAGTTAGAAATGCTGGATTTCATGTCTTGAATATTGGAGTTCATGTCTTGTTTTTCATGTCGGGTGGGAGAATACCTAGAAGGCATGTAGTTTACCCTTTCCCCTGTCGTGACTGCTAGCTTTTGGTACACGACTGTACCATCAGCCTGATACTCGATTATTCCTGACTGCTAGCCGCCTATGGCGTGCCTGATTAGCCTTATAAACCCCTACATGCCAACTAAGTATTCTAAATACAAAAACAAGTTCACACAGCTAGTTTCTAGATCTTGTTGCATTTCTTGTAGACTGTTGTAGTTTCATTTCCTGTCTCATTTATTTCAGTATTCTCGTATTTCCTGTTTATAAGCATTAACTCTGAAATATTGATAATCTTTATGCAACTTTCTCAAAATGATGCTCTAATTAATTGTCATAATTATTTAGTTTAACCTTGTTGTGCACTGTGTACTTTGCTCCTTTCCTGACTGGATCTGTTGATTTAGGCGATGATGAGGACCTTGCCCCTACTTATTATGGTCCATATGAGGGTACCGATGATACCTATGAAGAACCAGAACCCACCCAGGAGACCCCTGCTGCTGAGTAGCTAGTTTTAGCTATCTTCTATTCTGTTTTCTATCTTATTTAATCGGGTTTGTCCCCGATTTCATTTGAAATTTCTGTATTAAACATTTGAATTGCTGTCACATTTATTTCAGTTTGCAAATCATAAATTTTATTCTCATTATTATCTTGCCTATGTTAAATGTGAATGAGTTAGTTTAGTTTAGATGGTTTGACCTAGACAGCGTACTACCGCCGACTCTGCGGCGTAGGCTGGACGTACCCACGTACTCGTGCCCGAACTTCCGGGTGCGGGTCGTGACACGTTTTTATGGTGGCCCATGCAGGTCCTATCCTTAAATAGGGTAATACCCTAGGACAGGGTATGGAATGACATTGAGGATTTTAGGAAAAGCTCATTCACAGTATAGGGTTCTTATTTCAATTCCTGATATCATTATTGCTCAATTTTCCTATCGCCTTTGATTTCCAAGTATTCTATTCTGATTCTTCCTATCCCTTAATCTTTCAGAATGGTCCAGACCAGGAATACAGTGGGAGGCACATCAGAACCAGCTGAGCAGAATGTGCCAGAGACCCTTGCACTCCCGCCGCCTCCATCTGTTCCGGCAGTTACTCTAGATGGAGCACAGCTGCTTGGAGTGTTCCAGGGATTGGTGGAATCCCAGAAGGAACAAACTGCACTTCTGCGGACCAGCCTCTCAGAAGCTATTAAGTCCCAGGAGTCGCCACTCAAGAGGCCAGGAAGTGCTAAAGACTTCAAGAACCTTAGGCCTCTGGAATTTTATGGAACTGAGGGCATTCTCTACGCTGATGAGTGGATAGAGAATGTCGAGAGACTCCTGAAGACTGCCCGGGTTCCCGATGACCTCAAAGTGGAGTCCGCCAGCTTGCAACTGTTCGACATTGCTCGAACCTGGTTCAGAGATGAACCCCAACTATCTGCTCCCGACGTCACCTGGGAGGACTTCAAGAGGCTATTCAAGGAGAAATTTTATCCCGAAGTGGCTCGGGAAGCTCTCGAAAGCCAATTCGAGAGACTGGAACAAGGTAACATGACTGTTGATGAATATACTGCTGAATTTAGCAGGTTAAGCCACTTTGCGGAGTACATGGTTCGTACCCCGGAGGATAGAGCCCGAAGATTCAAGAAGGGGCTATCTCCGGATATCCGCCTTGCTGTCACCACCAGTCGAGCTCGCACCTATGAGGAGATCTTGAGCGTGGCTCAAGGCGTCGAGAGAGACATGGGGCACAAACTGAAACGAGAAAGAGATACCGGAAATGCGGGACCCAACAAACGCCCTTTTCAACAACAGCAACAACAACAACAACAGCAGAGGGCCCCGCAGCAAAATCAGCGTCCTCCCCCTCGAGCTCCAGCACCCCAACCCCAGGCTCAAAGACAGAACCAACAAGCTGCCCCTTGTGGATATTGCCAAAAACCAGGTCATACTTGGCAAGTCTGCAGGAAGAGGCTAGGTGCCTGCCTCTACTGCGGCTCAGCAGCGCATCAGATGAGGGACTGTCCAGCTGCTCAAGAACGCCCAGCTGCACCAAAGGTTCCAGCCCAGACCAGGGCCCCAGCAGTACAACAAAGGGGACACCCGCTTCCAACACAACAGCAACGCTTTGCTCAGCACCAGCAGCAACAGAGGGGTGCACCGCAGCAAGGCCGTGCTTATGCAATGACTCTGGAAGAAGCTGAGGCCACAGCAGACGTCATCACAGGTTCCGTGCTTATAAATTCAATACCAGCTATTACTTTATTTGACTCTGGAGCTTCTCATTCATTCATGTCAGTAGATTTCCTTATGAAGCATAACTTAAGCACTAAACCCCTTAGGAATTGTTATAAGATCATTACCGGTGGAGGAATCATCCCGGTTAGTGATGCCTGTAACAATTGTCCTATTACATTATGTGGAAGAGAACTGTATGCTAGACTACTTGTAATGCCAGTGCCCAGTTTTGACATTATACTGGGTATGGATTGGTTAAGTCAACATCATGCCACAATAGACTGTCACAGAGGCAGTGTAATCTTCAGACCCCCTGGCAAGCCAGAATTTGAATTTGCTAGAGGTTCTAGGGAAATGGGTAATAACATAATTTGTGGGGCCCTAGTAACAGAAGAACTGCCACCTATCATCTCGGAATACCTAGATGTCTTCCCTGAGGATCTCCCAGGCTTACCCCCAGACCGAGAAGTTGAATTCTCCATTGACTTAGTGCCAGGAGCAGCACCAGTATCTCAGAATCCCTACAGAATTAACAAGAAGGAGATAATAGAACTAAATGAACAAATCAAAGAGCTAGAAGACAAAGGGTTCATTAGGTCTAGTGTCTCACCCTGGGGAGCCCCAATACTATTTGTGCCCAAGAAGTACGGAACATCCAGAATGTGTATTGACTATAGGGCTTTGAATGCCTTAACCATTAAGAATAAGTATCCCCTGCCCAGGATAGATGACTTATTTGATCAGTTGAGTGGAGCTCGGGTGTTTTCAAAGATTGATTTGAGGTCTGGTTACCACCAAGTAAGGGTAAGGAAAGAAGACATCCCTAAAACTGCTTTCAATACCCGGAACGGACATTACGAATTCTTAGTGATGCCGTTCGGGTTGACGAATGCTCCAGCAGTTTTTATGAATTTAATGAACAGAGTGTTTCAGCCATACCTAGACAAATTTGTAGTGGTCTTCATTGATGATATTTTGATCTACTCCAAGACCCCCGAAGAACATGAAGAACATTTGAGGTTAGCATTGGAGACTTTGAGGAAGGAAAAACTTTATGGAAAATTATCTAAATGTGAATTCTTCCTAGACAAAGTAGAATTCTTGGGACATGTTGTGACTGGGGATGGAATAGCAGTCGATCCTAAGAAGATAGCTGCAGTAGAATCCTGGCCCACTCCAGACTCTGTAGCAGAGATTAGAAGCTTCCTGGGACTAGCTGGCTACTATCGGAAGTTTGTGAAGGACTTTGCTAGGATTGCTGAACCCATGACAAAGTTAACAAGGAAGGATGAAGAGTTTACCTGGACTGATGAATGTCAGCATGCTTTTGAGGAATTGAAGAAAAGGCTAACTTCTGCCCCTATTCTTACCTTACCTTCTGGAACCGGAGGTTTCGCTATTTATAGTGATGCTTCTGGAAAAGGTCTAGGTTGTGTATTGGAGCAGAATAAGAAAGTAATAGCATATGCCTCTAGACAGCTTCGACCACATGAAAAGAATTATCCAACCCACGATTTAGAATTGGCAGCTGTCATTTTTGCTCTTAAATTATGGAAACATTACCTTTATGGAGAAAGGGTGGAAATATTTACAGATCACAAAAGTCTAAAATACATCTTCACCCAGAAAGAGCTGAACATGAGGCAAAGAAGGTGGCTGGAACTAATGAAAGATTTTGATATCAACCTTCAATATCATCCTGGAAAGGCCAATGTGGTTGCTGATGCTCTAAGCAGGTATCCTATGGCGATGCACTTGACTTTGAACCGGCACTTGCTCGAGGACCTGGAAAGTCTGGGTATTGAGGTAATTATCCCAGGAAAAGAGGGCCAAATGATGAACTTGCAGATTCAGTCTACTTTAATAGACAAAATCAAGGAGACTCAGTTTCAAGACGAAGGCCTGCGAAGCCTTCGAGGTCAAGTGCAAGCTGGATTAGTAGAAGATTTCAGAATTCATGTAGATGGATCACTGAGGCATGGCGATAGATTATGTGTACCTCAAGGAGACATAAGGGAAGAAATTATGCAAGAGGCGCACAGATCGCAATACTCCATACATCCAGGAGCCAACAAGATGTACAAGGACCTGAGGACGCATGTTTGGTGGCATGGCATGAAGAGAGAAGTATCCAGGTTCGTATCCCGCTGTTTAGTGTGCCAACAGGTTAAGGCTGAGAGACAAAGACCTGGAGGATTGCTTCAACCACTACCCATTCCGGAGTGGAAGTGGGAACATATCACAATGGATTTTGTTTCCGGACTTCCAAGGACACCTAGTGGAAAGGATGCAATCTGGGTGATAGTGGATAGGCTGACCAAGTCGGCACACTTTCTACCTTTCAAAGTGGGGCTATCTACAGAGAAGCTGGCAGATCTATATATCAGACATATTGTTAAGTTACATGGGGTTCCGGTAAGCATTGTCTCCGACCGAGACTCAAGGTTCACCTCTCACTTCTGGAAGAGCTTACAAGCCAGCTTGGGGACGCAACTCAAATTCAGCACAGCATACCATCCCCAAACCGATGGACAATCGGAACGTACAATCCAGACACTTGAAGATATGCTCCGTACATGTGTTCTGGATTTTGGAGGATCCTGGGAAGACTATTTACATCTGGTGGAGTTCTCTTATAATAACAGCTACCAAGCCAGTATCGAGATGACTCCATTTGAAGCCCTGTATGGCCGAAGATGTCGTACCCCGCTATCATGGGACGACGTTGGAGAGAGAGCCTTACTGGGACCAGAGATGGTGATCGACTCAGCTGAGAAGGTAAAACAGATAAGGGATAGACTTCGAGTGGCGCAAGACAGACAACGACATTGGGCAAATAGCCACCGAAGGCCCTTGGAATTTGAGGTAATTAAATTTATGAAATTCAAGTCAATTTAAACATTTTATTATGGAACTAAGACTTGATTATGACTCTATTTTAAGGTTGGAGAACTGGTGTTCTTGAAGATTTCCCCGACACGTGGCACCATTAGGTTCGGAAGGAGTGGAAAACTCAGCCCAAGATTTATTGGACCTTTTGGTATTCAGGAGAAAATCGGAGAAGTGGCATACCGCCTGGCATTGCCACCCTCTCTGGAAGGAGTCCATAACGTCTTCCACGTGTCGCAGCTGAGGAAGTATGTGTCAGACCCCAGCCACATTTTGGATCACTCAGAGCTCGAAGTAGGCCCAAGTTTGACTTACCAAGAGCAACCCGTGGAGATCCTGGATCGCTCGGAGAAAGTCCTACGGAACCAAGTTATCTCCCTGGTTCGTGTAGCTTGGAAGCACCATTCTCCCGGCGAATCCACCTGGGAGCGAGAAGACGAGATTAGAGAGCGATACCCCTATCTTTTTGAACCCTGAGGTATATTGTAATTTTCGGTTTTTTCTTTTCGTCCCATGTTACCCTTAAATTTCGAGGACGAAATTTTTGTAAGTTGGGTAGGTTGTAAACCCCCAGAAAATTTCCAAATTATTAAATCTTGGATTTTTCCCAATTTTCTGGAATTTTCTGTGAATTTTCTGTAATTAAAATCAAGGCTTTTAATTAATAAATGATTTTTTAATTGGCAATAAATAATATTAAAATATCATGAAAATAACATTTTTGGGTGTAAAATAGAAAATTGGACTTAGGGTAATTTTTCTGGATTTTTCTGGGTCTCAGACCTATTTTTAAATGCCTAAAAACTAATTTTCTAATTAATTAATTATTTAACTAATTAATTATCTATTATTATTATTAATTATTATTTATTAATTTATTTTTATTTTATTTTTCTTTTCGGGCCGGCCCATTGGGCCGCGGCCCAGCCCGCTACCCAGCCCAGACCCGCTCGTATCGGGTCGGGTCGGGTCAGCCAACCCGACCCGCCCGCAACCACCCGACCCGCCGGCGACCCCGTCCCCCCACGATCCCCGAAACCCCCGGCCGCCTCCGCGCGCAGCGCCGCCCCCCGCGCGCTGCGCCGCTCCCCGCGGCCCACGTCCCCCTCGCCCCCGCCTTGGCCGGCCCCCGCAACCGCCTACCCTCCCTATTTAAACCCCTGCTGCCGGCCGTCTCCCCCACTCCCTCGCACCACCCTAGCCACCCGCCGCTCCGCCGCAGCCCACCACCCTAGCCGTCCCCTCCTCGCCGTCGACCCGCAGAGCCCCTCCGCCGCCTGTCTCCTCCGTCCCCCGATTGCTCCGGCGGCCCCCGACGCAAACAGCAGCAGCAGCAGCGACTCGAGCGGCTCCCCGCGCCGCCTCCGGCCGCCCTGAGCCGCCGCCGACGCGCCCCCAGCCTCGCCGCGCCGTCCTCCGCCGTTTGCCCCGAGCCCGGCCGCCCAGCAGCCGCCCTCCGCCGGATTCCGACGAGGAATCCCTAACCCTAATTCGCTGTGTCCGACACAGGACACAGTGTCCTGTGTCGTGTCGGACACGATCTCGACCCTGATTTTCGGGTCCCCTTCAGGTATGTGTAACTTTCGCCTCGTAGCTCCTTTTTCGATTCTGCAAATTGCGTTGTGAAGCCTGTATGACCCTCTCGGTGTCCGGACAAACGGTTCGGGACATCGCGTCCTGTGGTGATCGCACACCGCGATCCAAAACCAGGAAAAAACCAGACCATGTTTCACCCCGTTCGACGGGCGATTTTGTGTTCGGCTCATCGGAATCCAAATCTGGAAGTTCCGTTGGGTTCGTATCAGCATTCCTGACCCGTTGACACTAAGTTTGTTGTATTTAGAGACCTTTGACCGGACACGTCTTTCGGTGCAAAGCGGGCCCAACGGCGGACCCCGTTTTGACCCGAAACTGCCGTTTTTGCCCTTGGCTCCAAATTGGACCCAAGGACAGGCGTTTCTAGCTATTTGACATCTTCTGAGCATGATGGTAATGTCTATTTCAGCTTTTGGACTCATCTGTGGAAATTTCTCCCAAGAACCTAATTAATCAGATCCAAACAACAGGCAAGTACCTGCACTTCAAGTTAAACTTTATATATTGTGATAATTTAATTCCCTGTCTTACATGTACCCTTGATGATTACTTCTAGAGTTAGAAATGCTGGATTTCATGTCTTGAATATTGGAGTTCATGTCTTGTTTTTCATGTCGGGTGGGAGAATACCTAGAAGGCATGTAGTTTACCCTTTCCCCTGTCGTGACTGCTAGCTTTTGGTACACGACTGTACCATCAGCCTGATACTCGATTATTCCTGACTGCTAGCCGCCTATGGCGTGCCTGATTAGCCTTATAAACCCCTACATGCCAACTAAGTATTCTAAATACAAAAACAAGTTCACACAGCTAGTTTCTAGATCTTGTTGCATTTCTTGTAGACTGTTGTAGTTTCATTTCCTGTCTCATTTATTTCAGTATTCTCGTATTTCCTGTTTATAAGCATTAACTCTGAAATATTGATAATCTTTATGCAACTTTCTCAAAATGATGCTCTAATTAATTGTCATAATTATTTAGTTTAACCTTGTTGTGCACTGTGTACTTTGCTCCTTTCCTGACTGGATCTGTTGATTTAGGCGATGATGAGGACCTTGCCCCTACTTATTATGGTCCATATGAGGGTACCGATGATACCTATGAAGAACCAGAACCCACCCAGGAGACCCCTGCTGCTGAGTAGCTAGTTTTAGCTATCTTCTATTCTGTTTTCTATCTTATTTAATCGGGTTTGTCCCCGATTTCATTTGAAATTTCTGTATTAAACATTTGAATTGCTGTCACATTTATTTCAGTTTGCAAATCATAAATTTTATTCTCATTATTATCTTGCCTATGTTAAATGTGAATGAGTTAGTTTAGTTTAGATGGTTTGACCTAGACAGCGTACTACCGCCGACTCTGCGGCGTAGGCTGGACGTACCCACGTACTCGTGCCCGAACTTCCGGGTGCGGGTCGTGACAGAAGAAGAAAGGGAATTAGAAGTAACAAAACCAACATTCCCAAGGCTTAGATGGTTGGATTTGTATGACCTACCCAAGTTAGCGATGATATGTGACAACCATGATGCTGTTGCTGCTGCTGTCAATTTTCCTTCTCTGGAAAGGCTTGTCGTGAGTAACTGCAAAGAGTTGAAGAGGCTCCCGTTCCATCCACAACTACTCAATAATAACAACTGTAGCAGATTGAGGGAGATTTATGGTGAGAGAGAGTGGTGGGAAGGTATTGAATGGGAAGACCAAAGTGCACAGTCCTCTCTACTTCAACCTTTTTTTCACGAAAGGAAGCAGTGATTATGATCTACCTTCCCCCTGCTCCTTGATGGTAATTCGCTTCTTGAAATCAATGATCGCCGAATAAATATTGCAAAGTAGTTTGAATCTTTATTTCACCTCCAGCTAGTTTAAATAAATATCATCACTTTTATTTTATTTCCTTTTCCTCTGTCAGATTGAAATTAATTCCACTATCATATCATAATTTATTGATATCTATTTTAAAATTTCCATCTTTATTTGATATGTTGTTTCAATCTCATAAATTTTTTTTAATCTCGTAATATTTATTGAAAAATTTGGATCAAATATGTTTGGATCAAATGTATTTGACTTTTGTTTTAATCTCTTAAATTTTATTTTCTTCTGAAACTCCACTAGATATCTTTTTGTGCATATTTTTTTATAATTTTCTGCTGAAATTAACTTGATCAGATAATATTTTTTTTATTTGTTGGGAAAATTAGGCTTTTCTTTCATCTTTTGGTCTTAATCCAAATTTAGTTGATGGAAAGTTTTTAAATTTTAGGTTTGATATATGTAGAGATTTATTGGAAACTGCCAATTTTTGTTTGATCTCGTGTTATCCAAATTTTGTTGTTGTATATCTAAGTAAATTTTGATTCCTGCAAATTTTTTTAATGTAATAATCGTTTATTTGTTAGGGTTTCCATTGGTAATGAACAATTTTGTTTTTTTTAAGGTTTTGGTTGGTAGATTTTGTACTATTAATATCTCCGATTAGGATTTCAACAAAGTTTTCCATTTTTTATCTTATTTTAGCTGATTGTCAAACATCCGACCATTAATTAAAATCCTAAAGTTTGCTATCTTTGTGGAGGTTTAGTATAATACTTATTGATTTTAGTCAATTTCTTACCTTTCCATTATTTTTGTTGATCTTGTGTTAACATGAACCGGTAAGGGTCACTAGCTTTTTGAAAATATTTGACCTTTTCCTTTTCTAGACTTACTGTTTAATATCATATCTAGTTGGAATTTCTATCAAAAGTAGGTAATTTACAGTTCGAATTTGGCTTCTTAGGGTTATGATTACTCGATCATATAATAATATATTCTCAACTTAGGGTTCCAATAAAGGCTCCGTATTAATTTTTGTCTGGGGATTGACTATACAAAATTCAGCTATGTATTGAATTTTTAGAACGTAATTTTAAGGGATAAATTCGGACTTTTTTTTTACTTTTTTTTGTGTGTGTAAATTTTAGCTTATGATTTGAAGTAACCGTTTTTGGATTAAATCTCTAATATTTTGTTATTATGTGGGATTTAATGTAACAGTTCTTGGTTTAATGTAACAATTAGGATTCAATCTTAGGATTTATATAGGAAAACAATGAAGATATAGTTTAATGTAAAATTATTGATTCTAGTCGATTTTTGACATTTTTGTTATTCTTTTGTTGATCTTGCTTCAGCTCGATTGTCTAGATTGTAAGCTTTCTGAGAAGATGATGGAGATCATGTCGCTGAGAAGATGATGGAGATCATGTTGGTTTCTAGAAGGAATGTTGTAATTGTTTGTTGGGTTACTTTTAGTAGTGCAAACTTGCTTTCTTTGATTGGAAATGTCGCTTTTATATTCATCATATACATAATTTGTTCTGTTTATGAAGGTTTCTATTGTGTAAAAGTATGTCAGAATTATTATTTAGATTACTCTTCTACATTGTAGCAAATGTCTAATGCAAAGATTGAAGTGTGCATCTATCACCTTCTCTAAGGGTCTATTAGATTGTGAGAATTTGTAGTTCTTTATTAGATTGTGAGAATTTATGGCAATATTTGATTGTAGGGTGAACATATATTCTAATTTTGGTGGATGAACAAAAATTGACTCATTTGTTTAAAGTAATGGTAATCAGTGTATTTCATTAATTGTTTTATGGAGAGAGGAGCTATTTTTTAGCTCTTCTATGCCAATGACGGAAAAAGTAAAGATAATCAGTGTATTTTCGTCGTAGCATTTCTTGTGTGTTCTTTTTGTGGTTGTTTGGCTAGCTCTAATAGTATTGTAATATTTTTTGTTAGTGGTGGGCCAACAATTATGTTTACTATCTATTGCATGTTTTAATTGTACTAGTTAATTCATGTTTTAATTTGCACCACTCAGGAAAGCTGAAACCAACATTCTTCCGAACTTGGCCTCAGATGAACATTGGCATGCTCCTCCGCCGAACACAGCATGGCAGGAGCAGCAGTTCTTCGGAACGAGTACGGGAGCATTCTGAATGCGACTTTACTGCAAAATTCTGAAGAACTGTTCTCAACCATAACAACGGTTCTTTGTTTTAAGTATGCTCCAAGGAATGCTAATGTAGTAGCACACTCCTTGGCAGCATACTCTCTGCAACAAAATGTAATATCTTCAGTATGTTCATATAAAGAACAGCCCCAATGTATTAGTCCTCATATCGGTCATGATATGAGCTTCATATCAACAGTTTCTTAATCAAGTCCTTTCTATTTGGCAAAAAATAGTTTTTTAATTCTTTTGTTACATTTTTGACAACTAAGATGGCAAAATTTTGGCTTTGCTCAATTTTTACTATCTGAGTTGGCAAAAATTTGCGTATGATTTTTTTTTTTTGGTTTTTTTTTTTGGTTTGTTTTTTAGGGATTTTTTTGTTGTTTTTTTTTTTTGGGATAGTGAGTATGGTTTTTTTTTTTTTTTTTTTTTGGGCACTTCTATGCCCAATGGACTTTTATTTTTTTTGTAACGTTGGAGGGGAGGGTGGGGCCGGGTGGGACCCATATGTAGGGGAGGGGGGGGGGTGGGGTTGGTGGGGAGAGGTTGTAAGAAGGTTGTAAACATTTGATAGTAAACTTAGCATTATGGTCATTTAAAGTTTCTACCATAATCGAAATTTAAATCGATCTGAGTACGATTAATAAATTATTTATAAATAGATAATTTTGTCGTTAAAAACTAAAATATATATTTTTGTCTCATTTTTAGTTATCTTCACACTAATATATTGTACGATAAAATTTGAGGATCCGGAGACTAATTTTTACTCGTTAACATCGAAATACCGAAAGAAAATTCGAAAATAAAGTTGATCAAAATAAGATTCGGAGGTCGAAACATCATTTTTTTGCGATTCTGAGATTTCGGAAAGTCCGTCGAAAGGTGAAACGATATATCTCATAATACTTTTCGATACGATCGTTTTGGCACCAGCTGAGCTTCGTTTCGATCTTTCAGTCAAATGTTATGCTACTTTAAAGTTTTAAATTTTAAATTTTTATCTGTAACACGTGTGTCTTGCCTCGGATGCGAATTCTTTCTACACGGATCGTGTTACTCTCGTCGAGAACTTACAAATCGATCTATTGTTTGACAAAAAATAATTTTCGAACAAATAGTTATAGCCGCTCAAAGTCTGCTCAACGGAATACGTCATTTTCTTACGGCAGAAAATTTTAAATTTTTTGGATGTTCAATGAACAATATATTTTATTTAGGACTGTCAAACCAACTTCCTTAATTTTTTTCTAATTTATTTAAAAAAATTATTGCTACAACAAATTTTCTTTAAGAAAATTATACAAATTAAAATTACTTATAAACATTAATTATCATGGCCACAGACAAATTATATAAATTTTATGATTTTTCTTCCATCATGTTAAAATTAATTAAAATTATTAACTATCAAAACTAAAATAATTAAGTACAACTATTTAGGAAAATTATTAACATACTATAATTAACTAAAAAAAATAACTATCAAAAATAGCTAAAAAATAACTACATTAATTATTTTAGTTTTGATATTATTTTTTTAATTTATTTTTGATAGTTATTTTTTTACTGCCAAAAAAAAACCAACACAAAAATAAAACCAAACCCACTATCCCAAAAAAACCAACAACAAAAAACCCTAAAAAATAAACCAAAACAAACCCAAAAAAAACCTGGAAAAAAAAAACCATAAGAAAATTTTCGCCAACTGATGTAATTTTTTTATAAATATTTTTTCATATTTTCGCCATTTGGGATGGCGAAATCTTTCGTAACTTTAATTTTTTTTAAATATTTTCGTTTTAGGTAATTTATTTAAATAAAATTATGTACAGTAAATTTTCTGAAAAAAAAATCTTGTGCAACAATTAATTTTTATGTTATATATATTTATATTTTAATTTTGATTTTTTATATATATGTTTATATATAAATTAGAATTTGTTATTGATACTAGCTAGTAAATTTATGTGTTGCATGTAAAATAATTTTTTTTGATATTATTGTAAATTAATTTAAATATATTTAAATTAAAATTTATTATATTTATATTTATATTTATATTTATATTTATATTTATATTTATATTTATATTTATATTTATATTTATATTTTAATTATGATTTAATTATAATTTTTTATGAATAAATCTCTACTCTTTACAAAGATCACAAACATGCTTCATTGTTTTATAGTTTACACTATTCAAGTTTAGTTCTACACTTTGTTATATTCATGTGTTGGGGATCATGTTGTGATATTTATTGTTACTTTTATTTTATTTAAGATTCTTTTATTTCTCATTTTCAAAGGATTATTACAACTTCTAGGTATTAATAGTTTTGCATAATAGATATCTTTAAACACTACATCAAAACAAATAATTTTCTAACAATTATAACCGTTATTATAATTTTTCTAATATTTTTTACTATTGATAAATTGGCACAGGAACGTTCCCGATTGTCACGACCCGCGTCCGCGTATCGGGTACAAGTGCTTGGTCAAGTCCAACCTATGTCGTAGTGTCATCAGTTGTCAGCTAACTGTCTATACCTTATCAATCACCAAATATCGTAAATCAATCAACAAGTCAGCACTAGAAACGATACACAAATCCAGACACACGCACCCACAACCACCACAGTCCACTAGTATAATTTTTGTATATGATACATGTCAATCCCATCTGGAGACAAATCCGGTAAACCATAAAATATACAATCACCAAATAAATACATCAATGATTGGTACACCAAATTTCTATACTAAATCTCCAAATAGCTCGGCTGATCCCAAGTGTCAACTCCCTGCTATCTGTATCAACTGTCCAGTCATGACGGAGCAAAGTACATCTACACAATATTAGAAGTAAAATGTGAAATGACATGAACAGGAAAGCAATAAAGCACAAGTACAGTAAATCAATATGCACTAGAGGAACAATCATACCTAACATGCGATTTGATTACCTTTGTCGTGGTGGACAAATAGAAGTGATCTGGCATCCCGCACGTGACGTGCGACCGCTACTCTACATGGTTTGAGAATGGGGTCGTCCACACACGACTCTAGTATTCCTTTCCCGACATCAATAAAGATCACAATACAATGACAATGGTCACGACACGAAATGCAGTAAACATGGTACAATAACACGTCAAGAGAAATATCGTATCCTACTGTGTCACGAGACATGCAATAAAAGAGGTCAATAGAATCGAGGAATAAACTAGCAATAAAATATAAACTACGAAAATGAAGGAATGAAGATTTTATGAAAGAACTTGCAATAAAATAACGAAACATTGTAATGGAGGAGAGAGAGAGAGAGAGAGAGAGAGAGAGAGAGAGAGCATCATATAGAGTACTTGCCTCCGTCCAAAGTGGTAGTTTCTCCTAGGTTCACCTATAAGACCATATGGAAATATTAGATTTTAAACACCAATAAGCCTTACTACCCTATATTAATCTCATTTCTTAGCTTCTAGTAGTATAATCCCGAATTTATTTTATTAGCCACATAACTCCAAGGCCCAACTGTTTATATCATTTTAAAAGCATAAAGCTCAAAATACTTATTGATTTTAGTCAATTTCTTACCTTTCCATTATTTTTGTTGATCTTGTGTTACATGAATCGGTATGGGTCACTAGCTTTCTGAAAATATTTGAATTTTTTATCTTCTAGACTTATTGTTGAATATCATATCTAGTTGAAATTTCTATCAAAAGTAGGTAATTTATAGTTCGAATTTGGCTTCTTAGGGTTATAATTACTCGATCATATAACAATATATTCTCAACTTAGGGTTCCATTAAAAGCTCTGTATTAATTCTCGTCTGGGGATTGACTACAAAATTCAGCTATGTATTGAATTTTTAGAACGTAATTTTAAGGGATAACATCGGACTTTTTTGTTTTGTTTTGTTTTGTAAATTTTAGCTTATGATTTGATGTAACAGTTCTTGGATTAAATCTCTAATATTTTGTTATTCTGTGGGATTTAATGTAACAGTTCTTGGTTTAATGTAACAATTAGGGTTCAATCTTAGGATTTACATGGGAAAACAATGAAGATATGGTTTAATGTAAAATTATTGATTTTTGATATTTTTGTTATTCTTTTGTTGATCTTGCTTCAGATGGATTGACTAGATTGGAAGCTTTATGAGAAGATGATGGAGATCATGTTGCTGAGAAGATGATGGAGACCATGTTCATTTCTAGAAGGAATGTTGTAATTGTTTGTTGGGTTTCTTTTAGTAGTGCAAACTTGCTTTCTTTGATTGGAAATGTTGCTTTTATATTCATCAGATACATAATTTGTTCTGTTTATGAAGGTTTCTATTGTGTAAACAGTCTGCCACAATTATTATTTAGATTACTCTTCTACATTGTAGCAAATGTCTAATGCAAAGATTGAAGTGTGCATCTATCACCTTCTCTAAGGGTCTATTAGATTGTGAGAATTTGTAGTTCTTTATTACTGAATTTATATTTCTTTATTAGATTGTGAGAATTTGTAGTTCTTTATTAGATTGTTAGAATTTATGGCAACATTTGATTGTAGGGTGAACTTACATTCTATTTTCGGTGGATGAACAAAAATAAACTCATTTATTTAAAGTAAAGGTAATCAGTGTATTTCATTAATTGTTTTATGGAGAGAGGAGCCATTTTTAGCTCTTCTATACCAATGATGGAAAAAGGAACAATTGACATCCAGGAGCTCAAAATGGAGTCTTTACTTTCTAAGTAGATTTCCATGTTTTTCTTGGAACGAAAATTCATGTATTTTCTTAAGCTTTATGTTTTTTTTTTCCTTCTGTGTTCTTTTTGTGGTTGTTGGGCTATTTTTGTTAGTGCTGGGCCAACAGTTATGTTTACTACACTGGCCCTCAAACTTACAAGATTAATTTTGACGGAGCTTTCCTCGACTATAGCATGGCAGGAGCAGCACTTATTCGGGACGAGTACGAGAGATACCAAGATGCATTCTGAATGCGACTATTACGAGATTTGGAGTAAAATGGAAGCTAAGTCCTCGATTTGTTGGTCTGTTTGAAATTCTCAGATGAGTCACTCCAGTAGCATATCAAATTGCGCTACCACCGAGCTTGTCAGGCGTGCATGATATCTTTCATGTGTCACAGCTTAGGAAGTATGTGCATGACCCGAACCACGTGGTAGATTTTGGTCAGCTGGATCTGCAGGCAGACTTGTCGTACGCCGATGAGCCCGTTCAGATCTTAGATCAGAAAGAAAAGCAGTTACGGAATCATGCAGTCTCGCTTGTGCGCGTTCTTTGGCGGAACCACTCGGTCGAGGAATCGACCTGGGAACTCGAATCGGACATGAAGAAAAAGTTTCTCTCATTTCTTAGGGGTAGGTTCTATTCCTAAGTTTCGAAGAAAAAAATTTTGTTAGTTGGTTAAGATGTAGCGCCCCGTTCCCCCTTTTCGGGGAACGCGACTAAGAAATACTTAGTATCATTCGATCGGGACAGATTGAATCAAGATCCTTTCCTCATTATGGATTGGTTTCTTCAGAATCAGGTCCCATATTCAAAGGATCATGCCTCAAGGAAGAGCTCTATGGCAGAGTCGAGAGTGGCCTTTTCGTTGTGCTGGTTTCTTTGTCCATTTTTGATGCCGCTTGGTTGCTTTCTTGTTTCTTTTGTGACTTGCGTGTTCTTGAACTGTTTCGATGGATTTCATTATCTTCGTTCTTTGGATTTCGTATTTTATATCGAACCCTGGAGACTAAAGCAGGAGATATTGATCATCTGTTGGTGCGTGCAGGTGATCGTATAGGCGACGCGCAAGCCGAGTCTTGAAGATCTCCCTTTTCTCTCTCCCGATTCACCAAATTGTGAGTGGCCTTACTTTCGATTAGCTCACTTCTTCCAAGTCTTCACTTAAGATAATAAGACTTGTTTGTGCGTTCTGATCAACGATACCAAAATCGTATTAACTGAGTCAAGATTTCAAGAAGTAAAATAACGGAACCCTTATGCTTGTCACATCATTTACGATCATATTGTTGCGTGCTTGTCCGCTGTGCATATATCCTTCCTATATTTCACTTGTAGGTAGAACTTATTCATCTATAA
Organism: Iris macrosiphon; assembly: GCA_036927795.1. NCBI lineage: Eukaryota > Viridiplantae > Streptophyta > Magnoliopsida > Asparagales > Iridaceae > Iris > Iris macrosiphon. The sequence continues at coordinate 145,387,332 of JAYESA010000018.1, forward strand.
CCGTGCAAATATGAAGTACCTATTCTGAAATATGATCATTTGAAACATATAGACTATTCCTTCGTTGTGTGCTAAGTAGTTATGCTAAATTTTGATGTCTGGAATTGCTTTGTTGATAACCTAGTATTATGACATGGTATGGTCACGGACAACTTGTGTACAAGGCTTTCGGTTCCTGTGGACGGTCGTTGGGGCACCGGGACCGATCTGATTCGGACGAAACAATTTTGATAGTCGTTTGAATTGAACGGAATGTGCGTGCAGCGGGGGCCGCTACCTGCGTTGTACCCTATTTTGTTCAAAAACTATAAAATCGTCCAACATGGCTTGTGATGCCAGTGATCTTATGTATATTTAAACTGTACAAGCTAACTATGTCTTCTTGGCAGGGAAGGTCATGGTAAGATTTCTGCAGGTATATCAGACTGGCAGGTAAAAAGCCACCGAACGGTGGCACCGTTATCCAGTCTTTATATATATACGTTGCATGTTGTAACTCAAATTAAGGCAAGATAGAAAGTCCACGTTAATAATTATTGCCTCACCTGAATATTGTGTCGATTTGTTTAGTTGGGTTAGCTCACCATCACCGGTACTTTTTAAAGTACTGACCCTCGTTGCAGCAGGTTTCCCGAGCCCAGGCGACGCGGCAAGGAGCTGAAGCTTTTCCTTCCCTAACCACTCCAGTACTCGACGCACTCCGTCCGTGCCTTTTGGAACTTGTAACAACATCCGGAGCTCGTGCACCCCTTTTATGCAGCTCCGAGGAAAGGCGGTAGCTTCTCCTGAATATGTCTATTATATTTTGAAGTCCTAGTAAAGGATGTAATGTATAGAACGGTTATCTCATTTTGCGTCCATCTTGTAAGCCCGCGCGGCACCCCTTACTTTTGAGTTAAGAGTCTGTATCAAAGATGTACATTATCAATAAAGAGAACTTTTCTTTGTGTCAATTTTATATATTTAGCTTCCGGACTCTGCTGATGTGTTTCTAAACAAATATCATTATGCTAGGCCTTGTACGGGTGCGCCTTACGCTCGCACGATATCACGCTCGGGGGACGGTTAGCGATTCTTCAGAATCGGGACGTGACACATATGCTCTTCTCAGTGCTTCAGCAGAAAACTCATCTGGATACAAACTTTCAATTGTAACATCAGAAGACTCACAAGCAAAACAAGCATGTACACATGACAGTAAAGTGTGTTTTCACCTACAACATGTACAACATTTACGATCTAAATGAACCACGTACGTTCTACTGGTTTTATGATTTCTTATTTCAAACGCACGGCTTCTAACTTTTAATATTTGAAATTGGTGTGACTCTCTTTTGATGTAGGCCATAGTTTGAAGCATTCTTTGACAATATTGTGTTGACAAATTTCCAGTATTTCGTCAATTTTTATCATGAAGTATTATAATATTTGCTCTAATACCATCAAGAAGTGTCATTATTGGTTTATCACGTAAAATTTTAATCCAATTATTAAAACTTTCAGCAATATTTGAAGTGTTAATATCTAATCTTGGACACGAAGCATAAGCTGTTATCCGGTGTTCAAATCTACGATTTTCATCATTTCTACCAACAATCCAATTGAAAACATTCATATCCGATGATTTTATTTTTTCAAACAAAATATTCGCATCCACCTCATTATAAGTTCTAGCAAGCTGATCTAACCATTTTTGGTATTGGTTGGTGCCGGATGTATGTTTTTTTATATTTGTTTAAAATGTTGAATACAGAAAAAATGTGGAGATTCTGGAAAGGTGTCACGCATTCCATGAATTTATCCTTTCTGTCTATCTGATATAAATAAAATTATATTCCATTGATCAAAACAACCTTCAAAAGAAATTTTCAAACGATGTAAAAACTATGTCCAAGAATCAGTACTTTCACTTTCAGCAACAACATAAGCAATTGGATATAATTGATAGTTGGGATCATGAGCACAAGCAACATATAAATTACCTTGATATCGAGATTTAAGAAAAGTAGCATCTACACTAATTACGGGTAAATAACCACTCAAAAAACCATCCATACATGCCTTGAAACAAATAAAATTTTCCGCTTTTAAAACAAACCGCACCTACTAGGTGCGTTTTCAACTTTTTTTTTCTTTGTACTTTTTTTTCAGAGTTCTTTTTTTTTATTTAAATATTTGAAACCGCATGTATTAGGTGCGTTTTCAAAGAAACCAAAAAGATAAAAAAAATTCAAACCGCACATACTTGGTGCATTTTCAACTTTTTTTTTCTTTTTCTTTTAATTCAAACCGCACCTACTAGGTGCGTTTTCACTTTTTTTTCTTTTTTCCAGAGTTTTGATTTTTTTTTTAAAAATATATCTATTTGAAACCGCACGTATCAGGTGCATTTTCAGATTGGATTTTTAAAAAAATAAAAATAAAAATAAAAATAAAAACAAAAACGTATTTAGTAGGTGCGGCTACAATTAAAAATTAATTTTTTTATCGAAAACGCACTTAACACATGCGTTTTTGTTCTCTACTTCAAATTTTCATAAACTTTGTTCTCTTTCGCTAATTTTGCTAAAATATATTTCTCTGTAGAAAAATTTCTGTAAAATCAAGACAAACAATAAAATCAGACCAAAGTCAAAATTTTAAACAATCAAGCAAATTAGTCTTAAATCAGATTACGACTACACCCCTGTAAGTATTATCGTTTGAAGTTCCTTTGATTTTCTTTCTTTCTCTGATTTACAAAAGCTTTATTAGTCACATCCTAATATTCAGTGTAATTTCTAAGCTATTTTTGTCTTTCTGATTTGTGGTCAGTGTAAGTTAAGTGTGGTTTGTTTACAAAGATCACAAACATGCTTCATTGTTTTATAGTTTACACTATTCAAGTTTAGTTCTACGCTTTGTTATATTCATGTCTTGGGTATCGTGTTGTGATATTTATTGTTACTTTTATTTTATTTAAGATTCTTGTATTTCTCATTTTCAAAGGATTATTACAACTTCTAGGTATTAATAGTTTTGCATAATAGATATCTTTAAGCACTACATCAAAACAAACATTTTCTAACAATTATAATCGTTATTATAATTTTTCTAACAAATTTTTACAATTGAAAATTTGGCACAGGGACTTTCCCGATTGTCACGACACGCGTCTGCGTATCGGATACGAGTGCGTGGTCAAGTTTGGAAGGTTTTGAAGTCGTTTATTTGATCTCGGTCCGAAGGTCCACCACATCCCGGTCCGTAGGTCTGCACTTGCACCTGCACCGCACCTGCGCTGCACCCATCACCAACTCACCGCTCAAAGGAAAATTAAATGACACCCAGGAGGCTCGAACCCGCAATGCACATGTTGACCAATAGGAATGGAGTATACTAGTGCACATGAATGTATATGGGATATAGGAACCCTATGTATGTTTTTGTAAGAAATAAAAAATAATAAATACTATTTATTTGTGGTTGGTACCCCTTGGAGTTGGGATGAATATTAATATTAGTAGCCTTACTTTAAACTTCTTAGTAAGTTGTATAATGCTCGCAGTACACTTGTCTCATATCATTAGCAGTAGCTAAACCAAGTTTAGAGGTCCTCGCTGCTGATGTGCTGTTTCTGAGAGGCCAAATGACAATTACTCAGGTGTCCATTGAGTCCTATGACGGATGGTTTTTAGCAAATGATCCAAGAATATTATATTTTTTAAGATGAAGATGTTTTCGCTATATATGAGGTGCTCAAGGAGCTTGAGAATTCCTTGCACCTAATGTTTAAGTACTTAAAGCCCATCTTGATCAAGAAGACACCATAAAATATAATCAAATTACAGTAAAACTATGTTGCATGGATGCAAAAAAATGTTGTCCATATCGTATTGTGTTTGCATCCATATTCATGCAACATAGACGATTATATTGTTCCTATCTAAAAATGTCCGGATCTATAACGTGTCTTTATCTGCATCCGTGTCCATATCTGTTATGACCGTAGAATGCTCAAGTATGACAACTCCTAGCACGTGTGCAAAACTTTTAATTTGTGGAAAAATATCATTTTTGAAACCGGAAGAAACATGTCGAGGACTGAAAAGAAGACGCAACCTAATAGCACGTGTGCAAAACTTTTACACAGCAAACACAACATAAATATATGCATTTTGTACGTGAAAAATTATACGATCGGAGGCCAAACTGTACTCCTGTATATTTTTTCGGATGATTTGTGCTTTGGATTATGGCTAAATCACGGTAACTGTGTTGTTTTGCTCGAAAAAAATCAGAAAAGTTTGATAATAATCAAAACAAAATAAAACAAAACAAAATGCATAGTGTTGCATGTATTGGCGGGTGGATGAAACAATTATTGGTCATTTTATCATTTTTTACTACTTTCATACAAACCTAATCTATTCTAGATTTACTTTTTTGTTATAAATTTAGGCTCAAGATGTATTTTTTAGCTCCATCTATTAATGATGCTCTAAGATGGTAGCGGCCTTGTCTTTCCTTATATCTGAAGTAAACAACAACAACAACAAAGAAAATATATCCGTTAGGGAAAGTAGGTCATCGATGTCAATAAGCTATAATTTCTACTAATGATGCGCTAAGATGGTAACATGAGGATGTTTGGGAATGCACAAAATCGGAGATGTGGATCCCTCCTTGATGGGTTTAATAAATAATTAGCAAAAAATATATATTAAAAATTAGTGTACCTTGATGAAAATGTGATTTTTTTATTATTATTAATTGATAAGTTAATATTACTCAACAAAAATTGGAGGAAATGTCTTCGGTTTTTGCAACAACTCCCTAAGCCATCATAATATTTTATTTTATTTTTTAAGAAAAGCAATAATAGATGTGGAGCAGCCCAAAAAAAAAAAGGCAAAGCAAAAAAAATTCAATAGTCATTCATCACAAGATACAAGATATAAAACATGAAGTTTTATATATAGTTAATTTTTTTCCAACCTTCTTATTGTTTTTTTTCTGGTGCATGTGGTGCACCTGCTTCTTGTTTTTTTCTGGTGCAGGTAAGACTATTTAAAACATGAAGTTTTATATTATATACACAACCTCCTCTTATATATAATCAAAGCTCATCTACTACATAAGTCTTATATATATATTATGTATAGAAGTTCTTCTCCGTTCCTTCCAAATTTAATAGTCATTCATCACAAGATACAACATGTCTGCTTCAACAGTAATTGAAAACTACCTATTTGGAAGAAGGCGTGCTTCAACCGAGAGAGGAAATACTGATGAAGGGTCCGGAAGAGAGAAGGGAAAATGATATTTATTTTGTCAAATTTTTTTATTCAGTTCGATTTTTGGTCCAAAATCAAATAATGCTCACCTTTAGATCCAAGTCCTCACCAGATGAAAACTTGTGCCGTTGCTTTTTTAAGTTCATATCCTTAAGTATATCCAAATCCAAATTATTGTGTTTAGATTAGGATTAGATAAAATACTTGTTGAACTTTAAAACATTTTGATCTACCTTTTTCTTCTTCTTTTTGTTGATTTGGTTCAAAAGTATCACTCACATCCAACCTCTTTGGATTTCATGTTTGGAATTTGGATCCATACCCAACCCAAAGGTCTTGAAAGAGAAGTAAGCATTCATACATATTAAACTTCCTATATACGTTCATAACAGACTTCTTGTTGGTTGAAATTTTTTTGTAAGAGCATCATTAGTAAGGTCTATTCCACGTTCTAGATTCTAGATTCAAAATGTAGGAGCTTATTATGTAGAATAGTAAATTTCATCTCTAGTTTTAATTTCTAGATTTTGAATTCCTTCCCACCAATGAGAGCTATAGGTTAGGTCTCCCAATTTCTAGACTTTAGATTGTAGGAACTCATTTTGTAGAGTAGTAAATCTCAATTTGGAGCCCAAGTTTCTATATTCTAGATTTTACATTTTTTTTTCACATCAATTTTTGATCACACAATCTTTGGGACCGTAGCTCACTTTATCATTTCCTACTATTCTCATACAAACCCAACTCATTCTACATTTAACTTTTTTTAAAAATTTGGGCCCCAAATTGCACTGGAGAGTCTCAACTACTAATGATGCTCTAACAGTCTTTCTTTCCACAATGTTACCTTATCCGTGTCGAGAATCTGCAGACAAGTTCAACTTCTCCGACTCGACGGACACGACGGACATGACGAAACTAGAAGGCCCGAACCACCCTCCGGAAGCAGCAATGGAATACAAGAAGTGGGCCGAGAATCCAACGGATGATAACATGAAGATGTTTGGGGATACAAAAATCGGAGATGTGGATCCCATATATATATATATATATATATATATATATATATGATCTAAAACCATCCCGGTGGTTTCATATTATGGAACCACTCTATCTTACATTGGTTAGATTTAGATTTAGATTTGGTGGTTGAAATTAAAAAGTTGTGGGGTCAACACATTTTAATCTAACCAACTCAGATCGAATCCAATCCATATAATATAGAGTGGTTTCATATTATGAAACCACCTGGATGATTCTATAACACTATATATATATATATATATATATATATATATAATAATAATAATAATAATAATATATTTTATAATATAATGAGGCTTCCAAACGGTTCAAAAGTGAACCGTCTAAGTCGTATGTATATTATCAATTAATTATTTTTAATAAATTAATATTACATAAAAAGATTAAATATGTTATACGTGATACTATAAGAACTCGAACTCAACCAACCAAGAAGAATATCTCTCATCTTAACCACATGAGTTATAAGAGTTTTTTTGTTTATGATTAGATAATGTTACATAGCTTTCTTAGAAAAAAAAAAGTAGTTTAGTTTTAATTAACTTTTACAAGTTTGATTAGTTTTAGCTGCTTATACTGGATGATTTGTGCATTGGATCATGGCTAAATTACAGAAGTGTGTTGTTTTGCTCGAAAAAAAAAATCAGAAACATTCGTTAATGCTCAAAACAAAACGCATAGTACTGTTGCATTGCATGTATTGGTAGGTAGATAAAACAATTATTGGCCTCTGATGAGAGAATGTAATCTAACACTTAGTGCAGGTTTCAATCATTCAAATATTATATTGGTTCCATTGATTGGATTGAAATATAAAAATATATATGTAATAAATTTTAATTAAAATATAAAAATATTTTTTTAACTAATTATAATTAAATATAATTAAAAATATAAAAAATTCTAATTAAACTATAAAAATATATATAATAAATTTTAAATTAAATATATTTAAATAAATAAATAATTTTATATTAATATCAGAAAAAAATTATTTTACGTGCAACACACGTATATATATATATATATATATATATATATATATATATATATATATATATATATATATATATATATATATATACACACACACACACACACACACACACACACACACACACACAAACACTATTATAATGTGGCTCAGAAACGGCTCAAAATTGACCCGTTTAAGCCATATGTATATAATCAATTAATTATTTTTTAAAAATAAATCTTACGTAAAAAATTATTGAAAAAAATTAAATTTGTTATAAATTACAATCTAGGGATTCAAACCCAACCAACCAAGCAAAATACCTTCGATCTTAACCATATGAGTTAGAAGAGATGTTTATTTATAATAAGATAATATTACGTAGTTAAATTTATTTATTTATTTATTTATTTTTTAATTACGTAACGGCTAACCGTTTCCAAAACTCTCTACGAAAAGTAAAAATATATCTATAACAAATTATAATTAAAATATAATCAAATATATAACAAATTATAATTAAAATATAAACATATATATAATAAATCTTAATTCAAATATATTTAAATATTTAAACAATTTTACATTAATATCATAAGAAAAAAAAATTATTTTACGTGCAACGAACGTTAATTTTTTTATATATATATATATATATATATATATATATATATATATATATATATATATATATATATATATATATATATATATATACGGGCATAATGACCGTAGGTGTTAGGGAGAATTTATGGCAACAAATTATGCGGCATAGTTTGGATGTGGACATTTATTATAAACTGCCTATGGTTTCTCATGGGCGATTTTAATGCTCTATTATTTAGAATGAGAAAGTTGGTGGACGTGTTTTTCCTGATATCATACTACAAGAATTCCAGGGGTGCATTAATTCTTCGGGCAGGACTGCGAATGCTTACTCGAGCAGGACATATTTAGACATGGAGCAAAAAAATAACTCGGAAGAGGGTTGTTTGTCAACTGGACCGGGCTTTGGAAAATCAGGAATGGTTCAACAGTTTTTTGGACTCGCTTGTGGAGGGGCTGGCGACAGGTAACAGTGATCATTCTCCTATTTGTGTGCATCTTACACCAGTTGAAAGGATCAATTCGATATAATAACAAGAGGTCGATGTTGGATGGGTATGAGACGGTAGTACTCAGAGGCATCCTGTTGGAGGTAAGGGGTCATCCACAATTCTATCTTGTACAACGTCTCAAGGTGGTGAAAACAGGCTTGAAAGCATGGAGCCGCTCGCAACCTAGTAGACTCCTAGAGGTGGAGGAACGAAAGCTGAGGGAGGTACAGATTATGCTCCACGAGGATCTGCTCAATACAGACTTGGCGATAGCCAAACAACACTCATTCAGGCAGTTGACCAGTTTCGTCTGCAGGAGGAGATAGAGCTCGTCCTGTGGGCCAAATATGATTGGCTAAAGGAGGGGGACAAGTGCTCCAAATTCTTCTATGACATGGTCCAAATGAGGCAGCACCGCAATCATATAAACAAACTGCTTGGCCCGGATGGCAGGGAAACTATTTCACAAAATGAGTCGCAAGCGGAGGCAGTCAGTATTACACTGACTTATATAATCAAAACAATAATAGAGTTAATTTTTCGATAATTATTTACAAAAAAAAGTTACAGTTGCTGGTAATGATGGTCTGTTGGCTCCGGTTAAAATGGAGGAGTTGGATGCTATAGTGCTAAATGCGAATCCTAATAAAGCTTCGAGGCCGGATGGATTTGGTAGCAAGTTCTTTAAGGTCCATTAGGCGCTTCTTAAGGAGCAGGTGTTAGAGATGGTACAAGACTTCTTCTCACATGGTCAATTATTATGAGAGCTGAATCACACGTTCTTGACTCTCATTCCGAAGAAGCAAGGCGCTACTTCACTTTAAGATTTTCGGCCGATTGCTTGCTGTAATTATCTTTATAAAATTATTACTCATCTTATGTGTCGGCGGATGGAGGATATTATGCAGAAATTAGTCTCCCATAACCAAGCGACATTAATTAAAGGGAGGTCTATTATGAACAACAATCTACTTGCTCATGAGATGATTCAAGGCTTTCATAAGGTTGGCTCAATAAAAGCCTGCGTCAAGCTGGATCTAAGGAAAGCAAATGATACGGTAAACAGGGAGTTTGTTTATCATATCATGCTCTATATAGGATTTGACCAGAGATGGTAAGATATGGTACGGGAGTGTATCTCGACAGCTACATTCTCGATTTTGATCAAAGGTCAACCGTATGGGTTTATACGGAGCAACCGTGGGCTGCGCCAAGGCGATCCGATGTCCCCTTACCTCTTTACTTTGGTGATGGAGCACTTCACGTATCTCATGGACTTGGCGGTTCACCGAAGACAGATTATTCTGGTATACATGAGGGTCCAACCGCATGTCTCGCACCTGATATATGCAGATGACCTACTGGTGTTTCTTACTCCTATGTTTGCTGGACTCTACTCATTAGTGGGTGTGTTATAGGAATTCGCAGACTTTGTCATGCCACGATCTTCCGCAGGTAATCGGCCATCCCCGCTAGGCCCGAATTACCGTGTCAGTGCTCCCACAGGACGGTCTTCTCCATCCGGACGTGATTCCACATGAACATAAGCTACACCTGTGCAAGGCCATGATCCGAATAGAAGATAAAATGACTAAGCCACAGAGTCGTACAGATAGTCCGAATGCAGCGGAATAAGAAACGAACAAGCGATTGCTAACAAGTTCACAGAGTCGTCAATAGCAGAAGCAATGAATAACACAAGTATATAAGTAAAATAAGATCTTTATTGATATTGAACAAGTGTTACAAGCGGCGCTAGGCTAAGATTATAAGTCACTCAAGACCTCTATCTCAAAACAGTAAAAACGTGCCAAGTGGCTATATTTGTGGAATGATACATAGGCGATGTTCCAACATTATGTCTTGTATATGTGTTTCAGTTCCAAATGCAACGTTCTAAGGTTTCAGAGCGAACTCTATGCCTTAACACGCACAAAGGAGGTTTTTGCACCGAACGAGGTTCTTTCGTACCCTGCAAGCAAACTGGTGGATTATCAGTATATTAATGCACTGATGGAAATAATTCTCAACCGCTCGATAAATCTAAACACATTATACAGTTTTTGTGTACCAATTTTTAAGATATTTTTCTAGTCTTGCCTTAGGATCAATTTTATGGCATAATAAAAAGCCTAACTCGTGTGGCGGTACGCCATGCTATATAAGAGTAACATAGCAAGACCTACCAACTTACCATTTTTCCTTCCCTGTCCAAGGCAAACCAAGTTAAACCAAGCTAGAGCATATATAATAAAATCCAGTGGCAATAAGATAAGCACACACAAGTGTCATAAGAGAGGTTCTGTTTCAGGTGCACGAGTTAAACATATTATCCAGAAGTGTTACAGAAGATGTTCAAGTGTTAAAATATGTACAAGTATGTTATACTCATATCCGTTCAGGTGGTTCCGATTACTGGATGCGATACAATGACTCGCATGCGGATTACCGCTAAGCAAGGATGACTTATCTATATGAATATGAGTCGCTGGCATAGCCATAAAGGACGAGTTATAGTCATTGACGAGGATCGAATGCAGCGAAAGTACATGGTGCGCTATAAGCTATCCTGTCTAGCATATGAGACTATCAACCTTTTAGCAGGAATTATGCGGCTTTAGCAGAGACGCCATCATGCTCGCACAAAGGCTGCTGCATGAGATCCATCCGGATCGAATTGGCCCCGGTGCCCCAGAAATTGCCATGGAACAAGATTTAAGAATACCCCTTGTTGCCAAGTTGTTCGTGATATGTAAGTCTTGGGTCTTCCAAATTCCCAATTTGACATGGTAATCCTTCATTCTTATTCTAAACGAGCATTGCTCCATGAGCTGTGATTCTTTCTTTACTTGTCATGATTCTCGTTCAGAGTTCAACTTGACTTGATGCATTCCCCTGGTTCGGGAACTGCCTTGGCAACCTAACAGTCCCGTATACTTGCAGGTGCATATTACACAGAAGGACTATTTGATAGTCTTCTGGCTAACAAGATGCATGCACGATATGAATAATGTTACTTGATTATGGCATAAATTCGTGTGGCATGCATTTAACGAGACAATGAGTATAAACTACAATGTAAGCAGGCAAGCATACATTTATATAAAATATAAGCATTTACGTTAGCACGGTCTAAGGGGTAGTGTGAGGAGTACAACCGTATAGGGACATATCGAGCGACATAAAATATAAGACGTACAGTATAAACAAGTAAAACTGTACATTATGAAGGATCCATAATGATCTACTCGAGGCATAGCGAAGTCTACTTGCATGAACCAAAGGTAGCATGCGAGGGTCCGATTATAAGCCAAGTTTTATTTTCATGTTTTAACATAAGCAATACAAGATAAGATTATTCTCTTAGCTAGATACGTTATATTCTTAATTAGCATGCAAGGGTGATTCATCTAGCGACTAGCATGTATCGTTCATATTTTAAGTGTGCTGGCTAAGCAAAGACAAGTTCATCGTAGCCACCTACCTTAGCGATTATTTGCCTCGGTCGAGCGATACTCCGAGAGAGCCTTTGAAAGTCTAAGTCTGAACTCTTGAAGGGCCAAGTCTGGAATTTTTTTGCCTTAAATGAGTCTTCTCGCTGAGCAAAGTGGGTCGGATCGTTGCACTTACACCATTTGAATCAGTTTTTCGCTAGAACAAAATGGGTCATTACAGACTTGACGGGACTTCATCTAAATAGAGACAAGAGCAAAGCGTATTTTGATAGTCACTGTCCGGACAAGGAGGAGACGGTGACCGTGTTGGGGGTGGAAAAAGGTAATTTACCAGTAAAATACTTGGAAATTCCTACATCGGTCAATTATGCGAGGGATAACGACTGTTAATCGTTGGTTGAGTATACTCAACGATGGATGGAGGGGTGGCAGCTCAGAGCTTATCTTTTGGGGGGACATATCGAGCTAGTATGATCAGTTATCTCTGCCATTGTGCTATATTAGTTGCAGGCAGTTATGTTATCGATTACTATGATTTGGAGGATTGAAAAGATTTATTGTAATACCCCAGTCCCAAAATACGTAGGACTAAAAATATGTAACATGTCAGCTACACATTCGACCAGACTCTGGTTTGACTCAAATACGTCTAAGCTATATTATAATAATCACTATCTAGATAATCCAATAAATATAAATATCTATGCCTCAATCCATAATAAACAGAATACAACAAGAATGAGCTACATGTGCTAAAGTTGGCTATCCAGTAATACACAAGCTCGAATAGACTCAAAAAAATATGGGCCTATAAAAACTAGGGTATATCAACAGATGAATCAACAAATATGAACAAATAGCATAACTCTGGTAGAAATGATATAAGTACCTGGTACCAATGCCCATATGACAAAGTAACACATATCAGCAACTCCCAGCAGGCTCCACAACGGTCTATGCTATAAAACTGGCAAGGGACCAGGTCCTCAGAGGGACATAACAAGGTACAAGAAACAGCATGCCAAAAGTAAAATAGTATAATGCCACATACTCAAGGGTAAACTATTATATACCAAGTATTCCAATAACTATTTATCTCATAACAAGTAACTATCCATTTATACCAACTATTAAATAATCATTACTAAATAGCTACTAAACTAACCAAATACCTCATTCAAACCCAATTCCCTTACCTAAATTGAACCTCACTGATACTGCTCGATACCTTACTCAACATTAAAGCTAATACTATGCAGTGAAGAAAACCCTGCAATCTACCTGAAACTGGAAACTAAACTGATACTGGCATATGCCAATACTGATACTGAACTACTCTGCATCCCTTCTTGTGCACGAGCTGTAGCTCTTGCTGCACACTGCTGAATTGGTGGCTGCATACTGCAGCTACTGATACTTCTAAGGATTGCTCCTTGATGATGCTGTTGTAGTGGCTCTTTGCTACCAAACTGCTGTAAACTCCTCCCTGTGTGTTGTAGCTACTGCTACTGCTCTATGCAGTAGCTGTTGAACTCTTCTGTTGTGCTACTCCAGATGCACTAGCTCCTCATTTTGTTGAATGCACCTTGTCGAGCTGCTGCCCTTCGTTGCTGTGGGGGACTGCACAGCGGTTACTGTGCAGAACTGATACACTGAATCAAAAGACTGAAACTGCTGATCTGCACTGATACTCCCCTGCTGTTGATCACCTCTCAGTTGAACACTGCCACCTGCTCGAGCTTCTATAGACTTGTTGCCTTCTCTCCTACTGTTACTGAACTTTTACTACAGTTGATCTGTAGTGTAGCTACAATGCCACGGGCTCCCTTTGCTTCAGGCTCCTCAGTGCACGAGTTTGACAGTGAGAAACCTTGTTACTGTTGTATAATGCTTGTATATTGTTCTTAGCTGCATTAGAACTGATACTGCTCTCCTTAGCAGTGCATGAGCTATGCACAAGGTGCTACTCACCTTGCTGCGCCTTGTCTACTGTGCAGCTGCTGAGTTCTCTGTATCAGTCACTGACTGTACAGCTGTAGCAGCTCCTCGTGTGCACTGATGCACATTCTGCTGCACACATTGCCTCCTATATTAGCTGCAATTATTCTTCTCCACTTGCTGAATTGACTGATCTTTGTTGGAGAGTGCACCCCAAGCTCCTCTCCCCTTGCTGTATGCTGAAACCTTTTGCACATGTTCTGCTACCTGCTAATGCTGATACCCTTCTGCTTGCTAAGAACTGTGCTACAGACCTTTGATTTGTTGCTGCCACTGAGTGCATAATTGTTCTCCTCTTCCATGAGCTATTGGATGAACTAAAGATTGCACATTGGCTGCTAGTGAAGGCTACTCTGATCAATGCCACTTGCACGAGCTCCCCTCTGCACAGCTGCACCCTCCTATACATACTGAACTTCCTATGTTACTGTGCATTAACTGAACTCCTCTACCTCAATCACTGACACTCACACACACACAAGCACAAACACAACATATAGCACACTTACACTAACACACAAACACATATAACTAGCCACTATAAACACTACACACACACACACACACACACACACACACATATATAGACACACATAAATACATAAACTCAACTACACTAACATATATATATATATATATCACCTAATTATCATAATTATGTATAATTACACATGCATGTATAGGAAAGAGAGCCAAACAACAAACACATAGAGTGCATCGCACCTGTATCACACGTTATCTATGATACGCTTGTGATACGGCTCCAACACACAACCAAACATATCTCGGAGGATATGAGCAAGTCTAATAAACTAATTATGAATAATACGTATAGTAATTAGATTTACTACGTGTCCGTGTCAAAATATAATATGCACAAGGCCCCGTATCGGAGAAAACCCCCCAAAATTAATTTGTTTCGTCAAATTGACGGGATACGGCCTACACGTATCCAATTATGGATACAACACTAGTCATAAACAAAAAATCAAGTGTCAATTAGATCTATTTGACCAAATGACAAACACCGCATGTGCCAATCTCGGAATTCTCCCAAAATTGGCACAAAAAATGAACGTAACTTTTACCGTAGGTCTCCGATTGAACCAAAAACAAAACCTATGGGTAGCCTATGCATGTGGGTTGGTTTCTCATGATAAAATATCAGATCTAGAGTCTATTAGAAGGGAGAAAACTAAAATATACCTACTGGGAGATGGATTCATTATAAAAAGTCTCCAAATGCAAAGTAGCTCCTCTCATTGTAGATCTTGGCCTCCTCTTCCTTGCTCCTTGCTCCTTGCTCCTTGCTCCTTGCTTGTAGATTCTTGATGTAGAGGTCTCAATGATGAATATGGACTGAATTTGGGTAGAAATTTGTAGGAATTGTATGAGATAAGGAAGAAATTTGAAAGAGGAAAGAACTAGATCTAAATGAATTGGGAATTAAAAAGTGAAATAATTTTTCTCTCTCCTCCTCTACTATAGCTGGTCATATACCCCTCTCCAAGCTATTAAAATATCCAAAACATCTATTGGGGCCTCTCATGAAGAAATTAATTAAGGGAGAAGGTTCTAGTCTAATAGTTTTTACTAATTAATTCATCCTCCTAAACCATAGGCCTAATTATTGGGCTCAATCTAAATTAAACTAAAATATTGGTTCATACAACTAATTTAAAATATGTTAGGTCCACTACACAAGTCTAAAATAAATACTATATCTACACAAATAATAAATAATACAACAAATAATTAAATTATATGCATAATATTTAAATACAATACTCTAAAAATAAAAATACCCGTGTCAATTATTAAACTACCCTTAATTAAAAATGTGAGGGTGACAATCCTACCAACCTTAGAAAAATTTTGTCCTCAAAATTAAAGAAGATCGTAACCCCCCTCTAGGTCAACCCCAGTCTAAACTAAAACATACATCACTAACTATGGTCTCTGTCCATAATAGTTTTGTAGTCTCCGTCAGGGTATACTAGCTACACAATAACACACAAACAATCTATAAGGTACTAACTAACCACACAAACAACAGATGGAAGGAAAAATAAACAGAATAGAACAAAATAAGCTAACTTATCACCTGGAGTGTCCTCCTCTCCGACTGCCATTATAAATGCCCCGCCCTGCTGGGATATTTCCCTCTGTCGGTGTGGGGCATGATGCTGTGCCACAGGTGGTCTAACTCCTTCTTTCTGACCCCGTGCTCCACCAAATGGGGGTGCTGTATGGCAATCTCTTATCTGGTGTATTACGGATACACAAAACAGGCACACCTTCAGCCTCCTCCTACAAATATCCCAAGTGTGTCCTGACCTCCTGCAGTAGGCACAAGTGGACACTGGCTGAATCTGCCTCTGGGGTTGCTGCTAAAATAGAGCATAAAATTGGCACCTAAAACTGCTGGTGCTGGGTATGGGGATGCTTAGCTGGTCCCGTACCGCTACCAGCACCAACCAAAATATCTCTATCTCTCTTGGACTTGAGATCCAAGTCATCCTCCGTTCTCTGCGCATCCATCAGGATCTCCTCAAAAGTAGTTGTGCGGTGCCCCCTAGTGAGGGATTTGATCTCCCTGATCAAACCCTTCTGAAATTTCTTGGCCTTTCCTTGGGGATTCTGCCCCTCTACAAACCTGCTCAATCTGCAAAACTCTGCAGCGTACTCGTCCACTATCATACTCCCTTGGACGAGATATAGGAACTGGCTCTCTAAGACACCTAGAGCCACGTCCGAAAAGAACTTCTCCTTGAAAAGCTCTTTAAAAGCTTCCCAAGTCAATCCTGCTGTCGTGATCCTCGGGTCTGTCCTGAGCCATGTCAGTGCTATATCGAACATCTGGCTTCCTGCTGCCTCCACTCGTAGAACCTCCAAAATCTGTGCCAGTCATAGGTTCCTCTCCACGTCCTCGATCCAATCCTCGGCATATACGATCCCTTTCGTGACTCTGAAGTCTTTCAGCCCCATCCTCTTAAAGTCTATGATGGTCTCCGGCCTCTGCTGCTATGGGGTAAACTGAGGTGGTGCCATCTGTGGCTGGGCTACAGTAGCTCTCTCAACTACTACGAGTACGATCTGGTGAGCATTCTCCACGCTCTATCGTAGGACCTCCGACTGACGCTGCTGCACCTCCATCGTCTGCTGGAAGATCACGAACGTCTGCGTCTGATCGACTATGGGTGGTGGGGGTGGAAGATCCTCATAAATTGTCTTCCCTGTCTTCGATACTGGAGGTGGAGCACCTCCGAAAGCTGCTGCCGATATGCCCACCTGGACCGGTGAAGCTGACCTCCTGAAGGTAGGTATTGGACCATCGTCTGAGGGTGCTTCCCTCAAGGGTGATGAAGTGGCTGATCGTGCTGCCTCAACACCTGATCGCTGGGAACGCATCTTTGGCGACATCCTGAATATAGATTAAAATACCGAATCAATATTGAATATGATACTATATCCTCAAAGAAGGACAAAACTTTATTCAAAGCAAAGCAATATTCAATAGATAAGGATTTATAAAATAGGTTTCAGAATATTTTCCTAGTTGTGATTGAGTAAACTCTCAGCCTAAACCCTATTTCCTAAAGCAGCCTCATAGCAGTACTCTAGACGAGCACAACTACAAAATAGCACTAATTGCAAATCTCGACCTGCATGGGCCACTACTAAAAATATGTCATGATCCGCACCCAGATATTCGGCCATGAGTACGTGGTTACTCCCAGCCTATGCTGCAGAATCGGCAGTTGAACGCTGTCTGGTCATTTTTAACTATCTAACATCTCAACAATATAAAATGGTACCTGTCAATCATCTCAACTCCAAACGGAAGAGCAATATGGTATCTCACAAGTATAACTAATCTCAATCACCAAATAAACTAAGGAAAATTAATGCACTAATGGAATAGCGATGGAAAGAATAAAGATACAATCCATAATCTGAAGTAAATATATAAACTGTAAATCTCAACAAATAATAGACTAATACAATCCAACACAACAACTAGACTATCATGCCCCGATCTCCCGCAGGCTAAATGGCCGTCCCCGCTGGATACGAATCACCGCGCCAGTGCTCCCGCGGAATGATTGCTTTGACCCATCCGGACGTGATGCCGCACGAGCGTGAACCGCGCCCGTGCAAGGCCATGGTTCATTGGTTGGCGGTAAGAGATCTAAGCCACAAAGTTGCACAGATTTGTCCGAGTGCAGCAGAATGTATAAACACATAATCGAATGGTAACAAGTTCACTGAGTCAACAATAGCGGAAGCAAGATTGAGTACACAAGTATAGAAGTAAGGCAACTCTTTTTATTCATATTGAAACAAGTGTTACAGGCGGCGTATAGCCAAGATTACAAGTCGCTCGAGCACTCTCTCTGAAACATAAAAGTGTAGAAGCATAAAAAATACGCTGCAGGATTATACGCAATATGCATGAAGCCCGCGTAAAGCAGAGTTTCAGTGCTGTGCAGCATAAAATATGACTTCAGAGCCATTGGCGTAACAGCCGAGCTTTAACGCTATTCTGCGTAAAATATATCTCCAGAACAACCCGCGTAATACAGTATTTCCAGACTGTTTCAGCGTAAAAGGGTTACTATATCGCCACTTCGGCGTAAAACCCATCTGCTTTTAATACAGCATGGAAGTGTACGAGGAACGCTTCATATTCCTCGAATGAACCTGGAGCTATATGAACCTGACTCCTGACAAAGAGTGCTGCACGACGCTCGAGGACGGCTGTAATGATGATTCTACATAGAGCCCCTGACTGTCGTTTAGTGACAAAGCCTTGATTTAATTCATCATTTACGCAATCAAGGAACATGCTGCCTAGTTTTACACAGGCAGACATGAGCTTTTACACTCAGGACAAGACGAAACCGACTGTTACATCAAAAGCTGCTCTTCGTACAGAACTCGAGGCACGTCTATGCAGTTAATGCGCGAGATGGGGGCAGATCTCTGCATTTAATGCACGAGATTTTATTCTGTTTCCAATGACTGGGAAAACCATAATTAGGGCTAATATGTCCACATCACCATCTCTGCACATTATGCCATCAGGCTATTTTTACGCCGTATGCTATCTCCTCGAAATATGCCAACTCGGGCCATGTTTGCAAAGGTGCGTGATAAGGCTATTTGGCTCAGAATACGCTCAAGACTCTAGTCAACATCAAGCTTTACGCAGAATTGGGCTTCTACGCCAACATGACAACTATTGGGCTTCTATGCCTATATGTCAGCTATTGGGCTTCTATGCCTACTGGGCTTCTACGCCAACTTGACAGCTATTGGGCTTCTATGCCTATATGCCTACTGGGCTTCTATGCCTACTTGGCTTCTACGCCAACTCGACAACTATTCGACTTCTATGCCTACTTGGCTTTTACGCCATTAGAACAGCTATTTGGTTTTTATGCCAACGAGACAATTATTTGGCTTCTACGCCAATTGTAAACCCCCTGATTTTTTTAAAAATTTTAAATTTGGATTTTTCATAATTTTCTGGAATTTTCTGGGATTTGTTTTGTAATTAAATTTAGGGTTTTAATTATTAAATGATTTTTAAATGATAATAAATAATATTAAAATATTATGAAAATAATATTTTTGGGTGTAAAATGAAAAACTGGACTTAGGGTAATTTTTCTGGAATTTATTGGGCCCCGGACCTATTTTTAATCACCTCAAAACTGTTTTTATTATTTTTTATTATTTAAAAACCAAACCAATAAACCCCAAGCCCAAACCGAGCCCAGCCCGGTTGGTTATCGGGTCGGGTCGGGTCGGCCAGACCCGAACCCGCCGCCCGACCCGTTCTGAGTCCCCCTCAACCCGTTCTCTCCCCCGCGATTTTCGGCGGCGGCTCCGGCCACGTCACCTGACCGCCCGCGCCGCGCCACGACACCCCATCTCTCCGCCTCTTCCGACCTCCTCCCCGCGGATCTCCCCCTATAAATTCCCTTCTCCCCCCCGACTCCGGCCACCATTCTTCCCCGCCTGAACCCGAGACCCCCGACCGCCCGTGCCTCCGCCGACCTCCACCTCCCTCGATAGCGCCGCCGGACTCGCCCTCTCCTCCTCCCGCTCCACCATCTTCCTCCTCCCAGCCGACACCCCCTCTCCTCCGCCCAGCCCGCAGTCAACCGGCCGCCCGACCTCGCCGTGTAGCAGACGCCGCCAACGAGCCACCGGAGCTGCTGCCCTCGGCCGGCTGCCCTCTCCCAGCTCAGCCAGGATAGCCCTAGCCCCGACACCACAACACAGCGGACACGGACACGACCCGCTGCCCTAGCCAGGATACTGTTGACTCGGATACGTGTCGGACACGGAGATTTTGGTTTCCAGGAGCCCTGTTCAGGTACCTGTATCTTTCTCCTCGTAGCTCTGTTTTTTATTCCGTCTGTTGCATCGCAAACCCTGCGTGACCCTCTCGGTGCCCGTGCAACCCGTTCGGGACATCGCATCCTGTGGCGATCGCGAACCGCGATCCAAAAACAGAAAAAACAATACCCTGATTCACCCTGGAACTGGGTACGCTCCGCCAAACGGGATGACTTGGTCGCGCGCGGTCTTCACCGATATGTGCGCGCCGTTGATACGGACGTGTAGGATTTTGCAGAAGTCGATTCGGGTGTGCGTGCACACCGAAATCAACGCGTATCCGCGGACACCGTCCCGTATTTGTCAGTTCTAGAATGCATTCTAACTTTGTGTACACATGTCAGATCGAAACAAAACTTGCGCCATCAGACTCGTAGCGATACGCTGGTCCTGTGACCCAAGTTTGGTTCGATTCTGAGAACGTTGACGAAATCGCGTGTCGTGGGCCCCACAGGCTCCACTTGACGGGCGATTTTGTGATCGGCTCATCGAAATCCAATTCTGAAAGTTCTGTTGGGTTTGTATCATCGTTCCTGACCTGTTGACACTAAGTTTGTTGAATTTGGAGACCTTTGACCCTGACACATTTTTCGGTGCGAAGCGGGCCACATGTGGACCCCGCTTTGACCCGAAATTATCATTTTTGCCCTTGTCTCCAAATTGGACTCAAGGACAGGCGTTTCTAGATAATTGATATTTTTTAAATCTGATGGTGATGTTTGTTTCAGCAACCGGAGTACTACTTGCAAATCCCGCTGAAGTGAGAGCCACAATCGGAGCCGGAACCACAGGCAAGTGTACCTTGCCAAACCCTGCAGCTTGCTATTTATTTTCTTGGCTTAATTTTGCATCAATGGGCAAGTAGAGCTTGCCAACTCTCAGTGATTTCTGTTATAGTATTTTACTTGAGTTCATGTAGACTTCATATATAAACTTGTTTAACTGTTCAACCCAGGACCGAGTGACTTTACTTAGCGTCCGATTAATAGTCTGGTGCCAACCCCGTACGCGGAGTTGTGTAACGTCACATAGATATGGATACCGATACCCTGTACTTCTCGTACTTGTCTTATCAAGTACAACATAGCCCAGGACACTTGACAATATTCATGAGACAGAATCTTTCTGAGATATTCATGGTGATTTTGTGTAGGAGACAGGTTTTATGACATAGACATTACATTCATAGACATTGGATTCATAGCTATCAGACTTGCTGCATTAGTTATAATCATGCGTGACATGGACATGAGGCATCGTGGATATGAGACGTATGATTTTATTGGGTGGGGAGAGACACACAGGCTACAGGCTGATCTCATATATATAAAACATAGTAGATTTCATAGTAAAATTCATAGTTATTGCTGCTACCGGCTCCCCGACACAGAGCTTGTAGTGGCTTCAGCCTGAGTTCTAGTGATGCTCTCAACTTGCATATCACATAGTTGGTTACATAGTTTACCCTACTATTTTATTTATTGCTGCACTGATATTTATTTTGGCATGAGTTATTTTGTACCTTGCTATGTCCCCTGAGGACCTGGATTTGGATTATGTCCCCAGGAATAGCCGGAGAGATCTACCCCGAGGTAGCCTGTGTGTCTAGAATGCGGAACAGGAGCACTTCTCGGAACAGAACAGGAACCTGAGGACGAGATCGTGGCAGAAGACTTCTCCTGAGTGCCGGCTTTATATACTCAGTATTTCTACTTTCAGTTGATTTATTTCCTGTCTATTTGTACCAGACATATTCTCGGATTGTACCCCGAGACACTTATTTGAGATTTGATAGTTATTTTTATTTGCATTATTCTGGCATTTAATCTGTGATTATCTGTTATGGATGAGATTAGTATAGACTGTGACTTGTAATAAATGATCTATTTATTGTTAGACTACAGCTTAAGCATGCCCTGATGGATCCATTAAATTGGGTTGTCCATCGGTGCGTGCTGTTGGTCATTGCCACGTGTCCAGTCCCTCGATATTTTAGGACTGGGACGTGACATAGTTTTTGTGGTGGCCCATGCAGGTCAACGACTAAATTGTTCAGTTTCAACTTAGGGACCGAACAGGCCTGCCATAAGATAAGATAAGTTAGGATCTTATCCACTTGCTTGAATCGTTCTTGATCTCTATATCGACTTTAGCAAATAATTTACTTGCATCATGCCTTGATTCTTCTGTACGCTTCTTATAGTTTATTTTGGATGCAGGACAATGGATTCACAAGAATGCAACGAGACTCCCGCAGGAACACCACCAGCTACAGGTGTCACCTATGACGACGAAGTGACACCAGTCGGTGGAGTTCTATCAACTCAACAGAGCTAGCAGACAGGTCAACCTACCTCCAGATTCTGGCGTGATGATATCCCACCTCTGCCGCAGTTCGTTCCACCAACGCACGTACTCCCACAAGGACGGCCAATTGACGGGCAGCAGATATTCCAAATGATCTACGCGATGATGCAAGCCCAGCAACAAGTCCAACACGAGGCTCAGCGTCGTGAGGTTGACTTCTTGAGGAGCAGCATCGTAACTGCACTGGAGCAGGCCAACCTACCAGCTCGACGGCCATCGACGGGCTCTATCACTGACTTCCGCCAACTGAAGCTCCGCACTTTTTCTGGCAAGAAAGAGCCCACAGAAGTTTATGAATGGCTCACCAACATTCGGCATCAACTAGAAGCAGCTGAGCTTCCATGGGAATGTTGGATGACTGCCGTCAGAATGCAATTGACAGGCAATGCGCACCACTGGTGGTTATCTGAGGAGACACGACTCGGACCAGACCGAGTCACTTGGGTGGAGTTCTCCAGACTCTTCAAGGAGATGTACATTCCGGCTATCGTACGATCAGAACTTTGGGACAAGTTCAATCGCCTCACTCAGGATGCTATGACGGTGGAAGAGTACAATGCAGAATTTATTCGTCTGAGCCGCTTCGCCCCAACCCTGATCCCGACGGAAGAAGAGAAGGCCGAAAAGTTTTATATGGACTGAACTTTGATCTACAGAGACTCATCAAATCTGTCGTATCTACCTCTTACTCGGACGTACTCGCTGCAGCCCGACGCATGGAACACGTCACCAGGAGAGAGTCTCGCCTCAAGCGGCCAATCACATCAGCACCAGACAGAGAACCACAGGAAGAATCTGTAAAGAGATCTCACACGAACCAGCCACCCAGGGCAGCTTCGCAGACCCTTCCTTCCTGTCACTACTGCGGCAAGATAGGTCATGTGGAGAAGGACTGCGGACGCAAGTTGGGATTATGCTTGATTTGCGGCACCAATCAACACTTAGCCAAGGATTGTCCTCAGCATCGAGATGGAGCACCAAGGGCAAACCTACCAGCTTTACCAGCACCGAGGCCACCTTTGGCACCTCAAGCAGCACTCTTCCAGCAGGCCCAGCAGCAGCAGAGGAATCCACCACAAGGACGCGGACAAGCTTACGCGATGACTTTGGAGGACGCGCAGACTCTTGGAGTAGCTAATGCGCATAAGTGATTCGTAGATACCGTTTCTAGTTAGCTCGTGCCTATTGGTTCGTGACCTCAGCCCCAACCTAGTAATTTGAATCTTGTTAATAATAACCTAGTTTCCTAAAATTTGTAGTTCTTTTGCTTTAGCAAGTTTTGTTTCACTCTGAAAAGTGCATAACTTTCATTCTTAGGGAAACGGTATTTCTCTAAGTATCTTGTGATGTGTTTCGAACGATACTTGCAACCGTGTCATCTTTGTTGATCGGTTATTCTTTGATTGCGAGGACGCAATCCTCTTAAGGGGGGTAGATTGTAAACCCCCTGATTTTTCAAAAATTTTAAATTTGGATTTTTCACAATTTTTTGGAATTTTTTGGGATTTTTTTCGTAATTAAATTCAGGTTTTAATTATTAAATAATTTTTAAATGATAATAAATAATATTAAAATATTATAAAAATAATATTTTTGGGTATAAAATGAAAAAAATGGACTTAGGATAATTTTTCTGGAATTTATTGGGCCTCGGACCTATTTTTAATCACCTCAAACTGTTTTTATTATTTTTTATTATTTAAAAACCAAACCAATAAACCCTAAGCCCAAACCGAGCCCAGCCCAAATCGAGCCCAGCCCGGTTGGCTATCGGGTCGGGTCGGCCAGACCCGAACTCGCCGCCCGATCCGTTCTGAGTCCCCCTCAACCCGTTCTCTCCCCTGCGATTTCCGGCGGCGGCTCCGGCCACGTCGCCTGACCGCCCGCCCCTGACCGCCCGTGCCGCACCATGATACCCCCTCTCTCTGCCTCTTCCGGCCTCCTCCCCGCTGATCTCCCCCTATAAATTTCCTTCTCCCCCCTCGACTCCGGCCACCATTTTTCCCGCCTGAACTCTAGACCCCCGACCGCCCGTGCCTCCGCCGACCTCCACCTCCCTCGACAGCACCGCCGGACTCGCCCTCTCCTCCTCCCGCTCCACCATCTTCCTCCTCCCAGCCGACACCCCCTCTCCTCCGCCCAGCCCGCAGTCAACCGGCCGCCCAACCTCGCCGTGTAGCAGACGCCGCCGACGAGCCACCGGAGCCGCTGCCCTCGGCCGGCCGCCCTCTCCCAGCTCAGCCAGGATAGCCCTAGCCCCGACACCGCAGCACAGCGGATACGGACACGACCTGCTGCCCTAGCCAGGACACTGTTGACTCGGACACGTGTCGGACACGGAGAATTCGGTTTCCAGGAGCCCTGTTGAGGTACCTGTATCTTTCTCCTCGTAGCTCTGTTTTTAATTTCGTCTGTTGCATCGCGAACCCTGCGTGACCCTCTCGGTGCCCATGTAACCCACTCGGGGCATTGCGTCCTGTGGCGATCGCGAACCGCGATCCAAAAATAGGAAAAACAATGCCCTGATTCACCCCAGAACTGGGTATGCCCCGCCAAACGGGATGACTTGGTCGCGCACGATCTTCACCGATACGTGCGTGCCATTGATACGGACGTGTGAGATTTTGCAGAAGTCGATTCGGGTGTGCGTGCACACCGGAATCAACACGTATCCGCGGACACCATCCCGTATCTGTCAGTTCTGGAATGCGTCCTAACTTTGTGTACGCATATCGGATCGAAACGAAACTTGCGCCATCAGACTCATAGCGATACGCTAGTCCTGTGACCCAAGTTTGGTTCGATTCTGAGAACATTGACAAAATCGCGTGTCGTGGGCCCCACAGGCTCCACAGGCTCCACTTGACGGGCGATTTTGTGATCGGCTCATCGGAATCCAATTATGAAAGTTCTATTTTGTTTGTATCATTGTTCCTGACCTGTTGACACTAAGTTTGGCAAATTTGGAGACCTTTGACCCTAACACATTTTTCGGTGCGAAGCGGGCCACATGTGGACCCCACTTTGACCCAAAATTGTTATTTTTGCCTTTGTCTCCAAATTGGACTCAAGGACAGGCATTTCTAGCTGATTGATATTTTCTGAATCTGATGGTGATATTTGTTCCAGCAACCGGAGTACTGCTTGCAAATCCCGCTGAAGTCAGAGCCACAATCGGAGCCGGAACCACAGGCAAGTATACCTTGCCAAACCCTGCAGCTTGCTATTTATTTTCTTGGCTTAATTTTGCATCAATGGGCAAGTAGAGCTTGCCAACTCGCAGTAATTCCTGTTATAGTATTTTACTTGAGTTCATGTAGACTTCATATATAAACTTGTTTAACTGTTCAACCCAGGACCGAGTGACTTTACTTAGCGTCCGATTAATAGTCGGGTGCCAACCCCGTATGCGGAGTTGTGTAACGTCACATAGACATGGATACCGAGACCCTGTACTTCTCATACTTGTCTTATCAAGTACAACATAGCCCAGGACACTTGATACTATTCATGAGACAGAATCTTTTTGAGATATTCATGGTGATTCTGTGTAGGAGACATGTTTTATGACATAGACATTACATTCATAGACATTGGATTCATAGCTATCAAACTTGCTGCATTAGTTATAATCGTGCGTGACATGGGCATGAGGCATCTTGGACATGAGACGTGTGATTTCATTGGGTGGGGAGAGACACACAGGCTACAGACTGATCTCATATATATAAAATATAGTAGATTTCATAGTAAAATTCATAGTTATTACTGCTACCGGCTCCCCGACACAGAGCTTGTAGTGGCTTCAGCCTGAGTTCTAGTGATGCTCTCAACTTGCATATCACATAGTTGGTTACATAGTTTACCCTGCTGTTTCATTTATTGCTGTACTAATATTTATTTTGGCATAAGTTATTTTGTACCTTGCTATGTCCCCTGAGGACCTGGATTTGGATTATGTCCCCAGGTATAGCCGAAGAGATCTACCCCGAGGTGTACGGAACATGAGCACTTCTCGGAACAGAACAGAAACCTGAGGATGAGATCGTGGCAGAAGACTTCTCCTGAGTGTCGGCTTCATATACTCAGTATTTCTACTTTCAGTTGATTTATTTCCTGTCTATTTGTACCAGACATATTCTCGGATTGTACCCCGAGACACTTATTTGAGATTTGATAGTTATTTTTATTTGCATTATTCTGGCATTTAATCTGTAAACTCCCTCACCCAAAATAGGTATTTTGTGTATATTTTATATTATTATATTTATTATAGATGTTGAATTTATTTAGAGTATTCTCTTAGTTAATTAGAAAATAATTTTTTTTAGTATATTTACTTATATAAATATTTATTTAGAATTATTTTTAGGCTATTTTAGATTATTGAGATTTTTCCATAATTTTTAGTTAATTAAAAACTAGTAACACTAATTTTCTAGGACTTTAAAGAATTTATTTTATGTTCAAACTTAATTAAAAATATTCCAAAATTTTATTTTAGGTTCTAAATAGTCAAATATATTTTCTAGAATTTTCTGAATACTTTTAGTATTTATTGGGAGTTATTTAGACTAATAACTAATTTTTAGAACTTGTAGAATTTATTGTGCAAGACCAGGAATATAGAATGGACCCACATTATTTTCTAGGGTTTATAATATTATTATATATTTTCTGGAATTATTTCAGAATTTTTCGAATAATGTTAGTATTTATTTTTAGTTAAATGGATAAAACTAATGTTTAGAGCTTGTCCTAATTATAGTAGTAAACTTATGAATATAAAATTGTCCCAAATATTTTTCTAGAGTTTATAGGTTCAAAATATATTTTATGTATTTTTTCCAGATTTTTATGATTATTTTTAATACTTATTTGGAGTTATTTAGATTTAAAATGACTTAAATAATATTTTGATAAAGTCAAATCAAAAACAAATAATATAACAAAAACCATCCAAACAGATTCTGACACGTGTCAGCCTATAAATATCATTTCAGCCGTAGGTACATCCCTATATATATATATATATATATTATTATAACCCTAATTATTCCATTATCTTAGAGAGAGAGAGAGATTTTGGAGAATTGCCATCTAGGGTTCCTTCATCTTCCACAAGCCATTGCGCATAGCTCCGGACTCCAAACGAGGCCTATTTTCTTGCGTTAGAAAAATATTGAGGTTAGCTTTCTGATTATATAATTTATTTTACGAAATTATGAGTATTAAATTTCGGAAAATTCGTAGAGCACAGCATGTCCGAAAATAGATGTGTTTCAATATTTTCGCTATTCCGGGAGAACCAGGAATCAGAATCATGAACCGTTTAAAGTTTTGGAAAGCTAATATCAAGATCATTGACATATGTTTTTCCCAAAATTTAATTCGAAGTATTTATATACTGTTAATTCTGTAGAACTTCTAGGTTAGAATTTAACCATCGGTGCGCAATACAAAATTTGTATGTGCCATAATTCCCAAACAAATTTGAATTCGGATGAGCCGTAAATTCTAGCATATTTTTGACGCTGAAATATACAGGAAATCATGCATGAAAGTTGAGTTTGTGTCAGTTGACTTTTCGGTCAATAGATCGCCTCGATTTGCGTGTCATGAGTCTCGAGTTGATAAAATTCAGTTTCTTTGGACAAAATTTAGGAATTAACATAAAAATCAGAATAATAAGATTAAAATAGGATTTTAGAGTAATTATTCCAGAATTAAATAAATTAAAATAAATTATCTTTTGACGTGATAAATTTGTAATACATAGGCTATTTGGACTGTGACTTGGACTCTGATTCATACCAGCAGCAGGACCCCAGGCAAGATACCTTGCCAAATTGTTTACAGTACTTCGCATGCTATTTATATTTCTGTTTATTTATTGCATTTCTGTATAGTTCTTGCATGTGTAGTTCCTTTCAGTCATTATTATATATTAGATATGTTGACACACACTTGACACTTAGTATCATAGAGGGCAATCATTAGGCGTATGGGCTTTTAACCACTCTGGTAAACCGTAGTATATAGTTCGCACTACGGGCGTGTGTCGCGCTGGTCGCTACCCCAGAGGTATGTCGATTTCTGTAGAGTCGCGCTGGTCGCTACCCCAGAGGTATGTCGATTTCTGATGTCCATTGACGGGTGTGTGAGTTGTGAGGCTTAGATCGAGTAGACTACCCTTGCCCATACGTCGAAAAGTTGTCCTCATTTGCATTCATATAGATGTCTTGTACAGCGTACTTATTTATTTTCAAATATAATGCATGTTTACTGTATTCAAATTGGCTCGTATTTTCTGTATCTTGTTACGTTCCTCTGAGGACCTGGTCCTCCGCCAGGTGTATCTGTTCTTGAGTATTGCAGGAGCGCAGATTTGGATGATTACTTGTGTTGCGAGGATGTCTTCTCTTCGAGCCCATGGTCGTTAGCTGGTATTCCTATATTGTATTTGTTGTGTTGTACTTTTCCATTCGAGTTGGTAGTGGATTTGTTTCCATCCAACTATCATCCTTAGATATTTATGTTGAGATCTAGTTATATAGATGCTGGTTATTATTTATATCTAATTTTCGTGGATGAGATTTAGATTATACCCTGTGACTTGTGATATATTTTATACCACTTGTGGATTGATATTCATATTACAGCGTACGTGTGGATTTTGGTTTCCATATATTGGAGTTGCCATATCCATACGGCTGGCATGCTTACGTGTTCCTAGTCCTACGTATTTTGGGACTGGGGCGTGACATGTTTTTGTGGTGGCCCATGCAGGTCGAGAGCATATTGTCTCGGTTACGTTACTGTACCGAGCAAGCCTGCGCATAGGATTAGAATATAGGATCTCATCCACTTATTTAATCACCGTCCTTGATTTTATTTCATATTCTCATTTGATTGCTTGTATTTCATCTTGTTTGATCCCTTCTCAACGTCAATATTTTGTTCGTGCTTCATAGGGGTTAGAAAGGTGCCTTGTACCAGGTATATACACTCTAGTATTCAATAAAACTATTAGTTAAATATTTGTAAGTTTGGTAGTATGCCTCACAACCTAGTATCACATAGTCTTTTGACCTATTATTGAAGTGTGATTGAACAACATTAATTGTATACTAGCATAAGACGACATTGGTTATTCAGACAATAGAAGTTAGAGGTCCTTGCCCACATTTGGTCGACTAGCGACATAGACTAGGAGGTTGTATGACAACTGTAGGGATTGTAGAGTCTTTTATTATTGTTGCTTAGTTGTTTTGTTTTGTGAACTTGAATTAATTTGTACCTCCTTTCATCATCATCTAGCGTACTTATATTTGCTGCACTACCTTGACTTATGCTGCTATTATAGCCTAGTTTTGCAAGCTTACTCTTTTATCGAGCTTGATCATGAGATATGTATTATTGGGGATGCCTACTAATACATTTCAGAATCAGTGTATTAAGGTCTAGCTAACCTTAGTGCGCTTGATTCGCCCTTCGTAATACTACTTTACGTGGATTGAGATATGTAGTGATTGGTAGACGAATATACTTGTCCTAGTCATGTCTGAGCGGATCGTATCGGTTACATAACTGTACCGATGCGAGCATGTTAATAGGAATTACCAAAATAAGATTTCAATCCACAACTGCCTTGACAATTCCTATTTGAATTCTTTAAACGCCTTGATCTCCATACTTCTATTCTATTACCTCTTCCTTGAACCCTTTATTATTGATCTCCGTCTTCCCTTATTTCGGAAAGACGAAACATCGTGCTTAGTATAAGTTTAATATACAGAGAGTACCAGATATACACCGTAGGCCGATCACATACTTGAGGATTATTCTTTTGTAATTAAGGACATATCATATATAATATAATCGGCGTTGAAGTTTTGAGGATTGAATGACATGAGTAAATAAATTAAGGAATATTTTTCTTAAAGTATATAGCCTTCCGTGATAGATGGGTAAATTCTAAGTTGGGTAGCAGTGCATTGCCAACTTGAGAGAATTTCTTTTAGATTGTGATCAAGTAAGATTAGATTGGGAGATTCAAGTCATTTTAATTTTAAAAATTTTTAAAAGAAGGATTAAGATAATGAGGATTTAACGAATTTTAAAATCTTGATATTGCGGACTAAATATTTATACTTTGAGCACATGATTTAAATTTTGAATATTGAAGGATGAATCATCGATTTAAATTTTGAGGATAAATATAGAATTTTAGACTTGAACAATTGGTGAATTGGATTTAAATTTTACAACTTGATGATTTGAATCAAAAGTTCAATTTTGATTGTTGGGTCACCTATTTGAAATATTGAGGATGTAAATTGAGTTTAAATATTTAAAGAGTACAAAATTCTTAATTTGAGAA
This sequence comes from Iris macrosiphon, assembly GCA_036927795.1. Lineage (NCBI taxonomy): Eukaryota > Viridiplantae > Streptophyta > Magnoliopsida > Asparagales > Iridaceae > Iris > Iris macrosiphon. The sequence continues at coordinate 145,418,339 of JAYESA010000018.1, forward strand.
TAGGAATAAGATTTGATTAGAATTGTTTATTGTTCAAAGTCTAGAGGAGATTATGATAGTTGGAAATGGTGATATAAATTTTGATGTGGGATGTCATATAGACTTGAGTTAGATTTGAATGTTGATTATTTAAAAAAAAATCGAGAAGAGATTACGACAGGTTGAATTTTAATTTAAACAGTGGTTATCTTAATTTTGAAGTGATCGCGATAGATTTGAATAGATTTTGTTATTTAAATTTTTGGAAGAGATTGCGATTGACTTACCTTATGTACGAATGTGAAGGATTTAACAAATTATGTCTTATTTTAATTTCGAGGACGAAATTGTTTTAAGTTGGGTAGATTGTAAACTCCCTCACCCAAAATAGGTATTTTGTGTATATTTTATATTATTATATTTATTATAGATGTTAAATTTATTTAGAGTATTCTCTTAGTTAATTAGAAAATAATTTTTTTTAGTATATTTACTTATATAAATATTTATTTAGAATTATTTTTAGGCTATTTTAGATTATTGAGATTTTTCCATAATTTTTAGTTAATTAAAAACTAGTAACACTAATTTTCTAGGACTTTGAAGAATTTATTTTATGTTCAAACTTAATTAAAAATATTCCAAAATTTTATTTTAGGTTCTAAATAGTCAAATATATTTTCTAGAATTTTCTGCGAATTTTCTGAATACTTTTAGTATTTATTGGGAGTTATTTAGACTAATAACTAATTTTTAGAACTTGTAGAATTTATTGTGCAAGACCAGGAATATAGAATGGACCCACATTATTTTCTAGGGTTTATAATATTATTATATATTTTCTGGAATTATTTCAGAATTTTTGGAATAATGTTAGTATTTATTTTTAGTTAAATGGATAAAACTAATGTTTAGAGCTTCTCCTAATTATAGTAGTAAACTTATGAATATAAAATTGTCCCAAATATTTTTCTAGGGTTTATAGGTTCAAAATATATTTTATGTATTTTTTCCAGATTTTTATGATTATTTTTAATACTTATTTGGAGTTATTTAGATTTAAAATGACTTAAATAATGTTTTGATAAAGGCAAATCAAAAACAAATAATATAACAAAAACCATCCAATCAGATTCTGACACGTGTCAGCCGATAAATATCATTTCAGCCATAGGTACATCCCTATATATATATATATATTATTATAACCCTAATTATCCCATTATCTTAGAGAGAGAGAGAGATTTTGGAGAATTGCCATCTAGGGTTCCTTCATCTTCCACAAGCCATTGCGCATAGCTCCGGACTCCAAACGAGGCCTATTTTCTTGCGTTAGAAAGATATTGAGGTTAGCTTTCTGATTATATAATTTATTTTATGAAATTATGAGTATTAAATTCCGGAAAATTCGTAGAGCACAGCATGTCCGAAAATAGACGTGTTTCAATATTTTTGCGATTTCGGGAGAACCAGGAATCAGAATCATGAACCGTTTAAAGTTTTGGAAAGCTAATGTCAAGATCATTGACATATGTTTTTTCCAGAATTTAATTCAAAGTATTTATATACTGTTAATTCTGTAGAACTTCTAGGTTAGAATTTAACCATCGGTGCGCAATACAAAATTTGTATGTGCCATAATTCCCAAACAAATTTGAATTCGGATGAGCCGTAAATTCCAGCATATTTTTGACGCTGAAATATACAGGAAATCATGCATGAAAGTTGAGTTTGTGTCAGTTGACTTTTTGGTCAATAGATCGCCTCGATTTGCGTGTCATGAGTCTCGAGTTGATAAAATTCAGTTTCTTTGGACAAAATTTAGGAATTAACATAAAAATCAGAATAATAAGATTAAAATAGGATTTTAGAGTAATTATTCCAGAATTAAATAAATTAAAATAAATTATCTTTTGACGTGATAAATTTGTAATACATAGGCTATTTGGACTGTGACTTGGACTCTGATTCATACCAGCAGCAGGACCCCAGGCAAGATACCTTGCCAAATTGTTTACAGTACTTCGCATGCTATTTATATTTCTGTTTATTTATTGCATTTCTGTATAGTTCTTGCATGTGTAGTTCCTTTCAGTCATTATTATATATTAGATATGTTGACACACACTTGACACTTAGTATCATAGAGGGCAATCATTAGGCGTATGGGCTTTTAACCACTCTGGTAAACCGTAGTATATAGTTCGCACTACGGGCGTGTGTCGCGCTGGTCGCTACCCCAGAGTTATGTCGATTTCTGTAGAGTCGCGCTGGTCGCTACCCTAGAGGTATGTCGATTTCTGATGTCCATTGACGGGTGTATGAGTTGTGAGGCTTAGATCGAGTAGACTACCCTTGCCCATACGTCGAAAAGTTGTCCTCATTTGCATTCATATAGATGTCTTGTACAGCGTACTTATTTATTTTCAAATATAATGCATGTTTACTGTATTCAAATTGGCTCGTATTTTCTGTATCTTGTTACGTCTCTCTGAGGACCTGGTCCTCCGCCAAGTGTATCTGTTCTTGAGTATTGCAGGAGCGCAGATTTGGATGATTACTTGTGTTGCGAGGATGTCTTCTCTTCGAGCCCATGGTCGTTAGCTGGTATTCCTATATTGTATTTGTTGTGTTTTACTTTTCCATTCGAGTTGGTAGTGGATTTGTTTCCATCCAACTATCATCCTTAGATATTTATGTTGAGATCTAGTTATATAGATGCTGGTTATTATTTATATCTGATTTTCGTGGATGAGATTTAGATTATACCCTGTGACTTGTGATATATTTTATACCACTTGTGGATTGATATTCATATTACAGCGTACGTGTGGATTTTGGTTTCCATATATTGGAGTTGCCATATCCATACGACTGGCATGCTTACGTGTTCCTAGTCCTACGTATTTTGGGACTGGGGCGTGACATAATCTGTGATTATCAGTTGTAGATGAGATTAGTATAGACTATGACTTGTAATAAATGATCTATTTATTGTTAGACTACAGCTTAAGCATGCCCTGATGGATCCATTAAATTGGGTTGTCCATCGGTGTGTGCTGCTGGCCATTGCCACCTGTCCAGTCCCTCGATATTTTGGGACTGGGGCATGACACCAATCATCTCTACACGAGGGGCAGTTATTGACGTGGCTTGCATACCGTGATCTTTACAGCAGTTATACGTATTATCTCTTAGTGGAACACGCGTCACACGCTTATTCAGAAGATCATTTATACGTGGGTAGCAGTTATGATAACCGTCACGTAAAAGGTGCAATTCTCTCCGCTGTTCAGTTTCTACGCCTATAAATAGAGACCTCCGTCCATGGAGGTCAAAGGTCGGATTTGGGGTCGAAAAAATTAAGAGAAAAGAGTCTAGAGCACAGATAGAGGGGAGTGATTGACGACTTTGGCATCGAGCATCCAATCCCTCTTGCGATTTTTGAAGCTTCTCCTTCTTCTACAGCACTTCTTCATCATCGTGTGGTCCAAGGGACAAAGTGATCGACTGCAGATCAGACTCCTATAGCAATATTTATCCAGATTTAAATTTTGTACTTGATATCCTCGTATAGGATTAATTGTACTTCTTGTTTGTAAACCTAAGGAAGGGTTTCATGTAAACCTATTTTTATTTCTTTCGTTTATTATCAAACACAAGATGGCGACTCTGCTGGGGACTACTTTCTCTTCTGATAAGAAAGTTATTGCTCAACACGATGCTATATCTATCGGAGGAATGAAGAAGACTCTGGTCGTCCAATTCGACCAATCTGCTTATGAAGACATGCTTCGTGCAGGGGGTAGCTCTCATTCCCCATCTGTTCAGGACAACAGAAAATTGCGTAAAGTATGGACGTCCCGGACATCCTCTACCCTTCCTGCAGACTCTCTCTCCGATCAACAAGGTTGTGGCATACCAACCTATACGCTCTGTGCGTAAAAACTCGTCTCCCGTCGCTGACGTGGCAGACAAAACTTCTAGCAATGCCTTAGCACCAATCCGGAAGTCCACTCCGCGCCTTGCGCATAAAACTCAGTCTTCCATCGCTGACGGGGCAGACAAAACTTCCGACAATGCCTCAGCACCAATCCAGAAGTATACAACGCGCCTTGCGCATAAAAACTCGTCTCACATCGCTGGCGGGGTAGACGTAGTTTCTGACAATGCCTTAGCGCCAAGTCAGAAATTTTAAATGCGCCCTTCGCGTAAAAATACCTCTCCCGCCTATAAGGGGGTAGAGTGTCCTTGTAATCTCCGCAAGGGAAAATAAGTGGCAGATTTCCTGACCTCTCGGCCTTTACACCATCAAAAGAAAAATCTGCCCGCTCTTCAGATTACGCGAAATGCTGATGGCCAGTTGAGAACTTCCTCAGTTTTACGCCAACCTGAGCAAAATTCCAAATTATGCTAGAAGAAGTCTCTCGGCGTAAAGAAGGTCCAGTTTATGGGAAGATACGCTCCTCATGGATCATGTGCTACTCACATGGTTGAATTACTATATTCTTACGGCAGAGAAAGAGTTATGGTTCCAAATCTCTACAGGCCTATTGATGTAAAAAGTCGGAATAACCCATGGTCTTCTTCTGATTATCTTCCTGATTTGCGTGATTTTCTGATCCAGAAATGCAAAGACAGGGGTCAAAATCAAGACTCAGTGCCCCTAACTACCAAATAAGGGGAGATTATGTGGGGAGTAGCACCAACAGCTAATGTCGTCAAGACAAATGGGCCATATGAAGAACCCGTCTTCATTATTCCACATACTCGCACCAATCAGCATCCAATAGTCTTCGGTCTCATTCCAGATTTAGGTCCTTCTAAATTAACTTCTGTGGACAATGACATGTCTGGGGGTAGTCTCCCTCAACAAGACAGAGCCGCATTCAAAGCTGGGGGTAGAATTCCCTCTGAATCTGAAGATGATAGCTATGACCGTCTTCCCCAAAGACCGTACGACTCAGGTATCGGCAGCCCGAAGGCCTAATGAGACTTTCTTCTTCAATGATGATGACATCATTGAAATCTTTAATATATTGGTGAAGGAAAACAAGCTTCGACTACCCAACATCAGATACCCTGAAAGGGCTGACAATGTCGATGACCCAGAATATTGTCTCTTCCATCGGTACATTCATCATCCCACAAGGGCATGCTATGTACTGAAGAGGAGAATCCAGGAGTTGATCGACGCCAAAGTTATCACTTTGCATTTATAAACAGGAAGAGGGTCACTGCAAATTAGTCTCACTCCAACGTGACAATTTGCTTCTTCACTCCAATGCCTGATGAGGTGTCCAAACAAAATTTCTTCCAGCTGAGTTTGCTATGTTCAAAACCTCCCGGGTTGTTGTTATCGATCAGAACTTCTCCATGTCCATATCACCTCTGAGTAAAGTTTTTCTCTTCGACTTTCCACTATCACGTTCGCATAACCCCTGATAGTGCTAGTTCTTTCAGCTTATTCTCTGTACTTAAGGTACGTCATGGATAATAAGTCCACCACCCAAAAGTTTGTCATGTTCATATTACCTCTAAGCAAACTTTCCAAATTTTGGCTATCGATTATTATGTTCATATTACCTCTGATATCGGTTGTCGTCTCAACTTAATACTCGTACTTAACTCTAAGTACACAAGTGGTGTTAAGTCCACAAAAAATTGTCATGTCCATATTACCTCTAAGCAGATATATACCTCCATCCCCAATGGAGTCACAATTCAAAAGTTTTTCATGTTCATATTACCTCTGAACAAACTTTCCAAATTTTGGCTATCGATTATTATGTTCATATTACCTCTGATATTGGTTGTCGTCTCAACTTAATACCCGTACTTAACTCTAAGTACACCAGTTCTATTATGTCCACAAAAAATTGCCATGTCCATATTACCTCTGAGTAGATATATACCTCCATCCCCAATGGAGTCATAATTCAAAAGTTTGTCATATTCATATTACCTCTGAACAAACTTTCCAAATTTTGGCTATCAATTATTATGTTCATATTACCTCTGATATCGGTTGTCGTCTCAACTTAATACCCGTACTTAACTCTTAGTACACCAGCGGTGTTAGGTCCACAAAAACTGCCACATCCATATTACCTCTGGCAGGGCTTGTCTTAAACTTATTAATTGCACTCTTGTGCACAACAAGTAATAGGTCCACAATGGAAACGAAAGAGTTCACGTCTATATTACCTCTAAACTATTTTCATATTCCCCAACGGAGAAAAAGAGTTCACGTCCATATTACCTTTGAACTATTTTTATATTCCTCAACGGAGAAAAAGTCAGTTCATGTTCATATTACCTCTGAACTACGTCTCTCCACTATCCCCACAGAATCGTATTTTACAAACATCTATGTTACCTCTGTCGGGATTTGTCTAAAAACTTATTACTTGCACTAACATGCACAAAACAAGTAATGGGTCCACTAAAAAAATCCCCAGCGGAATGTCTTTACTAGCCACAAAACCTATCAAATCTATATTACCTCTAATAGGGCTTGTTTCGAACTTATTATTTTGCACTCAACGTGCGCAACAAATAATAGGTCCACCAAAGATCCCCCAGTGGGAGGTCCTCAACAAACACGGTATTGTACTACGTCCATATTACCTATGGTACGATATCCGAAGTCCATACAAACAATCACAAAGAAATGGATGGTTCTTATGCGATTGAAACAACACCCCCAAATGGCGCTTATAAATTAGCCAAACCTATTAAAAATCTGATAAATGGCTCCTATCAACGGCAAATCCCTGAATAAGTACTATGCTTAATCTCACTTGCTTAAATGGAGTATGATGAAGATCTTATTCTGACAATACCATTTACAAAGGTTAGCTGGATTATATTCTATCAGGTTTGTAAGACCTCTGAATAAGATATCCTTAACTAATTTGTAAACCTATCATGTTCATATTACCTCTGGTGGTGTTTAGTATACAAATTTAGTTGGATTATATTCATGTTATCCCTGAATAGTTTTACATTTAGCTAAAACTTTAATGAAAGTATGTCATATTCATGATACCTCTGATATTACTTTCACCCTAACTTATCGTTTATATTCAAAAATGATGGGTCTATAAAGTCAGATAAAGTCTCTTTATTATCTCCAGAAAGAGCAAGTTATAAAAAAAGAAAAGCAAATCAGAACATCATTGGGGAGGAGCTGTCAAATTACGAAGCTGTTGCGCCAGAGCGGCCATCCTCTCATTCCTGGAGTCTAAGACATTGGCACGAGCCCGCTCTATTTGTTCCCCATCATCGCTCAGGAGGGATAGTTCAGACCGAGCATGTACAAAATCAGCATAGGAGGCACTCGTATGTGCCAGGTTCTGCTGAGCCGCTTCCATTCGGTCCTTTAACACATCTCGAGCAGCCGATGAAGCGAGAGCCCTCTCCTTTGCCTGAGTGAGTTCATCTTCCAACTTGTGGACTCTCGCTTCATTTCCCTCACACTCAACCTCGCACTCAGCTAGCTAGGGAATAACATACCCCAATATGGCATGCTCTTCATTTATCTCTTGTTGTCGTGCCTCGAGGGATTTGCTCAGAGTTTCCATCTCCCCAGCAAGTCTCACAGTCAAGGCGTCATACTCAGCTTGAATTATATCATCAATATTGCCTTGAGATAATTGTAAATAATTGTTAATAGGTTGTTCCAAACCATTAACTATTTGCTCCAACGCTTCGGCTCGTCCAGTGTCATCAAAATTTCTAATCTGCGCTATGGTGAGATTGGAGGACATCTTCAGAGCATCAAAGCCCAGATTCTTCTCCTACACCATGGATATCAATGATTTTAAAGTGACATAGAATACACTAGTAAATTGTTCAGCTAGCATGTTAAATGCGAATGGACGCTGGGAGTGGCCGCGATATCAGCAAACCCCTTTTGAGGAACGTTGGCAGAAGATGTGGCCACAATTGTCGCTTCAGCAGACGGCACGACAAAAGAAGAGACGCCAACAACAGTTGAAGTTGCTGGCATGCTGGACGAAGGAAGTGCAGCCGCGATGATAAGTTCATCCTCCTCTGATGATATCGGGACTGTATTCGGCGAGGCTACACCCGAAAATTTTACGGATGGAAGATCGACAGCTTCAAAACCTAGTTCATCGACGTCGAATGCCGCCGTTTCATCGGCAGTAGCCACGACAAAATCAAAAGTTGCATCAATTTCACCCTCCCTTGAGAAGTCTTCCCCTGAAAAGAAGACAAGAAAAAGTTAATATCAATTTGATATTAATTTTTCCTAAAAAGAGGCGTAAGGACAGCATTTACCCATGGCTGATGGTATATATATCGCGTCCGCAGCCAGTACAGCTAAATTATTTCTTAATGATGCTAAGCAAGCTGTCATACTTGGGGAAGAGGATGCATCAAATGACGTCTGAGGGTAGTCATCCAAGTCTTCACCCAGATCCAATCGAGGTTCATCGGGTGGAATCTCGCTGGAGACACTTACAGATGAAGAAGGGGCTGGACCCATTATTGGTCTGGATAAAGATATTCTTAATTTGCTCGGCCTTGAAGGTGACCTCACTGCACTACCAGTAGCAGTAGTAGCAATAGCAGTCTCGAGCAAAGGATCTCCGGCGCTGCCAGCCGGGACTATGGAGGTTCCCTCTCTAAAAGACGAGGGGCCTCCAATCAAAGAATCACCCTCAATAGGGGAAACAACACGCTCACTCCTAGGAGCCTCCTGGATGGAAGTCCTTGGAGGACCACTGACAGTCTTCTTTTTCTTGCGAGGAGAAGGCTCTTTCGTAGTAGAAGCCTTCCGTTTCTGATGAATAACGAGAGGCTCTGCAGGCGAAGGTATTATGCCTCTCGGTACTGTCAACAAAAACTCATCTGGACCGACAGGGTCTTCACCTTCATTAGAGGAGATGGAACCTCCTCTCTTCCAGTGGACTTATGAGAAGGCATCCTAAAACTTCCATGCATATCAAAATTGCGATGGAGGGTATTGATAGCCACATAAAATTGTGCGTATGAATGGAGGATGGGCAACTCCATAGAGAAAGAAGTCGCGGGTACAGTAAAGGTTGCTCCAGTACAACCCATCATGAAGTACCGCCACCTTCTGGCACCATCAATAAGTCCACCTCTGGACTTGAAGCTGGTGATGGCATTTCCCATATACAATTGGTCATACCCAAACTGCCTAGCGAATCGACTGGGCAGATAAGGCTCCAAGAAGCAATGGTCTTCACTTCTGTACAATAAATGGGAAGGTCTAATACAGACCAACCAGTAGAAAGCTTCGGGAGAAAGAACGCTCTTCCGTGACCTAAATCCTGAAGTTTCGTTCCCTGTTATTAATATGTACCTTGGGGACGATACAGAAGATCTTTCAGCTATGAGCAAAATTTAATGCTCATCGATAATCCACGACGGTTGTCACATTCCAAGAGGAATTTTTATAGTTCAACAAGAAATTATTTCCTGAACTACTGGCAGAGCCTAGAGATACCACCCTGGGGTTATGAAAAATTAACCATCCCATCAGATATAGGAATGGTAACTCTACCGTGGGAAAGTTTTCACGCCATGACTCATCAGTGAGAAGCCCATCAGTAATGGCCCTCAGGTCAGCTTAAATCCGGCATACCATGGTAGGGAGCAGGCCCAGTCTTGCCCCAAACACCAAACGCACTGCAGGCCATAAGGTGTTTCGATGAATTTGATCTGCTGATGGAATGCCAGGAACTACCAACCGGCGTATCCATACAGAGAGGAAGCCAGCCAGTTGAGCTTTCCTCGACAGAGGCATGCGATAATACCTCATATAACTATAGGCTTTAGTGCCTGCAGAATAACCCTCAATCTCCTCATCGAGAACTTGATCTGAAGCCCCAGCTGTTTTGGATAAAAATAAACGAAAGGGATCGTAGAAGAAAAACGACGGGTTCTTTATTACGAAGGAAAACCCTTTTCTTCTTTGGTTTACAAACAAGCTTGTACAATGTTAATCCTATACGAGGATGTGGGAGTATAATTTATTTAATCTGGGTAAATATTACTATGGGTGTCTGATCTGCAGTCGATCACTTTAGCCCTTGGACCACACGATGATGAAGAAGTGCCATAGAAGACGGAGAACAACTTCGAAGGTTGCGAAAGAGGATGGATGCACGATGCCAAAGTCGTTGATCACTACTCTTTGCCTGAGCTCCGGATTCTTCTCTCTCAAAGATTCTGCGACCACTCTTCAATCTCTAATTTTTTGACCTCGGATCTGATACTGGATTTCTTGACCAATCTCTGACCCTTTTTCTCCATTTTTTGTCGACCTTGTCCTCTGTTGATAGAGGTCTCTATTTATAGAGTTTTAGTGACAGTGACCACTCAGTCGGTATAGAAACCGAGTAGTGGAAAGTACAATACCATTTTATACGACGGTTAAAATAACCAATGGCTGCGTATAGATGATCTTTTTGAATGAGCGTGTGACGCGGGTCCAACTAAGGGACAAAACGTGTATAACTGCTGCAAAGATCACGGCGTAGAAGCCACGTAGGTAGGTATCCCTCGTGTAGAAGAGGTTGGCGTAGAAGCCAATTTCTGTCACCATGGCATAGAAGCCAAATAGTTATCAAACTGGCATAGAAGCCGAGTGGGCATGGAAGCCGAGATGGCGTAGAAGTCGAGTGGTCATAGAGGCCGAGTAGGCACAGAAGACCGAGTGGTCATAGAGGCCGGGATGACGTAGAAGCCGAGAAGGCGTAGAAGCCGAGAAGGCGTAGAAGCCGAGACGATGTGGACGTCTTAGCCAAAATTATGGCTTTTGGAGATATAATCAAATCTCTTGCATTAAATGCAGAGATCTACCCCCATCCTGTGCATTAAATACAGATGCTTGTCTTTAAGATTTGCCATCATTCCGTGTTTTAAATGCAGATACGCGCCTCGAATCCTGTATGAAGAGTAATCATTGAGGTGGCAGGCGGTTTGTCTTCTGCGGAGCGTAAGGAGCTCACATCTTCCTGTGTAAAACTAGACAGCGTATTCCCTTGTATGCATAGGAGTAGTTCACGCAAAGGGGATGTCACTAAACGACGGTTTGGCGACATTTAATCAAATCTCCTACATTAAATGCGGAGATCCGCCATCATCTTGCGCATTAAATGCAGAGACATATTTTGAAGGTCTGCCACCCTTTTGTGCATCAAACGCAGAGACGTGCCTCGGGCATCTGTCAGTATTTGGCGCATTAATTGTAGAGACGTATCTTGAGAACCTATCACCGCCCTGTGCATTAAATGCAGAGACGTGCCTCGAGTCCCGTACGGAGTACAGTTTTTGACGTGGCAGGAAGTTTGTCTTTCGTGGAGCGTAAGGAGCTCACGTCTGCCTGTGTAAAACTAGGCAGCGTATTCCTCTGTACACGTAAAAGCGGTTTACGTAAAGGAAGTGGCAGTAAATGACAGCCTGGGTTGCAGTATCGTGCCATCATTATAGCCGTCGCCTGGGTAGTCGAGCAGTATTCCTTTGTCAGAAGTCCAGACGTCAGGTTTATTGCAGGATCTGACAGGTTCATTTCGAAGAATACGAAGCATTCCTCGTACGCTTTAATGCTGCATTTGAAAGCGGATGGCTTTTACGCCATAAAGGCGATGAAGCATCATGTTTACGCTGAAGCAGCCTGGACGTACTGCATTACGCGGATGGTCCTTGAGCCTATATTTTATGCTATTCTTAGCAGAGAAGCTCTGTTTGTGCGTTGATGGCTCTGAAGTCCTCTGTTTACCCTGCTCTGCATCAATATGCTGCGTATAGCTATCCAGCGTATTTTTTATGCTTCTACAAGACCCCTTTCAAAGCTTTTAAATTCCTCGTAATTTGAAACACTTTGAATGAAGCATGAACCGTTCCTCGTAACTCAAAACGCTTCTGAATGGAGCTTTGAAATAGTCAAGGCTAACACGTTCTTTCAAGGCTGACTTTATGGCAGAGTTATTGGGGATCAGTGTGACCTCTCTCGCCTATAAAAAGGCTGAGGAGTTAACCTGTTCTTTCCGCATTCCTTGACCACACAGAGATGATCGCCGGAGTTCGTCGGGTCGATCTGAGGAAGAAGGAGACCATGTTCTTCCAGCATATAAGGAGCCAAAAAAGATGGCGTCTTCGAGCAAATGTCCTCTGTAACGATGGATCATGGAAGGATATCATAGCCTCCTTTGTTCGGGATAATCAGCAACTTTGTATGGCGGTTCTTCCGGAGAGAGAGAAAAGGTCACATTTTGCCATGCTGCTTACAAGTGGCACCTTCTCCCGTTACCTCTGGGGACGAGAGCAGACAGACTAGCTCTGTCGTCCTTAAAATGCGTCGGATGTAGGAAAGCAGATTTACCCTGCTTTCCTTCTGTTGGAGGATGGGTCTATGCCCATTTTTGTATCCTCCAGCCATTTGATCATTTTCTTGTTCATCGACTGTGGATGTCGATGAACTGCCATGGAAGAAGAGGAAGATCTCCACCAATGTGAGAACCTGGCAGAACAGATTCTGGGGGTGGCCTTCTGACGACGACGAGAAAATCCTTCGTAGACGGGATTTCCATCATATGTAATCATGAAAATAAAAAAATCCTTGTAGACTAGATTTCCCTCATATTTAATCATGATTTTAATTTTAATAAAATTGTCTTTCTTCTCTGCATATGATCATCTTGCCATACTTTGCTGTGAAGTCTGAATATGTGTAGCTTCAACACGTCTGATTCTTTACGCCGACTCTGTTTAGAAAGAGTGCTAGGTCATGTCCTGTCTTTTACGCATAACTAGGGATGCATAGAAAGTCGCTTAGCATTCGAGTGTTTTGAACTGTCCTGTTGTTTAGGAGTGAGGAACTGCGTAGAATTCTGAACTGTTACTTCTGATAAACAGAATTCTTTGTTCAGACATCATCTTCAAGAATGATTCCTCGAAAATCTTTTGGAATAAGGCGAGAAATGGCTGTCAAACTGAGTCGCCATCTTGAATTTGTAGATGAAATATTCAGACTGGAGTCTGGATGAACTTTGAATCGACCCATGAAGAGTAACTTTCAATGTTGAATTCTGTATGCTTCGGGTACTTGGGATATCTTCTGGTCAAGAAGGAGTATCTTCTGTGTGAACTCTTTCAATTGAACACCTTGAGAATCGTTCAGATGTACGCGTACTCTGGCCTGCGTATCTTTCAGATGTGCGGAAAGTCATAGAGCGTGAAATCATAAGTTTGCAGCCTCTGAGCGTAAACTAAACACCGCCGAGCGTGAAATCATAGACTTGTAGTTTCTGAGCGTGAAGTCGTAGGTTTGTAGCCTCTCGAGCATAAAAGCTACCGAGCACAAAGGCATCCGGGCGTAAAACCCAACTTGTAGCCGTCGAACGTAAAACCGTAGATTTGTAGCTGTCGAGCGTAGAAAGCTTCTTAGCATAGAACTGTAAATTTGTAGCCTGTAAAAAGGAAATCTTCCGAGCGTGAGATCGTGGATCTGTTGCCTCTTAGCGTAAACTAAATACCACCGAGCGTGAGATCATAGATTTGTAGCTGTTGAGCATGAAGTCGTAGGTTTGTAGCCTCTCGAGCATAAAAGCTACCGAGCACAAAGGCATCCGGGCGTAAAACCCGACTTGTAGCCTACGAGTATAAAACCGTAGATCTGTAGCTGTCGAGCGTAGAAAGCTCCTTAGCATAGAAACCACGAATCTGCTTTGCGCGAAAAGCTTTCCGAATTTCCTGACTGTCCGCCTTCTCTGAGTAATAGGCTGACGTAGTACCCAATCATAATCGAATATTAATTAGGAGATTTGGTTCGGGATCCGAGGAGTCCATCCGAACTCTATATATATCCCAAGTTTCTGAGAAAAAAAACTTTTCACCCGTCTTCTGTGAGAGAAAGCTTTTGACTGTTCGAGTTCTTCTTCGTTTCTTCTCCGAGTCTTCAAAGTTTCCAGTAATGGCCTCGAAGCAAACTTTCTCCACTAAGGGAAAGAAGGTTGATTCTTCTTCTCGTTCCTCCGCTCAAGAGAGAGTGTCTGTAGTCGGGCAAGGCGAACTTCATTCGGAGCGAAGCTTCCCGCCGACGAGCAGTGCACCCGGCCTGAAAGGTAGAGCTTTTGGGACGAAAATGAATGACTGAAAATCCTTCGCACACGTTGTACGTGACCGCGCTAGGTCATCTTCTGTGCTGATAGCCTCTTTGAGAAATATGATGTACGGAGACATTTCATCTTTTACGCCCACATTTCTAATGTGTCAGCGTAAAAACTCTATATTTTCGCAGTCGAGCGTAAAGGCTTCGACTGTTCGAAAGTTGGCGTATAAAATTTGAGTGTTTATGCTTTTGGATGAAAATTCTGGCGTAATGACTCAATTTAATCAGTCTGGCGTAAAGCACAGACCGTATACTGCCAATCTTGAAATTTACGTTCAGGAAATGGATTCCAGCGTAAAAGCTCAAGTTTCACAGTCTCGGCGTAGAGCACAGACTGTTGATTTTTTGCGGATGCAACAAGTCCTGTAATGTCTAGTTAGGAACTGATGTGTTCTTCTTGCACTTTTTTCAGTTAACCTGTATGAGTCTTCGCTAACTGAAGTGATGGGCTCTGCCGCCGGGATGCTGCATTCCAACTAGCTGGAGGATCTGTCACACGTGATATTTTCTTATCTCTGGACCCCAGTATCCCAAAGAAAGGAAAATTTTGATATCGGCTCAGGACGAGCGAACGCTGTTAAACTTGATCAACGGAGAGCCCCTGACATACATAGACGGGGAACAGTACCTAAAGCCGGCTTTCCTCTTCGGGGACATGATTGACAAGCAGTCCCAGACGAAGCCCAAGAGAGAACTCTGAGTTTTCCCTGCCGAGGGTTTGGTCTTGTATCTGCCCAAGATGCCGAGAGACTATCCTATTTCTGCCTTCTTCCATGCCACACACCCTAGGAGGATGTCGTGGACGCTGACACCCGATCTTCACGGCAAGCCGGGGAAGATCTTTCATTTGAAAGGAGCTGATCAGGGGTCATTTGTTAGCCGCCCTTCCGGCTCTGTGACGACGTTTAGGGGACTGTACCCGGGCAGCATCCCGAGTGAAGACAGTTTAGTGATCCAGCCGGTCCAATTATCGACTTTCTGTAATGATTTTATGGGGCACGGGGGGGGGGGTATACCCTAAGGTGAACCCTCGGTGCGGCGGGTGGATCGCCCCCACAAATCTTCGATGGGCTCGTTTAGTTGATTGGGTCCTCAAGCATTTTCAGACCGAGTTGGAGAGTATTGGTCTGTTTGCAGCTGTGAGTGCCACCAGTATTGGGTTACCTCCTAACCCCAACCTATTTTTGGTACTGATGGAGCGATATATTTCACTCACCGGGACTTTTGCCACTCCACTGGGGGAGTTAGGATTGGCCCTTCATGAGATGGCAGAGATCTCGAGACTGCCGATGGGGGATACTCCGTATGAAGAGTATGTTCCTACGAACCAGGAGTTGGGGGATTCAGACCCTCGGGTAGTGGAAGTGTACCAGGAGCTGATGTGCCACTACCTTGCTTGCACCACCTTCTATGGTGAGCCATCAGATTTGGTTCACATCAACAAATGGACGTCCTATCTCTTCTTCCATCGGTCCAGGACTGCTAAGCCGGAGAAGGTATTAGAGGGCAAGGATCTGCTTGTGAATTCTCTGAGTGTGCTTAATGCTCAGGTAGTCGACGACCTCATGGTAGACGCTGGTGCTCCGGACCGGCTCCTCGACGAAGGGACGGGAAAGTATCCTGTGGGCACTAAGGCCTATAGTTATTTGAGGCGCTAACACAGGCCTCTGTCCAGGGAAGCTCAACTGGCTGGCTTCCTCTCCATATGGCTGCGCCGACTGGTGGTACCTGGCATCGCATCTACGGACCGCATTCACCGCAATACGCTATAGCCTGCAGTGCGTCTGGTGTTCGGGGCAAGACTGGGCTTGCTCCCTGCCATGGTGTACCGTATACAAGCTGGCCTGAGGGCCATGACTGACGGGCTGCTCACCGATAAAACTCGACGCGATAGATTTCCCAGGGTGGAATTACCATACCTGTACCTGATAGGATGGTTAATTCTTCATAACCCCAGGGTTATGTCTCCCGGCTCCGGCAGTAGTTCGGGGACTAGCTTCTTGTTGAACTACCAGAAGTCTTCCTGGAACGTGAATACAGTTATAGACTGTCGGTGGGTGCTGGGCTTCGGTCACAACTGGAAGCTCTTCTGTACTGTCCCCTTCGTACATCGCAATCAATCGGGGATTAGGCTTGAGGATTCGGGTTTCGAGAAGACCACTCTTTCTCCTGAAGCTTTTAATTGGTTGGTCTGTATTAGACCATCCCATCTACTGTATAGAAGCGAATGCCATTGCTTCTTAGAGCCTTACCTGCCTAATCGGTTTGCCAGGCAGTTTGGGTATGAACAGTTGCATATAGGCAACACCGTCACCAGCTTCAGGTCCCGGGACAGACTCATTGATGGAGCCAGAGGGTGGCGATATTTCATCATGGGTTGCACTGGAGCAATTTTTACTGTGTCGGTCATTACACTCTCCACGGAGCTGCGCATCCTGCACTCGTATGCCCAGTTCTATGTGGCAACGAACACCTTCTATCGTAATTTTGATATGCATAGAAGTTTTAGGGTGCCCTCTTCCAAACCTGGGGAAAGAGTCAAAGTCCCCTCGGTTTCTTCCGACGAGGGTGAGGAGTCCGTCAATCCGGATGAGCCTCTGTTGGCGGTATCGAGGGGTAAAGTACCTCTGCCTGCAGGGCCTTTGGTAATTTCTGGAAAGCGAAGGGCTCCTGCTCCGAAGGAGACTTCCCCTCGTAAGAGAAAGAAGAAGATGGTTGATCGCCCTCTCTGGATTCCTGGTATTGAGGCTCCTGGATGTGAGTCTGCATCTCCCCATGTTGGGGATGATTCTTTGATCGGAGGTTCCTCGCCTTTTAGAGAGGGACCTTCTACAGTTCCGGCTGGTGGTGCCGGGGCATCTCAGCTGGATGCCGCCTTCGTCGCTATTGCTTCAGGTAGTGGAACGAGGTCGCCTTCAGGGCTGAGTATAATAAGGTTCCGTATACCTTTAGCTGGGTCGGCATCGGGAGGGACCTCTGCCGTGCCTGTAAGCGCACCTAGCAAAATTCTAGCCGATGAGCCTCGGTTGGAATTTGAGGAAGACCTGGAAGACTACTTGCCAGCGCCGGTTAGCAGACCTCCTTCTCTATGTATGACAGCTTGCCTAGCATCATTAAGAAATGATTTAGCTGTACAGGCTGCAGATGTGACATATATGCCATCGGCCATGGGTAAATGTCATCTTTTATGCCTCTTCTTTAGGAAAATTAACATTATGTTGATATTAACTTCCTTTTGTCTTCTTTTCAGGGGAAGATCTCTTCGGGGAGGGCGATGTAGATGCGCCCTTCGGCTCTGTGTCAGGTCCTGGCGATGACAC
This sequence comes from Iris macrosiphon, assembly GCA_036927795.1. Taxonomy (NCBI): domain Eukaryota; kingdom Viridiplantae; phylum Streptophyta; class Magnoliopsida; order Asparagales; family Iridaceae; genus Iris; species Iris macrosiphon. Next base: position 145,435,808 of record JAYESA010000018.1, read on the forward strand.
GGAGGTACCTGAGTTTGAAGAGGAAACATCTTCGGGTGCTAGCTCGCCTGTCGAAGAGATTCTGATATCTCAAGAGGAGGACGAGCTTGTCATTGCGATAATGCCTCCTTCGAGTATGCTGGTATCTTCGTCCGGTGTTGGCGCTGCTTCTTCCGTCGCACCCCCTGTTGAGGCGACGGCCGTGGCAACATCGTCTGCGGTTGTTCTTGGAGGGGAACTCACCACTGTTTCAGACACTCCCAGCGCCCATTCGGATCTAGTAGCGCTGACTGAGCAGTACACCGGCATCTTCTACACCACTTTGAAAATATTAATATCAATGGTGTTGGCGAAGAATCTGAGATTTGCGTCGCTGAAGAGGTCCTCTCGGTTTTCGATAGAGGCGATCAGGGAATTCGGCGATACTGGGGTAGCTGACACCCTGTAGGCGATGGTTAATGGTTTGGAGCAACCCATTAACGAATATCTGCGGCTATCTCGAGACAGCATCGAAGCCCTGGTCCAGGCTAGATATGACTCCTTGACTGCGCATCTTGAACATATGGAGCCTCTAAATAGGACCATCGTGGCTCAGCAGCAGGAGATGGATGATGAGCGCGTCCAATTGGGATATATCGTCCCCGAGTTGACCCAGTGCGAAGTCGAGTATGAGGAAGAGGTAGCGAGGGTCCGCATATTGAAGGATGAGCTCGCTCGAGCAGAGGCAAAGGCTCTCTCTTTGTCGGCAGTCCGAGATATGCTGAAGGAGCGACGGGCGACTGTTCAGCAGAATCTGACGCGTGTGGGTGTTATCTATGCAGATTTTGTGCAGGCTCGGTCTGAGTTAGTTGCTTTGAACAATAATGCAGCAAGGTTGGAGCGTGCTCGTGCCGACATATTGAACTCCCGGGATGAGAGGATGGCGGTACTGGCACAGCAGCTTCGTGACCTGACCGCTCCCCCTTTATGATATACTTTTGCTTTTGCTTTTCAATATACTTTCGCTCTTTTTTGGGAATAATAAAGAGGCTTTTCATCTGACTTTGTGGACCCATCATTTCTGAATGTAAATAACAGGTTTGGGTAAAAGTGATATCAGAGATAATATGGACGTGATATACTCTCGGTAAGCTTTTAGCAGGGCATATCTGTTTAGAGATTATATGGACATGATAGAATATGATCCAACTAGTTTCATTTTTGGAAGTAGTTTTGTCAGAATGATGTTCTCGCTATATTCCACTTGAGCAAAGTAGGTTTAAGCATAGTACCTTTTCAGGAATTTGCCATTGGTAGGAGCCATTATGAGGTCTCCATTAGGCTGGGCTAGCCTGTAAGCGCTGTTTGAGAACGTTGTCTCGATCACGTAAGGGCCTTCCCATTTGGGCTAGAATTTGCCCTTACTCCTGTGAGTAAGAATCATCGGCCTTCTTACAGCTAAAACTAGCTCGCCGACTTTGAACACTCTTTCCTTTACTTTTTGATTAAAAGCTCGGGAAATACGTGCTTGGTAGAGCGCTATACGCTGTTGAGCTTGGAGGCGTTTCTCATCTAATCCTTCTAGCTCTTGAAGCCTTAACAGGTCATTCTTTTCTTGAGTCAACTCATTAGTCATGGCTATCCTGAGTGACAGAATTTGAATTTTGATGGAAAGAACTGCTTCACTCCCGTAGACCAATGAGAATGGTGTGCAACCTGTCGGTGCTCGGACCGTTGTGTGGTATGCCTAGAGACATTCTCCTAGCTTCTCGTTCCAATCTCTCTTATTCGAAGAGACGAACTTCTTCAAGAGTTTGATAATAATTTTGTTGAAGGCTTCCGCCAAACCATTAGCAGCTGGATAATATGCCGTAGAGGCCATATTTTGTATCCGATTTTTATCGTAAAATCGATAAAATGCTTGGCTGATGAACTGAGGTCCATTATCATGGATTATCCTTTGGGGAACCCCAAAGCGATAAATAACGTGATGCTTGATGAAGCTGATAACATTAGATGTCTTTACCTCAGCAAGAGGGATCGCCTCTGCCCATTTGGAGAAGTAATCCATGATGGCCAGAATGAACTGGTGACCTCTGGAAGAAGACGGATGAATAGGACCAATGATATCCATACCCCATGCTTCGAAAGGCCAGGATGCAATCGTAGGATATAGATGTTCGGACGGTTGATGTATGAAGTCCGCATAAACCTGACAGGCTCTGCATTGTCTGGCATACTTGATTGCGTCTGCGATCATAGTGGGCCAGTAATAGCCTATTCTCCTGATACGATCCTGTAGCTTAGGACCGGGTTGATGCACTCCGCATACGCCATCGTGAGCTTCACGGATAATCCGCTGTGCTTCATCACCAGAGAGACATCGTAATAATAGTCCGTCATAAGACCGACGATATAGACATTGTGAAGATGCATCGAAGTAGAAGCGTAATGATCGTCTTTTGACGGATATTGCTTCTTTAGGGTCCTCCGACAAGATTTCGTATGCTACGAAATCTATAAAGGGACTTCTCCAATCCCTCGTAGGAGGATCGGTGTTCACAGCGTGGCTGCGTTCGATGTGAAAGTTATTCTTCACATAAAATAAATCTCTGTTAAGAAGGATTACCGAATTTTGCCTTCTTATAGGAGTAGCTAAATCTGCAGCTAGACTGGCTAGGGCATCAGCTTCCAAATTCTGAGATCTAGGTACATGCTCTAGGAAGAATCTTTTGAATGTCATGGCTATCTCGACCGTTGCTTGGTGATAGGGGATGAGGTCTGGATTCCGGACTTCATATATTCCTCTGACTTGATTGACGATCAGCAGAGAATCACCGAAGGCTTCCAGAGATTTGACCCCCAGCTCTTTAGCGACTTGGAGCCCGATTAGTAGAGCATTATACTCTGCGACATTGTTAGAACAGGGTTCGCTAAGAAAATATGCTCGGTAGATGACGAGCTTATCGGGAGTAACCAGGACAATCCCTGCTCCTAATACCACGTTTTCCCTGGGACCAGTCCTGGAGGAACCGTCGAAGAACAGTTGCCATGCATCACTTTCCATTACGGAATTACATTCCGCAACTTCGTCGAGAATATCCTCGTACAGTTTAGAGGTCTCCGGGATAGGATGAGCAACTAGGAAGTCAGCCAATGCTTGGCCTATGATGGACTTTTGAGGGACGTACACCATGTCATATGGTGTTAATAACATCGCCCAAGTCGCGAGTCGAGAATTAAGAACGCTTGGCTTGTTCATCAGTACCCGCAGAGGATTAATCCTGGAGATGATATGAATGGTTTGGCCTGTGACATAGTGTCGCATTTTCTGAATAGCGAACATCAGAGCCAAGCATTCTTTCTTCACTGGGTTGTACCGATGTTCGGCTCCGACCATCATCCTGCTGAGGTAGTAGATAGCCTGCTCGTGGCCCATGTCCTTCTTTTATGCGAGAAGAGCTCCCAGAGAATGATCTATCGCTGGAACATACAGCACGAATGGTCTTCCTATGACGGAAGGCACCAAAACTGGCGGGCTAGTGAGGTAGCGTTTGATATCTACGAATGCTTGCTGACAGGCTTCGTCCTATACGAAGGATACACCTTTCTTCATGAGACAAGAAAAGGGCTGGCATCTCCCGGAGAGGTTGGATATGAATCTCCGGATATAAACCAGATGACCTTGAAATTCCTTGAGTTCCCTCAGATTGCGGGACGGTCGCATTTCTTAGATGGCCTTGACTTTATCAGGGTCCACTTAAATGTCTTTGGCGGTAATAAAAAATCCCAGAAATTTGCCATTAGATACCCCCAGAAAGGACTTTGTAGGGTTCATTTTGAGTTGATGTTGGCGCATCAATTCAAATACTGTCTTCAAGTCTCGGATGTGATTATCCTTGAGATAGCTTTTGACAGCTACATCGTCCATGTAATAATCCACTGTCTTGCATAAATGCTCATAAAATATGTTACTCATAGCCCATTGGTACGTAGCCCCGATATTCTTCAATCCGAAGGGCATGACCGTATAGCAATATACCCCCAATGGTATCCGGAAGGCAGTATGCTTCTCGTCTTCAGGATGCATCTTGATCTGATTGTATCCTGAAAATTCATCCATGAAAGACATACATTCAAATCCGTATGTATTGTCAATCATGACGTCTATGATGGGAAGAGGAAACTCGTCCTTGGGGCAGGCTGCGTTCAGATCTCGATAATCAATGCAGACTCGTACTTTCCCATTCTTCTTCATGACCGGAACAACATTGGCGACCCAGTCGGGATATTGTTCTTCTCTGATGAAGCCGCAGGCTATCAACTACTTGATTTCAGCTTCAATGGCGTCCATCATATCCCGGCGGAATCGGTATTGGTACTGCTTCACAGGCTTTGAATCGGGCAATATATTGAGCTTATGAGTAGCCACTTTTGGATCAAGGCCTGGCATGTCCTCATAATTCCACACAAAGACGTCGATATATTCTTTTATCAGCTGGATAACTTCTTCCCTTTCAGCTGGGAAAAGATTGTTACTGATAAATATCGGCTTTGGTGAAAGTTTATCCCCAACGTCAATCTGGATAACTTCATCTTCAGTGGGAGGTTCTCTCTGCTCGAAGCAGAACTCCCATTGTGTATCCATTTGCTGAGCCCAAGCGTCATTCTCAAATAGTTCAGATTTTTGTTCGTCTGATTCAAAGGAATCTGTCACTACCATATTTGTTGATAATGTTCGCTCGAGAGCATGAGATGAGTCAGAGGGGGACGAGCCGTCTTGAAAAGAGGAAAAGATATCCTCGTTTGACTCGGAAGTTACAAGGGAGGCGGCATACCCTAACCCGAAATGAGTTTGTTGATAGTGGGGATCGCCGAGCAACGGTATTCGTCTGCCTTTCCCGTAGTTGAGACCAGGTTCCAGCTTCAGGTCATAACCCATACTTCGCATGATCTTTAGAGCTTGCGGGCTATACCTGTGAACTTGCATTTCACCAGCATCGTCATCGAAGGAATCTTCTTGTATAGTCTGTTCGTTGCGCATGCGGCCGAAGACTATTGATCGCTGACTGCTTTGAGTAGGCGGGACAATGAAGATAGAATCCTTATATGGTCCATATATCGTGGTGACATTGGATGATGATGCCACTTCCCATATGTACGGATTATAGGAGTCTATAGCTGCGAAGAATTTTTGTGCTATAGGCTCTATATCGTCATGGGGATGGAGGTGCATATCTGCTCAGAGGTAATATGGACATAGCAGTTATTGTGGACTTAACACTACTGGTGTACTTATAGTTAAGCATGAATGTTAAGTGTAGATGACAACCGATATCAGAGGTAATATAATAATCGATAGCCGAAAGTTTATTCAGAGGTAATATGAACATGACAAACTTTTTAATTGTGACTCCATTGGGGATGGAAGTACACATCTGCTCAGAGGTAATATGGACATGGCAGTTTTTGTGAACTTAACACTACTAGTGTACTTATAGTCAAGCACGGATGTTAAGTGTAGATGACAACCGATATCAGAGGTAATATGATAATCGATAGCCGAAAGTTTATTCTGAGGTAATATGAACATGACAAACTTTTTTAATTGTGACTCCATTGGGGATGGAGGTACACATCTGCTCAGAGGTAACATGGACATGGCAGTTTTTTGTGGACTTAACACTGTTGGTGTACTTATGGCTAAGCACGGATGTTAAGTGTAGATAACAACCGATATCAGAGGTAATATGATAATCGATAGCCGAAAGTTTATTCAGAGGTAATATGAACATGACAAACTTTTTGTCCGAGAAATTTACCATAGAGTGATTTTTCTTGAGTGGGGATAGACCTGAAGGATCCACTGGGAAAACTTTTAGGGACTCATCATCCGGTATTTTTTTGTAGTGATCGTCCCCTCGTTTATAGATGCAAAGTGATGACCTTGGCATCGATCAACTCCTGAATTCTTCTTTTTAGTACATAGCAGGCCCTCGTAGGGTGATGAGTGTACCGATGGAAGAGACAATAATCTGGGTCATCGACTTTGTCGGCCCTCTCAGGGTATCTGATGTTGGGAACCTGATGTTTATTTTCTTTCATCAATATATTGAAGATTTCAATGATGTCATCTTCGTTGAAGGAAAAAGTCTCCTTCGGCTTTCGAGATCCTGACGCTTGAGTCTTTTGCTCTTCCGGGGGGATCGCCCCCGTTGCATCACATTTGTACTCAGAGAGAGTTCTACCCCCAGCTCTGGATGTTACCCTATTTTGTCGAGGTAGGCTACCCCCAGACTTGTCGTTGCATTCGTTCACAGAAGCTAATTTGAAGGACCTGCCTTTGGCGTTACAGGATCATCCTCTGGAGGTTTGAAGTTTGCAGGTGATGCAGTGTACCCCAACCCAAAACGAGTTTGTCGACAGCAAAGATTACTATGCAACGGTGTTCGTCTGCCTCTCCCAAAGTTGAGGCCTTGTTTCAACTTTAAATCATAACCCATGTTCTGTATAATCTTCAAAGCTTGTGGGCTATACCTGTGGGTTTGCATTTTTCTACTTTCAGACTCGCAAAATTCTTTCTATACAATCGGGCGGCTCCGCATGCGACCAAAGACTATTGGACGCTGGTCGTCGCGAGTTGGAGGAATAATAAAGATGGAATCTTTGTGTGGCCCACCTGTCATGATCACATTAGACGTTGATGTATCTTCCTACAAGATCTCCCCATGCTTGACCATTAGGGGAATTGAAGCCTGTTTATGACTCTTGTCTTTGCATTTCTGGATCAGATAATCCCGCAGGTCAGATGGAGTTACAGAAGAAGAAGATGATGGCTTGTTCTTTCTGTTTATATTGGTAGGAATGCGGATGATGGGAACCATAGTCTTCCCTGTGCCACCCGTATACAACAGGTTGGCCATCTGGGTGGCGGATAATCCCCGAGGAGGGTGTCTTTCCGCAAATGGAGCCTTTTTTATGCTTAGGGGCTTCGCCTGGCATAATTTGGAGCTCTGCTCTGATTGGCGTAAAGCTGAGGATGTCCTCAGTCGGCCGTCAGCTTCTCGCGTAATTCGGAGGGCGGGCAGATTTTTCCCCTGCTGGCGTAAAGGTCGAGAAGTTGAGTAGTCCGCTGCTCGCTTTCCCTTGCAAAGATTGCAGGGATCATCTGGTTCTCCGTAGAGGGCAGATATTATTTTATGCACGGAGCACGTTTTGTACTTCTGATTTGGCGCTGAGGCATTATCAGAAATTTTGTCTATTCCGCCAAGGACGGGAGACTAAATTTCACGCGCAGAGCACGGAGTATACTTCTGGGTTAGCACTGAGGCATTACCAAAAGTTTTGTCGGCCCTGTCAAAGACATGCGACTAAATTTTATGCGCAGGGCGTGGAGTATACTTCTGGGTTAGCACCGAGGTATTGCCAGAAGTTTTGTCGGCCCTGTCAGAGACAGGCGACTGAATTTTACGCGCAAGGCGCGGAGGGAGCAATGCTACAACCTCATTGGTCGAAGAGATCGGAGAGATCGAAGAATCCACAGGAATGGTAGATGATGTCTTGGGCATCCAGACCTTATGCAGCTTCCTGTTGTTGTGGACAGAGAGAGAGAGTGAGAGCTACCCCTTGTTCGGAGCATATCTTAGTAGACAGACTAGTCGAACTGGACGACCAGTGTCTTCTTCACGGATCCCACGGATACCGTATCGTGTTGAGCAATTGCTTCCTCATCAGAAGAGAAAGATGTCCCCAGCAGAGTCGCCATCTTGTTTCGGAACAAAATAAACGAAAGGGATCGTAAAAAAAACGACGGGTTCTTTATTACGAAAGAAAACCCTTTTCTTCTTTGGTTTACAAACAAGCTTGTACAATGTTAATCCTATACGAGGATGTGGGAGTACAATTTATTTAATCTGGGTAAATATTGCTATGGGTGTCTGATCTGCAGTCGATCACTTTAGCCCTTGGACCACACGATGATGATGAAGTGTCGTAGAAGACGGAGAACAGCTTCGAAGGTTGCGAAAGAGGATGGATGCACGATGCCAAAGTCGTTAATCACTACTATTTGCTTGAGCTCCGGATTCTTCTCTCTCAAAGATTCTGCGACCTCTCTTCAATCTCCGATTTTTTGACCTCGGATCTGATACTGGATTTTTTGACCAATATCTGACCCTTTTTCTCTAATTTTTGTCGACCTTGTCCTCTGTTGATAGAGGTCTACATTTATAGAGTTTTAGTGACAGTTACCACTCAGTCCGTGTAGAAACCGAGTAGTGGAAAATACAACACCCTTTTACACGATGGTTAAAATAACCAATGCCTGCGTATAGATGATCTTTTTGAATGAGCGTGTGACGTGGGTCCAACTAAGGGACAAAACACGTATAACTGCTACGAAGATCATGACGTAGAAGCCACGTAGGTAGGTATCTCTTGTGTAGAAGAGGTTGGCATAGAAGCCAATGTCTGTCACCATGGCATAGATGCCAAATAGTTATCAAACTGGCATAGAAGCCGAGTGGGCATGGAAGCCGAGATGGAGTAGAAGCCGAGTGGTCATAGAGGCCGAGTAGGCACAGAAGGCCGAGTGGTCATAGAGGCCGGGATGGCGTAGAAGCCGAGCAGGCGTAGAAGCCGAGACGATGTGGACGTCTTAGCCAGAATTATGACTTTTGGAGATATAATCAAATCTCTTGCATTAAATGCAGAGATCTGCCCCCATCCTGTGCATTAAATGCAGATGCTTGTCTTTAAGATTTGCCATTATTCCGCGCATTAAATGCAGATACGCGCCTCGAATCCTGTACGAAGAGTAATCGCTGACGTAGCAGGCGGTTTGTCTTCTGTGGAGCGTAAGGAGCTCACGTCTGCCTGTGTAAAACTAGGTAGCGTATTCCCTTGTATGCGTAGGAGTAGTTCACGCAAAGGAGATGTCACTAAACAACGGTTTGGCAACATTTAATCAAATCTCCTGCATTAAATGCGGAGATCCGCCATCATCTTGCGCATTAAATACAGAGTAGTGTTTTGAAGGTCTGCCACCCTTCTGTGCATCAAACGTAGAGACGTGCCTCAGGCATCTGTTAGTATTCGGCACATTAATTGTAGAGACGTGCCTTGAGAGCCTGTCACCGCCCTGCGCATTAAATGCAGAGACGTGCCTCGAGTCCCGTACGGAGTGCAGCTTTTGACGTGGCAGGCAATTTATCTTCCGCGAAGCGTAAGGAGCTCACGTCTGCCTGTGTAAAACTAGGCAGCGTATTCCTCTGTACACGTAATAGCAGTTTACGCAAAGGAAATGGCAGTAAATGATAGCCTGGGTTGCAGTGTCGTGCCATCATTATAGTCGTCGCCTGGGTAGTCGAGCAGTATTCCTTTGTCAGAAGTCCAGACGTCAGGTTCATTGCAGGATCTGATAGGTTCATTTTGAAGAATACAAAGCGTTCCTCGTACGCTTTAATGCTGCATTTGAAAGCGGATGGGTTTTATGCCATAAAGGCGATGAAGCACCTTGTTTACGCTGAAGCAGCCTGGACGTATTGCATTACGCGGATGGTCCTTAAGCCTATATTTTATGCTGTTCTCAGCGGAGAAGCTCTGTTTGTGCGTTGATGGCTCTGAAGTCCTCTGTTTACGCTGCTCTGCATCAATATGCTGCGTATAGCTATCCAGCGTATTATTTTTCATGCTTTTACACCAGCGTCTTCAATAAGATTATCGACTATTTGGGCATTAAGCACGCTCAGAAGATTCAAGGGTTTATCTCTGCTATCCACAACTTTGTCTGGCTTAGCAGCTCTGGCCTGATGAAAGAAAAGATAGGACGCCCATTTGTTGGTATGAGCCAAATCAGAGGGCTCATTGTAGAAGGTGGTGCACGCTAGATAGTGGCACATTAGCTCCTGGTACGCTGCCACTACCCGAGGGTTTGTATCCCTCAGCTCCTTGTTTGTGGGAACATACTCTTCATAAGGAGTATACCCCATTGGCAGCCTTGAAATCTCTGCCATATCATGAAGGGCCAATCCTAACTCTCCTAGCGGAGTGACAAAAGTCCCAGTGAGCGAGATATACCGCTCCATCAAATCCAAAAATAGGTTGGGGTTGAGAGGCAACCCAATACTGGTAGCATTCACAGCCGCGAACATACCAATGCTCTCCAGCTCGGTCTGAAAATGCTTCAGGGCCCAGGCGGTTAAACGAGCCCATCGAAGATTTTCGGGGCTAATCCACCCACTGGTCCGGGGATTAACCTTGGGGTATACTCCTCCCCGCCCCATAAAGTCATTACAAAAAGTCGATATTTGAATCGGCTGGAGTAGTGCAGTGTCTTCACTCGGGACGCTACCTGGAAATAATCCCCTGAAAGGCATAACAGGACCTGAAGGACGGCTCACAAATAGTCCTCGGTCTGATCTTTTTTGATAAAATATCTTCCCCGGCTGGCCGTAAAGATCAGGAGTCAGGGTCCACGATATCTTCCTGGGATGCGTGGCATGGAAGAATGTCGAGATAGGGTAATCCCTAGGCATCCTTGGCAGGTACATGACCATGCCCTCAGTAGTAAAAATCCAGTTTTCCTTCTTGGGCTTCGTCTAGGATTGTTTATCAATCATATCCCCGAATAGGAAAGCTGGTTTTATATATTTGTCCCCATCTATATACGTCAGGGGCTCCCCGCTGATCATACTCAACAACATGCGTTCTCCCTGGGACGAGATCAGGATTCTCCTTCCTTCAGGATAGTTGTCTCCAGAAATGGGGAATGTCACATGCGACAAATCCTCCAGATAATTCGAGTTCAGCATCCCAGCAGCAGAATCCATCACCTCAGCAAATGAATGGATCTGCAAGTCCACTATAAAATGCAAGAAGAACAAGTCAGTTTTTATACTAGACATTACATTCTTGCAGCTTACGCCAAAGATCAACAGTCTGTGCTTTTACGCTAAGACTGCAAAAACTTGAGCTCTTATACTGGAACCCATTTCCGAGGCATTATAGAAGCATAAAAAATACGCTGGATAGCTATACGCAGCATATTTATGTAGAGCAGCGTAAACTGATGACCTCAGAGCCCCCAACGTCCAACAGAGCTCTTTCGCTAAGCACAGCGAAAAATATAAGCTCAAAGGACCATCCGCATAATACAGTACGTCCAGGCCGCTTCGGCGTAAAGAAGGCGCTACATCGCCTCTATGGCGTAAAATATATCTGCTTTTAATACAACATTAAAGCGTACGAGGAAAGCTTCGTATCCCCCGAAATGAACCTGTCAAATCACGCAGTGAACCTGATGTCTGACTCCTGACAAAGAGTACTGCACGGCTACCCAGACGACGGCTAGAATAATGATAGACCACTCGGGGCACTCCTCTGCAATTAATGTGCAGGATGATGGCAGATCTTTGCATTTAATGCAGGGGATTTGATTAATATCACCGAACCATCGTTTACTGACGTCTCCTCGGCGTAAGCTTCTTTCACGCATATAAGGGGATATGCTACCTTGTTTTACACAGGCAGACATGAACTGTTTACGCTTCGTGGAAGACAAACGGACTGTCACGTCAAAAGCTGCTCTTCGTACAGGGCTCGAGGCACGTCTCTGCACCTAATGCTCAGAACGATGGCAGGCCTTCGAGACACGTCTCTGCACCTAATGCTCAGAATGATGACAGGCCTTCGAGACACGCCTCTATAATTAATGTACAGGATGATGGCAGATCTCTGTATTTAATGCGATAGATTTGATTATATCTCCAAGAGCCGTAATTCTGGCTAAGACGTCCATATCATCTCGGCTTCTACACCTTCTCGGCCTCTATGACCACTCTGGCACGTTATGCAGCGGCTTCTACACCCATTCAGCTTCTATGCTCGCTCGGCTTCTATGCCCATTCGGCCTTCTGTGCCTACTCGGCTTCTATGCCATCAGGTTTCTACGCCTACCTGGCTTCTATGCCTACTTGGCTTCTACGCCAACCTCTTCTACACGAGGGATACCTAACTACGTGGCTTCTACGCCGTGATCTCCGTAGCGATTATACATATTTTTGTCCCTTAGTTGGACCCGCGTCACACGCTCATTCAAAAGATTATCTATACGCAGGTATTGGTTATTTTAACCGTTGTGTAAAAGGGTGCTGTACTTTCCACTGCTCGGTTTTTATACCGACTGAGTGGTCACTGTCACTAAAAACTCTATAAATAGAGACCTCTATCAACAGAGGACAAGGTCAAATTTTAGAGAGGTGGAAGAGATTGGTGAGAAAGAGTCTTGGAGAGAGAAGAATCCGGAGCTCAGGCAAGGGGTAGCGATCAACGACTTTGGCATCGTGCATCCATCCTCCTTAGCAACCTCCGAAGCTGCCCTCCGTCTTCTACGGCACCTCTTCATCATCGTGTGGTCCAAGGGCTAAAGTGATCGACTGCAGATCAGACATCTATAGCAATATTTACCCAGATTTAAAAATTATACTCGACATCCTCGTATAGGATTAATTGTACAAGCTTGTTTGTAAACCAAATAAAACGGGTTTCGTATAAACCTCATCTTATATACATTTCTTCTTTCGTTTATCACCATAAACAAGATGGTGACTCTGCTGGGGACATCTTTCTCTTCTAATGAGGAAGCAATTTCTCAACACGACGCGGTATCCGTGGGATCCGTGAAGAAGACACTGGTCGTCCTGTTCGACCAGTCTGTCTACGAAGACATGCTTCGGACAGGGGGTAGCTCTCACTCTCTCTCTGTACAAGACAACAGGAAGCTGCACAAGGTCTGGATGCCCAAGACATCCACTACCATTCCTGACGACTCTCCGATCTCTTCGACCAACGAGGTTGTAGCATTGCTCCCTCTGCGCCTTAAAATTCAGTCTTTCGTCTCTGGCGGAATAGACAAAACTTCTGGCAATGCCTTAGTGCCAACCCAGAAGTATATCCCGCGCCTTGCGCATAAAATTTAGTCTCCCGTCTCTGGCAGAATAGACAAAACTTCTGGCAATGCCTTAGTGCCAACCCAGAAGTCCACCCCGCGCCCTGCGCGTGAAATTCAGTCTCCCGTCTCTGGCAGAATGGACAAAACTTCTGGCAATGCCTTTGGGCTAGCCCAAAAGTCCACTTCACGCCCTGCGCGTAAGACTACATCTGCCTTACATAGAAAAGCAGATGATCCCTGCAAACTATGCAAGAGAAAGCAAGTATCGGACTCCTCAACTTCTCGGCCTCTACGCCAGCAAGGGAAGAATCTGCCTGCCCTCCGAATTACGCGAGGAACTGATGGCCTACTGAGGGCCTTCTCGTCTCTATACCAACCGGAGCAAAGCTTCGAACTACGCCAGGTGGAATCCCTCAGCGTACAGAAGGCTCGATTGACGGAAAGACACCCTCCTCAGGGATTATCCGCCACCCAGATGGCCAACCTGTTGTATACGGGTGGCACAGGGAAGACTATGGTTCCCATCATCTGCATGCCCACCAATGGGAACAGAAGGAACAAGCCATCGTCTTCTTCTTCTGCAACTTCTCTGACCTGCGTAGATATCTGATCCAGAAACGCAAAGATAAGAGTCATAAACAGACTTCAGTTCCCCTAACGGTCAAACGCGGGGAGATCTTATAGAAAGATACGTCAACATCTAATATCGTCATGACAGGTGGACCACACAAAGATTCCATCTTTATTATTCCACCAACTCGCGATGATCAGCATCCAATAATCTTCGGTCGCAGGCGGGACCCCCCCATCATACAGGGAGAATTTCATGAGTTTGAAACTGGCAGGATACAAACCCACAGATATAGCTCGCAAGCATTAAATATTATGCAAAGCATGGGTTATGATTTGAAGCTGAAACAAGGCCTCAACTATGGAAAAGGTAGACGAACACCGTTGCGTGGTAATTCTCACCATCAACAAGCTCGTTTCGGGTTGGGATATACTGCATCTCTTACGAAACCCAAAACTTCAAAATCTAATCCTGTACAACCAGAGGCAGCTCCTGCTGAATCAGTTTCTGCGGCCAGAGGCCACGGCATGTCTGGGGATAACTTACCTCGACAAAATAAAGCGGCATCCAAGGCTAGGGGCAGAATGTCCTCAAGATCCCCACTATCAAGGCTCGGCAATCCAAGGCTCGACAATCTCCACTATCAACAAACCCGTTTTGGGTTAGGATATACCACCTCCCTTACGACTTCCAAGCCAGATGAGGATATCTTTTCCCCTTTTCAAGATGGCTCATTGCCCTCCGATTCATCTCAGGCTCTCGAGCGAACATTATCAGTAAATATGGTAGTGACAGATTCCTTCGAATAAGACGAACAAGAATCTGAATTATTTGAGAATGACGCTTGGGCTCAGCAAATGGATACATAATGGGAGTTCCGCTTCGAGCAGAGAGAACCTCCCACTAAAGATAAAGTTATCCAGATTGACGTAGGGGATGAACTTTCACCAAAGCCGATATTTATCAGTAACAACCTTTCCGAAGAAGAAAGGAAAGAAATTACCCAGCTGATAAAAGAATATATCGACATCTTTGCGTGAAATTATAAAGATATGCCCGGTCTTGATCCAAAGGTGGCTACTCATAAGCATAACATATTGCCCGAATCAAAGCCTGTGAAGCAGCACCAACGCCGGTTCCGCCTGGACATGATGGACGCCATTGAAGCTGAAGTCAAGAAGTTGATAGCCTGCGGCTTCATCCGTGAAGAACATCATCCCGACTGGGTCGCCAATGTAGTCCCGGTCATGAAGAAGAATAGGAAAGTACGTATCTGCATCGATTATCGAGATCTGAACGCAGCCTACCCCAAGGATGAATTCCCCTTCCCATCACAGATGTCATGATTGACAATACATGCAGTTTTGAACGTATGTCTTTCATGGACGGATTTTTAGGATACAATCAGATTAAGATGCATCCTGAAGACGAGAAGCATACTACCTTCCGGACACCACTGGGGGTATATTGCTATACGGTCATGCCCTTCGGATTAAAGAATGTCAGGGCTACGTACCAACGGGCTATGAGTAACATATTCCATGAGCATTTACGCAAGACAGTAGAGTGTTACGTGGACGATATAGCTGTCAAAATCTGCCTCAGAAATAATCACATCCAAGACTTGAAGACAGTATTTGAATTGATGCACCAACATCAACTCAAAATGAACCTACAAAGTCCTTTCTGGGGGTATCTAGCGGCAAATTTCTGGGATTTGTCATTACCGCCAAAGGCATTCAAGTGGACCCTGACAAAGTCAAGGCCATCTTAGAAATGTGATCGCCCCACAATCTGAGAAAACTCAGGGGATTTCAAAGTCGTCTGGCTTATATCCGAAAATTCATATCCAACCTCTCCGGGAGATGTCAGCCCTTCTCTCATGAAGAAAGGTGTATCCTTCGTATGGGACGAAGCCTGTCAGCAAGCGTTTAACGATATCAAATACTACCTCACTCAGCCTCTAGTTCTGGTGCCTCCCGTCATAGGAAAACTATTCTTCCTATACGTTCGAGCGATGGACCACTCTCTGGGAGCTCTTCTCGCGCAGAAGAACGAAGTGGGACATGAATAGGCTATCTACTATCTAAGTAGAATGATGATCGGAGCTGAGCACTGGTACAATCCAGTAGAGAAGGAATGTTTGGCTCTGATGTTCGCTATTCAAAAGACGCGGTACTATGTCACCGGCCAGACTATTTATATCATCTCCAGGATCAATCCTCTCCGGGTACTGATGAACAAGCCAAGTGTTCTTAACTCCCGACTCGCGACCTGGGCGATATTATTAACACCGTATGACATGGTGTACGTCCCTCAGAAGTCCATCAAAGGCCAAGCATTGGCCGACTTCCTGGCTGCTCATCCGATCCCGCAAGCCTCCAAATTATACGAGGATATTCCCGACGAGGTTGCGGAATATAATTCCGCAATGGAAAGTGACGCATGACAACTATTCTTCGATGGCGCTTCCAGGTCTGGTCCCAGAGGAAATGTAGTTTCAGGAGTATGAATCGTTCTAGTTACTCCTGACAAACTCGTCATCTATCGAGCATACTCTCTTAGCGAGCCCTGCTCCAACAATGTCGCGGAGTACAACGCTCTACTAATCGGGCTCCAAGTCACTAAAAAGCTAGGGGTAAAATCTCTTGAAGCTTTTGGTAATTCTCTGCTTATCGTCAATCAAGTCAGAGGAGTATATGAAGTCCAGAATGCAGACCTCATCCCCTATCATCGAGCAACGGTCGAGATAGCCATGACATTCAAAGGATTCTTTCTTGAGCATGTACCTCGATCTTAGAATCTGGAAGCTGATGCCCTAGCCAGTCTAGCTGCAGATTTAGCTACTCCTATAAGAAGGCAGAATTCGGTAATCCTTCTTAACAGAGATTTATTCTGTGTGAAGAACAACTTTCACATAGAACGCAGCTACGCTGTGAACACCGATCCTCCTACGAGAGATTGGAATAGTCCCTTTATAGATTTTGTGGCATACGGAATCTTGTCGGAGGACCCTAAAGAAGCAGTATCCGTCAAAAGACGATCATTGTGCTTCTACTTCGATGCATCTTCAAAGTGCCTGTATCGTCAGACCTACGATGGACTGCTATTGAGATGTCTCTCCAATGACGAAGCACAGCAGATTATCCGTGAAGCTCACGACGGCATATGCGGGGTACATCAACCCGGTCCTAAGCTATAGGATCGTATCAGGAGAACGGGCTATTACTGGCCCACTATGATCGCAGACGCAATCAAGTATGCCAGACAATGCAGAGCCTGTCAGGTTCATGCAGACTTCATACATCAATCGTCCGAACATCTACATCCTATGGTTGCATCCTGGCCTTTCAAAGCATGGGGTATGGATATCATTGGTCCTATTCACCCGTCTTCTTCCAGAGGTCACCGGTTCATACTGGCCATCACGGACTACTTCTCCAAATGGTAGAGGTGATCCCTCTTGTTGAGGTAAAGGCGTTTCATCGATTTTGTGATAAAAGTCAGATACAAAATATCGCCTCTACAGCGTATTATCCAGCTGCCAATGGTTTGGCGGAAGCCTTCAACAAAACCATTATCAAGCTCTTGAAGAAGTTTGTCTCTTCGAATAAGAGAGATTGGAACGAGAAGCTGGGAGAATATCTCTGGGCATACCGTACAACGGTCCGAGCACCGACAGGTTGTACCCCATTCTCATTGGTCTACGGGAGTGAAGCAGTTCTTCCCATCGAAATTCAAATTCCATCACTCAGGATAGCCATGGCTAATGAGTTAACTCAAGAAAAGAATGACCTGTTAAGGCTTCAAGAGCTAGAAGGATTAGACGAGAAATGCCTCCAAGCTCAGCAGAGCATTGCGTTCTAGCAGGCACGCATTTCCAGAGCTTTCAAATCATAAAGTAAAAGAAAGGGTGTTCAAAGTCGGCGAGCTAGTTTTAGCTGTAAGAAGGCCGATGATTCTTACTCACAGGAGTAAAGGAAAATTCCAGCCCAAATGGAAAGGCCCTTACGTAATCGAGACAACGTTCTCGAATGACGCTTATAGGTTAGCCCAGCCTAACGGAGACCTCATAATGGCTCCTATCAATGGCAAATTCCTGAAAAGGTACTATGCTTAACCTACTCTGCTCAAGTGGAATAAGGCAATCTCATCCTGACAAAACTACTTCTAAAACAAAACTAGTTGGGGCATATTCTATCATGACCTCTGAATAGATATGACCTGCTGAAGCTTACCGAGAGTATATCACGTCCATACTACCTCTGATATAACTTTCGCCCAAACCTGTCATTTATATTCCAAAATGATGGGTCCACAAAGTCAGATGAAAAGCCTCTTTATTATTCCCAAGAAAAAAAAGGGGAGCAAAATTATATTTGCAAAGCAAAAAAGAGTACATCATTAGGGAAGAGTAGTCAAATCACGAATCTGCTGTGCCAGTGCAGCTATTCTCGCGTTCCTAGAGTCCAAAATGGTAGCTTGAGCTCGCTCCAACCTTGTCTCCTCATCATCCAAGCCGGATAAATCAGACAGGGCATGTGCAAGAGCGGCGTGCATGGCACTCGCATGTGCCAAGTTCTATTGAGCCGCTTCCATTTGGCTCTGTAACACATGTACACCTGCGGCTGAAGCGCGAGACCACTCCTTCGCTAAGGCGAGCTTATCCTCCAACTTGCGAACCCTCGCTTTATTTTCTTCATGTTCAGCTTTGCTCTTGGCCAACTGGGGAACGACACACTCTAAGATGGTATGCTCATCATTCATCTCCTTCTGCCTCATCTCGACGAACTTCCTCAGAGCTTCCAACTCCCCCAGCCTTGCAGTCAAGGAGTCATATTCATCCTGGACTAGATCGTCAATATTGTCCTAAGATAGCTACAGGTATTCGTTAATGGGTTGCTCCAAACCATTAACCACCTCCTCCAGGGCGTCAACTATCCCAGTGTCGCCAAATTCCCTGACCGACGCTATCGCAATCTGAGAGGACCTCTTCAAAGTCTTAAATCTCAAGTTCTTCTCCAACACCCTGGATATGAGCATCTTTAGGGTGGTATAGAAAATGCCGGTGTACTGCTCAGTCACCAGGGCTAGGTCTGAATGGATGCTGGGAGTGGCTTCGATATTGGCAAACCCCGCTCCAGGCACGCCCACAGAGGACGTCGCCACTGTCGTCACCTCCACAGGTGGTGCGACAAAAGATGAAGCGACAATGCCTGACGAAGTAACCAACATACTCGAAGGAGGCATTGTCGCAATGACAGGCTCGTCTTCTTGAGGCATCGGAACCTCGTCGGCAGGCGAGCCGGCACCCGAAGATGCTTTCTCTTCAAAATCAGGCACCTCAATATCGCCGCCAGGACCTGACACAGAGCCGAAGGGCACGTCTACATCGCCCTCTCCGAAGAGGTCTTCCCCTGAAAAGAAGACGAAAGGAAGTTAATGTCAATATAATATTAATTTTCCTAGAGAAGAGGCATAAAAGACGATATTTACCCATGGCCGACGGCATATATGTCGTATCTGCAGCCTGTACAGCTAAATCATTTCTTAATGATGCTAGGCAAGATATCATACCTGGAGAAAGGGGTCTGCGAACTAACACTGGCAAGTAGTCTTCCAGGTCCTCCTCAAATTCCAACCGAGGCTCATCGGTTGGAATCTCGCTAGGTGCGCTCACAGGCGCGGCAGGAGTCCCTCCCGATGCCGAGCCGGCTAGGGGTATACGGAATCCTATTATACTCGGTCTCGGAGGCGACTTTATTCCACTACCTGAAGCAGTAGCAGCGACAGCAGCCTCCAGCTGAGATTCTCCGGCACCGCCGGCCGAAACTGTAGAAGGGCCCTCTCTAAAAGACGAGGAACCGCCAATCAAATAATCGTCCCCAACATGGGGAGAAGCAGGCTCACTTCCAGGAGCCTCAATACCGGAAATGCGGAGAGGACGAGTAACCGTCTTCTTCTTTCTCTTACGAGGGGAAGTCTCCTTCGGAGCAGGAGCCCTTCGCTTCCCAGAGATTACCAAAGCCCCTGTAGGCGGAGGTACTTCACCCCTCGGTACCGATACAAGAGGCTCGTCCGGAGTAACGGACTCCTCACCCTCGTCAGAAGAAACCGAGGGGACTTCGACTCTTCCACCAGGCTTGGAAGAGGGCACCTTAAAACTTTCACGCATATCAAAGTCACGATGGAAGGTGTTGGTGGCCACATAAAACTGGGCATACGAGTGGAGGATGCACAACTCCGTGGAGAGTGTGGTAACGGGCACAGTAAAAATTGCCCCAGTGTCGCCCATGATGAAATATCGCCATCCCCTTGCTCCATCGATGAGTCCACCTCTGGACCTGAAGCTGGTGACGGCGTTGCACGTGCAACTGATCATACCCAAACTGCCTGGCAAACCGATTAGGCAGGTAGGGTTCAAAGAAGCACTGGTCTTCACTCCTATACAGCAAGTGGGAAGTCTAATGCAGACCAACCAATTAAAAGCCTCGGGAGAGAGAATGGTCTTCTCTCTACCTGAATCCTCAAGCCTAATCCCCGATTGATTGTGATGTATAACGGGGACAATGCATAAGAGCTTCCAGCTATGGCCGCAGTTCAACACCCGTTGACAGTCTAAAACTGTGAGCACATTCCAGGAGGATTTCTTGTAATTCAGCAGGAAACTACCCCCCAAGCTACTACCGGAACCTGGAGACATCACCCGAGGGTTATGGAGAATTAACCATCCCATCAAATAAAGGTATGGTAATTCCACCCAGGAAAAGCTTTCACGCCGAGCTTCATCGTCTAGCAACGCCTCAGTCATCGCCCTCAGGCCAGCTTGTACGCGGCACACCATGGCAGGGAGCAAGCCCAGTCTCGCCCCAAACACCAGGCGCACTGCAGGCCACAAGGTATTGCGGTGAATACGATCCGCATATGCGATGCCAGGTACCACCAGTCGGCGCAACGATATAGAGAGAAATCCAGCCAGTTGAGCTTCCTTGGACAGAGGCCTGCGACAATGCCTCAGATAACTATAGGCCTTAGTACCTGCAGGATATCTTCCTATCCCTTTGCCGAGGATCTGATCTGGAGCCCCAGCATCTTCCATAAGATCGTCGACTACCTGAGCAGTAAGCGCGCTCAGACAATTCACAGGCTGATCCTTGCCCTCTAAAACTTTCTCCGGCTGAGCAGTCCTCGCCCGGTAAAAAAGGAGGTAGGACGTCCATTTGCTAGTATGAGCCAAATCTGAAGGCTCACCGTAGAAGGCGGTGCAAGAAAGGTAGTGGCACATCAGCTCCTGGTACACTTCCACTACCCGAGGATCTGAATCCCCCAGCTCCCGGTTCGTGGGAACATACTCTTCATACGGAGTATCCCCCATCGGCAGTCTCAAGATCTCTGCCATCTCATAGAGGGCCAATCCCAGCTCCCCCAGTGGAGTGGCGAAAGTCCCGATGAACGAAATATATCACTCCATCAGTGCCAGAAATAGGTTGGGGTTAGGAGGTAACCCAACGCTAGTGGCACTCACAGCCGCAAACAGATCGATGTTCTCCAGCTTGATCTGAAAATGCTTCAGGGCCCAATCAACTAAGCGAGCCCACCGAAGATTTATTGGGTCATCCACCCATTGCACCAAGGATTCACCTTGGGGTATACTCCTCCGCGCCCCATAAAATCATTGCAGAAGGTCGCCAATTGCACCGGCTGGAGCACCAAGCTGTCTTCACTCGGGACACTGCCCGGGTATAATCCCCTGAACGACGTTACAAGGCCGGAAGGGCGGCTGACAAATAGGCCAGATCCTTTCTGATAGAAGATCTTCCCCAGCTTGCCGTGAAGATCGGGAGTCAGCGTCCACGACATCCTCCTGGGATGTGTAGCATGAAAGAATGTCAAGATGGGATAATCTTTTGACATCTTGGGCAGATTCAAGACCAAACCCCCGGCAGGGAAAACCCAGAGTTCTTTCTTGGGCTTCGTCTGGGACTGTTTATCAATCATGTCCCCGAAGAGGAAAGCCGGCTTTATATACCGGTCCCCGTCTACGTACGTTAGGGGCTCTCCATTAATCAAGTTCAGCAGCGTTCGCTCGCCCTGAGCCGATATCAGAATTTTCATTCCTTCGGGATACTGGGGCCCGGAGATAGGAAATGTCACGTGCGACAGATCCTCCAGATAGTTGGAGTGCAGCATCCCGACGGCAGAACCCATCACCTCGGCTAACGGAGACTCATGTAAGTTAACTGCAGAGGTGCAAGAAAAATACGTCAGTTTCTATACTGGACATTATAGTCTTGCAGCATATGCCAAGAGGCAACGGTCTACGCTCTACACCAAGACTGTACAAACTTGATCGTTTACGCCAGAATTTTCATCCAGAAGCATAAAATTCAAGTCGGCAGTATACAGTCTGTGCTTTACGATAGACTGCCAAAATTCGAGAAGTTACGCTAAAATTTTCATCCACAAGCGTAAAGCTCAAATTTTACCGTATACACCAAATTTTCGGCAGTCAAAGCTCTTACGCTCAACTGCGAAAATTTGGATTTATGCTGACACATTAGAAATGTGGGCGTAAAAGATAAAACGTCTCCGTGCATCATCTTCCTCAAAGAGGCTATCAGCACGGAAGACGACCTAGCGCGATCACGTTCAACGTGTGCGAAGGATTTTTTGTCGGTCTTTTTTCGTCCCAAGAACTCTACCTTTCAGGCCGGGTGCACTGCTCGTCGGCGGGACACTTCGCTCAGAATAGAGTTCGCCTTGCCCGACCGGAGGCACCACCGCTCGAGCGGAAGAACGAGAAGAAGAAGAATCGACCTTCTTTCCCTTAGAGGAGAAGGTTGGCTTCGAGGCCATTACTGGAAACTTTGAAGACTCGGGGAAGAAAACAAAGAAGAACTCAAATAGTTGAAGGCTTTCTTTCACAGAAGACGAATGAAAAGTTTTTCGCTCAGAGACTTGGGATATATATAGATTTCGGATGGACTCCTCGGACCCCGAACTAAAACTTCTAATTAATGTTCGATTATGATTGGGTCCTACGTCAGCCTATTATTCAGAGAAGGCGGACAGTCAGCGAATTTGAAAAGTTTTTCGCGCAAAGCAGGTTCGTGGTTCCTACGCTAAGGAGCTTTCTACGCTCGACAGCTACAGATCTACGGTTTTACGCTCGCAAGCTATAAGTCTATAGTTTTACGCCCGGATGCCTTTGTGCTCGGTAGCTTTTATGCTCGAGTGGCTACAAACCTTCGACTTCACGCTCAGCAGATACCAAATTGATGATCTCATGCTCGATGGCGCTTAGTTTACGCTCAGAAGCGACAGATCCAGGACTTCACGCTCGAAAAAAATTTCTTTTCAGAAGCTACAAATCTACAGTCCTACGCTAAGGAGCTTTCTACGCTCGACAGCTACGAATCTACGGCTTTACGTTCGACGGCTACAAGTCAGATTTTACGCCCAGATGCCTTTGTGCTCAGTAGCTTTTATGCTCGAGAGGCCACAAACCTACGACTTCACGCTCAGGAACTACAAGTCTATGATTTTACGCTCGGTGGTATTTAGTTTATGCTCAGAGGCTGCCAACTTAAGATTTTGCACTCCATGACTTCCCGCACATCTGAAAGATATGCAGGCCAGAGTACGCGTACATCTGAACGATCCTCAAGGCGGTCAATTACTGGAGTTTACACAGAAGATGCTCCTTCTTACCACAAGATATCCCAAGTATCCGAAGCATGCAGAGTTCAACATTGAAAAAATTACTCTTCTTCATGGGTCGATTCGAAGTTTATCCAGACTCCAGTCTGAATATTTCATCTATCAAGATGGCGACTCAGTTTGACGGCCATTTCTTGCCCTGTTTCAAAGGATTTTTGAGAAATTATTCTTGAAGATGATATCTGAACAAAGGAATTCTGTTTATCAGAAGCAACAGTTCAGAATTCTACGTGGTTCCTCACTCCTAAACAGCAGGACAGTTCGAATACTCGAATGCTAAAGCGGCTTTCTATGTATCCCTAGCTATGCGTAAAAGATAAGACAGGACCTAGCACTCTTTCTAAACAGAGTCGGTGTAAAGAATCAGACGTGTCGAAGCTACACATATTCAGACTTCACAGCAAAAAAAAAGTATGGCAATATGATCATATGTAGAGAAGAAAGACGACTTTATTAAAGATTAAGATCATGACTACATATGAGGGAAATCCAGTCTACAAGGGTTTTCTTCATTTTCATGATTACATATGAGGGAAATCCCGTCTACAAAGGGCTTCCTCATCGTCGTCTGAAGATCGCACCCAGAATCTATTCTGCCAGGTTCTCGCATGGGCACAATTCTTCATCCATCTTCTCTAGTAGTCAGTCGGTTGCCGCAAACTGACTGACATATTGGTCAACGACGGGAGGATACAGAACTGGGCATAGGCCCATACTGCCAACAGAAGAAAAGCAGAGTAAATCTGCTTTCTTACATCCGACGCCACGGAGGTAACGGGAGAATGTGCCACTTGCAAGCAGCATAGCGAAATACGATTCTTTCTCTCTCCCGAAGAACCACCATACAAAGTTATTGATTATCCCGAGCAAAGGATGCTATGATATCCTTCCATGATCCATCATTGCAGATGATACTTGCTCGAAGATGCCGTCTTTTTCGGCCCCTTACATACGGGAAGAACAGGTTAACTCCTCAGCCTTTTTATAGGCGAAAGAGGTCACACCGATCCCCAATGAATCCGCCATAAAGTCAGCCTCGACCGTTTTAAAGCTCCATTCAGAAATGTTTCGAGTTACGAGGAGCGGTTTATGCTTCATTCAAAGCATTCCAAATTACGAAAAAATTGAAAGCTTTGAAGAGGGGCTTGCAGAAGCATGAAAAATACGCTGGATAGCTATACGCAGCATATTTATGCAGAGCAGCGTAAACTGATGACCTCAGAGCCCCCAACGTCCAACTGAGCTCTTTCGCTAAGCACAGCAAAAAATATAAGCTCAAAGGACCATCCGTATAATGTAGTACGTCCAGGCCGCTTCGGCATAAAGAAGGCGCTACATCGCCTCTATGGCGTAAAACATATCCGCTTTCAATACAACATTAAAGCGTACGAGGAACGCTTCGTATCCCCCGAAATAAACCTGTCAAATCATGCAGTGAACCTGACGTCTGACTCCTGACAAACAGTACTGCACGGTTACCCAGACGACGGCTGGAATAATGACAGACCACTCGGGGCACGCTTCTGCAATTAATGTGCAGGATGATGGAAGATCTCTGCATTTAATGCAGGAGATTTGATTAATATCACCGAACCATCGTTTACTGATGTCTCCTCGGCGTAAGCTTCTTTTACGCATACAAGGGGATACGCTGCCTTGTTTTACACAGGCAGACACGAACTGTTTACGCTTCGCGGAAGACAAACGGACTGCCACGTCAAAAGCTGCTCTTCGTACAGGGCTCGAGGCACGTCTCTGCACCTAATGCTCAGAACGATGGTAGGCCTTCGAGACACGTCTCTGCACCTAATGCTCAGAACGATGGCAGGCCTTCGAGACACGCCTCTGCAATTAATGCGCAGGATGATGGCAGATCTCTGTATTTAATGCGAGAGATTTGATTATATCTCCAAGAGCCGTAATTCCGGCTAAGACGTCCACATCATCTCGGCTTCTACACCTTCTCGGCCTCTATGACCACTCTGGCACGTTACGTAGCGGCTTCTACGCCCATTCAGCTTCTATGCTCGCTCGGCTTCTACGTCCATTCGACCTTCTGTACCTACTCGGCTTCTATGCCATCAGGTTTCTACGCCTACCTGGCTTCTATGCCGACTTGGCTTCTACGCCATGGTGACAGACATTGGCTTCAATGCCAACCTCTTCTACACGAGGGATACCTACCTACCTACGTGGCTTCTACGCCGTGATCTCCGTAGCGATTATACGCATTTTGTCCCTTAAGTAGGACCCGCGTCACACGCTCATTCAAAAGATCATCTATATGCAAGTATTGGTTATTTTAACCATTGTGTAAAAGGGTGCTGTACTTTCCACTGCTCGGTTTTTACACCGACTGAGTGGTCACTGTCACTAAAAACTCTATAAATAGAGACCTCTATCAATAGAGGACAAGGTCAAATTTTAGAAAGGTGGAAGAGATTGGTGAGAAAGAGTCTTAGAGAGAGAAGAATCCGGAGCTCAGGCAAGGGGTAGCGATTAACGACTTTGGCATCGTGCATCCATCCTCCTTAGCAACCTTCGAAGCTGCCCTCCATCTTCTATGGCACCTCTTCATCATCGTGTGGTCCAAGGGCTAAAGTGATCGACTGCAGATCAGACACCTATAGCAATATTTATCCCGATTTAAAAATTGTACTCGACATCCTCGTATAGGATTAATTGTACAAGCTCGTTTGTAAACCAAATAAAATTGGTTTCGTATAAACCTCGTCTTATATACATTTCTTCTTTCGTTTATCACCCTAAACAGGCATAAAATTCAAGGTTGGTAGTATACACAAAAAACTTAACAGTCTGAGTTTTTACGCCAGACTGTTAAAATTTGAGTTATTACGCCGGAATTTTCGTCCAGAGTGCAACACTCAAAGTTTGTAGTATACGCTAAATTTTGACAGTCAAAGCTTTTATGCCAGACTGCGAAAATATAGAGTTTTTACGCTGACACATTAGAAATGTGGACATAAATGATAAAAAATCTCTGTGCATCATCTTCCTCGAAGAGGCTCTCAGCACAGAAGATGACCTATCGCGTTCACGTACAACGTGTACGAAGGATTTTTCTTCGTTTTCTCGTCCCAAAAGCTTTACCTATGATGCCCGGAGCACAGCTCGACGGCGGAGCGCTGTGTTCCGATCGAGGCTCGTTCAGTCTAATGGATGCTGCTCGTGCTAGAGCAGCAGAGCAAGAAGAAGAGGCAGCCTTCTTTCCCTTAGCGGTGGAAGATTGTTTCGGGGCCATGGCGATTCTGAGTTCTCAAGAAAGAGACGAAGAAGAAGAGTTCTTGAAAAGCTAGAGATTTCTGAAGACAAATAAAAGTTTTCTCTCTTAAGGCCTTGGGGTATTGATAGAGTTCAGATAACTCTTCGAATTCCTAACAAAATCTGATATTTAATATTCGATTATGATTTGGGACCACGTCAGCCTATCATTTGAAAAAGAAGACAGACAGTCAGTGGATCCAGAACATACGCGCAGAGCAGATCTATGATTTTACGCTCAGGAGTTTTTTTGCTCAAGAGACCACAAATCTATGGTTTTACGCTCAGAGGCTATAAGTCTATGGTTTTACGCCCGGATGCTTTTATGCTCGGTAGCTTTTACGCTCGAGAGGCTACAAACCTACGACTTTACTCTCAGAAGCTACAAATATATGATTTCACGCTCAGGAGCTATTTTACACTCAGTTGCTACAAGTCTACGATTTTAACTCAGAGGCTACAAATCTATGATTTTATGCTCGAAAGTTTTTCTTCTATGGTTTTACGCCCAGATGCTTTTATGCTCAGCAGCTTTTACGTTCGAGAGGCTACAAACCTACGATTTTATGCTCAGAAGCTACAAATCTACGATTCTACGCTCAACAGCTACAGATGGCCAATCGCAAGGGTTTACACAAAAATATTCCTTCTTGGCTACAAAATATACAGAGTTCAGCATTGAAGATGGCTCTCCTTCTTGGGTCGATTGGAAGTTCACCCTAAGTCCAGTCTTTTACATAAGTTCAAGTATGGCTTATTTGATGGCCATTTCTCGCCCTTTTTAAGGGATTTTCAAGAAACTATTCTTGAAGACGATGATCTGAACAGCAAATTCTTCGTATCAAAGAAGTAACAGTTCAGAATTCTACGCAATTCCTTGTTCAAAATAGCATGACAGTTTGGATCTTCAAAAGAAGCTTTCTGCGCGTTTTTTAGTTACGCGTAAAAGACGGGACGAGATCAGATACTCTTTTTATCAGAGTCGACGTAAATTTATTCAGACGTATTGAAGCTACACATATTCAGACTTCACAGCAAATATGGCAAATCATCAGAAGCATGAAAGAAGATAATTTTATTAATCATGATTACATATGATGGAAATCCAGTTTACAAAGGATTTTTCATCTTCATGATTACATATGATAAAAATCCTTATTCTACCAAGGGTTTCTCATTTTTATTTAAAGATCGTACCAAGAATCTGCTACGCCAGGTTATCATATTGGTGGAGATCTTTTCGTCTTCTATGGCAGTTAATCGGCTTCTGCGGCTGATTAACAAAAAAATAATTAAATGGCGGGAGGATACAAAATTGGGCCTGTTTAAATTATTCAGAGCCCATCTTCCATACGCCATGACAGATTGAGTTAGGATTCAGACCCAACTCAATATTGGAAGACAGGTCCAGACTGTCTACCCTCGTCCACCGCCATGATGGGAGAAACTATAGCTTACAAGCTGTGTGGTCTAATATGACCCTTTCTCTCTCATGGATGAATCGCCATATGAAATTGTTGATCATCCTGAGCAAAGGAAGCTATGATATCCTTCCATGATCCATCGTTGTAGAGGATATTTGCTCGAAGATGCCTCTTTTTACGGCTCCTTATATGCTGGAAGAACATGATCTTTTTCTTCTTTCTCAAGTCAGCATGACGGATCTCGGCATCCATCTCTGTGTGGTGAAGGAAGTATAGGAAAAAAGATTAACTCAGTCGCCCTTATATAGGCAGAGGAGATTACATCAAACCCAACAAATTCCTAAATATTTGCTGAGAAATCAGCCTCGCAGAACGAGTCAAATTTGACCGTTTCATGCTTCAATCAAAGTGTTTCAAATTACGAGGAATTCAAAAGCTTTGAAGGGGGCCTTGTAGAAGCATAAAAAATATGCTGCAGGATTATACGTAATATATATGCATGAAGCCCGTGTAAAGCAGAGTTTCAGTGCTGTGCAGCATAAAATATGACTTCAGAGCCATTGGCGTAACACCAGAGCTTCAACGCTATTCTGCGTAAAATATAGCTCCAGAATAACCCGCGTAATACAATATTTCCAGACTATTTCAGCGTAAAAGGGTTACTACATCGCCACTCTGGCGTAAAACCTATCTGCTTTTAATACAACATGGAAGTGTACAAGGAACGTTTCGTATTCCTCGAATGATCCTGTCAGACAGTACAATGAACCTGACTCCTGACAAAGAGTGCTGTACGACACTCGAGGACGGCTGTAATGATGATTCTACACAGAGCCCCAGACTGTTATTTAGTGACAAAGCCTTGATTTAAGTCATCATTTACGCAATCAAGGAATACGCTGCCAAGTTTTACACAGCCAGACATGAGCTTTTATGCTTAGGACAAGACGAAACTGACTGTCACGTCAAAATCTTCTCTTCGTACAGAACTCGATGCACGTCTCTACAGTTAATACGCGAGATGGAGGCAGATCTCTGTATTTAATGTACGAGATTTTATTCTGTTTCCAATGACTGGGAAAGCCATAATTAGGGCTAATATGTCCACATCACCATCTCTGCACATTACGCCATCAGGCTATTTTTACGTCGTATGCTATCTCCTCGAAATACGCCAACTCATGCCATGTTTGCAAAGGTGTGTGATAAGGCTATTTGGCTCAGAATATGCTCAAGACTCCAGTCAACATCAAGCTTTACATAGAATTGGACTTCTACGCCAACATGACAACTATTGGGCTTCTACGCCTATATGTCAGCTATTGGGCTTCTATGCCTACTGGGCTTCTACGCCAACTTGACAGCTATTGGGCTTCTATGCTATATGCCTACTGGGCTTCTACGCCTACTTGGCTTCTACGCCAACTCGACAACTATTTAGCTTCTACGCCTACTTGGCTTTTACGCCATCAGAATAGCTATTTAGTTTTTACGCCAACGAGATAGTTATTTGGCTTATACGCCAATCATCTCTACGCGAGGGGCAGTTACCGACGTAGCTTGCATGCCGTGATCTTCGCAGCAGTTATACGCATTATCTCTTAATGGGACACGCATCACACGCTTATTCAGAAGATTATTTATACATGGGTAGCAGTTATGATAACCGTCGCATAAAATGTGCGGTTCTCTCCGCTGTTCAGTTTCTATGCCTATAAATAGAGACCTTCGTCCATGGAGGTCAAAGGTCGGATTTGGGGTCGGAAAAATTGAGAGAAAAGAGTCTAGAGCACAGATAGAGGGGAGTGATTGACGACTTTGGCATCAAGCATCCAATCCCTCATGCGATTCTTGAAGCTTCTCCTTCTTCTACAGCACTTCTTCATCATCGTGTGGTCCAAGGGACATAGTGATCGACTGCAGATCAGACTCCTATAGCAAAATTTACCCAAATTTAAATTTTGTACTTGATATCCTTGTATAGGATTAATTGTAATTCTTGTTTGTAAACCTAAGAAAGGGTTTCGTATAAACCTGTTTTTATTTCTTTCGTTTATTATCAAACAAAAAGCGTGCCAAGTGGCTACATTTGTGGAATAATTGAATAGGCGAAGTTTCAATATCATGTCTTATATATGTGCATTAGTTCCGGACGCAGTGCTCCAAGGCTTTGAGTTGAACTCCATGCCTTAGTACGCACGAACGAGGCATCCGCATCGAACGAGGTTCTCCCGCACCCTGCAAGCAATTTGGTGGATTATCAGTACATTGAATGCACTGGTGGGAAGGCTACTCGCCCGCTCAACAAATCCAAACACGTAATATATGTTTCGTGTATCATCTATTTTGTTGTCTTTCTAGTTGTACCTTAGGATCAGTTTCATGGCATATATAAAAAGCCTAACTCGTGTGGCAGTGCGCCGTGCGATATAGGAGGAAACACGGCAAAACTTACCAACTTACCAACTTGACCTTCCCTGTCTAAGGCAAACCAAGCTAATTCATGCACCAGGATATATAAACATTCAAGCATTAGCATATGCAAACATAAGTGTCTCAAGCGAGATTTTATATCGGGTGCCCGAGTTCTTCTATTTAATTCATTTAACACGAGTATACTTATTTCTCAGATTCAAGAATGATTCACAGGTTCACAACTCTTTTATCAGGACACTAGGGTACAGATTCATTAATGCAATGCAATAACTCGCACACGAATTGTCGCTAAGCGAGTATGATCATGAATGCACAGGAATTGCTGGCGTAGCCATTTATGGACATAGTCATAATAAGACGGTGGTCCCGATGCTCCGGCAATCCAATCAAACTTATCCATGCTAGGAACAAACTAGCGTGACTACTAGATCTTCCTCCTAGGCCAGTTCGGTCCCTGTGCCTCGATGCCCCGAACTGAGGAGATCAAACTTGTGCACAAGCATCTGCGACTAAATGAAGAAGTTCTTGTTATTCTTTTATATTCTAAATAAACGAAAATGGTTATAGGCGCAGGTCATGATCCTTGCTACAAACCATCCCAGGCCATTCCTGACTTAGTGATTCTTTTGTTATGCATTTCACACAAGTTGATATACAAGTCCATAGCTATGTTCAGATGTAACTTAACATGATGCGCTCCCCTAGTTCGGGGATTGCCTTGGCGACCTAACGGTCCCAGATACCAGCAGGATCATTTTAAATATAATGACTATTTAATAGTCATCTGGCTAACAAAATGTATGCACGATATAGAATAGTATTTTACTTGATTGAGGCATAATTCCATATAATAAGCATTGAATCGAGGCAAGGGTATGAGTTAACATATAGCAGGCAAGCATGCATTTCCAATAAAACTTAAATATTCACGTTGGCTCAGGCCCGAAGGTAAACCGAGGAGTAAAACTGTAAGAAACTTATCGAATGACATGCTCCAGGGTCGTGCAGTGTAATGAGTAAACATAGTATACTTGTATCATCCTACTCGAGGCACAGCGGGGTCAAGGCAACATTACCAGTTAACATTTCAAGCAAACAAGCATGCAAACTTAATCAATCACGTTAGCTCAGACCCGAAGGTAGACAGAGAAGTGAACCATTAAGGAATTTAACGAGCGACATTATCTAGAGTCGTGCAATGTAACCAGGTGAATAGTGTATTAAGAAGGGCATAAACATAACGATCTATCGAGGCATAGCAGTGCACAACAAAGTATAAAATGTTCGTATTATTCTATTGAGGCATAGCAGGGTCCAGTTACTCAAGGCAAAAGGCAGCATGCGAAGGTCTAAACATAAGCAACGTTTTATTTCCATGTTCTAACATAATCAGTACAAGTCAGGATTATTCCCTTAGCTAGGTGCGTTGAATTCTTATTAGCATGCAGGGGTGATTCACCTAGCGACTAGCATGTATCATTCTGTATTTTATGTGTGCTGGCTAAGCAAAGACAAGTTTACCGTAGCCACCCACCTGAGCGATGATTTAGCTCGGTCGAGTGATACTCCGAGCGAGCCTCTGAAAGCCTAAGCTGGTTCTCTTGAAGGGCCAAGTCTGGATAATCATTTGCCTCAATGAGTCACCTCACAGAGCAAGGCAGGTCGGGACGTTGCACTTTTATCGTTTGAATTGGTAGTCCGCTTGAGCAGAATGGGGCATTACATCCTCCTCGGACTCTGCAACTAGGTCCTCCTGATCTACAAGAGTATCCTCTAAAGCTACGTCATCCTGCGGCCCATAGAATATGGCACACTGCCTTATAAGCCAATCATCTAAAAAAAATATGCAGTCAGGATTGGAGCGAAGTATAACCCAATAGCAGTTCTAAATTATTGATAAAGACTATAAACAGTTATAGTAAGTAATACATGATGATCAAGAAAAGTAAATGAGTCAGAGAAAATACATATAGTCACAGTTAAAATAAGAAGCAAGATAAGATATGCATGGTGAATCAAGAAATACTATAAATAAGACTGTGAAAAGACGAGAAAATAAACTAGATAAATAAGATGTGTATCCAGCAAGTATCATGTGAATCCAACAAAAAAGCACTAACTAGTGTGTTTTAAAATATAATTTTCGATATGTAAACTGCTAGAGGGTAAGTACGGCTCACCGCACACTTGGTGTGCGGCTGCTATCATTCCTAATTTGACCAGAGGGGGTGATTCCAGATTTTGGGAATGTTTACATGTCTACTCGAGTATTTTCCCGCCCGACTAGTATAAATGAATCCAATCCCGACACGCAAAACAAATATAAGTCCAGCCAGATAAAACAGGTGATTCTAGTAGGTGAGTCCTGATGTGATATCAGTAATGAGTCTTAAAGTAGAGGCCAGACAAGTATAATGTACGTGTAACAAGAAATGAATCCATGCAATACTAATCCGTATATCTAAGTGTCGAGGAATCAGGTAAAACAATACTATAGACCAGAATCATAGAAATTATCAAATAATGGAAACTATTAGAGAATGTACTCGCCTGAAGTCCTGAGCAAGGTATGTCTCTCGATGTCCAAGCTGGTGTTACACAACCTATATATGGTATGTTGCATAAATACAAGGTTCTGGAATAAAAATAAATTAAGTTGATGCAATTTCTAGGTCAATAGGCCATCTCTATGTTAAACTGATGTAATCTAGGTTGCAAGAGTCTAATACTAAGTCACTAAGTTGATACACTATAAAACTATGCTATGCTAGCTAAACTAAGATACAAGAAGTCACTCAAAAATGTCGTATCCTAAGATACGCAAGTTTTTTAATATGAAAATAGGGCTTTAGATATATATACAAGTCAATAATTATAATATCTATATAAAATAATGAATTTAGGATACCTTGGCCTTGCACCATGCGTATCACACCTATCTCGATACCCAAATTCAATACCTTCGGTATCGGCCCAATACCTTGGTAATACTTTGGTATTCCGAGGTAACCAAACCACTATTGATATAGCTAATACATATATAAATACCTCAACACTAGCTATATAAGTATCTAACTACTAAACATATAATACCTACATAAATACATATAGCTAAACTATATATATATATATATATATATATATATATATATATATATATATATATATATATATATATATATATATACCAAGTATCCCAATAACTATTTATCTCATAACAAGTAACTATCCATTTATACCAACTATTAACTAATTATTACTAAATAGCTACTAAACTAACCAAATATCTCACTCAAACCCAATTACCTTACCTGAATTGAACATCACTGATACTGCTCGATACCTCACTCAACACTAAAGCTAATATTGTGTAGTGAAGATCCCCATGCAGTCTACCTAAAACTGGAAACTAAACTGATACTAGCATATGCCAATACTGATACTGAACTACTCTCCATCCTTTCCTGTGCACGAGCTATAGCTCTTGCTGCACACTGCTGAATTGGTGGCTGCACACTGCTGAATTGGTGGATGTCCATACTGCTACTTGGATCCCATATGATGAGTTTATCAGAACCTATTCATACTTTGACCTTGAGGCAAAGTCAAAATAAGGAGGAAGTATTAATATATTCATATTCAATGTAGTATCAGTGTGCTAGAACAGCATCGGTCCAAGTATTCAAGTGCAGTACAGTGTGCCTAATTCATTAAGTACAGAATGCAATGCTTTAGACTCGAGATTTAGTATCAGCCTATGCCAGAGCTCAGTATCAGTATCAAGCCTATGCCAGAGCTCATTATCAAGTATCAGCCTATGCCATACCTCAGTATCAAGTCCCAGTTATAGTACTAATTCAGTTGCCAAAAGTTTAGTATCAGTATTAAACTCCTAGCATCAGTTAGTAGTCATTATAATTAGCACTAGTTACTAATGTTGTAATTCATAGCTGAGTCAGCAGTGTAGTTAGTTGGCCTTATCCTAGCTTTGAAGAGAATTTAATATTTTTGACTTTACAAATTGGCATGCTGGCTATATTAATTAGTACATTACATGAGTTATATACTTAATATTAAATTGTTTATCAGTTATCAATTAGCAGCTACCTACTTATTAAACATAAGCAATATTACATGCAACTTGTCTACAAGGATATGGATAGGGATAGGCAATATCTTACATATAATTATGTGACTACTTTGTGTAGATTGACAACTGTTCCAACTACCAAGTTCAAGTTTCTTGCATAATGGAAAAGAATAAAGTGTCAACCAATTTGTCGCCCCCCTGTTATTGTCTTGCACCTATAAATTTACGTAGTAGGCCCTTCTTGACGGTGATGCACAATTATAATCATATATATCCTACTTTGCTTCTTCTATATGACTTCAAATATAGATTACCTAGCCAACTAATTGTCAGCTTCTTCTTTAGAGAATCACACTGTATGTAATCATTTATAGGATACATACTGTCATTTTTGCAGAAGTATCTAGAAATGGATATGAATTACTATCTGCGTCATCATTCGTGGATGTACAACCATCAACCTGATGACATGTACGGTGTGCGGGATAAATTTATTGAGGGTGTACAGCAATTCCTGCAGTTTGTCAAGGCGTTCCCTCAGTACATGGACGGTACCAAAATTAAGAGTCCGTATGTGAGATATTACAACAGGAAATATCATCCAGAAGTGGAAGTCGTATATCATTTGTACTCGAAGGGCTTCATGTCGAATTACTATCAGTGGACCGCACACGGAGAACTTGTGTCTCTAGCATCGGAGTCAGAGTCTTATGTGGAGCCGTATATGGATGTCTACGACCACGATACTTACGACGACGGGTGGGTGAATATGGTTTTTGATGCGGCGGAGCCTAGTTTTAATCCGGATAATTATGATGTGGCGGGACCTAGTTTCAATCCAGACAATTATGATGCAGCTGAGGAGGTACCGAATGTCGATGTTGCAAAGTTTATGGAGTTGTTGTAGAATACAAGGACTCCACTATATCCTGGTTGTGAGAATCATTCACTGTTAGAGGTGGTTACAAGATTATTGAGCATCAAGTCCAATTTTAACATGTCACAAGAATGCTATAATCGACTGATCGATTTGATTATAGATATCTTTCCCGAGGGTGCAAAGTTGCCTAAAGACTTCTATCGATCTAAGAGGATGGTGAGATCGCTCTGGATGGAATATGAGAAAATTGATGCATATCACAACGGGTGCATGTTGTACTACAAAGATGATAAGGATGAAGATGCGTGCAGATTCTGTGGTGCTGATCGCTACAAGGCCACTGTTAGAGAAAAGTCTGTCGGTTCAAGAAAGCCTACAGATTCGATGTACTACTTTTCTTTTATACCGCCGTTGCAGCAGTTGTTTATGGCTAAGGAGACTGCAAAAAATATAAGTTGGCACAGGCGAAAATAGATCGAAGGAGTATTGGATCATCCATCCAATGGAGAAGCATAGAAGAACTTTAATCGAGAGTATCCAAATTTTGCTTCGGATCTGCGTAATGTCAGATTGGGGTCATCTGATGGTTTTATCCCATTCGGAATTTTGGGCTCCCAGTATTCATGTTGGCCTGTGATCGTCACTTTGTACAATCTACCGCCTTGGATGTGCATAAAGACTCCGTATATGTTCCTAACCGTTATTATTCTGGGTCCGAATAATCCGAAGAGGAACACCGATATGGGAAGAGGTAAAAGATTTACCAAGTGCTATCGAAGAGCCTGCTAAGGGGTACAAGTGTGACGGATTTGGTCGCACCCATAACTGGATGAAGAGGAGTATATTCTGGGATCTTCCATATTCGAGCACCAATCTGATCAGACATAACCTTGATGTCATGCATATCGAGAAGAATATATTTGATAATATAATTAACACTGTAATAGAGGTAAAGGGGAAGACGAAAGATAATCCAAAGGCCAGGTTGAACTTAGAAGAAAAATGTAGATGTCCTACATTGCATTTGATAAAGGAGGAGAATGGAAAGTTAAAGTAACCTAAGTCAGTTTTCTTACTGGAGAAAGAGGATAAAGAGAGACTTTGTAGGTGGATTCAGGGTCTAAACTTTTTAGACGGGTACATATCGAACTGGAGAAGATACGTCGACCTCACGGAGAACAAACTGGCGGGTATGAAGAGCCACGATTGTCACGTATTCATGGAGAGGTTAATTCTGATTGCATTTTAGGAATTCTTATTGCAGGTCATTTGGGATCCATTGACAGAGCTCAGCATATTCTTCAGAGATCTTTGTTGTACTAAGTTGCTCGTCGATCATCTAGAAAAGCAAGAGAAGGATATTGCGGTAATACTATGTAAGCTCGAGAAGGTGTTTCCTCCTGGATTCTTCGACTCTGTGGAGCATTTGCCAATTCATCTTTCCTATGAGGCACGTGTTGGTGGTCCTGTCGGTTATCGGTGGATGTACCCCTTCGAGCGACATCTGAATCACCTAAAGAGAAAGGTAAAAAATAAGGCACGGGTTGAGGGCTCTATTTTTGAAGCTTATGTTCTCGAGGAGATTATAAACTTTTGCTCGACGTATTTTAAACCGCATGTTACTACTAATAGAATGAAAGCTTCGAGAAACGACAAAGGATATCAGGAATCTAATGATGCAATACTCAAAGTATTCAATGCGTCCGAAAAGCCTTCGAGAAAAATAAAGAAGAGATATTTGAATGACGATGAGCTAAGGGCTGATCAGTCGTATATATTACTCAATTACGACGAGGATGAAGTGGAGAAGCTAGAGGGGTAAGTAATTAATATGTCTACGTTTACATCATCTCAATATAATAGTATAAGCTACTATTATGCTACTAATCAGCAGTTGCTTCATTATTTTTCAGCACATATAATGATGAGTTGAGGTCGGTTAGACCCTACATAATAGACGAAGAAGTAGAACAAGAAATAAGATGCCATTTTCCTTCTTGGTTGAGCGCATATTTAAGGTGTTTGGTAATTACTTTTTATTTCTGCACTTGCACTATAAATAACTTACTATCGCTACTTTGGTATTTAGGTCGATCGTCTAATAACACCCGAGACTGAATCTATTAGAACTCTAGCCAAGGGACCAATTACTGCCGTTAAAATATGGCCAAGTTTTTGTGTGAATGGATTTAGGTTCAAGTCAACAAATGCTCCTATCAGAGACAACTTTCTGGATCTTGATTCCACGAAAAATAGTTGTTTGTGTATCAAATCTTCGAACCACAAAGACGTCAATCCAGGCAAATATTTTTTTGGCATCTTACGAGAGATTGTGGAGTTAACATATAATTATGGCATAAAACCTACTAATATCGTGCTATTGAAGTATGAATGGTTCGATCCGATTCAAAATCAAGGTTGGAAAATTGACAAGCATGGCCTTGTGGATATAAACTACAAGCGTAGATATCAAGGCTATGAACTATTTGTCCTATTAAGTCAGGCTCAGCTCGTGTACTTCATAACTTATCCTAGATGGGGGACAGCAAGGTCGGATTGGTGGGCAGTATGCAAGACTAAAGCTAGAAATACCTTTGATATTGACAAAATAGCTTATCAGGAGGACGATTTACCTCTTGTAACAAATATTGTAGATATGGACTCAACGAAAGTTACTCATTACCCGAGTAATAATGTAGAAGATATAGAATTATTCAAAGAGGAAGACGAAGATGAAGTAGATGAAAGTGAAGACGAAGAGGAGGAAGAGGAAGAGGAAGAGGAGGACAATAAAGGCAAACAAGATGAATTTTCTGAAGATTGATTGAAAATAAAAAAATTTGCCTGTAGAATGTAACTATATTTTGACTGTAAAATGTACTATTTTAACGAATATATGTATTATATTTTGATTGTAGAATGTTGTAAGATATGCATCATATTTTGACTGTAGAATGTACTATATATTTATGTTTTTCTATATTTATTATATATTGTTATCAGGTATGAAAGAACGACGCGAAGGATTCGGCAGGTCCTGAGGTAGACAGAGTGCTCCTCCGGTACTGCCTACTGTTGGTTCCGGATCATCGTCGCCCAGTACTCCAGTATATCGATCAGTCATATCTCCGACTGCGACGACGTTACGTGGCATCACTCTTGGGATAAGTAGTTCCAGGCGTGATAGTACTCCCTCGTTCAGCGTTCGTCCTGCTGACGAAACCATGGAGACAGATGAGCATGTAGAGGAGGTCGTGCCAACATTGTCCCAGCATCAGCAAGATCCTCCATACGCACCTCCAGAGGAGACAAGGACAGAGATTTGGGCCGACGGTACAAAGTAAGTCAATTAGATGGTTTAGTATCATATATATCATATATTTCTTTATTCATTATATATTAACTTTTTTGATCAAAATAATTATCTCTGTATAGATATCGTCAATCGTCGGTTCAGAGACGCCTGGCCTATTTCTGAGGAACAACTACGATGGCCCTTGGATCAACTACTCTGAAGCTCCGGAGGAGAGGAAGGCATTCTGGTTTACGTACTTCCAGGTAAAAGTATATTATATAAATCCTCTAATTTATGTATATTATATAACTTATCCGTGATGCTCACTTACTAAATTATTTATTGTAGCAAACGTATTTCTATCCTCCACACCGGGCAGAGTTGATCGAGCGATTGTTTGCCGCCAAGCTTATTCGTGATGCTCTAGATGACCAGAAGGCTCGTGATCGTACTGGAAAATTGATCCAAGGTTGGATCAAGCCTGAGCAGTGGACTGCGATGAGGGCTAGATTCGACGATCCGAGCTACAAGAAAAGGTCTGATAAGGCCAAGGCGGCTAGGCAAAATGCTGCCAAATGGTGTGGTGGCTCGATTCCGATGACGAAATATTTATGTTGTTTGGTATATTTTTATTTAAGATATATTATTTTAATATAAGTACGATAAAATAGTAGTAAAAAAATGTTTAAGTTTAGTACTAAATAATATATTTTTAACAGGTACAGAGCGGTGAGGATACAAACATGGTAACCGTCTTCTTGGCCACCCATCGCAAGGACGAAAATCTCATTGATGAGAGGGCCTCGCAGACCTATGTAAGTATTACTTTACTTTGTGTTAATTTTAATATAACTTAGGCAATTATCGAGTTTCCAAACTTTTCTAAGCCGAGTATCTTAGGCTGCGTGAGCGGGCGATTGCTAGTGCACCTACAGCTGGAGAGGCTGGTACTTCCTCGCAGCCCGCTTCAGCTTTGTCGATGGACGACCTGTGGGTGACCGTAGCTGGTGGTCTCCAGAGGGGTACGTACTACGGTACAGGATCCTATGGTGCCCTGGTTGCGATGCAGTCATCTAGGGCCTCCCCGACAACTGCGCATTTCCCACAGCCCTCGCAGTCGTCGGCCAGAGTCCAGGAGGCCGTTGACCGTCAGATTGCGTCTCTCTGTGACGAGTTGCTGCGAAGGATGGAGGAGCAGCCCCGGTCCCAGCCGTAGGCGGATGATCCGACGCTCATCGCACGATTCGATATGCTCGACCGCAGCATCACGGAGCTTCGGGATTTGACAAATGATCTTAGAGCCTCGACAGACCGCAACATCATGAAGCTGCAGGCATCACAGGTATCCATGGGCGAGAGGCTGACGATAATGCATGATTCAATGGTTCATAGCAGTACGAGGTTGTTATCTACCATGGATTCTTACAACCAGCGACTCGCAGACTTGGAGCGGATACGTCCTCCTGGTGCGCCTACATCGGCACAGACTCCACCGACGTCACTACCTTCTCCATCGACATCGGTGTCGATTTTACGGAAGCAGTATGATCTGTTCTTATCCTTCATGCACCGGTGGTCATCCTCCTGCAGATCCGCAGTAGTATAGTTGCTGGATATTTGTATTATTTTTATTATTTAGGATGAAACTCATTGTATGGATATATATTTGCTGTATTCTTTACGATAATATTTGCTGGATATTTTTTTTCTTCAAATTTTATTATATTATTCATATTAAATATATGTTAATTTATCGGTGTTGAGTGTTCAACCCAAGGGGGTCGGCAAACCCAGAAATTCAACGGAGGATTGCTTCGGGTCTATTTGTACATATTGTGAATTAATAAACTGCAGGAATAATAGTTTGAAAATAATTTATTATTTATTTTTTTATTTTTTACTGTACAATTAACGACATTTTTAGCGATGTTTAGCAACGTTAATATACGTCACTAAATACGTCGCTAAGTAGCGACGTTACTATACGTCGATAATGATGTCGCTAAAAACGTCGATGTATGTCGCAACTTGTTGACATAGCAGTATTGCCAGATTATTAAAGATGTCGTTGTAACGTCGCTATGTAAGCCGCTAATTAGCGACATTAAGCGACTGATGAGCACATCGCTAATTAGCGACGTTGCGCAGATAAACGTCGCTAATTTAGCGACGCATTAACATCGCTAAAAAACGTCGGTACAGCGATGTTTAGCAATGTTTTTCCTTTCAGCGACTAGCTGAGTTTCGACTTCTTTAAAATGTCGCTAATTACGTCGCTAAAATTTATTAGCGACAATTTTTTGTCATTTAGCTACATTTTTTTACGTCGCTAATTTGACTTTTTTGGTAGTGATCCTACATGGGGGAGTGTGGTATCTGAACAAACATCAGTGGGTGAGGCAGGCGAAAAGAATGATCAGGGAGCTACTAGTGGATGAAAGCATGGTTGCGGACGTATGGTTCTGGGATTCATCACCTACCAGAATTTTTAAGCACAGGCGGGTTTATGAGTCCATCCGAGGAGACCAATCCCGTATGGAGGATGCATAATTCATTTGGGTGAAGGGGGCGGCACGAAAGATGCAATTTTGCATGTATCGAGTCTGGATGGGGCATCTTTTGACCTTGGACAGACTAGCGCATTTGTAGTGCCCATTTTCCCTATTCGGGGAGCACGGCTAAGAAATACAAATCAGTATCGTTCGATCGGGATAGATTGAATCAAGATCTTATCCTTGTTATTGATTTGTTTCTTCGGAATCGATTTTCATATTCAGTGGATCGTGCCCCAAGGATGGACTTAGCGGCAGAGTCAAGAGGGACCTCTCCGCTGCAAGTTTTCTTGTCTAGTTTTGGTTGTCGTCTTGTTGCTTTAGTACTTTTGAGTTAGTTTTTGGATTTTATATTTTTTTGAACGGTTTCGATGGATTTTATTTCTTTCGTTAATTGAACTGCATTTTATTCTGAACTTGGAAAGAGGAGAAGAGGTATTGATCGTCTGTTTGTGACAATGCAGGTGATCGTGTAGTAGGCATCGCACGAGCGGAGTCTTAAATCACCTATCTTTTCTTTCCTCTCAAACCAACTTGTGAGTGGCTATAATTCGATTCAGTTGACCCTTCTTCCAAGTTTTTACATCTAAAATATTGCCTTCTTAATTATTCTGATCAAACAATACCAATAACTAAAAGATGTCAAGATAAAAAGAAATATACTTAGATTATATTGTGCTTGTCAACCAACTTAAAAAACGGTTACCTTATTTCATGCTAGCCTACTTAGAACGTTCTTTCATAGTGCTTCAATTCAAGGTAGAATGTATACTTCTTCCATAATTATGCTATGTATAGAACACAATTTGCTACGGAATAAACTAATTAGGGAGACTATGCAAAATGAATCATGCCATGCTACTTGTCTCGTGGTCGTATTGCCTTAAATTTCATGAATTGATAACTTAGTATAGACGTCGTTTGATCACGGACAACTTGTGCACAAGGTCAATGGTTCCTGCGAAAGGTCGCTGGGGCACTAGAACCGATCTGATCCGTACGAAACTTTATGATAGTCTCACATGCTGGACAGGATGGCGTTAGAGACTCACATACTTTTCTTGCATACCATCCTCTTTCAAGACTATAACTCATCATTTATGGCATCATGCCAGTGAAAGCCTCGTATATTTAAACTGTGCAAGCTAACTATGTCTTCGTGGTAGGGAAGGTCATGGTAAGTATTGTGCAGGTGGTTCAGACGGGAAGGAAAAAGTCACCGAACGGTGGCATATTTATTTCAGTAAATTTTTATATCTAATGCTTGCTTGTAAAATAAACTAAGGCAAGATAGAAAGATCATAAAATAACTTGTATGCTTCACATAAACAACGTGTTGATTGATATAGTTAGGTTAGCTCACCTTCACCAGTGTATTTTGATGTACTGAACCTCATTGCAACAGGTTTCTCGCACCAAGGATATCCTGCTAGAAGTTAGAGCGACACACAATCCAGTCCACCTACCGGCACATCCTGATCGTGCCTTAGAAGAAGCATTTTGAAGATCCAGGAGCTCGTGCACATAACTTATACAGCTCCGTGGAAAGGCGATAGCTTCGTCCGAAGGTGTCTATAGCTTTTAAAATTTTAGTAAAATAATGTAATGTACATGATGACTATCTTATTTTGTGTCCACTTTTGTAAGTCCGTGTGGCAACTATATGTCTCGTTCTAGAGTTTGTAAAAGATGTTCATTATCAATAAAGAGAACTTTTCCATGTTTCAATATTTTGTTTTAATTATCTGAGTACTCAGAATACGTGTTCGTCATATAAAATTCCAGTGGGACGACTATCGATTCTACAGAATCAGGGCATGACATATTGGTATCAGAGCACAGCTTCAAGTTCCTTGACCCTCGTGTCAGGAAAAGTTCCTTTAACGATATATTCCCTATGCGAACTCTTGAACTCATTTGGCCAAAATAAGATACGTTCCATACGGTGAGTCCATAATACATTATGAGCCTGATATAAATTACCTTCTTTTGAAGGA
Organism: Iris macrosiphon; assembly: GCA_036927795.1. NCBI lineage: Eukaryota > Viridiplantae > Streptophyta > Magnoliopsida > Asparagales > Iridaceae > Iris > Iris macrosiphon. The sequence goes on from JAYESA010000018.1 coordinate 145,478,962, forward strand.
ATGACTCAAGCGCAAGCATCAGCGCTCACTACCAGAAAAAGTCAAATTAGTGACGTCTAAAAACGTCGCTAAATAACCAAAAATTGTCGCTAATTTGGTTTAGCGACGTAATTAGCGACGTTTTAAAGTTGTCGGAAAAAACCAAGTCGCCAAAAAAAAATGTTGCTAAACGTCGCTATGCCGACATTTTTTAGCGACTTTAATGTGTCCCAAAATTTAGCGACGTTTAGCGACACCGAGTCACTAAATAGAGACGTTTATTAAAGTCGCAAAACGTCACTGATTAGCGACTTATATAGTGACGTTTCACCGACGTCTTTAATGACCTGGCTATACTGCCATGTCAGTAATTTGCGACGTATAGCAACGTTATTAGCGACGCCATTAGCAACGTATTTAGCGACTTGTTACAGCATCGCTAATTAGCAACATATTAAGCGACGTAATTGAACGTCGCTAAACGTCGCTAAAAATGTCGCTAATTTTCAAAAAAATAAAAAAAATATTGTATTTCTGGGTTTACCAGCCCCCCTTGGGTTCATTATCAGGTATATGATGGTAGTAGAAATAATTGAATAAAGTACACAGTAGCAGCACCAAGGGAAAAAATTCTAGTACACTGGGTAAATACAAGCCAAGTATCAGTCATCAGTTGTAAACCAAAATATGAATAATATAATAAAATTTGAAGAAAAGAAAGCATCCAGCAAATCTTATCGTAAACGTAAAGAATATGGCAAATTTATATCCATACAATCGCATCCTAAATAATAATAAAAATATAAATATCCAGTAACCAACTATACTACTACGGATCTACAGGAGGCTGACCACCAGCGCGGCGCTTGAAGGATAAGAACTCCTCATACTCGTCCCGTGGAATCGACACCGATGTCGATGGGTAGATTGTAAGCCCCTGATTTTTATAAGTTGGGTAGATTGTAAGCCCCTGATTTTTCAAAAATATTAAATCTTGGATTTTTCCTAATTTTTCTGGAATTTTCTGGAAATTTTCTGTAATTAAAATAAAGGCTTTTAATTATTAAATGATTTTTAATTGCTAATAAATAATATTAAAATATTATGAAAATAACATTTTTGGGTGTAAAATGGAAAACTAGACTTAGGGCAATTTTTCTGGAATTTATCGGACCCCGGACCTATTTTTAAATGCCTAAAAAGTATTTATTTAATTATCTATTAATTAATTATTATTATTATTATTATTATTATTATTATTATTATTATTATTATTATTAATTTTCCAACCCAGCCCGTTGGGCCGGCCCAGCCCGGCCCAACAAACCCAGCCCAACCCGAGCCCAACCCCTAGCGGGTCGGGTCGGATCCGCCGCCGCCCGACCCGAACCCGCTAGCCCGTCTCCCCCACCCGGTCACCCCCGCGGTTTCCGCCGCCACGACCGCACCCTCCGCCCGCTCCGGCCGCCTCAACCCCCACCGCCATCCTCGGCCACGTCCACCCTCTCCCCGCCCATCTCGGCCCCGACCCCCCCCTCCGGCCACCCTTTATAAACCCCTTTCCCCGTACTCCTCCGCCTCCATTCGCCTCAACCCCCACCGCCGTCGACGCCTCCCCGCCGCTGCGCCTCGTCGACCACCGCCTCCTGCGCCGACGTCGCTCCGCCCAGAGCCGCCGTGCCCAGCCCAGCGCTCCGCCGGCCGCTCCTCCCTCCTCCTCTCCTCAGCCGCTGCAGCAGCCGCAGCGTCGCCACGCTGCCCGGAGCCGCCGCCTCCAGCTCCGCCGCGTGTCCCCAGCGCGCCCCCGCGAAGCCCCCGGCCCCCTCCGCCTCTGCACGGCCGCCCTCAGCCGCCGTGTCCGGCGAGACAGCCCAAACCCTAACCCTAATTTACCCGCGTGTCCGACACGAGTCGGACACGGCTCGAACCTGTTTTTCGGGTCCCCTTCAGGTGCGTGTAACTTTTTAACCGTAGCTCCGTTTTCGATTCCGTAAATTGCGTTGTGAAGCCTGTATGACCCTCTCGGTGTCCGGACACACTGTTCGTGGCACCGCGTCCTGTGGTGATCGCACACCGCGATCCAAAAACAGGAAAAACCAGACCCTGTTTTACCCCGGAACTGAGTACGCCCCGCCAAACGGGACGACTTGGTCGCGCGCGGTCTTCACAGATACGTGCGCAGCGTTGATACGGACGTGTGAGATTTCGCGGAAGCTGATTCGGGTGTGCGTGCACACCGGAATCAACGCGTATCCGCGGACATCGCCCCGTATCCGCAATTTTTGCAATCCACCCTAACTTCTTGTACACTAGTCGGATCAAGACGAAACTTGCGCCATCGGACTCGTAGCGATACGCTGGTCCTGTGGGTCAAGTTTGGTTCGATTCTGAGAACGTTGACGAAATCGCGTGTCGCGGGCCCCACAGGCCCCGCTCGACGGGCGATTTTGTGTTCGGCTCATCGGAATCCAAATCTGGAAGTTTCGTTGGGTTCGTATCAGCGTTCCTGACCTGTTGACACTAAGTTTGGTGAAGTTGGAGACCGTTGACCTGGACACGTTTTTCGGTGTAAAGCGGGCCCAACGGCGGACCCCGTTTTGACCCGAAACTGCCGTTTTTGCCCTTGTCTCCAAATTGGACCCAAGGACAGGCGTTTCTAGCTATTTGACATCTTCTGAGCATGATGGTAATGTATATTTCAGCTTCTGGACTCATCTCTGGACTTTTCCCCCAAGAACCTAACTAATCAGATCCAAACAACAGGCAAGTACCTGCACCTCAAGTTAATCTTTATATTGTGATAATTAATTCCCTGTCTTACATGTACCCTTGATGATTACACATCGTGTAGAAATGTTGAATTTCATGTCTTGAATATTGATAGTTCCTGTCTTATTTTTCATGTCGGGTGGGAGAATACCTAGAAGGCATGTAGTTTACCCTTCTCCTGGATTGACTAATAGCTGTTGGTACACGACTGTCCATCAGCCGGATCTCGATTGAATTGTCTAATAGCCGTTTATGACGGCCAGATTAGCCTTATAAACCCCTGCATGCCAACTATGTATTCAAAAAAAAAAAAACACAAGTTCACACAGATAGTTCTGGTCATGTTATATTTCTTGCTGGCTATTGTAGTTCATTTCCTGTTCCATTTATTTCTGTTTCTCATATTCCTGTTTACAGCTAACTCTGAGATAATAATGTTCTGCTAATGCTGTTTCTCAACATGATATCCAATATTTAATTGTTATAAAATATTTAGTTTAATCTTGTCGTGCACTGTGTACTTTGCTCCTTTCCTGACTGGATCTGTTGTTTAGGCGATGATGAGAACCTTGTCCCCACCTATTATGGACCCTATGAGCCAGCAGGTGATACAGTTGCGGAGCCGGTTCCCACCCAGGAGACTACTCCTGCAGAGTAGTTAGCATTAGTTGTTTATTTCCTTTCATCTTAGTAATCGGGTTTGTCCCCGATATAATCTATGGTTCTGTAATAAACTCCGGATCTGATTATCACATTCTGGTTATAAAATCTTAGCATTCTTTTCCTGCTATTTTCTTGCCTATTTAATTATTGTGAATGAGCTAGATTTATTACTTGTGGTCATGCCCTAGACAGCGTACTACCGCCGACACTGCGGCGTAGGCTGGACGTACCCACGCACTCGTGCCCGAATTTCCGGGTGCGGGTCGTGACACGTTTTAGTGGTGGCCCATGCAGGTCAAACGACTAAATTGTTCGGTTTCAACTTAGGGACCGAACAGGCCTGCAATAAAATTGAGGATTCTAGGAAAAGCTCATTCACAGTATAGGATCCTTATTTCAATTCTTGATATCATTTCTGCTCAATTATCCTATCGCCTTTGATTTCCAAGTATCCTATTCTGAACTCCCTATCCCTTAATCTTACAGAATGGTCCAGACCAGGAACACAGTAGGAGGCACATCAGAACCAGCTGCGCAGAATGTGCCCGAGACCCTTGCACTCCCGCCGCCTCCATCTGTTCCGGCAGTTACTCTGGATGGAGCACAGCTACTTGGAGTGTTCCAGGGATTGGTGGAATCCCAGAAAGAGCAGACTGCACTTCTGCGGACCAGCCTCTCAGAAGCTCTTAGGTCCCAGGAGTCACCACAAAAGAGGCCAGGAAGTGCCAAAGATTTCAAGAACCTCAGACCCCTGGAATTCTACGGAACTGAGGGTATTCTCTACGCCGATGAATGGATAGAGAACGTAGAGCGACTCCTGAAGACTGCTCGGGTCCCTGATGATCTCAAAGTAGAGTCTACGAGCCTGCAACTGTTCGATATAGCTCGGACCTGGTTTAGAGACGAACCTCAACTATCTGCTCCTGACCTCACCTGGGAGGACTTCAAGAGACTGTTCAAGGAGAAATTTTACCCCGAAGTGGCTCGGGAAGCTCTCGAAAGCCAATTCGAGAGACTGGAACAAGGTAACCTATCTGTTGATGAGTATACGGCTGAATTTAGCAGGTTAAGCCACTTTGCGGAGTACATGGTCCGTACCACGGAGGACAGGGCCCGTAGATTCAAGAAGGGACTGTCTCCGGATATTCGCCTTGCTGTCACCACCAGCCGAGCTCGCACCTACGAGGAAATCTTGAGCGTGGCACAAGGCGTTGAGAGAGACATGGGGCATAAGCTAAAGCGAGAGAGAGATACCGGAAATGCGGGACCCAACAAACGCCTTTTTCAACAACAACAACAGCAGAGGTCCCCGCAGCAAGCCCAGCGTCCTCTCCCTCGAGCTCCAGCACCCCAACACCAGGCCCAGGGACAGAACCAACAAGCTGCTGCTTGTAACTATTGTCATAGACCAGGCCATACTTGGCAAGTTTGCAGAAAGAGGCTAGGTGTTTGTCTACTTTGTGGCTCAGGAGAACATCGAGTGAGGGACTGCCCCACTGCTCAAGGACGCGGACAGGCTTACGTAATGACCGTGGAGAACGCGCAAACTCTGGAAGCAGCTAATGCGCGTAAGTGATTCGTAGATACCTTTTCTAGTATTGTTTAGCTCATGCCTATTAGTTCGTGACCTCAGCCCCAACCTAGTGATTTTGAACTTGCTAAATACCTGGTATGCTTTTAAAATTTGATAACTGTTTTAGAGACTTTTTGCTATTGTGCTTATTTTGTGTTATTTTGTGAACTTCAATAATTTGCACCTCCTTTTCATCACCATCTAGCGCACTTAATTTTGCTGAACTTGACTTATGCTGCTATTTTATAGCCTAGTTTTGCAAGCTTACTCTTTATCGGGCTTGTTCATGACACATGTATTATTGAGGCCTGATCAACCCCACTAATACAAGTGTCTACTCAGAATCAGTGTACTACGGTCTGATCAACCTTAGCGCATTTTGATTCGCACTTCGCATGACTACTTATGTGGATTGAGGTATAGTCGACTAGTATACTTGCCCCTAAAAAGTGTCCGAGCATATCGTATCAGTTACATAACCGTACTAATACGAGCATGCGAATAAATGATTACCAGAATAGAATCTCAATCCATAACCGCCTGACAATCCCCATTAGAATTCTTTAAACGCCTTGATCCCTATACCTCTGTTCTACCACCTCGCCCTTAAACTCTTATTATTGATCCTCGTCTTCCCTTACTTCGGAAAGACAAAATCCTGTGTTTGATATAAGTTGAATTGTAGTACTAGACATACCCCTCAGACCGGTCAAATTGATGATAACCCTTTATGACCAAGGCAATACCCTAGGTGATGTGTTTGTATTGCAAACTTAAAGATTCAATACCATGATTTATTTAGTTGGACCTAGCTTTACTAGTTGTACAGCCTTAGAGGATATGGGTAAAATTCTAAGTTGGGTAGCGACCGCGATCAAGTGAGATTGGACCGAGAGAACCCCGCTATAATTTTAAATTTCGAGGACGAAATTTTATAAGTTGGGTAGATTGTAAGCCCCTGATTTTTCAAAAATATTAAATCTTGGATTTTTCCTAATTTTTCTGGAATTTTCTGGAAATTTTCTGTAATTAAAATAAAGGCTTTTAATTATTAAATGATTTTTAATTGCTAATAAATAATATTAAAATATTATGAAAATAATATTTTTGGGTGTAAAATGGAAAACTAGACTTAGGGCAATTTTTCTGGAATTTATCGGGCCCCGGACCTATTTTTAAATGCCTAAAAAGTATTTATTTAATTATCTATTAATTAATTATTATTATTATTATTATTATTATTATTATTATTATTATTAATTTTCCAACCCAGCCCGTTGGGCCGGCCCAGCCCGGCCCAACAAACCCAGCCCAACCCGAGCCCAACCCCTAGCGGGTCGGGTCGGATCCGCCGCCGCCCGACCCGAACCCGCTAGCCCGTCTCCCCCACCCGGTCACCCCCGCGGTTTCCGCCGCCACGACCGCACCCTCCGCCCGCTCCGGCCGCCTCAACCCCCACCGCCATCCTCGGCCACGTCCACCCTCTCCCCGCCCATCTCGGCCCCGACCCCCCCCTCCGGCCACCCTTTATAAACCCCTTTCCCCGTACTCCTCCGCCTCCATTCGCCTCAACCCCCACCGCCGTCGACGCCTCCCCGCCGCTGCGCCTCGTCGACCACCGCCTCCTGCGCCGACGTCGCTCCGCCCAGAGCCGCCGTGCCCAGCCCAGCGCTCCGCCGGCCGCTCCTCCCTCCTCCTCTCCTCAGCCGCTGCAGCAGCCGCAGCGTCGCCACGCTGCCCGGAGCCGCCGCCTCCAGCTCCGCCGCGTGTCCCCAGCGCGCCGCCGCGAAGCCCCCGGCCCCCTCCGCCTCTGCACGGCCGCCCTCAGCCGCCGTGTCCGGCGAGACAGCCCAAACCCTAACCCTAATTCACCCGCGTGTCCGACACGAGTCGGACACGGCTCGAACCTGTTTTTCGGGTCCCCTTCAGGTGCGTGTAACTTTTTAACCGTAGCTCCGTTTTCGATTCCGTAAATTGCGTTGTGAAGCCTGTATGACCCTCTCGGTGTCCGGACACACTGTTCGTGGCACCGCGTCCTGTGGTGATCGCACACCGCGATCCAAAAACAGGAAAAACCAGACCCTGTTTCACCCCGGAACTGAGTACGCCCCGCCAAACGGGACGACTTGGTCGTGCGCGGTCTTCACAGATATGTGCGCAGCGTTGATACGGACGTGTGAGATTTCGCGGAAGCTAATTCGGGTGTGCGTGCACACCGGAATCAACGCGTATCCGCGGACATCGCCCCGTATCCGCAATTTTTGCAATCCACCCTAACTTCTTGTACACTAGTCGGATCGAGACGAAACTTGCGCCATCGGACTCGTAGCGATACGCTGGTCCTGTGGGTCAAGTTTGGTTCGATTCTGAGAACGTTGACGAAATCGCGTGTCGCGGGCCCCACAGGCCCCGCTCGACGGGCGATTTTGTGTTCGGCTCATCGGAATCCAAATCTGGAAGTTCCGTTGGGTTCGTATCAGCGTTCCTGACCTGTTGACACTAAGTTTGGTGAAGTTGGAGACCGTTGACCTGGACACGTTTTTCGGTGCAAAGCGGGCCCAACGGCGGACCCCGTTTTGACCCGAAACTGCCGTTTTTGCCCTTGTCTCCAAATTGGACCCAAGGACAGGCGTTTCTAGCTATTTGACATCTTCTGAGCATGATGATAATGTCTATTTCAGCTTCTGGACTCATCTCTGGACTTTTCCCCCAAGAACCTAACTAATCAGATCCAAACAACAGGCAAGTACCTGCACCTCAAGTTAATCTTTATATTGTGATAATTAATTCCCTGTCTTACATGTACCCTTGATGATTACACATCGTGTAGAAATATTGAATTTCATGTCTTGAATATTGATAGTTCCTGTCTTGTTTTTCATGTCGGGTGGGAGAATACCTAGAAGGCATGTAGTTTACCCTTCCCCTGGATTGACTAATAGCTGTTGGTACACGACTGTCCATCAGCCGGATCTCGATTGAATTGTCTAATAGCCGTTTATGACGGCCAGATTAGCCTTATAAACCCCTGCATGCCAACTATGTATTCAAAAAAAAAATAAACACAAGTTCACACAGATAGTTCTGGTCATGTTATATTTCTTGCTGGCTATTGTAGTTCATTTCCTGTTCCATTTATTTCTGTTTCTCATATTCCTGTTTACAGCTAACTCTGAGATAATAATGTTCTGCTAATGCTGTTTCTCAACATGATATCCAATATTTAATTGTTATAAAATATTTAGTTTAATCTTGTCGTGCACTGTGTACTTTGCTTCTTTCCTGACTGGATCTGTTGTTTAGGCGATGATGAGAACCTTACCCCCACCTATTATGGACCCTATGAGCCAGCAGGTGATACAGTTGCGGAGCCGGTTCCCACCCAGGAGACTACTCCTGCAGAGTAGTTAGCATTAGTTGTTTATTTCCTTTCATCTTAGTAATCGGGTTTGTCCCCGATATAATCTATGGTTCTGTAATAAACTCCGGATCTGATTATCACATTCTGGTTATAAAATCTTAGCATTCTTTTCCTGCTATTTTCTTGCCTATTTAATTATTGTGAATGAGCTAGATTTATTACTTGTGGTCATGCCCTAGACAGCGTACTACCGCCGACACTGCGGCGTAGGCTGGACGTACCCACGCACTCGTGCCCGAATTTCCGGGTGCGGGTCGTGACACGTTTTAATTGTCAACATGATATCCAATATTTAATTGTCATAAAATATTTAGTTTAATCTTGTCGTGCACTGTGTACTTTGCTCCTTTCCTGACTGGATCTGTTGTTTAGGCGATGATGAGAACCTTGCCCCCACCTATTATGGACCCTATGAGCCAGCAGGTGATACAGTTGCGGAGCCGGTTCCCACCCAGGAGACTACTCCTGCAGAGTAGTTAGCATTAGTTGTTTATTTCCTTTCATCTTAGTAATCGGGTTTGTCCCCGATATAATCTATGGTTCTGTAATAAACTCCGGATCTGATTATCACATTCTGGTTATAAAATCTTAGCATTCTTTTCCTGTTATTTTCTTGCCTATTTAATTATTGTGAATGAGCTAGATTTATTACTTGTGGTCATGCCCTAGACAGCGTACTACCGCCGACACTGCGGCGTAGGCTGGACGTACCCACGCACTCGTGCCCGAATTTCCGGGTGCGGGTCGTGACACGTTTTAGTGCAGGTACTTGCCTGTTGTTTGGATCTGATTAGTTAGGTTCTTGGGGGAAAAGTCCAGAGATGAGTCCAGAAGCTGAAATAGACATTACCATCATGCTCAGAAGATGTCAAATAGCTAGAAACGCCTGTCCTTGGGTCCAATTTGGAGACAAGGGCAAAAACGGCAGTTTCGGGTCAAAACGGGGTCCGCCGTTGGGCCCGCTTTGCACCGAAAAACGTGTCCAGGTCAACGGTCTCCAACTTCACCAAACTTAGTGTCAACAGGTCAGGAACGCTGATACGAACCCAACGGAACTTCCAGATTTGGATTCCGATGAGCCGAACACAAAATCGCCCGTCGAGCGGGGCCTGTGGGGCCCGCGACACGCGATTTCGTCAACGTTCTCAGAATCGAACCAAACTTGACCCACAGGATCAGCGTATCGCTACGAGTTCGATGGCGCAAGTTTTGTCTCGATCCGACTAGTGTACAAGAAGTTAGGGTGGATTGTAAAAATTGCGGATACGGGGCGATGTCCGCGGATACGCGTTGATTCCGGTGTGCACGCACACCCGAATCAGCTTTCGCGAAATCTCACACGTCCGTATCAACGCTGCGCACGTATCTGTGAAGACCGCGCGCGACCAAGTCGTCCCGTTTGGCGGGGCGTACTCAGTTCCGGGGTGAAACAGGGTCTGGTTTTTCCTGTTTTTGGATCGCGGTGTGCGATCACCACAGGACGCGGTGCCACGAACAGTGTGTCCGGACACCGAGAGGGTCATACAGGCTTCACAACGCAATTTACGGAATCGAAAACGGAGCTACGGTTAAAAAGTTACACGCACCTGAAGGGGACCCGAAAAACAGGTTCGAGCCGTGTCCGACTCGTGTCGGACACGCAGGTGAATTAGGGTTAGGGTTTGGGCTGTCTCGCCGGACACGGCGGCTGAGGGCGGCCGTGCAGAGGCGGAGGGGGCCGGGGGCTTCGCGGCGGCGCGCTGGGGACACGCGGCGGAGCTGGAGGCGGCGGCTCCGGGCAGCGTGGCGACGCTGCGGCTGCTGCAGCGGCTGAGGAGAGGAGGAGGGAGGAGCGGCCGGCGGAGCGCTGGGCTGGGCACGGCGGCTCTGGGCGGAGCGACGTCGGCGCAGGAGGCGGTGGTCGACGAGGCGCAGCGGCGGGGAGGCGTCGACGGCGGTGGGGGTTGAGGCGAATGGAGGCGGAGGAGTACGGGGAAAGGGGTTTATAAAGGGTGGCCGGAGGGGGGGGTCGGGGCCGAGATGGGCGGGGAGAGGGTGGACGTGGCCGAGGATGGCGGTTGGGGTTGAGGCGGCCGGAGCGGGCGGAGGGTGCGGTCGTGGCGGCGGAAACCGCGGGGGTGACCGAGTGGGGGAGACGGGCTAGCGGGTTCGGGTCGGGCGGCGGCGGATCCGACCCGACCCGCTAGGGGTTGGGCTCGGGTTCGGCTGGGTTTGTTGGGCCGGGCTGGGCCGGCCCAACGGGCTGGGTTGGAAAATTATTAATAATAATAATAATAATAATAATAATACTAATAATAATAATAATAATAATAATAATAATAATAATAATAATAATAATAATAATAATTAATTAATAGATAATTAAATAAATACTTTTTAGGCATTTAAAAATAGGTCCGGGGCCCGATAAATTCCAGAAAAATTGCCCTAAGTCTAGTTTTCCATTTTACACCCAAAAATGTTATTTTCATAATATTTTAATATTATTTATTAGCAATTAAAAATCATTTAATAATTAAAAGCCTTTATTTTAATTACAGAAAATTTCCAGAAAATTCCAAAAAATTAGGAAAAATCCAAGATTTAATATTTTTGAAAAATCAGGGGCTTACATGAGTAACTTCCGTTGAGTCCACATCTACAATATTTGTTACAAGAGGTAGATCGTCCTCCTGATAAGCTATTTCGTCAATGTTAAAGGTATTTTTAGCTTTAGTCTTGCATACTGTCCACCAATCCGACCTCGCTGTCCCCTGTCTAGGATAAGTTGTGAAGTATACGAGCTGAGCCTGACTTGATAGGACAAATGGTTCGTAGCCTTGATATCTACGCTTGTAGTTTATATCCACAAGGCCATGCTTGTCAATTTTCCAACCATGATCTTGAATCGGATCAAACCATTCACATCTGAATAGCATGATATTAGCAGGTTCTGTGCCATAATTATATGTCAACTCCACAATCTCTCGTAAGATGCCAAAAAAATTATTGCCCGGATTGACGTCTTTGTAGTTCGAAGATTTGATACACACACAACTGTTTTTCGTGGAATCAAGATCCAGAAAGTTGTCTCTGATAGGAGTATTTGTTGACTTGAATCTGAACCCATTCACACAGAAACTTGGCCATATTTTTACGGCAGTAATTGGTCCCTTGGCTAGAGTTCTAATAGATTCAGTCTCGGGTGATATTAGACGATCGACCTAAATACCAACGTAGCGATAGTAAGTTATTTGTTTTGCAAGTGCAGAAATAAAAAATAATTACCAAGCATCTTACATATGCGCTCAACCAAGAAGGAAAATGGCATCTCATATCTTGTTCTACTTCTTCGTCTGTTATATAGGGTCTAACCGACCTCAACTCATCATTATATGTGCTGAAAAATAATGAAGCAACTGCTGATTAGTAGCATAATAGTATCTTATACTATTACATTGAGATGATGTAAACGTGGATGTATTAATTACTTACCCCTCTAGCTTCTCCACTTCATCCTCGTCGCAATTGAGTAATATATACAATTGAGCAGCCCTTAGCTCATCGTCATTCAAATATCTCTTCTTCATTTTTCCTGAAGGCTTTCCGGACGCATTGAATACTTTGAGTATTGCATCATTAGATTCCTGATATGCGTCATTGTTTCTCGGAGCTTTCGTCCTATTAGTAGCAACATGCGGTTTAAAATACGTCGAGCAAAAGTTTGTAATCTCCTCGAGAACATAAGCTTCACAAATAGAGCCTTCAACCCATGCCTTATTTTTCACCTTTCTCTTTAGGTGATTCAGATGCCGCTCGAAGGGGTACATCCATCGATAACCGACAGGACCACCAACACGTGCCTCATAGGAAAGATGAATTGGCAAATGCTCCATAGAGTCGAAGAATCCAGGAGGAAATATCTTCTCGAGCTTACATAGTGTTACCGTAATGTCCTTCTCTTGCTTTTCTAGACGATCGACGAGCAACTTAGTACAACAAAGATCTCTGAAGAATATGCTCAACTCTGTCAATGGGTCCCAAACAACCTGCTGTAAGAATTCCTGAAATACAATCGGAATTAACCTCTCCATGAATACGTGACAATCGTGGCTCTTCATACCCACCAGTTTGTTCTCCTTGAGGTCGATGCATCTTCTCAAGTTCGACACGTACCCGTCTGGAAACTTTAGACCCTGAATCCACCTACAAAGTCTACCTTTATCCTCTTTATCCAGTGAGAAAACTGACTTAGGTTGCTTTAACTTTCCATTCCCCTCCTCTATCAAATGCAATGCAGGACGTCTACATATTTCTTCTAAGTCCAACCTGGCCTTCGGATTATCTTTCGTTTTCCCCTTTACCTCCATTACAGTATTAATTATATTATCAAACACATTCTTCTAGATATGCATGACATCAAGGTTATGTCTGATCAGATTGGTGCTCCAATATGGCAGATCCCAGAATATACTCCTCTTCGTCCAGTTATGGGTGCGACCAAATCCGTCACACTTGTACCCCTTAGCAGGCTCTTCGATAGCACTTGGTAAATCTTTTACCTCTTCCTATATCATACATCCGGGCCACCTTGGCAGTGGATTGGCCTTCTCCACAACTCCCGTACGAAAAGCATTCTGGTTCCTCCGGTACGGATAATCCTTCGGCAAAAATTATCGATGACAATCGAAGAAGCACGGTTTGCCTCCGTATTTCAAACGGAAAGCCTGAGTACGGTCCATGCAATACGAATATGAGAGACGACCATGGGTGCTCCATCCCGATAACATTCTATAGGCCAAAAAGTCGTTGATGGTCCACATAAGTGCTGCCCTCATCTGAAAATTCTGTTTTCTAGAAACATCGTACGTGTTGGCACCTACTTCCCACAGATGATTCCACTCATCTATCAAAGGCTGTAAATATACATCGATGTTCCTCTTCGGATTGTTCGGACCCGGGATAATAACGGTTAGGAACATATACGGAGTCTTCATGCACATCCAAGGCGGTAGATTGTACGGAGTGACGATCACAGGCCAACACGAATACTGGGATCCCGAAAGTTCGAATGGGGTAAAACCATCAGAGGAGAGCCCCAATCTGACATTACGCGCTTCCTCGGTAAAATATGGATACTCTCGATCAAAGTGCTTCCATGCTTCTCCATCGGATGGATGATCCAATACTCCTTCGATCTATTTTTGCCTGTGCCAACTCATGTTTTCTGCAGTCTCCTTAACCATAAACAACCGCTGCAATCGCGGCATCAAAGGCAAGTAGTGCATCGAATCGGTAGGCTTCCTTACACCGACAGACTTTCCTCTAACAGTGGCCTTGTAGCGATCAGCACCACAGAATCTGCACGCATCTTCATCCTTGTCGTCTTTGTAGTACAACATGTACCCGTTGCGACATGCATCGATTTTCTCGTACCCCATCCAAAGCGATCTCACCATCCTCTTAGATCGATAGAAGTCTTTAGGCAACTTTGCACCCTCGGGCAAGATCTCTATAATCAAATCGAGCAGTCGATTATAGCATTCTTGCGACATGCTAAAATCGGACTTGATGCTCAATAATCTTGTAACCACCTCCAATGGTGAATGATCCTCACAACCAGGATATAGTGGAGTCCTTGCATTCTCCAGCAACTCCATAAACTTTGCAGCATCGGCATTCGGTGCCTCCTCAGCTGCATCATAATTGTCCGGATTAAAACTAGATCCCGCCGCATCATAATTGTCCGGATTGAAACTAGGCCCCACCGCATCATAAACCATGTTTACCAACCCGTCGTCGTAAGCATCGTGGTCGTGGACATCCATATACGGCTCCACATAGGGCTCCGACTCCGATGCTAGAGATACAAGTTCTCCGTTCGCGGTCCACTGATAGTAATTCGGCGTGAAGCCCTTTGAGTATAAATGATATGTAACTTCCACTTCTGGATGATATTTTCTGTTGTGACATCTCACACACGGACACTTAATTTTGGTACCGTCTATGTACTGAGGAAAAACCTTGGCAAACTGCAGGAACTGCTGTACACCCTCAATAAATTTATCCCGCATATCGCACATGTCATCAGGATGACGGTTGTACATCCACGAACGATGACGCAGATAGTAATTCATATCCATTTCTAGATACTTCTGCAAAAATGACAGTATGTATCATATATATCATTACATACAGTGGTTTATCACCTAACTTCATAACTTAACCATAATATAAAAATCATAACTGATATAATACGTACTTTCATTTATCAAAGTCTAAAATAAGCAATATTCAAAATAACTGATATAACTAAGTCTGCAACCTCTGATACTTTGTACTTATTCTGCAATGGCTAAATCTTTCCTTCACTTAGTTGTTTCCAACTGCCCTTAGCTACTGCTATGGCTCACAGCAGTGCTTGTTGCTGCCTTGCCATTGCTTAAGCATGCATGTGTTTAATGCTGCTCAAGTGTGCACCAACACTCTCCCACTGCAAAAGATGACAGGAACCAATCCCCTCCTCACAGTGCCAACCCGACACCACTGCAACACATTGCCAACTTGTCTAATGCACTAGGCCAAACTGAATTGAGTTCAGTTCCTAAAGCCTCATAGTTCAGTAGTGACACCCACACACAACTCGACTCTTCTACCCTCTCCCACATCAAGCACAGCTAGAAGACACTATAAACACCAACACAGATAACAGTAGCTATATATACCTATCTATATATATATCGAGATACACTTATATATGCATATACTCTCTCATATGCAAATAGATAATACACCAATTTACATATACATATCATATGATACTCTAAGGCATAAATAGACACACACACATAACCACTAGTCCAATTCACAAACATTTGGTGTGCAACACCAAGATACTCTAGGATACATCCTCCATACACCACACCACCGTGATACCAACCCTCAATTCACATGGACACATCCAATAGATCAAATATTGTGTGTGTGTCAGTGTGTGTGTGTGTGTCGTGCCTGTGTCAGTGTCAGTGTGAGTGTCTGTGTGTGTGTGTGTATGTGTCTGCGTCTGTGTGTGTGTGTCGTGTGTATCGTGTGTGTCTGTCAGTGTCTGTGTGCGTGTGTCGTGTCTCTGTGCGTGTGTCGTGTCTGTCAAGTGTGTCTTGTGTCAGTGTCACATGAGAGAGAGAGAGAGAGAGAGAGAGAGAGAGAGAGAGAGATTACCTAGAGCTCGAGGAGGAGGAGGGGGATGCCGGAGTAGCTGCAACCGTGGAGAGCCGGTCGACGGAGAGGGGGGGCGGAGGAAATCGAAAACTTTTGAATTTTTCGACAGATGGGGAAAAAGAAAACTGAGCCCTAATTAACGAAACTTTAGCGACGTTTAGCGACGTAATATAAAAACGTCGCTAAAATAAAACTTAGCGACGTCCAAGACGTCGCTAAATACGTTGCTAAATATTTTTGATACATACGTCGCTAATTACGACGCTAAACGTCGCTAAATCAGATATATTAGCGACGTTTAGCGACCTTAATTGAATTTATAGCGAGTAATCTTTTAAAATCTTAATAAAAGTCGCTAAACGTCGCTAAATGTCGCTATTTAGCGACGTCTAGCGACGTTTTTTATGGAGTCGCTAATTTAGCGACGTTTTTTATGGAGTCGCTAATTTAGCGACATTTTTACTTGGAGTCGCTAAAATACGTAATATGTGTGTGTATTTGAAATTTTGGCATTTGATAACATCGACTTTTTCTAAATCCCGCTTTTTCTAGTAGTGGCTAGCACAGGGTAAAATATAACATCGACCTCTTCTTTGTCGATCTGATGCATAAAGTTATTTGAAGTGTTGTAATGTGTGTGTGTATTTGAAATTTTGGCATTTGATAACTCTCCATGGAGCTTATGACGTAATATGCTTGTTGTGTTCTGTTAATTGGTTGCATGATTGATTTTGTCAAATTTGTTTAATATTAAAGTTTTTTTTTTTGAACTGAATATTCTCAACTATTTAATTTGTTCAAGTTGATATCTTGTATTTTAATATTATACTACTAAATACTTTTAACTAGTTAAGCTGCTCAAGTCAAGTCAATATCCTCCCAAATGATGATCTAATTAACCTCTCTTTTTTTCTCTTAGGACAAATCTTGGAAACAATCTGACTGGAGGACTGAAAAGAAGACATAACCTAATAACACGAGTGCAAAACTTTCACACAACAAACTCAACATAAATATATGCATTTTGTATGTGAAAAATTATACGATCGGAGGCCAAACTGTGCTCCTGTATATTTTTTCGGATGATTTATGCTTTGGATCATGGCTAAATCAAGGTAACTGTATTGTTTTGCTCGGAAAAAATCAAAAAAAAATCTTATGAAAAAAAAAAAACCAAAACAAAACAAAACAAAACAAAACGCATAGTGTTGCATGTATTGGCAGGTGGATGAAACAATTATTGGCCTCTGAATATGAGAGAATAGAATCTAACACGTAGTGTAGGTTTCAACCATTCAAATATTTGTTCCATTGGTTGGACTACACAAATTTTGGGAACAAAAGTCATTTTATCCTTTTCTACTATTTCCATACAAAGCTAATACATTCTAGATTTTTTTTTTTTAATAAATTTAGGCCTCAAGAAGCATTTTTGAGCTCCATCTACTAATGATGCTCTAAGATGGTAGCAACCTCGTCTTTTCTTATATCTGAAGTAATAAACAACAACAACAACAACAACAACAACAACAACAAAGAAAATATATCCGTTAGGGGAAGTAGGTCATCGATGTCAATAAGCAATAATTTCTACTAATGATGCTCTAAGATGGTAACATGGGATGTTTAGGAATGCAAAAAATCGGAGATGTGGATCCCTCCTTGATAAGTTTAATAAATAATTAGCAATAAAAAGTTAATAAATAATTAGTGTACCTTGATGAATATGTGATTTTTTTATTATTATTAATTGATAAGTTAATGTTACTCAACAAAAATTGGAGGAAATGTCTTAGGATTTTGCAACAATTCGAGAATCCATCATAATAATTTTTTTTTATTTTTTTAAGAAAAGCAATAATAGACGTGGAGCAGCCCAAAAAAAAAAAAAGCAAAACAAAAAATTATTCAATAGTCATTCATCACAGGATACAAGATATAAAAGATGAAGTTTCAACCTACTTATTGATTTTTTTTCTGGTGCATGTGGTGCGCCTGCTTTTGTTTTTTTTTCTGGTGCAGGTAGGACTATTTAAAACATGAAG
The DNA here is from genome assembly GCA_036927795.1 of Iris macrosiphon. Lineage (NCBI taxonomy): Eukaryota > Viridiplantae > Streptophyta > Magnoliopsida > Asparagales > Iridaceae > Iris > Iris macrosiphon. Next base: position 145,496,609 of record JAYESA010000018.1, read on the forward strand.
TTTTATATTATATCCACAACCTCCTCTTATATATAATCAAAGGTCATCTACTACAGAAGTTTTATACATATATGTATGGAAGTTTTTCTCCGTTCCTTCCAAATTTAATAGTCATTCATCACAAGATACAACATGTCTGCTTCAACAGTAATTGAATAAAAAAAGCAAAATATGCTGCTTCAACATGAAAACTAGCCACTTGGAACAAGTCGTGAGAGAGGAAATACCGAACAAGGGTCCGGAAGAGAGAAGGGATGATGATATTTGATTTGTCAAATTATTTTTAATCAGTTCGATTCGATTTTCGGTCCAATATCGAATAATGCTCACTCCTAGATCCAAGTCTACATCAGATGAAAATGTGTGCCGTTGCTTTTTAAGTTCACATCCTTGAGTATATCCAAATCCAAATTATTGTGTATAGATTAGGATTAGGTAAAATACTTGTTGAACTTTAAAACCTTTTGATCTACCTTTTTCGTCTTCTTTTTGTTGATTCGGTTCCAAAAATATCACTCACATCCAACCTTTTTAGATTTCATATTTGGAATTTGGACCCATACCCAACCCATAGGTCTTGATTTCATATGTGGATTGGACCTAATTGGTTGAGACTTTGGTATAGGAAGGTCAAGTTCTTCCGAGTTCAACATTAAAGTTCCATTTGATAGAAATGATGAAAAAATGGAAGAAATAAAAAAACTAGTATTTTTCATCCATATGGAGAGTAAAAAACATTTTTTTTCCTTTGTGTTTGAAACAAGTGATTAAAAAATAGAAGATATGTATTTTCTTTTATTTAGTACTGAAGAAAAAGTGGAAGAACGAAAAATAAAATATATAGACTTTACCAATTATATCACCACTAAAAATACTTATTTACAATTTAACTTCATTAAATAATTTTTAAATAATATAAATTTATAGGGATATAATTGTAAATAAGGTTTTTTTTTTTTTTTACTTTTTTCTTGCAATTTGTTTTTTTCATAATTTTTTTGAGGTATTGGATTTCGAGAAAAGTAACACCTCAACCAGAGGTGGATGCAGTAATTTAAAAGAAGGAGATCAACCTCAAATGTAAAGAAAGTTCAAAATTTTGTTAAATAAAATAAGCTACATCACAATTTTGTTAAAAACAAAATTATGAAAAAAAATAAAACCTGATGTAATATGTATATAGAAATTAAAAATTATAAATTTCGGAGGGGACAAAATATAAAACTGATGAAGAAAAATTAACAAATGTTTAACAAATGTGAAGCTCGTGTCTTTTCCTCTGTAAACAAGAGGAGGAAATATATATATATATATATATATATATATATATATATATATATATTCACTACAAATATAAAAATATTTTTACTTCTTTAAAAAAAACTAGCAAATATTTTCATTGTGAATAAAATAATCAAAATTTTGATTAAATAGTACGAATATATCTTAAATTTTTAAATATTGATATAAAGAAATGGAGATATTTGATAATTTTTAAAATAAGTGAGTATATATTATTTTCTATATTTGTAATAAAAGTATTTGTTAAAATATTATAAAAATAAATTAACAAGCATAGCAACACCACTGACGTGTGCTCTCATCGAGAATCCAACGACTTTTAATTATAAAAATAAATTAACAAGCATAGCGACACCACTGACGTGTGCTCTTAAATAAATTAACAAGAATCCAACGACTTTTAATTCCACCAGCGTTATTTTCCAATTAAAACTCCAAACGGAGGCTTTTACTCTCTCTCTCTCTCTCTCTCTTCAATTATTGTAGTCTTTGATCAACAAAACATTGAGCACTTATTTTGGCAAAGCAAGCAAGCTGTGGGAAATTTAGAATCTCTCTCTCTCTCTCCATCACAACTAAGTCTCTATGGAAACCGTTAGCAAATTCATCCAACCCTTGATGTCTTGCATTGGTAAATAATCCCCTCCCTCTCTGTGTGTGTATTCACTACTGATACTTTTGATATGAAAATGATGAGAACAAGTTAAAGAAGCCTCTCTCTCTCTCTCTCTCTCTTTCTTTTATGTTAATCAAGTTCATTTGTTCAAACTTGAAGTAAACTTCTCTAAACACACATGTACATATCATCTCGATCTTGCATTTTTTTTTTTTTTTGTTTTTGTTTATGTGAGATCTTGATAGAAAATTTGAATTAGAACATTAGAACCAATATTTCTGTATATATCCTATTATGTGACCTCCACTTTTGCCTTGTCCATCACTTAGTTGTTATCTTCTGGACGTAGGTAGTGATCTCGTGATCCGGCAGTTTGGTTACTTCAAGGTAAAAAACAATGTGGACGACTTAATCAAAGGTGCAGACGATCTAAAAGTCAAGAAGGAGGATATTCAAGACCAAATTGATGCTGCCATTAGAGATGGGAAGCGATGTACTCACGAAGTCGAACGGTGGATCAAGAAGGTCGAAGACGTCCAAGGTGAAGTAACAGAGGTGAAGAGAGACTACGACCAAAGGGACCGGTGCTGGCCAAATTGTTGGTCAAGCTATTATAACATCGGCAGGAGGGCATCCAACTTACTGATAGAGTTGAATGCTCTACAGGAGGAACGAGCTCGTCTTACTGGCGAACGCTTAGCAATAGATGCACCTCCGCCATCTGTTGTTCAACAGATGTCTAGCGCATTGGTAGGAGATATGATCCACTCAAATAAGGAGAAGATATGCGGATACCTCAAAGAAGAAGAAACAGATGGAGTCATCGGAATACTGGGGATGGGTGGTGTTGGCAAGACCACCCTCTTGGAAGCCATTAATGACAACTTCCTCAGCAATAATGGTAACTCGGCGACCAACAACAACTTATTTGATCATGTTATATTTATTGTAGTCTCCAAACAACATCAACTTGAAAATCTTCAAAAGATGATTGTCAAGAAGCTAGGTCTTCGTTCGGATGAGGATTTAGTTTCACAAGCACAAATCATCTCTGAATACCTGGAAGAGAAGAACTTTTTGCTCCTCTTGGACGACATATGGGAAGTTGTGCAACTCAAAGACATCGGAATTCCATATCCTTGCCAAGCGGGGAGTAGCAGCATCAGTGGAAGAAGATTTAGACGCAAAGTGGTATTTACTACACGAAAAATGGACGTTTGCAAAGGCATGAACTGTCATGGAAGAAATATTATCAAAGTGGATTGCTTGAAGAAAGAAGAAGCGTGGAATCTTTTTAAGCAGAACGTTGGTGAAGACATAATCAATCTTCCAGGAATAAGGAGTCGTGCAGAAGAAGTGATCAAGGAGTGTGGCAGTCTACCTCTTGCTCTTGTTGTCATCGGACGAGCGATGGCCACGAAAGAAAGGCCAGGAGAGTGGGACTATGCTCTCACACAGCTAAGGAAGTCGCAACCTAGCAATATCCCAGGTATGGAGAATGAGGAGAAATATTTTCTGCGGTTGAAGTTCAGTTATGATAGCTTGCGAGATGATAAAATGAGAAAGTGTTTCTTGTGTTGCTCTTTGTGGCCGGAAGATTCTAGAATTAAAAAAGAGGAGCTAATAATGTGTTGGATGGGACTTGGTTTGATAGATGGTTTTGAGGACATCAACGAAGCTTATGACGAAGGAGATTCTCTTATCGGAAGTCTTATTGTAGCAAGTTTGTTGCAGCCTATTCAAGACAAGGATAATGTAATTAGAGTGCATGACGTAATCCGTGATTTAGCGTTATGGATAGCATGTGATAGTGGGACGAACATAAAAAAATGGCTAGTGAAAGCAAGAGCTGGACTAAAAGAGGTACCAAGAGAAGTGGTTGCCACCTGGAAAGCAGCAGAACGGATTTCACTAATGTTAAATGGAATAAAAGACTTGCCCCATTGTCTTCCTACTTGTCATAATCTTTCGACTTTACTCCTACAAAATAATGGGTTTACTTTGATCCCAGGAAGCTTTTTCACTTGCATGCCAAACCTAACTTATTTGGATCTGTCCAATACTCGGATCGAGGAGATTCCGAAAGAAATTTGTTATTTGGGCCAACTAAGATATCTCAATCTGTCATATACAAACATCTCGTCAATGCCAGAAAAATTGGGACAACTGATAAACTTGAAGTACCTGCTTGTCCGACAAAGATGGGGAGAATTAAAAATAATTAGGGGAATAATTGGAAGACTTGAGAAACTGGTGTATCTAGATCTATATCCTTATGGGTCTGTAGAGACCGATGAGTTGGTACGTTTACCGTTGTTGAAAGGTGTTGGAATGAAGATCACGTCAGAACATGCTCTCCAACAACTCTCTCGCGTGCCCATACTATTCCTGAATATAGAAGACTACATGGAGGGAGATTCATCAACCACATCCATCAATCTCCTTCCTCTGCTAAGCCTCCGGGAGTTGCAGTTTATTAATTGCCATAACATAAGGGAACTTGTTGACGTTCATCTTCCAAGACTTGAGTCGCTACAGCTAAGCCGACTTAAAAACTTGACAGAGATAGTATGGAGGAGGAGTGTAGTGCCCCCCAGCGAGTGCTTTCAGAGGCTTCGAAGTTTATCTATTTCGGAATGCCATGGATTGAAAGATATTACGTGGGTTTTGCATCTCCCCTGCCTTGAGGAATTAAGACTATATCATTGTAATGGAATGGAGCAGTTGGTGGTCATCGGCGGAGGAGGGGAAGAAGAAAGGGAATTAGAAGTAACAAAGCCAACATTCCCAAGGCTTAGAGAGTTGGTTTTGTGTGACCTACCCAAGTTAGCGATGATATGTGACAACCATGCTGCTGCTGCTGCTGTCAATTTCCGTTCTCTGAAACTACTTTACATAATCAATTGCAATGGATTGAAAGATATTACGTGGGTTTTGCATCTCCCCCGCCTTGAGGAATTAAGTCTGACTCATTGCAATGGAATGGAGCAGTTGGTGGTCATCGGCGGAGGAGGGGAAGAAGAAAGGGAATTAGAAGTAACAAAGCCAACATTCCCAAGGCTTAGAGTGCTGATTTTGTCTGACCTACCCAAGTTAGCGATGATATGTGACAACCATGCTGCTGCTGCTGCTGCTGTCAATTTCCCTTCTCTGGAACTGCTTTTCGTGACCGGTTGCAAAGAGTTGAAGAGGCTCCCATTCCATCCACAACTACTCAATAACAACAACTGTAGCAGATTGTGGTGGATTAGAGGTGAGAGAGAGTGGTGGGAAGGTATTGAATGGGAAGACCAAAGTGCACAGTCCTCTCTACTTCAACCTTTTTTTCATGAAGAATAGTGGTGGGGATGATGATCGCTACCTTTCCCCGCTCCTTGATGGTAATTCGCTTCTTGAAATCAATAATCGTCGAATAAGTATTGCAAAGTAGTTTGAATCTTTATTTCACCTCTAGTACTTTAAATATCATCACTTTTTTGTTAATTGTTTTGTAAATTTGAATTTGAATTTTTATAACGTAATTTTAAGAGATAAAATCGGACTTTTTTGTTAATTATTTTATAAATTTTAGCTTATGATTTGATGTAACAGTTCTTGGATTAAATCTCTAATATTTTGTTATTATGTGGGATTTAATGTAACAGTTCTTGTTTTAATGTAACAATTAGAGTTCAATCTTAGGATTTACATGGAAAAACAATGAAGATACGGTTTAATGTAAAATTATTGATTTTAGTCGATTTTTGATATTTTTGTTATTCTTTTGTTGATCTTGCTTCAGATGGATTTTCTAGATTGGAAGCTTTCTGAGAAGATGATGGAGATCATGTTGCTGAGAAGATGATGGAGATCATGTTGGTTTCTAGAAGGAATGTTGTAATTGTTTGTTGGGTTTCTTTTAGTAGTGCAAACTTGCTTTCTTTGATTGGAAATGTCGCTTTTATATTCATCAGATACATAATTTGTTCTGTTTATGAAGGTTTCTATTGTGTAAACAGTCTGTCACAATTATTATTTAGATTACTCTTCTACATTGTAGCAAATGTCTAATGCAAAGATTGAAGTGTGCATCTATCACCTTCTCTAAGGGTCTATTAGATTGTGAGAATTTGTAGTTCTTTATTAGATTGTGAGAATTTATGGCAATATTTGATTGTGGGGTGAACATATATTCTAATTTTGGTGGATGAACAAAAATTGACTCATTTGTTTAAAGTAATAATAATCAGTGTATTTCATTAATTGTTTTATGGAGAGAGGAGCTATTTTTTAGCTCTTCTATGCCAATGACGGAAAAAGTAAAGGTAATCTGTGTATTTTCCGTCGTAGCATTTCTTGTGTGTTCTTTTTGTGGTTGTTTGGCTAGCTCTAATAGTATTGTAACGTTTTTGTTAGTGGTGGGCTAACAATTATGTTTACTATCTATTGCATGTTTTAATTGTAACAGTGAATTCATGTGCAACAAAAACCAATTAACGTGGAATACATCATCAAATCTGCTTGCTCTTTGTAGAACAAAAACCAAGAGGTTTGCACCACTCAGGAAAGCTGAAACCAACATTCTTCCGAACTTGGCCTCAGATGAACATTGGCATGCTCCTCCGCAGAACACAGCATGGCAGGAGCAGCAGTTCTTCGGGACGAGTACAGGAGATACCAAGATGCATTCTGAATGCGACTTTTATTGAGGGCGACTGCAAAATTCTGATTGATGCAATTAACCATAAAAAATGGACACTCTTTGGAAGGTTCGACATGTCATCTCATGTCATCGAAGAAGAAGGAAGATCTCTTCTCAACCATAACAACGGTTATCTGTTTTAAGTATGCTCCAAAGAATGCTAATGTAGTAGCACTCATATCAGCCATGATATGAGCTTCATATCAGCAATTTCTTAATAAAGTCCTTTCTATTTGGCAAAAAAAAAAAAAAAATTCATGTGCAACAAATAATTTTTTTTGTTATATATTTATATTTTAATTATTATTTGTTATATATACATTTATATATAAATTAGAATTTATTATTGATACTAGCTAGTAAATTCATATGTGTTACACGTAAAATAAAAAAAATACTGATATTATTGTAGATTAATTTAAATATATTTAAATTAAAATTTGTTTTATATATATATATATATATATATATATATATATATATATATATATATATATATATATATATATATATATATATATATATATTATATTTTAATTATAATTTGATTATATTTTAATTATAATTTTTTTTATGGATATATTTTTACTCTTTATAAAAAAATTTGAAAAGGCAAGCCGTCTAAGTCGTACGTATATCCTCACGTAATTAAAAATAAATAAATTTTAACTAATTGGTTAAATACCTAATATTATATAACTGTAGCCAAACTCCTCTTCTAGCTCACGTGGTTAAGTAGGGAGGTTTAGGTTTGGCTTAGACAGTTCAATTTTGAACCGTTTTCAAGCCTCACTATAAGAGTAAAGATAGAGATGTGTGTATGTAGTTAGATAATCAGGTAGTTAAGCTATTAGTTCTGATATTTTTTTCTAATTTTAATTGTGACGGCTTATTTAGACATTTTTTAATTCAAATTAAAAGTTAATTTTATAATTATTATGTTCTATAATTTTTTTAATTAATTAAATATATACATACGAATTAGTCGAATTATTTTTTAACCGTTTTAAACTCTTTTTATAATAGAATATATATATATATATATATATATATATATATATATATATATATATAGAGAGAGAGAGAGAGAGAGAGAGAGAGAGAGAGAGAGAGAAGATTAGTTGGCCATACCGAAGGGTTATTTATGGGTAGGTGTTGTTTAGTTTGCTCTGCTTTTTTTATTTTATGTTTTGGTGTCTTCAAAAATCATTGAAGCTTTCAATTATATGTCAGTAGAAAAATTTCTGTTATATTGCACAAGGATCATAGTTCCGTCAGGTTAGGTCGAGATGGTTACTATTTACAATAATGCTAACTTTACTATCAAATGCTTACAACCTTCTTAAAACTCTTATCACCTTTCCTGCTATGTTGGCGACCTTCGATTCCATCTCTCTTCCAAAGAACGATCGTCACATGATGTTTCGGTCCCGTAACGATCACTCGGACAGCTACCGGATTTCATCTCTTTCTCTTCCTCCAATGAACGATCGTCACGTGGACGGTTGTAAGAGAATTGTAAGCATTTGGTTATAGTCATAGCATAGTCTTACTATTTAAGTATGAAATTATTGTTTTTGGGACAAGAGCCTTTGATGTCTATTAAAAAAAATATGCATAATTTTTTATATTATTTGAGTTGTTTTCTATAGATGCGTAATGATGGCTATTGAATCGTAGATTGGTTCTTGTATTTTGTCGTTGTGAACATCAATTGTTCATGGCTTATTCGAATTATATTTGTATCTAATTTATTTGTGCTATTCTTTTCTATTCTTTTGCTCTATTGGTTTTCTCTCTGCTGTTTTCTTTTAATTCGTAATTTTCTTAGATCTTCTTCTAATGCTGAGTATATTATTCTACTTATTATGTGTTTGACGTTTTATTGCAGCGTAGAGGTGACTATAAATTGTTTGTTTACATTTACACTAACATGGTTGTAGTGGAAGCTTGATTTCATCCAAATTTTGCTCCAAAGATGAAATCACATAAAATTAGGTGTAGTCAAATTTCGTGATTCTAGAATACACCAAAATTAGGTGTAGTGAAACCGCAACCTTGAATTACGGATTTGTGAATCACCGAAATCCAACAAAATTGGGTGTAGTAAAAAATTATTTTCATATAAAGCAAAATTAGATGTAGTGAGAGTGGATTCAAGTAGATTTCTATTTTAGACTGATTTGAGTCTGATTTGGAGGCTCATATAACAATTTTTTGCCAACTAAAATCAAGCAGAACTTGCATATTTTCACAATTCACTATTTTGCTTTATATTTTCATATAAAGCAAAATCAGGTTTATGAAGGTTTCTATTGTGTAAACAGTCTGTCACATATACTATTTAGATTACTCTTCTACATTGTAGCAAATGTCTAATGCAAAGATTGAAGTGTGCATCTATCACCTTCTCTAAGGGTCTATTAGATTGTGAGAATTTGTAGTTCTTTATTACTGAATTTATATTTCTTTATTGGATTGCGAGTATTTGTAGTTCTTTATTAAATTGTGAGAATTTATGGCTATATTTGATTGTAGGGTGAACATACATTCTAATTTTGGTGGATGAACAAAAATTGACTTAATTGTTTAAAGTAAAGGTAATCAGTATATTTTGTTTTGCTCAATTTTTGCAATCTGAGTTGGCAAAAATTTGTCTATAGTTTTTTTTGGTTTTTTTTTTTTGGTTTGTTTTGGTTTTTTTTTAGGATTATTTTTGTTGGTTTTTTTGGGATAGTGGGTTTGATTTTATTTTTGTTGGTTTCATTTTTGTGTTGTTGTTTTTTTAGGCACTTCTCTGCCCAATGGACTCTTTTTTTTTTTTTTTAACGTTCATAATGTAACATTCTTCCCCATATGTAGGGGGGGGGGGGGGGGGGGGGGGGGGGTTGTTGACATTTGGTAGTAAACTTAGCATTATGTTCATTTAAAGTTTCTATCGTAATCGAAAGTTAGCATTATGTTCATTTAAAGTTTCTATCGTAATCGAAAGTTAAATCGATCTTAGTACGATTAGTAAATTATTTATAAATAGATAATTTTGTCGTTAAAAAAATAAAAATATATTTTTGCCTCATTTTTAATCATCTCACACTGATATATTGTACGATAAAATTTGAGGATCCGGAGACCAATTTTAACTCGTTAACATCGAAATACCGAAAGAAAATCCAAAAATAAAGTTGATCAAAATAAGATTCGGAGGTCGAAAAATCGTTTGTTTGCGATTCTGAGATTTCGAAAAGTCCGTCAAACAGTGAAACGATATATCCCATAGTACTTTTCGATACGGTCGTTTTGGCAACAACTAGGCCTCGTTTTAATCTATCAGTCAAATGTTATGCTACTTTAAAGTTTTAAATTTTATATTTTTACCTGTAACACGTGTCTTGCCTCGGATGCGAATTCTTTCTACACGGATTGTGTTACTCTCGTCAAGAATTTATAAATCGACCTATTGCTTAACGAAAAACGACTTCCGAACAAATAGTTATAGCCGCTCAAAGTCTCGACGGCATACGTCATTTTCTTACGGCAGAGAATTTTAAAATTTTTGGATGTTCAATGAACAATATATTTTATTTATGACTGTCAAACCAACTTCCTTAATTTTTCTAATTTATTTTAAAAAATTATTGCTACAACAAATTTTCTTTAAGAAAATTATACAAATTAAAATTACTTATAAACATTAATTATCATGGCCATAGACAATTCCATCATGTTAAAATTAATTAAGAATATTAACTATCAAAACTGAAATAATTAAGTACAACTATTTAGAAAAATTATTATCATACTATAATTAACTGAAAAAAATAACTATAAAAAATAACTAAAAAAATGACTACATTAATTATTTTAGTTTGATACTTTTTTTTTAAGTTAATTTTTGCATGCCCAAAAAAAAAAAACCAACACAAAAATAAAACCAAACCCACTATCCCAAAAAAACCAACAACAAAAAATCCTAAAAAAAACAAACCAAAACAAATATAAAAAAAACCCAAAAAAAACCATAAAGAAATTTTCGCCAAAATATAACAAAAAAATTAAAAAAATATTTTTTCATATTTTTGCCATTTGGGATGGCGAAATCTTTCGTAACTTTAATTTTTTTAAAAATATTTTCGTTTTAGGTAATTTATTTAGAAAAAAATTATGTACAGTAAATTTTCTGGAAAAAAATTCATGTGCAACAATTGAATTTTTTTGTTATATATATTTATATTTTAATTTTGATTTGTTATATATATATATATATATATATATATATATATATATATATATATATATATATATATATTATTGTAAATTAATTAAAATATATTTAAATTAAAATTTGTTACATTTATATTTATTTTTATATTTTAATTACGATTTTATTATATTTTAATTATAAATTGTTATGAATATATTTCTACTCTTTATAAAAAAAGTCTTGAAATGCCATACGTATATCTTCATGTAATTAAAAATAAATAAATTTTAACTAATTGTTTAACTACCTAATATTATATAACTGCAGCCAAACACCTCTTCTAGCTCATGTAGTTAAGTAAGAAGATATATATTCGATTTTGCATTACGTTATTTATAACAAATTTATTAATTTTTTCAAAAATAAAATAAAATTGCGTAATATATTTTAACTAATTGTAATGCCGTTGTTTTGAGATATATATATATATATATCATTAAATGTGGATTTTTTATCTTGTACAAATATAATTTAGGCTTGTACGATATCACGTTCAATGACTACTTTTTTGTTCTGCATAATCGGAATGTGACAATGCGGACATCGATCTTCTTGACGAAGGCATAGATGGGGTTGCCGTCGATGTCGTGGATCCACATGGTACCAGATCTCAATGCGGCTGGTGGCAAATTTGAAAGAGAAGATGTGATCTCCGGAGGAGGACGCAGACGTTGAAGAGGTTGGGTAGGCTGTGGGCCAAAAATGGTCTTTGTACCGAACAATTTCTTTTCTTTCCTTTTTCCAATTTTTTTTTTGTTTCGGTTGGTAGTTAGTTGAGCGGAAAGGGACGTGTCATGCAAGAAAAGTCCAGGCATACATTTCAATGGATATGGAAAACGAAGGATGAAGTTCTTAATTGCTAATATTATATTTATTTTAGTGGACTGAGGTGAGTTGAAACAAGGCCCAACGGTGAGAAGGTGTTTTTTTTTCAGTTGAAGAAAGAATACAATTGGTATTGAAATAGTTTAGGGTACAGCGGTAAGAATTGGTAATTGTTATTGAAAAGGTCATGAGTTCTGCATATTTGGTTATATGAAGTCCAAAATTGTTTGTGAGTTCACATTAAGGGTTTGCTTGTTGTTGGGTTGGGGGGAAGGAAAGTTAAGTAAGAGGAATGTGATTCAATACATATAATCTTGCTTGGAATAACTCTTGCTGATTTTAGGTTTTGAATTAGAGGAATATTAATAAGAATACAATATTTATCAAAATATTCTTATTACATATGGTATAAAATTAGATTGATTTGATTGAATTTTTAATTAAAACTTGTCAAAATATCTTCACAAAAAATAATAGCTACAAATCTAATTACCTATAGAAAGTATGAGAAAGCGTAAAAGAGACAAGACACAAGCGAGAAGAGATAAGACACCTGGACAAAGAAAGTAGGAAAAGAAAAAGAAAGATAAATAAATCTACGGAACAACAGGAATCTACGGAACAACAACTTGAGAAAGCAAGAAAAATGAAAAAGAAAGTCATGATATACATGTCAAATATGAGTATTTATGTCTTTTTAAACAAAACCTCTCATTTTCCTTCGTTAACCTCTTGATTGTGGGAGTTAAAAAAATTGACAAAAGAAAGATAAATAAATCCCCACTTACCTTTACGATTCCTCCTTCTAAATTTTCACCCTCAATCCAAACAGAATTTTTGTTCTCCCACACTAACTTTCCCTTAAAACTTTTCCTTAACTCTATTAACTCTCAATCCCAATAGTCCCTAAGTTCTTGTTAGTGGGGTGAGAAAGTTATTCACTCGATCTTATTAAAGTTATTCACTCAATCTTATTAGACCTTCTAAATGATAAGTTGGATAGGGTAATAAGTTGGATAGGGAAGTGAGAAAGATACTTTGATATTATTTCATCTTGAAATGTTCCCCCATCAATTAATGTTCATATTTAAAAAGAAGAATTTTAGAATTCAAAAATTATTCTAATGAGTCATCCAAATTTGAGTTTAAAAATCAAGGTAAAATCAGACAAGTCAAATATAAAATCAAGATAAACAATAAAATCAGACCAAAGTCAGGTTTTTTAAACAATCAAACAAATTAGTGTTAAATCAGACTCCGACTACACCACTGTTAAGTATTATCGTTTGAAGTTCCTTTGAATTCATTTCTTTCTCTGATTTACAAAAGCTTTATTAGTTACCTCCTAATGTCCAGTGTAATTTCTAAGCTATTTTTGCCTTTCTGTTTAGTTGTCAGTGTAAGTTAAGTGTGGCTTGTTTTCAAAGATCACAAACATGCTTCATTGTTTTATAGTTTACACTATTCAAGTTTAGTTCTACGCGTTGTTATATTCATGTGTTAGAGATCGTGTTGTGATATTTATTGTTACTTTTATTTTATTTAAGATTCTTTTATTTCACATTTTCAAAGGATTATTACAACTTCTAGGTATTAATAGTTTTGCATAATAGATATCTTTAAACACTACATCAAAACAAATAATTTTCTAACAATTATAACCGTTATTATAATTTTTCTAACATTTTTTTACTATTGATAAATTGGCACAGGGACGTTCCCGATTGTCACGACCCACGTCCGCGTATCGGATACGAATGCGTGGTCAAGTCCAACATATGCCGTAGTGTCGTCGGTAGTCAGCTAACTGTCTATACCTTATCAATCACCAAATATCGTAAATCAATCAACAAGTCACAGCACTAGAAACGATACACAAATTCAGACACACGCACCCACAACCACCACAGTCCACTAGTATGATTTTTGTATATGATACATGTCAATCCCATCTGGAGACAAATTCAGTAAACCATAAAATATACAATCACCAAATAAATACATCAATGATTGGTACATCAAATCTCTATACTAAATCTACTTAATCTCCAAGTAGCTCGGCTGATCCCAAGTGTCAACTCCCTGCTATCTGTATCAACTGTCCAGTCATGACGGAGCAAAGTACATCTACACAATATTAGAAGTAAAATGTGAAATGACATGAACAAGAAAGCAATAAAGCACAGGTACAGTAAATCAATATGCACGAGAGGAACAATCATACCTAACATACAATTTGAATACCTTTGTCGTGGTGGACAAATATAAGTGATCTGGCGCCCCTCACGTGACGTGCGACCGCTACTCTACACGGTTTGAGAATGGGGTCGTCCACACACGACTCTAGTATTCCTCTCCCGACATCAATAAAGATCACAATACAATGACAATGGACACGACACGAAATACAGTAAACATGGTACAATAACACGTCAAGAGAAATATCGTATCCTACTGTGTCACGAGACATGCAATAAAAGAGGTCAATAGAATCGAGGAATAAACTGGCAATAAAATATAAACTACGAAAATGAAGGAATAAAGATTGTATGGAAAGAACTTGAAATAAAATAACAAAACATTGTAATGGGGAGAGAGAGAGAGAGAGAGAGAGAGAGAGAGAGAGAGTACTTGCCTCCGTCCATCCAAAGTGGTAGTTTCTCCTAGGTTCACCTATAAGACCATATGGAAATATTAGATTTTTAAACACCAATAAACCTTACTACCCTCTATTAATCTCATTTCTTACCTTCTCGTAGTATAATCCCGGATTTATTTTATTAGCCACATAACTCCAAGGCCCAACTGTTTATATCATTTTAAAAGCAGAAAGCCCAAAATACTTATATTTTCGGTTATTGGCTAAAAATTCATGACTGATCCCAACTAATTAAATTTTTTTAATTATTCTTCCATCTAATTGGACTTCCACCCCCATACCAAGATCTATTTTTCATTTATTGTTAAAACCCACCACCCGTTAAAGCCTACATAACTTAATATCACTTAATTCTTATTCTCTTCAATTTTATGTATTGTCATTAATTTCAATATTCCAAATAACCTTCACTTTCAACAGAAGATCTGATATCCTATTAATTTTGTCTTATGTTTATGTTTTCATCTTATGGGTTCCAGCCGGTACTACAAAGTGGAACTCATATGTAATAAGGAACAGAATTGTGGAACAGAAATAGGGAATAGCAGATCTGCCACTTTAAAACCAAGAGTAAGTAACTCTTCCCCAAACCCAATACCACTATTCTGTTACCCACGCCTTTCCGACTATCAAGAAATGGAAATCAACTGCTTTACCTAACCCACTATATAAAAATGGACTGATCGAGTCCAAGTTCTCCTGATGATGAGCCTCAATACATGCTCAGGATCGTTTGCACTGTCGGCAAGAAAAACTCCCAAGGGCATTTCGTCGAACAGTTGGTGTGCACAAGTGCATCGGTTTGGACTATGTCCTTTGAACGAATGATAGGATTATTGGAGGAAGAAAACAACAAGGAACAAGCTAGGATGGAAGGGGTTGGATGCTCACCTGCTTGCTAGCTCCGGTCGACATGGAATCCAAGAGGCGGATCGATCGAACAGAACCCTCGTGTCCGCAAGACCAATCCGAAGAAACAATTCGTTGCCAGAGGTTTGTCAAGATCGAACGAACTTGAGTTCGATGACGATCGGTTCGAACCCCTTCCACCAGTCGAAGCTCGAGATCGTCAAGATCTGGGGAAGGAAGGCCATCAGCCTCTGAAGCTCGTCGGAGTTGCGGTCAGTCTCGTCGGGAACAACAGTTGATCTCGCCGGGAGATCGATCCACACATTGACGCCGTCGTCGACTCGAAATCAAAGCTCAGACCCGCTGACGTCGCCATGGCTAGGGTTTGGAGATCTTCAGGGAGGAAGGAGGAAAAGAAGAACAAGAAAAAGAAAGTCGGTTCATAACCGTTGATTTCTTGGCTACTGTTCCTCTTAAATTCAAATGAGGGTGTGAAGAGCAGCAGAGAAATGGGCCCCTGGAGGAGTGGGTTGGGCGGAGAATCGGGCTGTGAGCAGTGTTGGGTTGGAACAATATGGGTTTTAATTAGTTTGAACCCTTTTTCTTTTTATAGATGCAAATGGAAACTTCTAGATTATCAATTCAAACACATGGTTAATAGTTTGTTATAGAGTTTGTTACAAGAAGCTTCTAGGTTTTTAGTTAATAAATATTGTGCTTAGTAAATTACTAGTCATGCCATTACTATATTGTCATTCTCATTAATGCCTTAATTTATTTCTTTTAAGAAAAACCTTTTAGAAGATGTATATTGAATTTAGTAATCAATTAAAATTTTATTTAGGATTTTCGGGGCGGTAGTTACACCGATGGATCTTGTAATAAGTTTTTGCGTTAGGAATAAATTATTTGCCAACTTTTAAAAATCGTTGGTAATTGTGAAACTGTAACGAATTTTCACCGTTACGAAATAATTTTATGCAACTGTTAAAATCATTAGGAAAGAAAAAAATTAAATGATTTTTTACCATTATAAATGAATAAAAATATTAAAAATTTGGTGACACTATTAAGCCGAAGCTTTGAGCTATCAATTATTAACCAATATTCATTACGAGAATACAATTTACACAAGACGATTCATACATACACATTTAAAATTTAAAAAAAAAAGGAAGTAAGGGAAGTATAGTACTTGGTGCAACTTTCCATCATGCATTTGAAGTGCTGAGCCTTAATTATCTCCAAAATATTAGATATATCATTAATAATCACATGATGATCTAAAGCAACCATTTACCTTCAGTTCGACTACAAAAACTCATATAGAAACTCACAATAAGAATTTACAATCACATTATGACACGTGTACAAATTTTTTTCTAATTAGGCCCTTGACTTTTTTCCTTTAGGATTTTTTTTATTTTCCTTCCCCTTTGCCCTTCTTCTGACTCTTGGCTTGGAGTTGCTGCCTTTGCCTCTTCTCTTCTCTTTTCTTTCTCTTCTTCTTCTTTGCTTGTACCAGCCAATTCTCTCTTCTTCTTTGTTAGTCCCGAGGCTTAATCAAAAGATGGATGAACGAGGCCAGGAATAGAGGTTCACGTAAACCTTTCGGTATACCCTCTGTTGAATCCTGAAATTGTAGTCAAGATCAGAGGTTCACACAAAAGTTTTCTCTTTGATATCCTCGATTCCAACGATGAACTACTATATGTAAAAATCTCTGATTACAACTTCCGAGGATTACAAAAAACAAAGTAACAAACTCTCGTTCTTCCTTGTAAACGCAGTTGCAAAAGGACAGAATAAATTACAACTTTGTAGCAGAGAAGAAGAAGAGAAAAAGGAACAACTGCTTGTTGGAGTGATGAGTATCACCGTTGCTCAAAACAAGATTTGCCCAACACGATCTGCTCTCAGGAACCAGCAAGTTCTGAGAAGACTATTGTCACGAACTCCTGGACTCCAATGGTGGCCGCATGACGATACTCTCTCTGTCTCTAAATTTTGAAGTAAGTTCTCAAAGGGGCACGAAGAAAGTATTTATAGAGTAGGGTGGAAACCCTAACCATAATCATGGCCGCCAACTAATTACAGAAAGATAGGAACAAATTAAATTCAAATCCCACAAAAATCGGATATAATTAATTGACTCAATCTTTCCATAACCGTTCAAATCCCGCAATCAGCGGGATCATGCACCAACCACGCTCTTTGTGCATATGCTCATAGCAGCACAGCCGTAGCTGCTCCCGCGGGCATAAGCTAGTATCGCAGCAGCTCATGTATAAATGCTCGCAGCAGTGCAGCGGCGCATGCGCACATAACTGCACATAGTCCGCTCATAGCTGCACAAATTCGCTCATAGCCCGCGCATAGTCGGCTCATGCGCCCGCGCATGCACTACCGTGCATGCACCTGCGCTAGCAACCATGAATGCAACTCGCACATGAAACGAGCGCGCGAGCTCAACATATGCTCACAAGCGCCATGCAACGCTGCTGACGTTCTAAGCGCGCCATCAAAGCGCCACTTTGTGCCCGAATCCGAGTCATTTTGGACTTAGCTCCTAAGGGAATTCTTCCAAGAGAGTGACAAATAGCATAAATGCTTTCTTTGAGGAGTTTAGCCTTCATTCTACTAGGAAAATATCCCACATAACACCCATCCTTGGGCCACCACCCTATGTGCCTCTCTCAATACCCTCATGGTATTATATTGAGATATCCACTTGGAGTATTTTCCAATGTGGAATTATCTTTCTAGCTTTAATCATAGAAAAAACACCAACAATTTTCCACATATCTCAATATTATATGTATCCAAACACTAGATCTGTATTTGTAGCAACATCAAATGCAGTCAACCAAAGATTATATATATGTAAAACCATTTACAGCAACAAAAGTTGCATATTATTTCCATTTACAGAACTAAACAACCCCTTACTTTAAACTTCTTAGTAAGTTGTTTATATTCTCAGAGTACACTTGTCTCATACCATCAACACCTCTATGTTGCATGCAGGCCCTAGTTGCTGATTTTGAAGTTCTAGAGGAAATATATTCACGGACGCGAATTGAGGATACCAACTCGATTTGTCTTTGGTTGGGAGCAAATGTCATGCTAGAGTATTCACTCGAAGAAGTGGGTTTTAAGAATCCTGGACATTTTGATTTTGAATTGAATTTTTTTTTTTTTGACTTTCCAATGTGGATCCAGGAAATAGTTTTTAGTAAATTGTTTATTGATTTGTGCAGGCATAAGCCCTTCTAAGAAAGAACTTGGATAATGCTATAGCCAGTTTAGAGGTCCTGGCTGCTGATTTACAGTTTCTGAGAGACCAAATTATAATTACTCAAGTACATTGACTCTTATGATAAATATTTTTTAGCAAGTGATCCTAGAATATTATATTTTTTAGGCTTAATTTCAACTTGATACCCTCAAGTATTCAAGTTTTTCAACTTGATAGCCTAAACTTTAATATCATACAAATCACTTGTCACAACCCGTACCTGGATGTGAGGGCACGAGTACGTGAGCAATGCTCAGCCTACATCGTAATAACGACGTAGAACACTGTCTAGGTCAAAAATACTATCTAAATATCTCATACAAAATATATAATGTACCTGTCATGCTATCTCAACTCCAAATGGAGGACAATATGATAATGATAATCAATACTCAATTACAATATATAACTAAAGGAAGATAAAGGCACGATATGGAATAAAACATTTCTAAATACTTATATTATCAAAATTATCAAATAATGGAAACTATCAGAGAATGTACTCGCCTCTGGTCCTGAGCAAAAGATGTTAATCGGTGTCCGAGCTGGTGTCACACACACACCTATATATGGATGATATGTCAAATGGGTGAAAAGAATGATAGATGAGCTATAAATGCACTAAATATGATTTGCTAGGTCAATACTAGATCGCACTAGTCAACTAGGCCAAATATTGACTTTTAGGGTCAAACTAGTCAATATTAGTCAAAACTAGGTTATACCTATATTTTTAGACCAATACTAGTTAATCTAGTCAATACCTTGGGGTATTAGCTATACTAGTCATTAATACTAAGGTATTTACATACCTTCTCATGAACACTAATTATCATCTATATTAGAGTATCTTAGTATATGCACTTGTAAGCCCCCTGATTTTTCAAAAAAATTTAATTGGGATTTTTCACAATTTCCTGGAATTTTCTGGGATTTTTCTGTAATTAAAACCTAGGTATTTGATAATTAAATAATTTTTAATTGCTGTTATTTAATGTTAAAATATTATGGAAATAATATTTTATGGTGTAAAATGGAAAACTGGACATAGGGTAATTTTTCAGGAATTTATTGGACTCCGGAAATATTTTTAAAGCCCTAAAAACCAATGTAAATAAACCTATATTAAACCCTGAGCTAAACCCGGTTTATTTGAAATAAACCAGACCAACTGAACCGAACCAGACCAACCCAATGTTGCGGGTCGGGTCGGGTCGGATCCATGAAACCCGACCCAAACCCGAACCCGACCAAACCCTAAAGCCCCCGCCGGATTTACTGTAGCCGCCTATTTAAACCCCCCCTCGACGTTCGTGCCCAGCCTTCGGAAACCCTAGCTCGTCCGCGCCGTCATCTTCCTCCGATCTCCCTTGCCTGAACCCTAGCCGACGACGCCGTCCTCCTCCCTCGTCCTCCCCAACTCCTCCGCCTCAACCACCTGCTGCCAGGCCGCCCTCGACCAGACCCCTCGCCGGCCTCCCCTGACCCGCAGCCGACCATCTTCTTCCCCGACCTAACTCCCCGCGGCCGAGTCCGCCCAGCCCGACTCCCTCTTCTCCGTCATCTGCCTCGACCACCCCAGCCCGACTCCACCATCCTCCGCCTAGCCCTCCCCTGCCTCGATCACGACTCCGCAGCAGCCCGCAGCACCTCCGGCGACAGCAGCCCCGACCCGTTCCGCCCTCGCCGTCGACGGGCCCCGAGGCCAGCGGCATCCTCCTCCCGAGCAGCCACTCCCCGGCCGCCTCGAGCACCGCCACCCTCCGACGGGTCTCCGGCAGCACTTGAACCCTGAACCCTAGCCTGGACACAGTTGACGTCGGACACGAAACAGACTCTCGGACACGAAGAATTCAGACTTCTCGGAGCCCTGTTCAGGTAGCATTTCCTCTCTCCTCGTAATTCCGTTTTTGATTCCGTCTGTTGCAACGCATAGACTGTATAACCCTCTCGATGCCCGTGCAACCCGCTCGGTGCGTCGCATCCTGTGGTGATCGCAAACCGCGATCCAAAAACAGGAAAACAAACGCCCTGTTTCACCCCGGAACTGAGTGCGCCCCGCCAAACGGGACGACTTGGTCTCACGCGGTCTTTACCGAAACATGCGCATCGTTGATACGGAAGTGTAGGATTTCACAGAAGTTGATTTGGATGTGCGTGCACACCGGAATCAACGCGTATCCGCCGACAACGCCTCGTATCCGTCAGTTCTGGAACACGCTGTAACTTTGTGTACACACGTCGGATCGAGACGAAACTTGCGCCATCGGACTCGTAGCAATACGCTGGTCCTGTGACCCAAGTTTGGTTCGATTCTGAGAACGTTGACAAAATTGCGTATCGTGGGCCCCACAGGCTCCACTTGACGGGCGATTTTGTGATTGGCTCATCGGAATCCAATTCAGGAAGTTTTGTTGGGTTCGTATCATCGTTCCTGACTTGTTGACACTAAGTTTGACGAATTTGGAGACCTTTGACCCTGACACGCTTTTCGGTGCAAAGTGGCCCACATATGGATCTCGCTTTGGCCTGAGAATATCATTTTTGCCCCTGTGTCCAAATTGGACTTAAGGACAGGCGTTTCTAGCTATTTGATATTTTCTGAGACTGTTGGTGATGTTTATTACAGCTTTTGGAGGAGTACCTACAGGATCCACTGATACAGGGACGACTGTTGGTATTCAAACCCCAAGCAAGTGTACCTTGCCAAACTCTGCAGTATTGTTACATATTTTCCTTGATTCATTTATATTGCTGTGCATGCTTAACCTAGGACCGTGTGACTTACTCAGCGTCCGATTATTAGTCGGGTGCCAACTCTGTATGCGGAGTTGTGTATTGTCATCTAGAGATGGACATTCGTGACCCTTTACATTCTCGTACTTGTCTTATCAAGTACATCATGACCCAGGACACTTGACACTATTTATGCGACAGAGTCTTCCTGAGATATTCATGGTAATTCTGTATAGGATACAGGTTTATGACATAGACATTATGTTCCTAGATGATATATGACTGGTTGCATTAGCTATGATCCCGCTTGTGTAAACTCCCTCACCCAAAATAGGTATTTTGTGTATATTTTATATACATATATTTATTATAGATGTTGAAGTTATTTAGAGCATTCTCTTAGTTAATTAGAAAATAATTTTTTTTAGTATATTTACTTATATAAATATTTATTTAGAATTATTTTTAGGTTATTTTAGATTATTGGGATTTTTCCATAATTTTTAGTTAATTAAAAACTAGTAACACTAATTTTCTAGGACTTTAAAGAATTTATTTTATATTCAAACTTAATTAAAAATATTTCAAACTTTTATTTTAGGTTCTAAATAATAAAATATATTTTCTAGAATTTTTTGGGAATTTTCTGATTATTTTTAGTATTTATTTTGAGTTAATTATGAAAAACTGAATTAAAAACTAATTTCTGAAAAAAAAAACCCAAAAAGTAATTAATTCTGCCCAGTCAATAAACAGGGGGCCCACCTGTTAGCCTCCAGCAGTGAACAGAGTTGGGCCCGCCTGTCAGTAACCGCTGAGTGGGTGCGAGCCGAGCCGAGCCGACCTCGAGCCGAGCCGAGTGAGAGTTCGACTCGGACTCAGCTGAGCCGAGCCGCATCGAACTGCGACCGTTCGATCTGGGCGGGGCTTCATGGATGGCTGCCACGTGGCGCTCTCTGAGCCGCGGCTGCACTCTCTCTCTTCTATATATATATTAGTTTAGTTATTAATTTTTAGGGTTTTCTTTGAGCCGATTTTTGGAGAATTGCCATCTAGGGTTCCTTCATCTTCCAGAAGCCATTGCGCATAGCTCCGGACTCCAAACGAGGCCTAGTTTCTTGCGTTAGAAAGATATTGAGGTTAGATTTCTGATTATATACATTTTTTTCGAAATTATTAATATTAAATTCTGGAAAATTCGTAGAGCACAGCATATCCGAAAATAGACGTGTTTCGATGTTTTCGCGATTCCGGGAGAACCAGGAATCAGAATCACGAACCGTTTAAAGTTTCGGAAAGCTAATGTCGAGATCATCGACATATATTTTTCCGAGAATTTAATTCAAAGTATTTACATACTGTTAATTCTGTAGAACTTCTAGGTTAGAATTTAACCATCGGTGCACATACAAAATTTGTATGTGCCATAATTCCCAAACAAATTTGAATTCGGACGAGCCGTAAATTCCAGTATGTTTTTGACGCTGAAATCTACAGGAAATCATGCATGAAAGTTGAGTTTGTGTCGGTTGACTTTTTGGTCAACAGATCGCCTCGATTTGCGTGTCATGAGTCTCGAGTTGATAAAATTCAGTTTCTTTGGATAAAATTTAGGAATTAACATAAAAATAAGAATAATAAGATTAAAATAGGATTTTAGAGTAATTATTCCAGAATTAAATAAATTAAAATAAATTATCTTTTGACGTGATAAATTTGTAATACATAGGCTATTTGGACTGTGACTTGGAATCTGATTCATACCAGCAGCAGGACCCCAGGCAAGATACCTTGCCAAATTGTTTACAGTACTTTGCATGATATTTATATTTCTTTTTATTTATTTTATTTCTGTATAGTTCTTGCATGTGTAGTTTTTCTCAAGTCATTACTATGTATTAGATATGTTGACACACACATGGCACCTAGTATCATGGGAGGACAATCATTAGGCGTATGGGCTTTTAACCTCTCTGGTAAACCGTAGTATATAGTTCGTACTACGGGCGTGTGTCGCGCTGGTCGCTACCCCAGAGGTATGTCGATTTCTGTAGAGTCGCGCTGGTCGCTACCCCAGAGGTATGTCGATTTCTGATGTTCTAGACGGGTGTGTGAGTTGTGAGGCTTAGATCGAGTAGACTACCCTTGCCCATACGTCGAAAAGTTGTCCTCATTTGCATTCATATAGATTGTCTTGTACAGCGTACTTATTTATTTTCAAATTATATGCATGTTTAATGTATTCAAGTTGGCTCGTATTTTTTGTATCTTGTTACGTCCCTCTGAGGACCTGGTCCGCTGCCAGGTGTATCTGTTCTTGAGTATTTGCAGGAGCGCAGATTTGGATGGTTGTATATGCTTAGTGGATGTCTTCTCTTCGAGCCGTGATCGATAGCTGGTATACTTATATTGGGTTTGATTGTGTTGTACTTATATTGTATTGTACTTTTCCCATTCGAGTTGGTAGTGGATTTGTTTCCATCCAACTATCATCCTAGATACTTCTTATTGAGATCTAGTTTCATAGATACTGTTTATTTATTTCTATATAATTTTGGTGGATGAGATTTAGATTTTACCCTGTGACTTGTATTACAGTTATACCACTTGTGGATTTGATATTCATATTACAGCGTACGTGTGGATTTGGTTTCCATATATTGGAGTTGCCGTATCCATGCGGCTGGCATGCTTACGTGTCCTAGTCCTACGTATTTTTGGGACTGGGGCGTGACATGTTTTAGTGGTGGCCCATGCAGGTCGAGAGCATATTGTCTCGGTTACGTTAATGTACCGAACAAGCCTGCACCTAGGACTAGAGTATAGGATCTCATCCACAATTGACTATGATTCATCTTCCTCCTCTCTGTTCTATTCGAATAATTGTATCCTGCTTGATTCCTGTACTTCCATAATAAGTTCCTTGAGTATATATAGCCTTCTGCTAGAATATAGGAACCCATGTTATTAGGATGATAATTAGAGTAGCACACCTATTAAGAATACAACGAGAATATAGACACATCACTAAGTTTAGAATATCTAGTGAACCCTAGAATTCCTTATCTTTGGATTGGTTTACCATTACCCCTTGATGTATTATGAAGACTTGAGAGTAGTATAGACACTACTAGAGTTAGCTAAAAGTTTTACCATAATGTTTGCCACTAGCATTGAGGAACCAATAGAAAACCAAAATTGAATATTAGGACTGAACCTAACCTTCACAGTTAGATAAGTATTGGAGAGCTATAAATTTAGATTCTTGTCTTGAGATAAGCAGACAGTACCTTAGAAAGCCAAGAGCAATGCATATAATATTTACCTAATCATATCTCAAACACAGAGACTAGCATACCACTTCCCCTTAGAAAACCATGATGCTATCTAGAGTCCTCCATTTAATTTCATATAATTGTTCCTCTGAAACTGTCACGCCCCAGTCCCAAAATACCGAGGGACTGGACCCGTGGCAATGGCCAGCAGCACGCACTGATGGACAACCCAATTTAATGGATCCATCAGGGCATGCTTAAGCTGTAGTCTAACAGGAATTAGAGCAATTGTTACAAGTCCCAGGTTATTCTAATCTCATCCACAACAAATAATCACAGAGTAAATGCCAGAAATAATGCAATAGAATAAATAAGCAAATCTCAATAAGTATCTCGGAAAATAATCCGAAAATATGTCTGGTACAACAAATGCAAATAGACAGGAAATAATCAACTGGAAATAGAAATAACTGACTATATACGGCCACTGCTCAGGAGA
This sequence comes from Iris macrosiphon, assembly GCA_036927795.1. Taxonomy (NCBI): domain Eukaryota; kingdom Viridiplantae; phylum Streptophyta; class Magnoliopsida; order Asparagales; family Iridaceae; genus Iris; species Iris macrosiphon. The sequence goes on from JAYESA010000018.1 coordinate 145,521,610, forward strand.
AGTTCTCTGGTGCGAGCTCGTCCTCAGTTCCTGGTACAGCTCCTGGAAGTGCTCCTGTACGGTGTATCTCTGGATGGATCTCCTCGGCTATACCTGGGGACATCATCCATTCCAGGTCCTCAGGGGACATAGCAAGGTACAAGATAACTCAAGCCAAATAAATAAGCAGTGCAGCAATAAATAAGCAATAGGGTAAACTATGTAACCAGCTAAGTGATATGTAGTATGAGAGCAGTACAAGAACTCAGGCTGAACTACTACAAGCTCTGTGTCGAGAAGCCGGTAGCAGTGATATCATGTAGTTGTCTAGCTCACGATGGGAGACTAAGACGCCGGCATAATATAAAATCAACCTGTAGCTTGTGTGTCTCTCCCCACCCAATGTAATCACGCATACCATGACCATAACGTCTCATGTCCATGTCAAGCGGGATCATAGCTAATGCAACAAGTCATACTGTCTATAAAATATCTCTGTCAAGTCCTGTATCCTATACAGAATCACCATGAATAACTCAGGAAGGTTCTGTCAATGTATAGTGTCAAGTGTCCTGGGTTCTGGAGTACTTGATAAGACAAGTACGAGCATCATCGGGTCTCGATAACCATCTCTATGTGACGTTACACAACTCCGCGTACGGGGTTGGCACCCGACCAGTAATCGGACGCTAAGTAAAGCCACTCGGCCCTGGGTTTAACAGTTAAACAAGTTTATATGCTTTTAAACAAGAATTCAGGCAAGTTCTATAACAAGAATTACTGCGATTTGGCAAGCTTTACTTGCCCACTGATGTATAAACAAGTCAAGAAAAATAAGTAGCAAGCTGCAGGATTTGGCAAGGTACACTTGCCTGTGGTTCCGGTTCCAGTTGCGGCTCTGACTTCAGCTGGAATTGCAGGCGGTACTCCGGTTGCTGAAATAAACATCACCATCAGATCCAGAAAATATCAATCAGCTAGAAACGCCTGTCCTTGGGTCCCATTTGGAGACAAGGGCAAAAATGGCAGTTTCGGGTCAAAACGGGGTCCACATGTGGGCCCACTTTGCACCGAAAACGTGTCAGGGTCAACGGTCTCCAAATTCACCAAACTTAGTGTCAACAGGTCAGGAACGATGATACGAACCCAACGAAACTTCCAGAATTGGATTCCGATGAGCCGATCACAAAATCGCCCGTCGAGCGGGGCCTGTGGGGCCCACGACACGCGATTCCGTCCACGTTCTTAGAATCGAACCAAACTTGGGTCATAGGACCAGCGTATCGCTACGAGTCCGATGGCGCAAGTTTCGTTTCAATCCGACGTGTGTACACAAAGTTAGGGTAAAATGCAGAAAAGTCGGATACGGGGCGATGTCCGCGGATACGCACTGATTCCGGTGTGCACGCACACCCGAATCGACTTCTTCGAAATCCCACACGTCCGTATCGATGACGCGCACGTATCTGTGAAGACCGCGCGCGACCAAGTCGTCCCGTTTGGCGGGGCATACCCAGTTCCGGGGTGAATCGGGTCGATATTTTTCCTGTTTTTGGATCGCGGTGTGCGATCACCACAGGACGTGATGCCCCGAGCGGTTTGTCCGGGCACCGAGAGGGTCATACAGGCTTCGCAACGCAATTTACGGAATCGAAATCAGAGCTACGAGCAAGAAGATATGAGTACCTGAACAGGATCCTCGGAAACCGGGTTCACCGTGTCCGACACGTGTCGGATACAAAAGAATTAGGGTTAGGGTTTGGGGTTCCCGGCGGAGACGGCGGCTCTGCGGCGGCTCAGGGCGGGGAGGCCGGCCGGGCGGAGGGGGCCGAAGGCAGCGGGGGCACGCGACGGCGCTGGAGGCGGCGGAGGCGGCGCGGGGAGCGGCCGGAGCTGCTGTCGCTGCTGCTCGCTGCTGCTCGTCGGTGGCCGGAGGCAGGCGGAGAGAGGGGAGGAAGAAGGAGGAGGCCGTGGCGGTCGTCGTCGGCGCTGCGGCAAGGCGGAGAGGGGCTACGGCGGTGGAGGTCGACGGCCAGGGGGGGTTTAAATAGGCGAGCGGGGGAGGTTGGCTCCGGGCGAGGCGGAGGGGAGATGGGTCGTCGTGGGCGGGTCTGGCGAAGACGTGGGAGAGGTGGCCGGCCGGAGCGGCGGTCGGCGCAGCGCCGGACGCGGGCACGGGGGTGACGTGGGGGACTCAGTCAGGGAGACGGGTCTGAGGGTGAGCGGGTCGGGTTCGGGCAGACCCGACCCGACCCGATAGGGGAGCGGGCTGGGCCGGCCTGCGGGCCGAGGGAATGGGCCGGGCTATTAGGGTTTAGGTTTTATTTATTAAAAATAAATAAATAATAATTAAATCATTAATTAATTAAAGAATTAAATAATAAATGTTTTTAGGTATTTTAAAATAGGTCCGGGGCCCAATAAATTCCAGAAAAATTACCCTAAGTCCAGTTTTTCATTTTACACCCAAAAATATTATTTCCATAATATTTTAATATTGTTTATTATCAATTAATAATCATTTAATAATTAAAACCCTGTTTTTAAATTACAGAAAAATCCCAAAAAAATCCAGAAAATTGTGAAAATCAAAATTTGAAAATCTTGAAAAATCAGGGGGTTTACAGAAACCCTAGCACTAGCTATTTGTGCGACGACTAATCATGTTTTCTCTTCTTCATCTTTTAAAACTCGTGCCACCTGCCACCTCTGATCATAGACCAAGTGATTATACTCTACGATAGGATATATAGTTTGCTATAGTCATAGTTGTAATCTTGAATTTTGAACTGTGTACCTTGTAGCTAGAACCTGATAGTTGAGTTGTTCAATTAGATTGTGATGATTACCCCTATTTGTAGACCACGTAATTTGTACCCCCACCTCGATACAAGTTAGATCCATTTCCCCTTAATGGCTAGTAACTCTTCTATCCCTATGATTGACACCTGTTCTATGAGCACTATGATTAAGACTTAAGGTGACCCTTACCTATATAATGCAATAGAAGACCCTAATAAGTACCAAAATCTTTCCTTATATACCCTAATAAGAGTTTATGTTCTATGTACATATGCAAGGTTATTTTTTTTGTAGGATCCTCTTAAGACTGTCACAGTACTAGTTTAATTCTTTTAAGTTGGGTAGTATGTCTCACAACCTAGTATCACATAGTCCACTTGACCCATCGAGGTAGTGTACTGAATAACATTAATTGTATGCTAGCATTAAACGACAACGTTTATTCAGACGGTAGAATTTAGAGGTCCATGCCCTATTTGGACGACTAACGACTTAGACAAGGAGGTTGTATGATAACTATAGAGATTTGTAGAGTCTTTATTATTATTGCTTATTCTGTTTTTTTTTTTGGTTTTTTTTTTGTGAACTTGAATTGACTTGTACCTCCTTTCATCATCATCTAGCGTACCTATAATTGTTGTACCACCTTGACTTATGCCGCTATTATAGCCTAGTTTTGCAAGCTTATTCTTTCATCAAGCTTGTTCACTATATATGTATTAGTGGATGCATACATTAATACATTTCAGAATCAGTGTACTACGGTCTGATCAACCATAGTGCGCTTGGTTTGCCCTTCGTATAACTACTTTACGTGGATTGAAATATCTAGTGATTAGTAGATGAATGAACTTGCCCTCTAGATATGTCTGAGCATATCGTATCCGTTACATAACTGTACCGATGCGAGCATGTGGATAGGCATTACCAAAATAGGACTTCAATCCACAACTGCTTTGACAATTCCTATTTGAATTCTTTAAACGCCTTGATCCCGATACTTCTATTCTATTACCTCGCCCTTGAACTCTTTATTATTGATCTCCGTCTTCCCTTATTTCGGAAAGACGAAACCTCGTGCTTGGTATAAGTTTGATACACAGAGAGTACTAGATATACCCCATAGGCCGATCACATACTTGAGGATTATTCTTTCGTAATTAAGTACATATCATATATGATATAATCGGCGTTGAAGTTTTGAGGATTGAATGACATGAGTAAATAAATTAAGGAATATTTTTCTTAAAGTATATAGCCTTCTGTGATAGATGGGTAAATTCTAAGTTGGGTAGCAGTGCATTGTCAACTTGAGAGGAATTTCTTTTAGATTGTGATCAAGTAAGATTAGATTGGGAGATTCAAGTCATTTTAATTTTGAGAAATTTTAAAAGAAGGATTAAGGTAATGAGGATTTAACGAATTTTAAAATCTTGATATTGCGGACCAAATATTTATACTTTGAGCACATGATTTAAATTTTGAATATTGAAGGATGAATCATCGATTTAAATTTTGAGGATAAATATAGAATTTTAGACTTGAACAATTGTTGAATTAGATTTAAATTTTACAATTTGATGATTTGAATTAAAAAAGTTTAATTTTGATCGTTGGGTCACCTATTTGAAATATTGAGGATGTAAATTGAGTTTAAATATTTGAAGAGTACAAAATTCTTAAGTTGAGAATAGGAATAAGATTTGATTAGAATTGTTTATTGTTCAAAGTCTAGAAGAGATTATGATAGTTGGAAATTGTGATATAAATTTTGATGTGGGATGTCATATAGACTTGAGTTAGATTTGGATGTTGATTATTTAAAAATCGAGAAGAGATTATGACAGGTTGAATTTTGATTTAAACAATGGTTATCTTAATTTTGAAGTGATCGCGATAGATTTGAATAGATTTTGTTATTTAAATATTTGGAAGAGATTGCGATTGACGTACCTTATGTACGAATGTGAAGGATTTAACAAATTATGCCTTATTTTAATTTCGAGGACGAAATTGTTTTAAGTTGGGTAGATTGTAAACTCTCTCACCCAAAATAGGTATTTTGTGTATATTTTATATACATATATTTATTATAGATGTTGAAGTTATTTAGAGCATTCTCTTAGTTAATTAGAAAATAATTTTTTTTTAGTATATTTACTTATATAAATATTTATTTAGAATTATTTTTAGGCTATTTTAGATTATTGGGATTTTTTCATAATTTTTAGTTAATTATAAACTAGTAACACTAATTTTCTAGGACTTTGAAGAATTTATTTTATATTCAAACTTAATTAAAAATATTCCAAACTTTTATTTTAGGTTCTAAATAATAAAATATATTTTCTAGAATTTTTTGGGAATTTTCTGATTATTTTTAGCATTTATTTTGAGTTAATTATGAAAAACTGAATTAAAAACTAATTTCTGAAAAAAAAACCCAAAAAGTAATTAATTCTGCCCAGTCAGCAAACAGGGGGCCCACCTGTCAGCCTCCAGCAGTGAACAGTGTCGGACCCGCCTGTCAGTAACCGCTGAGTGGGTGCGAGCCGAGCCGACCTCGAGCCGAGCCGAGTCAGAGTTCGACTCGGACTCAGCTGAGCCGAGCCGCATCGAACTGCGACCGTTCGATCTGGGCGGGGCTTCATGGATGGCTGCCACGTGGCGCTCTCCGAGCCGCGGCTGCACTCTCTCTCTTCTATATATATATTAGTTTAGTTATTAATTTTTAGGGTTTTCTTTGAGCCGATTTTTGGAGAATTGTCATCTAGGGTTCCTTCATCTTCCAGAAGCTATTGCGCATAGCTCCGGACTCCAAACGAGGCCTAGTTTCTTATGTTAGAAAGATATTGAGGTTAGCTTTCTGATTATATAAATTTTTTTTCGAAATTATTAATATTAAATTCTAGAAAATTCGTCGAGCACAGCATGTCTGAAAATAGACGTATTTCGATGTTTTCGCGATTTCGGGAGAACTAGGAATCAGAATCATGAACCGTTTAAAGTTTCGGAAAGCTAATGTCGAGATCATCGACATATATTTTTCCGAGAATTTAATTCAAAGTATTTACATACTGTTAATTCTGTAGAACTTCTAGGTTAGAATTTAACCATCGGTGCACATACAAAATTTGTATGTGCCATAATTCCTCGGACAAGCCATAAATTCCAGTATGTTTTTGACGCTGAAATCTACAGGAAATCATGCATGAAAGTTGAGTTTGTGTCGGTTGACTTTTCGGTCAACAGATCGCCTCGATTTGCGTGTCATGAGTCTCGAGTTGATAAAATTCAGTTTCTTTGGACAAAATTTAGGAATTAACATAAAAATAAGAATAATAAGATTAAAATAGGATTTTAGAGTAATTATTCCAGAATTAAATAAATTAAAATAAATTATCTTTTGACGTGATAAATTTGTAATACATAGGCTATTTGGACTGTGACTTGGACTCTGATTCATACCAGCAGCAGGACCCCAGGCAAGATACCTTGCCAAATTGTTTACAGTACTTTGCATGCTATTTATATTTTTTTTATTTATTTCATTTCTGTATAGTTCTTGCATGTGTAGTTTTTCTCCAGTCATTACTATGTATTAGATATGTTGACACACACATAGCACCTAGTATCATGGGAGGACAATCATTAGGCGTATGGGCTTTTAACCACTCTGGTAAACCACAGTATATAGTTCGCACTACGTGTAAACCCCCAAAATTTTCAAATTATTAAATCTTGGATTTTTCTCAATTTTCTGGAATTTTCTGGGAATTTTCTGTAATTAAAATCAAGCTTTTCAATTAATAAATGATTTTTAATTGGCAATAAATAATATTAAAATATCATGAAAATAACATTTTTGGATGTAAAATGAAAAACTGGACTTAGGGTAATTTTTCTGGATTTTTCTGGGCCTCAGACCTATTTTTAATCACCTAAAAACTATTTTATTTAATTATTAATTAATTATTATTATTATTATTATTTTTGTTTTTATTATTTTTATGTTTCTTGGGCCCGGCCCGGCCCAGTGGGCCGAGCCCGTTTAGCCGAACCCGGCCCAGCCCTGTGCTTAGCGGGTCGGGCGGGTCCGCTCACCCGGATCCGCGCCCGACCCGACCCGTCGGCTGTCACCCCAACCCGCTCTCCACGACCCTGCGATCCCGCCGCCGGCGCCGAAAAACGCGCGCCACGACCCGACGCCCCTCCGGATCACCCGCCACGTCGCCCCGGCCAGCCCTCGCCCGACGCCCTATAAATTCTCCCCATCTCTTCCTCCTTCCTTCCCCCATAACCCAAAACCCTAACCCTCCACCCTAGCTCTCCGGCGACCTCCGGCGAGCCTCGATCCCCGCCGTCCACCTCCCTGCGCCGACCACCCCCAGCCAGAACCGGCCTCCCCTGCTCCTCTCTCCTCCCCGCAGCCTCGATCTCGACCTCCAGGCGCCTCCCCGCCGTTCGAGAGCCGCCCTAGCCGCTGTCGACGACCCCGCCGACCACCCAGGGCCTCGCCGACCGACGGCCAGCCCCCCCCAGAGCACCGGACACGGCTGAGGAACCCCGGACACGGCTGAGGAGCCTCGGACACGGCAGCCGAGCCCAGACACGCCGCTGACACGCCCAGGACACGAACACGCGTGTCGGACACGGTTCGAAGCCCTGATTTCTCGGTCCCCTTCAGGTATTCGTAACTTGCAACCCTGATCTCCGTTTTCGATTCCGTCAATTCCTACGCGAAGCCTGTATGACCCTCTCGGTGTCCGGACAAACTGTTCGGGACATCGCGTCCTGTGGTGATCGCACATCGCGATCCAAAAACAGGAAAAACCAGACCCTGTTTCACCCCGGAACCGAGTACGTCCCGCCAAACGGGACGACTTGGTCGCGTGCGGTCTTCACAGATACGTGCGCAGCGTCGATACGGACGTGTGAGTCTTCGTGGAAGCTGATTCGGGTGTGCGTGCACACCGGAATCAACGCGTATCCGCGGACATCGCCCCGTATCCGCCTTTTCGGCATTTCACCCTAACTTCGTGCACACTCGTCAGATCGAGACGAAACTTGCGCCATCGGACTCGTAGCGATACGCTGGTCCTGTGGGTCAAGTTTGGTTCGATTCTGAGAACGTTGACGAAATTGCGTGTCGTGGGCCCCATAGGCCCCGCTCGACGGGCGATTTTGTGTTCGGCTCATCGGAATCCAAATCTGGAAGTTCCGTTGGGTTCGTATCAGCATTCCTGACCTGTTGACACTAAGTTTGGTGAATTTGGAGACTTTTGACCCGGATACGTTTTTTGGTGCAAAGCGGGCCCAACGGCGGACCCCGTTTTGACCCGAAACTGCCATTTTTGCCCTTGTCTCCAAATTGGACCCAAGGACAGGCGTTTCTAGCTATTTGACATCTTCTGAGCATGATGGTAATGTCTGTTTCAGCTTTTGGACTCATCTGTGGAAATTTCTCCCAAGACCCAAATTAAACAGATCCAAACAACAGGCAAGTACCTGCACTTCAAGTTAATCTTTATATTGTGATAATTAAATTCCCTGCTCTACTAGTACTCTTGCTGATTACACGTAGTGTTAGAATACTATATTTCATGTCTTGAATATTTGGAATTCATGTCTTGTTTCTCATGTCGGGTGGGAGGATACTGAAAGGCATGTAGTTTACCCTTCCCCTTGCCGTGAATAATAGCTGTTGGTACACGACTGTCCTTCAGCCGGATCTCGATTATTCGTGACTAATAGCCGTTCATGACGGCCGGATTAGCCTTATAAGCCCCTGCATGCCAACTAAGTATTCTAAAAACAAACACAAGTTTCATACAGTTAGTTTCTAGTCATGTTATCTTTCTTGCTGACTGTGATAGTTTCACTCTGCTCATTTACTTCTGTTTTCTCATATTCCTGTTTATAGTTGTGACTCTGAGATATTGACATTCTCTATGCAATTTCCTTAACATGATATTCAATAACTAATTGTCATAATTATTTAGTTTAACCTTGTTGTGCACTGTGTACTCTGCTCCTTTCCTGACTGGATTTGTTGATTTAGGCGATGATGGGGACCTTGCCCCTACTTATTATGGTCCATATGAGGGTACAGATGATACCTATGAGGAGCCAGACCCTACCCAGGAGACCCCTGCTGCTGAGTAGCTAGTAGTAGCTATCTTTTATTTCTGTTCTTATCTTATTTAATCGGGTTTGTCCCCGATTTTATTTTGGAATTCCTGTACTAAACATTTGAATTGTTGTCTCATTCATTTCAGTTGCAAAATTTAAGTTTCTATTCTCATTATTATCTTGCCTATGTTAAATTGTGAATGAGTTAGATTAGTTAGATGGATTGACCTAGACAGCGTACTACCGCCGACTCTGCGGCGTAGGCTGGACGTACCCACGTACTCGTGCCCGAACTTCCGGGTGCGGGTCGTGACACGTTTTTATGGTGGCCCATGCAGGTCCTATCCTAAAATAGGGTAATACCCTAGGACAGGGTATGGAATAAAATTGAGGATTCTAGGAAAAGCTCATTCACAGTATAGCGTCCTTATTTCAATTCTTGATATCATTGCTGCTCAATTTTTCCTATCGCCTTTGATTTTCAAGTATTTCTATTCTGATCTTCCTATCCCTTAATCTTTCAGAATGGTTCAGACGAGGAACACAGTAGGAGGCACATCAGAACCAGCTGAACAGAATATGCCCGAAACCCTTGCACTCCCGCCGCCTCCATCTGTCCCGGCAGTTATCCTAGATGGGGCACAACTGCTAGGAGTGTTCCAGGGATTGGTGGAATCCCAGAAAGAACAAACTGCACTTCTGCGGACCAGCCTCTCGGAAGCTATTAAGTCCCATGAGTCGCCACTCAAGAGGCCAGGAAGTGCTAAAGACTTCAAGAACCTTAGGCCTCTGGAATTCTACGGAACTGAGGGCATTCTCTACGCTGATGAGTGGATAGAGAATGTCGAGAGACTCCTGAAGACTGCCCGGGTTCCCGATGATCTCAAAGTGGAATCCGCAAGCCTGCAACTGTTCGACATTGCTCGAACCTGGTTCAGAGATGAACCCCAACTATCTGCTTCCGACGTCACCTGGGAGGACTTCAAGAGGCTATTCAAGGAGAAATTCTACCCCGAAGTGGCTCGGGAAGCTCTCGAAAGCCAATTCGAGAGACTGGAACAAGGTAACATGACTGTTGATGAATATACTGCTGAATTTAGCAGGTTAAGCCACTTTGCGGAGTACATGGTTCGTACCCCGGAGGACAGAGCCCGTAGATTCAAGAAGGGGCTATCTCCGGATATTCGTCTCGCTGTCACCACCAGCCGAGCTCGCACCTATGAGGAAATCCTGAGCGTGGCACAAGGCGTCGAAAGAGATATGGGGCACAAACTGAAACGAGAAAGAGATACCGGGAATGCGGGACCCAACAAACGCCCTTTTCAACAACAACAACAGCAGAGGGCCCCGCAACAAACTCAGCGTCCTCTCCCTCGAGCTCCAGCACCCCAGGCTCAAGGTCAGAACCAGCGAGCTCCCCCTTGCAACTATTGCCAAAAACCAGGCCACACTTGGCAAGACTGCAGAAAGAGGCTAGGTGCTTGCCTCTATTGTGGTTCCCCAGCACATCAATTGAGGGACTGTCCTGCTGCTCAAGGACGTCCAGCTGCACCAAAGGCTCCAGTCCAGGCCAGGCCCCCAGCAGCACAACAAAGGGGACCCCCGCTTCCAACTCAACAACAACGCTTTGCTCAGCACCAACAGCAGCAACAGAGGGGTGCACCGCAGCAAGGCCGTGCTTATGCAATGACTTTGGAAGAAGCGGAAGCCACAGCTGACGTGATCACAGGTTCTGTGCTTATAAATTCAATACCAGCTATTACTTTATTTGACTCTGGAGCTTCACATTCATTCATGTCAGTAGAATTCCTTATGAAGCACAACTTAATCACTAAACCCCTTAGAAATTGTTATAAGATCATTACCGGCGGAGGAATCATCCCGGTTAGTGATGCCTGTAACAATTGTCCTATCACATTATGTGGAAGAGAACTGTATGCTAGACTACTTGTAATGCCAGTGCCCAGTTTTGACATTATACTGGGTATGGATTGGTTAAGTCAACATCATGCCACAATAGACTGTCACAGAGGCAGTGTAATCTTCAGGCCCCCTGGCAAGCCAGAATTTGAATTTGCTAGAGGTTCTAGAGAAATGGGTAATAACATAATTTGTGGAGCCCTAGTAACAGAAGAATTACCACCTATCATCTCTGAATACCTTAATGTTTTCCCTGAGGATCTCCCAGGCTTACTCCCAGACCGAGAAGTTGAATTCTCCATTGACTTAGTGCCAGGAGCAGCACCAGTATCTCAGAACCCCTACAGAATCAACAAGAATGAGATAATAGAACTAAATGAACAAATCAAGGAGCTAGAAGACAAAGGTTTCATTAGGTCTAGTGTCTCACCTTGGGGAGCTCCAGTACTATTTGTGCCCAAGAAGGACGGAACATCCAGGATGTGTATTGACTATAGGGCCCTGAATGCCTTGACAATTAAGAATAAGTATCCCCTGCCCAGGATAGATGACTTATTTGATCAGTTGAGTGGAGCTCGGGTATTTTCAAAGATTGATTTGAGGTCTGGTTACCACCAAGTAAGGGTAAGGAAAGAGGACATCCCTAAAACTGCTTTCAATACCCGGAACGGACACTACGAATTCTTAGTAATGCCGTTCGGGTTGACGAATGCACCAGCAGTTTTTATGAACCTAATGAACAGAGTTTTCCAGCCATACCTAGACAAATTTGTAGTGGTCTTTATTGATGACATTTTGATCTACTCCAAGACCCCCGAAGAACATGAAGAACATTTGAGGTTAGCATTGGAGACTTTGAGGAAGGAAAAACTTTATGGAAAATTATCCAAATGTGCTTTCTTCCTAGACAAAGTAGAATTCTTGGGACATGTTGTGACTGGAGATGGAATAGCAGTAGATCCTAAGAAGATAGCTGCAGTAGAATCCTGGCCCACTCCAGACTCTGTAGCAGAGATTAGAAGCTTCCTGGGACTAGCTGGCTACTATCGGAAGTTTGTGAAGGACTTTGCTAGGATTGCGGAGCCCATGACAAAATTAACAAGAAAGGATGAAGAGTTCACTTGGACTGATGAATGTCAGCGTGCTTTTGAGGAATTGAAGAAAAGACTGACTTCTGCCCCTATTCTGACCTTACCTTCCGGAACCGGAGGTTTCGCTATTTATAGTGATGCTTCTGGAAAAGGTCTAGGTTGTGTGCTAGAGCAGAACAAGAAGGTAATAGCCTATGCCTCTAGACAGCTTCGACCACATGAAAAGAATTATCCAACTCATGATTTAGAATTGGCAGCTGTCATTTTTGCTCTTAAACTTTGGAAGCATTATCTTTATGGAGAAAGGGTGGAAATATTTACGGACCATAAAAGTCTAAAATATATCTTCACTCAGAAAGAGCTAAACATGAGGCAAAGAAGGTGGCTGGAACTAATGAAAGACTTTGATATCACTCTTCAATATCACCCTGGGAAGGCAAATGTAGTTGCTGATGCTCTAAGCAGGTATCCTATGGCGATGTACTTGACTATGGACAGACACCTGCTGGAGGACTTGGAAAGTTTAGGTATTGAAGTAATTATCCCAGGAAAAGAAGGCCAAATGATGAACTTGCAGATTCAGTCTACTTTAATGGACAAGATCAAGGAGACTCAGTTTCAAGACGAAGGCCTGCGAAGCCTTCGAGGTCAAGTGCAAGCTGGATTAGTAGAAGAGTTCAGAATTCATGAAGATGGATCACTGAGGCATGGCGATAGATTATGTGTACCCCAAGGAGACATAAGAGAAGAAGTTATGCAAGAGGCGCACAGATCGCAGTACTCTATACATCTAGGAGCCAACAAGATGTACAAGGACCTGAGGACGCATGTTTGGTGGCATGGCATGAAAAGAGAAGTAGCCAGGTTCGTATCTCGTTGTTTAGTGTGCCAGCAAGTTAAGGCTGAAAGACAACGACCTGGAGGATTGCTTCAACCACTACCCATTCCGGAGTGGAAGTGGGAACATATCACAATGGATTTTGTTTCCGGTCTTCCAAGAACACCTAGTGGTAAGGATGCAATCTGGGTGATAGTGGATAGACTGACCAAGTCGGCACATTTTCTACCTTTCAAAGTGGGGCTATCTACAGAGAAGCTGGCAGATCTATATATCAAACATATTGTTAGGCTGCATGGAGTTCCAGTAAGTATTGTCTCCGACCGAGATTCAAGGTTCACCTCTCACTTCTGGAAGAGCTTACAAGCCAGCTTGGGGACGCAACTCAAATTCAGCACAGCTTATCATCCCCAAACCGATGGACAATCGGAACGTACAATCCAGACACTTGAAGATATGCTCCGTACATGTGTTCTGGATTTTGGAGGATCCTGGGAAGACTATCTACATCTGGTGGAGTTCTCTTATAATAATAGTTACCAAGCAAGTATTGAGATGACTCCATTTGAAGCTCTGTATGGACGAAGATGTCGTACCCCGCTATCATGGGACGACGTTGGAGAAAGAGCCCTGCTGGGACCAGAGATGGTGATCGATTCAGCTGAGAAGGTAAAGCAAATAAGGGACAGACTTCGAGTGGCTCAAGACAGGCAACGACATTGGGCAAATAGCCACCGAAGGCCCTTAGAATTTGAGGTAATTAAATTTATGAAATTCAAGTCAATTTAAATATTTTGCCTATGGAACTAAGACTTGATTATGACTTTGTTAAAGGTTGGAGAGCTAGTATTCTTAAAGATTTCCCCGACACGTGGCACCATTAGGTTCGAAAGAAGTGGAAAACTCAGCCCAAGATTCATTGGACCTTTTGGCATACAGGAGAAAATCGGAGAAGTGGCATACCGTCTGGCATTGCCACCCTCTCTGGAAGGAGTCCATAACGTCTTCCACGTGTCGCAGCTGAGAAAGTATGTGTCAGACCCCAGCCACATTTTGGATCACTCTGAGCTCGAAGTAGGCCCAAGTTTGACTTACCAGGAGCAACCCGTGGAGATACTGGATCGCTCGGAGAAAGTCCTACGGAACCAGGTTATCTCCCTGGTTCGCGTAGCTTGGAAGCACCATTCTCCCGGCGAATCCACCTGGGAGCGAGAAGACGAGATTAGAGAGCGATACCCCTATCTTTTTGAAACCTGAGGTATATTGTATTTTATTTTTCGGCTTTTCCTTTCGTGCCTTGTTATTCTTAAATTTCGAGGACGAAATTTTTGTAAGTTGGGTAGGTTGTAAACCCCCAAAATTTTCAAATTATTAAATCTTGGATTTTTCTCAATTTTCTGGAATTTTCTGGGAATTTTCTGTAATTAAAATCAAGCTTTTCAATTAATAAATGATTTTTAATTGGCAATAAATAATATTAAAATATCATGAAAATAACATTTTTGGATGTAAAATGAAAAACTGGACTTAGGGTAATTTTTCTGGATTTTTCTGGGCCTCAGACCTATTTTTAATCACCTAAAAACTATTTTATTTAATTATTAATTAATTAATTATTATTATTATTATTATTATTTTTGTTTTTATTATTTTTATGTTTCTTGGGCCCGGCCCGGCCCAGTGGGCCGAGCCCGTTTAGCCGAACCCGGCCCAGCCCTGTGCTTAGCGGGTCGGGCGGGTCCGCTCACCCGGATCCGCGCCCGACCCGACCCGTCGGCTGTCACCCCAACCCGCTCTCCACGACCCTGCGATCCCGCCGCCGGCGCCGGAAAATGCGCGCCACGACCCGACGCCCCTCCGGATCACCCGCCACGTCGCCCCGGCCAGCCCTCGCCCGACGCCCTATAAATTCTCCCCATCTCTTCCTCCTTCCTTCCCCCATAACCCAAAATCCTAACCCTCCACCCTAGCTCTCCGGCGACCTCCGGCGAGCCTCGATCCCCGCCGTCCACCTCCCTGCGCCGACCACCCCCAGCCAGAACCGGCCTCCCCTGCTCCTCTCTCCTCCCCGCAGCCTCGATCTCGACCTCCAGGCGCCTCCCCGCCGTTCGAGAGCCGCCCTAGCCGCTGTCGACGACCCCGCCGACCACCCAGGGCCTCGCCGACCGACGGCCAGCCCCCCCCAGAGCACCGGACACGGCTGAGGAACCCCGGACACGGCTGAGGAGCCTCGGACACGGCAGCCGAGCCCGGACACGCCGCTGACACGCCCAGGACACGAACACGCGTGTCGGACACGGTTCGAAGCCCTGATTTCTCGGTCCCCTTCAGGTATTCGTAACTTGCAACCCTGATCTCCATTTTCGATTCCGTCAATTCCTACGCGAAGCCTGTATGACCCTCTCGGTGTCCGGATAAACTGTTCGGGACATCGCGTCCTGTGGTGATCGCACACCGCGATCCAAAAACAGGAAAAACCAGACCCTGTTTCACCCCGGAACCGAGTACGTCCCGCCAAACGGGACGACTTGGTCGCGTGCGGTCTTCACAGATACGTGCGCAGCGTCGATACGGACGTGTGAGTCTTCGTGGAAGCTGATTCGGGTGTGCGTGCACACCGGAATCAACGCGTATCCGCGGACATCGCCCCGTATCCGCCTTTTCGGCATTTCACCCTAACTTCGTGCACACTCGTCAGATCGAGACGAAACTTACGCCATCGGACTCATAGCGATACGCTGGTCCTGTGGGTCAAGTTTGGTTCGATTCTGAGAACGTTGACGAAATCGCGTGTCGTGGGCCCCACAGGCCCCGCTAGACGGGCGATTTTGTGTTCGGCTCATCGGAATCCAAATCTGGAAGTTCTGTTGGGTTCGTATCAGCGTTCCTGACCTGTTGACACTAAGTTTGGTGAATTTGGAGACTTTTGACCCGGACACGTTTTTCGGTGCAAAGCGGGCCCAACGGCGGACCCCGTTTTGACCCGAAACTGCCGTTTTTGTCCTTGTCTCCAAATTGGACCCAAGGACAGGCGTTTCTAGCTATTTGACATCTTCTGAGCATGATGGTAATGTCTGTTTCAGCTTTTGGACTCATCTGTGGAAATTTCTCCCAAGACCCAAATTAAACAGATCCAAACAACAGGCAAGTACCTGCACTTCAAGTTAATCTTTATATTGTGATAATTAAATTCCCTGCTCTACTAGTACTCTTGCTGATTACACGTAGTGTTAGAATACTATATTTCATGTCTTGAATATTTGGAATTCATGTCTTGTTTCTCATGTCGGGTGGGAGGATACTGAAAGGCATGTAGTTTACCCTTCCCCTTGCCGTGAATAATAGCTGTTGGTACACGACTGTCCTTCAGCCGGATCTCGATTATTCGTGACTAATAGCCGTTCATGACGGCCGGATTAGCCTTATAAGCCCCTGCATGCCAACTAAGTATTCTAAAAACAAACACAAGTTTCATACAGTTAGTTTCTAGTCATGTTATCTTTCTTGCTGACTGTGATAGTTTCACTCTGCTCATTTACTTCTGTTTTCTCATATTCCTGTTTATAGTTGTGACTCTGAGATATTGACATTCTCTATGCAATTTCCTTAACATGATATTCAATAACTAATTGTCATAATTATTTAGTTTAACCTTGTTGTGCACTGTGTACTCTGCTCCTTTCCTGACTGGATTTGTTGATTTAGGCGATGATGGGGACCTTGCCCCTACTTATTATGGTCCATATGAGGGTACAGATGATACCTATGAGGAGCCAGACCCTACCCAGGAGACCCCTGCTGCTGAGTAGCTAGTAGTAGCTATCTTTTATTTCTGTTCTTATCTTATTTAATCGGGTTTGTCCCCGATTTTATTTTGGAATTCCTGTACTAAACATTTGAATTGTTGTCTCATTCATTTCAGTTGCAAAATTTAAGTTTATATTCTCATTATTATCTTGCCTATGTTAAATTGTGAATGAGTTAGATTAGTTAGATGGATTGACCTAGACAGCGTACTACCGCCGACTCTGCGGCGTAGGCTGGATGTACCCACGTACTCGTGCCCGAACTTCCGGGTGCGGGTCGTGACACTACGGGCGTGTGTCGCGCTGGTCGCTACCCCAGAGGTATGTCGATTTCTGATGTTCTAGACGGGTGTGTGAGTTGTGAGGCTTAGATCGAGTAGACTACCCTTGCCCATACGTCGAAAAGTTGTCCTCATTTGCATTCATATAGATTGTCTTGTACAGCGTATTTATTTATTTTCAAATTATATGCATGTTTAATGTATTCAAGTTGGCTCGTATTTTTTGTATCTTGTTACGTCCCTCTGAGGACCTGGTCCGCTGCCAGGTGTATCTGTTCTTGAGTATTTGCAGGAACGCAGATTTGGATGGTTGTATATGCTTAGTGGATGTCTTCTCTTCGAGCCGTGATCGATAGCTGGTATACTTATATTGGGTTTGATTGTGTTGTACTTATATTGTATTGTACTTTTCTCATTCGAGTTGGTAGTGGATTTGTTTCCATCCAACTATCATCCTAGATACTTCTTATTGAGATCTAGTTTCATAGATACTGTTTATTTATTTCTATATGATTTTGGTGGATGAGATTTAGATTTTACCCTGTGACTTGTATTACAGTTATACCACTTGTGGATTTGATATTCATATTACAGCGTACGTGTGGATTTGGTTTCCATATATTGGAGTTGCCGTATCCATGCGGCTGGCATGCTTACGTGTCCTAGTCCTACGTATTTTTGGGACTGGGGCGTGACAGCTTGACATGGATATGAGACGTTATGGACATGAGATGCATGGTTACATTGGGTGGGGAGAGACACACAGGCTACAGGCTGTTATATATATATCTACTACTATTGTGAGGTCGTAGACTCTCGAGCAGAGCTAGACACATTACCGGTTATTACCGCTACCGGCTCCCCGACACAGAGCTTGTAGTGGCTCAGCCTGAGTACTAATGATGCTCTCACTTGTATTTCACATAGATGGTTACATACTTACCCTGTTTATTTCAGTTACTATTTGCACTGGATTTATTTTGGCTTGTATTATCTTGTACCTTGCTATGTCCCCTGAGGACCTGGATTCGGATTATGTCCCCAGGATTTGTAGACGAGATCTATCCCGAGGTATACGGGACCACAGCAGGAGCTGATACAGGAGCTGTACCGACATCTGAGGACGAGGTGTTAGCTGAAGACTTTTCCTGAGCATCTATGTTCCTGCTCAGTATTTACTTTATTTCAGTCATTTCTATTCTGGTCTGTTGAACCAGTGTATCAGATTTTTATCGGGTTGTTCCCCGAAGTACTTTGTTGAGACTGGTTGATGATTTACATTCTTATTTATGTGGATCATATTTATCTTGTGTGGATGAGATTAGTTGTGCCATGTTGTCGTAGACCTTATTTTACAGCTTAAGTACACCCTGATGGATCCATTAAATTGGGTTTGTCCATCAGTGTGTGCTGCTGGCCATTGCCACGTGTCTAGTCCCTCGGTATTTTGGGACTGGGGCGTGACAGTACTATTTACTTAACTAACATATCAATATATATGATATCTATAATATTAATATTACCTTTACTAATCCTCTACCCTTGGGATAACTCTTAATCCTTGATACTTACTTTGCCTATCAATGACTGATACTAAGGGACACTCACCCCCTTATACTAGACACTTGAACTCACATAAATCACCCTCACTATCCTATACTATAATACTTGAGTCTCATTACCCAAACATCTGATATCAGATATCTTAGTATCAACTTCCTCCTCATAGCAATCACCTGAACACCCTCTACTGCACTTACCTCACCTGATATCTGATTCCCATATTGAAATGATGTTGCATACAGTCACCATAAGTAGCAGAGAAACAGACTTTACATACCCAGGTCTTCTCAACCCCTACACACTTAATATCCGATACTACTCCTCACCGGGTACATCTCCATCACTTCTCAAGCAGTGCAACACTCCATCTATAGACACACAAGCATTCTTCCTTATGATACACCCGAGCTCCACTAGATTGTGTACCTACTTGTGTACAGGCACAGTCCCATAACCTTCATACCACTCTCAAACTTCCCCTCATCTTCACCCCATATGAATACATGTTTACCTACATATGCTACATCAACCTGGTATCCGGTCTGATACCAACATACCCATTCTCGAGTGTCATTGCCAAGCTACTACTCGATACTCCCTCATTGCTATTGTAATTACCCATGTATGCAGCAGTGTCACACTACAACCCGAGCTAACCTAGATCCCCACTCACATACTAATGCATGACTTGTACACACCTGCACAACCATCCAACTACTCCTGCAGATGTTGCACTTACTTCTACTGCTTCATGGTGTTGCACATATGGCAGCTATGCTAAGTTGCTGCCACAATCACCTATGGCTACTACTGCTGTTGTTGAGGTTGGTTCTCTACTCCATTCCCCTTATCAACTGGGCCAACCACTTATGCAACCCTCACCTGACTGCAAAAGCAGTGCAAGCAGTCCTGCACACAGGTTTTCTCCCCTTCACATACTTGCTGCTTCCACCTACTTGTTGTACTCTTGCACCACCACAACACACACACCATTGCCAGTCAAGACTCGTACTGCTACTGATGCTCACTCTATTACTGATTGCAGCAGGCAATGCCTCATCCCATCTAAACTGCTACTGCAACTTCCTTCCATCACTGCTACAACACTTGAGTGTGCACTGATGTCACGCCCCGATCCTAAAAGGGTCAATCGTCCTCGTTGTATCCTTTACGGAACCGATACGTCCTCGCTGGGGCGTGATGCCGTGCGAGCCTGGAGTTGCGCTCGCACAAGGCAAGAACTTGCAGTTATAGGAACCCATTTTGAAACACAATTTAGAAAACACATTCACAGAGATTTGAACACAAGTGCAGGAAGAAACATGTTTTTTCATTGATAATTCAGAGTAATTTACATAGAGTTTACATTGATGCACCTCTCGGCTACTTGATTTGCATTACAAAAGATAACTCAAAAGGCAGGGCGCGCTCCACCAGATAGTCCACGTCGTTCATACATTACGCCCTTGTATAGGTTGAAAGTCGAACCCTCCAAAATGATCTGACTCCAACTATACTTCAAAATAGAGGTGCTCCTAACGCCTCCTCGTCTATCCACTAGCGTTGCACCGTCTAAGTGCCTGAAATAGTTGCCCACAACGTGGGTCAGTACTCAACTTGTATTGGTGAGCGGGATGAACCCACTCGGCTAAATCGACACTAGCTTATTAGGGGCGAGCATGCATTAAGATGAACTTCTATAAAGAAGCAAGTGACTTCAATTCATATCAGTTGCATGTTTTGATAGGAATGAAAATAACATTGAATCCAACCAGTACATCGGTTGCTTACTCAACCGATGCACGCCTTCCCTGCAACGAAACACAAGTATACTTACCATCTGCACAAGACAATAAATTAGCATGTGTTCTATTCTATGCGGTCATTGGTGTGATCGACACCTTAGGGACATATTCCAAGCATTAGCAACGCGCCCTATCATCCCGGGTAGCAATCCCTGCTGGAGGTCCCGTAATGCATCGTGACTAGCACGAATCAAATATTTCCCTCCGGATCGATACGGTTCCAGTGCCCCGGAATGCCGTTTCGAGGAAATGCCAAACCTTGTGCATAAGTTGTCCCAGACCATGCAAATGCATGAACAATTCATATTATCATACAATGCATCGAAATAAACAAAGAAGTAAAGCAGCAATATACATCTCATGCAACAGTTCATATTTTCTCAATGTGGTGTTCCGATTTTGGTATCCCATAGGTCCAAACTCAATCCGAGGCACTAGGCCGCAACCAACAACCAACAACCAATTCCTTTATAAACAAACTCAAGTTATAAGGTGTGCAAGCATATAGTAAAATTAGTCTACAATTCCCATATTCCTTTCTTAGTGGCTGGCATGCATTGTGGCAAAAGATTTCCTAGGCGTCCAACCGGGCATCATCGAGTGAACGTTTGAAACATTAGAGATGTGGGCGTAAAGAAGTAGGAAAGAAGGGTCCAAATCACTCACTGGTTAAGGGAAAAGGTAGCTGAAATAAGGAATCCCGCCTAGCGACGATCAAACGTCAGTTACGCGGACCTGCACAGCACGAGCACCAATTAGAAATCTTGCCTATCCTTCCTTGCCGAACTCCCCAAGAATCAAAGCTCCAAACGATAAAACCAGCAGCGAAAACCAAGCAAATCGAAAGCAACACCAAATCAAAATCCCAAAGCGGCAATCAAGAAAACCAATCAACCAAACACGAAAACTATTGGACTTGTTTCAATAGAGGCCTTTCCATGAGTTGGAAAGGATCATCGCATTTCGTCCATGGCAAGAAGATGCCGAAGATCTAAGCTACGACTCAGATGGACTAGCCACAAACCCAATTAAGTAGTGCACATCCCGGTCGGATCGGGATTTGAGGCACTACATAATATACCACTAAGAAAAAGTTTCGCCCCGAAACTTAAGAACAAGGCCCTACCTCCGACTGAATGAACAATGAAGGGTACTTCTCCTTCATCTCCGATTGCATCTCCCAAGTTGATTCTCCAACCGAATGGTTCCGCCACAGCACGCGAACCAAGGACATCGTCGGAGGCTGGCGAGGGCGGAGGCTGGCGAGGGCGGAGGCTGGCGAGGGCGGTGCGGCGTCGGAGGCTGGGAGATCCGGCGGGGGTCGTCGTGGCGGAGGAGAGGTCGACCGGGGAAGGGTTTTTATAGGTGGAGGGAAGGAGGCGGATGGCCGGGGGTTACGGGAGGCGGAACGGCTGGGGGAGCGGGGCAGCCGGCGGCGGCCGTTTGCGGGTAGCCGGAGCGGTCGGGGAGGGGAGGCGGCGGTGTAACGGCCGGAGGCGGGGGAAGCGATGGGTCGGGGAAGAGAGAGGGGTTTCTGTGGCGGGCCGGGTCGGGTCGGGTCGGGCGGCGGATCCGGCCCGATCCGCTAAGCAGAAATACGGGTTTGGGTCTAGCGGGTTTCGGGTAGCTGGTTAGACCCGGATCCGACCTGCTAGGGTCCGGTTTGGTTCAATTGAACCCGGTCTGGTTCGGTTCGGTTGGTTTATTTAAAATAAACCCGATTTAATTAGGGTTCATTTTGGTTTAATTAAAAAAATTAGTTTTTAGGGCTTTAAAAATGATTCCGGGGTCCAATAAATTCCCGAAAAAATTACCCTATGTCTAGTTTTTTATTTTACACCATAAAATATTATTTTCATAATATTTTAATATTATTTAATGCCATTTAAAAATTATTTAAATTCAAAATACCTTAGTTTTAATTAATAATAATAACATAAAAATTCCAGAAAATTGTGAAAAATCCAAATTAAAAATTCTTGAAAAATCAGGGGGTTTACACCTAGAATGACAAGGTGCGTTCCAAAAGTTTATCTTTTCAAACTTGCTGGTTCTAAGAACAGATCGACGAAAAATGGCCGAATATGATTTTGAGCAACGGTGATCTTCATCACCCTAGCAAGAGTTTTATCGCCAGTATCTTATTCTTTTTCTACTCGTTGTAACAACTATGTTGCAAAGCTTTTAAAGTTTGCATTTCCAACAACTTGTAATCTTTTATTTCTTACTTGATATGTTACTTACTTGGCAAGATGGATGTGTGGTGAAGACCGAACGAAAAGTTCTTTACATCTTAAAGAACCCAGACTTGATTTTCGAGAAAATCAATGGCATCACACAACATAAGAGATGGAGAGTGAACTTCGACGATCTAGAATATATCAGTGCAGATTTTGTAGTTCTATCAGGTATTTTTGTTGAGTTGTAGTTTTGCCTACTCTTCTGTATTTAGTCTAAATATTGCAAGAACTATTTCTTATTTAGCTGGAGTTTTAGGAACAGTTGAGATATTGTTTCAGTCTGCAAAGAGGGGGCTCAATGTTTCCAAGAGACTTGGGCTTGGATTAAGCTGTAATGGCAATAATGTAGCTTATGTTGCTGGAAGCAAGGCTCCTCTTCATGTTCATGGACTTGATAGAGAATAGATTCTCAGTATCCCATTTCAGAAGAGGCCAGGACCAACAATCTCTTCTTCCTACACTTCTTCTCTTGGGTTCACAATTCAGGTTTGAATCTTCATGTTATCAATTGTAGGATTTTCTTTTCCCCAAAAAATTTCACCCGAAGCATTAAAGTTTAGAGAAATTAGAGAGGAAGAAAATAGTTTAGGGTATTTGCGGTGAGAGAATTCAAACGTCCTTAGTAATGACCTTTTAGTATAACACTGGATTACTAGAGAACATGGAAGAATACGGCCTAGACAAGGGTGTATAATGTGATGCAAACGCACTTGTTAAGGACGTTTGTTGTTGTTCTTCTTTTTTGATCTGGGGTAAAACAAAAAAAGGGGGAAAAAGGCGTATCCTGACTCCCAAACGCTATTATTAAGGACATTTTTTGATTTTTTTTTAAATTGATTTTTTTAACACGAAAAATGCCCTTTAGTAAAGGCCATTTTCTTTACATGCTGCTGTGAAAGTCCTTAGTAAGAACCTTTTTGATTTTTTTTAAATCAGAAAATAAAATAAAATACACGTCCTTACTAAGGGCGTTTTCACATTAGCATATGAAGAAAATGCCCTCGGCAAGGACCTTTTTTTCTAAAATTTGGTGAGAATGCACCCTTACTAACAACACTTTTTTTCAATTAGGACGTACCTGGAATTTACTTTATTCTTATTTTTTTAAATCTATGTTTAATTGGGTTTTAGTGGGTTTTAGGGGAACTGAAATGTGAAATTACCTATTATGTACTTACTATTGGTCGTTTGGTTTCTTTGGTTAGAATTTTGTCAAAATTCTTTCTCCTCATGAAATTTACTGTACCTCTATTTCTGTGTGAAAATTTCTGTTTTTTTTCTGAAACTAAAATCCTTACATTTGTTCTGCAGAGTGGAGTTATTCCAGGATCATACCCTTACCTGTTGTTCAAGGAGATAACTACTTATGGATGGCCTAGGGGTTCATGGTTTCTCCACGGATTGATCGATAAATTGAAGCATTTCATGGGATTAACAGTTGGTCAAGACATCGTCTTCAATGTAATGGACTATGATTCAAGAGACGGAATGATCAAGTTTGATGAGGAAACGGAGAAGATGCGCATAACTCCACCCAATGATCCCCTTCTCCCCAGAAAGATTCAAGCATTCAGAAAACTAGCTGAGAGAGTATGTGGCATCTTGTTCATGTCGAGATATCGAAGCACGTCTGTACATCTGCTGGGAGGGTGTAACGCAGCATCCGATCCTTCTGACGGGGTCTGCAACCCCAATGGCCAGGTTTTCGACCCAGATGAAGATCAAATTGTGACACATGAGGGCTTATATGTATGTGATGCATCTCTAGTTCCGTGTTCAGTTGGTATAAACCCTTGCCTCACGATCTCTACGATTGCTGAGCATGTAAGTAGGAACCTAATGCAAGATATCGTAAGATTTAAAAGCATAATTCGAGATGAAATAGTCGATGCTGATCATAGAAGAAATGGTAGTGAGAATCTGGTCACTAGGCCTCAGGATACCGTTACGATACAAGAAACTATGCGAGGGCTTGTCGGAGGTATGAAGTGCACAACCCATCTTGTGATCAAGATGAATCTAGGGGGTCAAGATAACTGCACTACCCATGGACTTAAAGGAAGGGTTGGTGGCTATGTTGTCTTCCCAGCAGTTAATAAGGATAAGCTCTTCATTGCGGATGGCAGTCTGGACATGTGTAGTTCAAACACTATAACTCCTTACACCCAGTACATGCACTACAGATTACTCTTGGTTGCAGCATCTGGATCAAGGTATTAAACCTCTCCAAGTACTATAGCACTACATATATAGTAACTCTTCTTTTTCATGAACTCTATACCATAGTTTGCAGTATCGGCTGATACCAATCCGATACGGTCAATAACAATACGGTTTGTCATGTTCTGATCCGATACGGCGATACTGACCGATGCCCGATATTGACGTTGGGGGTCTTTTTTTCGGTCATTTCGGCAAAAAAAATTGAACAAAAAAGACCAATAAGCAGGGGTGTAAAAATATAGTAATGTTGTAAAAGCAGGTAGAAGAAGAAAACTTATCTCGCACGTAAACCAATTGGCAAAGGTGACTATTCAATTTCAAACCTGCTAAAAAATACACTGGAAATACTTAAAATTATGCCTAAATGTATAAAATATACTTTCTAAAATGTTAATAATTATTTACTTTCTGATACCAAAAAATTTAATACTATCGATATTGTCGATACCGTTGATCCCGATACTCATAGGAATGGTCCGATACGGATTCTGATACCTATTTTGCGAACCTTGCTCTATACTGAGTAAATGGGTTTGAACACTATACATGTACATTTTGGAAGGAAGGAAGATAATGAATCCTTGTCTATTAGCATCATATGTTTTGAGGGAATCGACAACGATGCATGTTATTTTTACGGAACTGACCCCTCCATCTGATCACATGGTGTTCAAGAACAGTAGCAGTCTAAATGATAAATCGATTCTTCGGGGTGAGCTTCTTATACCGATAATCGAGATCTTGAAGAGCTTTGTAACCTTGAAAGGAGAACAAAGATTTTATTTCATTTTCCTTCTCTTGAGAAGCTTATGGAGAACCTACATCTCGCAAGTACCTCGTCTAAAGGAAGAAAATCTTACAAACCTGGTGAATTTTACTGAATTCTTATCCAGTGAGCACCCTTCATGGACTAGAAACAGGTAAAATATCAAATAACTTTGAGACTGTTAAGGTATTTTTTCTTTCTTTCTCTAACTAGTTTTTGTTTACAAAACAAAGCAGATGATGGGCATGAAATAAGTTGTCGACAATGGAAGTATTGTACCAGGAACTGCGAAAAAGAGACGCATCGGTATCCAGTACTCCTACTCAATAGACACTCCACAGAGAGCTACTGTCTACCATCAGAGCAAAATGATCTGGTCCGAACATTGCTAGGAGAAGGCCACGAGACATGGTTGCTTCAATCGCGATTACACCCATCGCATCCTTCCAACGACTTCACAATTGAAGACATTGGGAGGTTTGACATCCCTACTAGAGAGAACATCTCTCTAATTGCTTGAATATCTCTGTACTGAACTTGATCAGTGCCTAACGTCTTGTTTTCCTAAATTTGGTTGGTTCCAGTAATCAAGAGGATTCTGGAGTTGAATGGAGCACATACTAAGATCCATGTGATTTCCCATTGTGTAGGGGGGTTAGCAATTCACATAGCTATACCGGGAGGACATATCTAGGCATCAAATGTAGCATCTATCTCCTGCACAAATTCCTCTATGTTCTTTAAGATCACTACCTCTGCTCTTTTCAAGATGAGGCTACCTCTTATCCCGGTAATCATCGCATTTCAGTAGATCTCCAACGTGTTTCCATCCTTGGGAATGATACACTTATTAGCTATAATCAAGTTAACTCGAGGGTTTGTTTCGTTACTATTTGAAATGGAAAATCACTACGAAAATATGGTGAAATCGCGACATTTTTAGCAAAGTCATTGTCAAACGTCGCTAATTTTAAAGAATTTAGCTACTCCATTAAAAAACGTCGCTATACGCCGGTGATAGCGACTCGATTAAAACATTAGCGACGTTCCGTGACTACAATTACTATAATAAAAACAAATATCGCTAGGTAGTCGCTAAACGTCGCTAACGTTTAATTGTTAGCGACGTTGGCCGACCTTTTTGTATTTAAGTCGCAGTATATTATTATTTCAGCGACGTTGAGTGACGTATGTTCCAGACGTCGCTAAGTTATTTCATAGAGGGTTTGACGAATTCATTTTCCCCCATTTCCTTCGAACACTCGAATTCATCCCCCCCCCCTCCCGGCGCCCTACCGCGACCCCCCTCCGGCCGCGTCCTCCTCCCTCCGGTGAGCCCCCTTCCTCCGGCTTCTCCTCCCTCCGTCGGCTCCTCCTTCCTCCAGTGTCCTCCTCCTCACTTAGTGAGCTCCTCTCTCTGTCTCTCTAGGGTTTTCAAGGACGGACAAACAGACCAGGATACACACTGACAAGACAAGACACGACATGACATGACACGACACACACACTAACCCTAACCCTAACTTGGACACACACGCGCGGACACACTAACACACACTAAAACACGCGGACACTAACCCTAATACGGACACGGACACGGATACGATAGACACTGACACGGGATACTGACATGGGACACTCAGGGAAACCCTAACCCGGTTCAATTACTGATTTTTTATCGCGTTCGCCGCAACTTCCGTCATCTCTTCGCGACGCTCAGACTGTTTATCTACACACAATTCAAGACTGGAACCCAACATATTTCGATGACAGATTTTTGTCTGTGTGTGTGTGTGTGTTTCACACCATTTTAGGGAAATAATTTCATGATTTTCATCCATTATCAGGATTAAGAGGCTACGCCAATTGCTAAACTTTGTTCTATTTTTGCCAGCTACATGTATCGCGTGGCATATATTCCTTGTGGTATACCACTCAGGACCGGACACAGAAATTTAAAAGAAGGGGTTCAACATTTAATGTCAGTTCAAAATTTTGTTAAATAAAGTTTGCTACATCAAAACTTTGATGTTCCTTGCAGCACCTATCGAGTAGTTAATGACACTGCTACAATCCGGTTGTTCCATGCAACACCAATCGAGTATGTATATTTTGTTAAATAAAGTTCGCTACATAAAAAAAAATTGATTAATAATATTCATCATCAATTAGCTACTTTCGAAGACGTTATTAAAGTCCTTAACTACTCATCATCAAATTACTTAAGCATATACATCATAATTGTATGTTTTGATCAAGATACACCTGTGGCCGGCCGGCCGGCAGGCGAGGGAAGCGATCGAGGATCTACTGCAGATGCTTACTCCTGATCAAGATACACCCGTTGACTCTATTTGACCCAAAGTGTGTCAATCCCTGATACCATAACTAATATTTTGGCTCTGGGAGTCCCGATTCAGTTACTGATTTTTCGACACTTTCGTCGTAACTTTCGTCGACGCTCCACACCGCTTAGACTACTTTTCCGCACTCGAATCAAGACTGAAACCCAACACTGACACGACACATACATAGACACACAGAGACACGGACACGACAGATACTGAAACGGGACACTTAGCCGCGTTCTCCCCTCAGCCGCTCCCCTCCAAGTAAATCCTCACCCTAATTCTCTCCACACAGACACTGCTCGGGTCGGGTTCTTTGGGTAATCCGACACATGAATCCGAGTCCAACCTAATTTTTGATCGGGTTCAAATATTTTAACCCAAACTCGAATTCGAGTATCTTCAACCCTAACCCAAGCCATTAACGGGTTTACCCGGTCGGGTTCGGGTTTAGCCCGGCCGAGTTGCACCACTATGTGTGTGTGTGTGTCCCCAATGCAAGTCTTGTGTGTGTGTGTGTCAAGTGTCAAGTATTCTCTTTATAGTTTATAACTAAGCGACGTCTTTAGCGACTCGAGATTAAGACGTTGCTAAAATTTTAGAACTTAGCGACATCTTGAAATGATGTCACAATACGTCACTATTAGGTCGATCGTCCCCACACAACACTCGAGAATGAGTCTATTAGAACTCGAGAATGTATTATCTTTGCGGATTAGACTTATGATTGTGTGACTATGATACTTTTATATTATGCTTATTGTGTGATTATGATACTTTTATATTGTGCTTATTGTGGATGTATTATACTTTTATCATCATATATTATTATCAGGTATGGAAGGACGACAAGGATCATATTGAGGGAGAGGCTCCTCCGGTTGACGGAGTTCTCCTACTGGTTCCAGATCCTCGTCTCTGGTTACTCAAGTGTACCAATCAATCACATCCTCGACGTCGTCGACGGTACGTGACAGCACTCCTGGGACGAGCAGTTCCAGGCCTGAGCAGTGGACTCCCTCGTCTATCATTCCTCTTGCTGACGGCACTATGGAGATAGAGGAGTAGATGGATGAGATGGACGAGGCCCAACCGACTGTGCCTTTGTCTTTTCAGAACGATCCTCCGTGTGCTCCTTCGGACGAGATGAGGATAGAGATTTTGGCCGATGGACCTACAAAGTAAGTTAATTAGTTTTAGTTTTCTTACGCATGTATAAATATATATTCACTTTTTTTTGAATATAATTATCTATGTATAGATAACATCCCTCGAGGGTACAGAGAGCCTTAGGGCATTTTTTGAGAGACAACTATGGTGGCCCTTGGATCAACTACTCGGATGCCCCCGACGAGAGGAAGGCATTCTGGTTTGCGCACTTCAAGGTAAAAGTAAATTTAGTTTTACTATCAATTATCTAATTTGGTTTTTTTATATAACATACTACAGTACTTCTTGTAGAAAATATATTTCTATCCGCCACACCGGGCTGAGAAGATCGAGGAACACTTTTCCTCCGTCGCCGCCAAAATAATCCGTGATGCGATTCGGGACCAGAAGGATCGTGCCGCTTTGGGACAACCAATCAATGGTTGGATCACGCCTGAGCAGTGGACTGTGATGACGGCTAGATTTAATGATCCCAGGTACATTAAAAAGTCGGAGAAGGTGAAGGCGGCCAGGAAGAAGGCGGAAAAGTGATATGGTGGGTCGATTCCAATGACGGAACATTTTCGTCGCATGATATATATTTTATTGTATACATAGTATTTTAATCAAAGTAGGATAGAATATTTAATTTTAGTAACATATAATATATTTTTTAACAGGTCCACAGGGGTGAGGACGCTAACATAGTGACGGTCTTACTCGCCACCTATAGGAAGGGCAGACAACTCATCGATGAGAGGGCCACGCAGAGCTACGTAAGTATTTCTTTATGTTTTATTATTTTTAATATAACTTAGAAAATATAATAATAA
Source organism: Iris macrosiphon (assembly GCA_036927795.1). NCBI lineage: Eukaryota > Viridiplantae > Streptophyta > Magnoliopsida > Asparagales > Iridaceae > Iris > Iris macrosiphon. The sequence goes on from JAYESA010000018.1 coordinate 145,551,386, forward strand.
ATATTCATGTAGTTAGTAATAAGTACTGTAGATATATATTAACAATTATGCATGACGAGTAGATAGTAAGTAGTGCGCTTATCAAGAGATACATATTTTTTAGGATGAGTATCTTAGGCTCCGTGAGCGGTCGACCCAGCCCACCCAAGGAGAGGTCGGCAGTTTCTAGCAGCCCCATGGTCTGACGAGTTGTGGACGACCGCCGTTGTTGGTCTGCAGAGGGGTACGTACTACGGTACAGGATCCTACAGCGCCTATGTTGCGTCGCAGTCCTTTAGGACTCCCTCCGCCAGTGTGCATACCACACAGCCCTTCCAGGAGTCTGTACGAGCCCAGCAGGAGAGAGTTGACCATCAGATTGTGTCTCCGCGTGACGAGTTTCTACAGAGGATTACGTCGCAGCCCACACCGCAGACGAATGATGCGACGATCGTAGCACGTTTTGATTTACTTGAGCGTAGCCTGGCGGAGCTGAGGGATCTGGCCATGTCGACAGAGCGCAACATGATGATGCTACAGGAGTCGCATGTAGCTATGAGCGATGCACTGACGAGACTGCAGACATCACATGTTCAGATGAGCCAGTCAGTGGAGCAGAGTACTGTGAGGATGTTATCTGTCATGGATACTTGCAACGCTCGACTGACAGCGTTAGAGCATATGCGTCCTCCTGGTCTGCTGATATCAACATCTACATCGACTGCACAGACTCCTCCATCGGTTACCATGATAATTTTACTGGAGCAATGGGCCTCCCTGATATCCCATATTCGTAGCGGTACTCCTTGTAACGCCCGCCACCGCACGGTGCGTTACGCTGAGTCGGATTGAATGAAACAAATGCTGGTTACATTTGATTTGTTGGATTTTGGGAAGAAGTATTGATTGAGTTGTTTCATGTGCAGATGGCTAGCGGGTTCGATGGAAACCAGGTGTTCGATCAAAGCAGTACTGAGATAGCTGGGTTGGAATGATAATGCCATCTTCCTTAGTCCGATCGGTCGGATGATTTGTAGAGCACGGCCTGCTCGCACGGTCATACCAGTTGAGTAGATCGCGCTTGCATCGGACCACGGGTTCAAGGGATTGGCCGTATCGGCAGGACAGGATGCCTAACGGAGTCAAACATTGTGAGTGGGCTCTTTCCCTTCTCCTCTACTCCTTCATGCCTAATAATATGGAAAACACGTAAAGGCTTGAACACTTGGACTGGAACATTGGGAATCACTACACTGAGGCGTGCATAGAGTGTACGTCATTGCTTGGATAGGTTTGTGGCTTGATTTGGTTTGCGCGTTGGATAGTTGGAGCTAGAGTTGGTTGGATTATCATTTGAGGCAGTCGGTTGGATGATTGGGATTATGCTTGGATAGTTGGAATGATACTTTGAGGCTTTGGAAACTTTGGGTTATGGGCGAGCGAGCGTGCATCCGTGCACGAGTATCATTTGGTCGCTTTGTCTTACAAAGAGAGCAGTTGTGGTTCGAAACCGAACAACTGCATCGGCGAGGGTATTGTGCCGCTTGATGGGGCATTGTGCCACGAATGGGGCATTGTGCCACTGTTGGGGCATTGTGCCATGGGATTGCTTTGAGCATGGGTGTTGCACCATTTGGAATACATTGCTGAGAAGCGGCATTGTGAATATGGGATAACTGGATATTGGTGCCTTGGGCAATATGTTGGAAGAATGGTTATGGATGTTATGGTTGGATAATTCATGGAACGAGTCTAGGATCGCTTGGTGGGGCGAGAATGTTCGATCCTCTCGTCATACCTACTTGGTGTCTGCATGTCACGGACAACCTGTATTGCACAGGGTTTGGTCTCCTCGAACGGGAAGGCTCCGGGGCACCGGGACCGTTCGGCCATGGAGGAGACAATGGGTAACGTGCCTTGGGCGCGGTGCCAGCGGTTGAAATCGATCCAGGTGGGTTAGCTACTTAGCGCTGTTTCGACGAGAACTGCATTTGATCAGTCCGATCATGTGTCCTTTATGGCTTGGCCAGTGACTTCATATAGACTAGTGTTGGCTTGCTTTTCTTTTGTTGGTTTGGCTTTCGTGTAGGCGCGGCCACCTTGCCTCGGCAAGAGTGTGCACTTTGGGATTGGATTATAAGTGTTGGTTGAGGATGGATATTGAGGCTTAGTTGATGGTTCGATATGTTATCGTGTTGCTGGTACTTGAGCAAGACGGTTGCATGTTAGTTTCCTTCGGTTGGGTTATATAATGCTTGTCGCTTGGTTTGAGTTGAATGCTTGCATGCTTAAACTGCTTTACAGCTTTCCTTAACATGTCATCCCTATGCCATGAAAAGAATCTAGGATTCAACTAGAAAGATCACCATATAACTGTTTGCATTCACTTTTTACTTAGTGTCGGCTTAGGCGAGTGGGTTACCCCGCTCACCAGTACGGTTGTGTACTGACCCACCTTTGTGGGCAATATTTCAGGTACGCAGGCGTAGTGGCGCTGTTTGGATATACGAGGCATGATGTATGAACTGTAAGTACCTTTGTGGGCTAGAGAAAAGAGCAAGAGTATTTCATCGCCTTCGAGGCATCGCCTTTGTGGCATTGCCTTCGATGAGGCATTTCAATTGGACCCTATCGTGAGCTTCGCTGCGTATTACTCTGATGTGTGCTTGGTACACAATACTTGACTTCCGCTGCAACTTGGTTGTTTCGATGATAACATTTGGTGTTTGACAACATCGCCTTGTACGAGCGCAACTCCAGGCTCGTACGGCATCACGTCCCGATGAGAACGATAGTCCTGCGGGAGAGCTGCAAAGTGGTGATTCACGTTCAGCGGGGACTATTGGGCTTGCGGGAGATTGGGGCGTGACAAATTGGTATCAGAGCGCCTGGTTCATTTTCTTCGGACTTGGTCCTTCGCTTCATCACAAACTCTAAATAGCTTCCGCGTGTCGTCTAGCTCTTGACTCTACTCAGTGCCGCATTGGATGTTTCATGCAATAAGTCTATTTATTGTTGGTTTTGGCTGCATGTTATTTCTTCGTTGTGTTGCCTTGGTTGGTTTTTGTAGGATCGCTTAGCCTCGTTAGTCGTTGTTGCATCCGTGCAGCAAGTTGGTTGGCGTTGTTGCATTTATGCAACAAGTTGTGGGCTGTTGTTGGGTTGGCTTGGCTTATCGTTCGGGAGTTTCTGATTGCATCAGTGGATCAGTTGGTTGGCTGACGAGATTGGTTATGCAGCATGTTGTGAGTAGAGGCATCGATTTGAGAATGGATCGTTGCACGAGTTGCTCGTGTAGCGAATGTGTTGGATAGAAGTTTGACTTTGGCTGGGTATATCATATAGCGCATCGGTTGAGCAAGTTTGAGTTTGGCTTGGGAATATCAGGATAATGTTGTATGAGTTGCTCGTACAGCAAATGTATGGAACAGTTGGATATTGGGTTGGATTACTTGGAGGAATCGTTGCACGGGTTGCTCGTGTAGCGAAAGTATCAGACGGTTTGAGAATAGCTGGAAGCATTGAGAATGGAACATAGCACAAGTTGCCTAGCGAGAGTGATGAAAAGAGTAAGATGGTTCACTTGTTGGTTGGGTTTTTGTGTCAGACTTGAGTTGGGAAAGGCAGGATCACACATGAGGGATGGTTCGAACGGATCTTGGATCAGTGCAAGGGAATCGTAATGCGAGTAGCGACTTGATTCGGAGTGGTATATGGGATACCACATAGTGAGTAATACATTGAAATATTTTGGTTGGACATTGATGGGAATTGCCTGAATGGACTCGGGTAACAGGAAAATAAGTTGGTTGTTGCACATCGATTGAGTTGGGAAGAATGAAAAATGGAGCAAGCGAATATTGAGTTGAGCAATCAAGAACGGACTTTTGCAAATGCAAATAGAAGTCTCGTTGGACTTGAGAGCATGGATAGATCGGAATGAAACATATGGGATTGAGTGTTTGGAAATTTGAAGGATAGCGAGCACGGACTACGATTTTGGGCAACAACGGAAGGCAAAAGAATTGTGGCGGACAGACTTTTGAAGATAGCTAAATGTGGGAGCAACGTTGGAGCAAATCACTGTGCTGCTCGAGTGAGTTGGACTTGCATTGTGAAACACTGCAAAAAGGTAAGGATTTGGGAGCAAGTCTTTGTGTTCGGGAATCATTGCAAGTGGTAGTGCGAATAGACGAACATGGCAGTTCGGAAAATTTGATGGATTCAGGGCAGAACGACGGATTGATGGAAGAAGGTTTCAACGAGCGCAGTTCTCGAACTGTGGCTTGGATAGATAGGAGGACTCTAGGTGGTTAAGCGACATTAGTTGGCAGATCATCAAAGGTAGTGCATGAAGTGCTCGGATTCGGAAGTTCGCTTGGATAGAATGGTTGGATCATTGTTCAGATTTGCAGATGAGATATAGCATGGTTCATAGTAACTGTCCATCGTGATGATTACAATTATCAAGCGTAGCTTCGGGACAGCTGACCCTAGCGACTTGACCGCCCGATCAGAGATGAACATTGTAGACCCATAGAACGACCCTTGAGATGGCGCATTTGGGGAATGCGTCGAGGGCAGATGTGAGTAGTGTGTGTTGGAGATTTGGCCTGATTGACAGAGTGTTGGATTTAAGAGACCCTTGGGATAGCCTTCAGCTGAAGAAGCAGCCGGAAGACCGAAGCGATGGTGGGATTGGCCTAAGTCAACTGATGAGATTCAGAGTCACAGATTTTTGAAGATGGCATCGCCTCTGACTCATCGTGCCCTGGAAGGGAATAGCATTTATATGAATGGACGACTGTGGCGGCTCGTTCAGATCAAATTCTTGCGAATACTGGAAGGGACAGATTTGTCTCAGATTTACAAGATGTATCGGAACTTAGTCTGGGAAGCGTGCTCGTTCGGAAGGCAAAGGTGATATCCTATGCTTCGAGGCAGTGGAAGCAGCGCGAAGAACTATTCCATGCGCAACCTAAGAATTGTGGCGAGTGTGTCCACGTTGAAATCGTGGCAACACTATCCCTTTGGCGTGGCGGCGAAATCTTCGTGGATTACACGAACCTCAATATAGATGTTCACCCAGCGAGGTATTAAGATTTGATGGAAGAGGTGTTTGGTTGAGTTGATCAAAGAGCATAGTTGATATTTGGGTAAAGTCGCATAGCTGGGGTAGATCAGTTGAGATGATCGTTTGGTGCATGAGATATATTTCGAGATATTGCTAGTACTGATTTTCAGAAATAGTTGGATGGATTGAGTTGGAACACGAACTGATTGAGTCGGTAGAAAATCTGCATAATTGAGAATAGTTCTCAAGTGAATGCGTTGGAATGGGAATTGTGTTTGGTTCAATTGGGAGCAAAGCAAATGGACGCCTCGAACATAAAGATACCCTTGTAACTTGTCCAAATTCGCTATCGCAAAGCTCGGCTGAAATGCATGTATTTTAGGGACGCCTTAAATATGTGTACGATCCAAAACTAAGCGATACGAAGAATTCGTATTGAGCTGCAAGGAGGATGTGGGAATGTGAAATTTGTACGAGCATTCAGCAGAGCAAGATGTTGAGTCAGATAATGTGGGTTGCATAGAACAGATTTTTGGATTGGACAACGACATGTGATAGGAATGAGTACCAGCACGGTTCGTGGACGAACCTGATTCTAAGTGGTATATTATGTAACGCCCGCCACCGCACGGTGCGTTACGCTGAGTCGGATTGAATGAAACAAATGCTGGTTACATTTGATTTGTTGGATTTTGGGAAGAAGTATTGATTGAGTTGTTTCATGTGCAGATGGCTAGCGGGTTCGATGGAAACCAGGTGTTCGATCAAAGCAGTACTGAGATAGCTGGGTTGGAATGATAATGCCATCTTCCTTAGTCCGATCGGTCGGATGATTTGTAGAGCACGGCCTGCTCGCACGGTCATACCAGTTGAGTATATCGCGCTTGCATCGGACCACGGGTTCAAGGGATTGGCCGTATCGGCAGGACAGGATGCCTAACGGAGTCAAACATTGTGAGTGGGCTCTTTCCCTTCTCCTCTACTCCTTCATGCCTAATAATATGGAAAACACGTAAAGGCTTGAACACTTGGACTGGAACATTGGGAATCACTACACTGAGGCGTGCATAGAGTGTACGTCATTGCTTGGATAGGTTTGTGGCTTGATTTGGTTTGCGCGTTGGATAGTTGGAGCTAGAGTTGGTTGGATTATCATTTGAGGCAGTCGGTTGGATGATTGGGATTATGCTTGGATAGTTGGAATGATACTTTGAGGCTTTGGAAACTTTGGGTTATGGGCGAGCGAGCGTGCATCCGTGCACGAGTATCATTTGGTCGCTTTGTCTTACAAAGCGAGCAGTTGTGGTTCGAAACCGAACAACTGCATCGGCGAGGGTATTGTGCCGCTTGATGGGGCATTGTGCCACGAATGGGGCATTGTGCCACTGTTGGGGCATTGTGCCATGGGATTGCTTTGAGCATGGGTGTTGCACCATTTGGAATACATTGCTGAGAAGCGGCATTGTGAATATGGGATAACTGGATATTGGTGCCTTGGGCAATATGTTGGAAGAATGGTTATGGATGTTATGGTTGGATAATTTATGGAACGAGTCTAGGATCGCTTGGTGGGGCGAGAATGTTCGATCCTCTCGTCATACCTACTTGGTGTCTGCATGTCACGGACAACCTGTATTGCACAGGGTTTGGTCTCCTCGAACGGGAAGGCTCCGGGGCACCGGGACCGTTCGGCCATGGAGGAGACAATGGGTAACGTGCCTTGGGCGCGGTGCCAGCGGTTGGAATCGATCCAGGTGGGTTAGCTACTTAGCGCTGTTTCGACGAGAACTGCATTTGATCAGTCCGATCATGTGTCCTTTATGGCTTGGCCAGTGACTTCATATAGACTAGTGTTGGCTTGCTTTTCTTTTGTTGGTTTGGCTTTCGTGTAGGCGCGGCCACCTTGCCTCGGCAAGAGTGTGCACTTTGGGATTGGATTATAAGTGTTGGTTGAGGATGGATATTGAGGCTTAGTTGATGGTTCGATATGTTATCGTGTTGCTGGTACTTGAGCAAGACGGTTGCATGTTAGTTTCCTTCGGTTGGGTTATATAATGCTTGTCGCTTGGTTTGAGTTGAATGCTTGCATGCTTAAACTGCTTTACAGCTTTCCTTAACATGTCATCCCTATGCCATGAAAAGAATCTAGGATTCAACTAGAAAGATCACCATATAACTGTTTGCATTCACTTTTTACTTAGTGTCGGCTTAGGCGAGTGGGTTACCCCGCTCACCAGTACGGTTGTGTACTGACCCACCTTTGTGGGCAATATTTCAGGTACGCAGGCGTAGTGGCGCTGTTTGGATATACGAGGCATGATGTATGAACTGTAAGTACCTTTGTGGGCTAGAGAAAAGAGCAAGAGTATTTCATCGCCTTCGAGGCATCGCCTTTGTGGCATTGCCTTCGATGAGGCATTTCAATTGGACCCTATCGTGAGCTTCGCTGCGTATTACTCTGATGTGTGCTTGGTACACAATACTTGACTTCCGCTGCAACTTGGTTGTTTCGATGATAACATTTGGTGTTTGACAACATCGCCTTGTACGAGCGCAACTCCAGGCTCGTACGGCATCACGTCCCGATGAGAACGATAGTCCTGCGGGAGAGCTGCAAAGTGGTGATTCACGTTCAGCGGGGACTATTGGGCTTGCGGGAGATTGGGGCGTGACACTCCTCCTCCTTCTCCTGATCAGCAGTAGTTGTTCTCCTGGGCTCGCCGCAGTGCACATCCTCCTCCGGATCAGCAGTAGTCCTAGTTAGGATAGTTTATTTGTTTATGAGTTTTGGCCCATGATCTTGGGTTATTTATGTATTTATTTCATATATTTATTGAGGTAGTATTTCAGACTTTATTTGTTGACACTCAGTACCAGTTGTGATGTTTACTGGATATTTATTTTGAGACTTAGTTTATAATTTTAATGTGTCTATTTCTTTAAATTTTACTTTATTATGTATATTAAATGCATAAAAATTGACCGGTGTTGAGTGTTCCACCAAAGAGGTCGGCGAACCTAAAAAATTCAATGGAGGGTTGCTCCGGCTCTAATAATATAAATTGTGAATTGATAAACTGCAGGCAACTGTAGTGTAAAAAATATAAAAGCTGCTTTTTTAATTTTTTTTTAAAAATTAGCGACAGGTATCGACGTTTAGTGACAATTTTCTGCGTCGCTAATATGTATCGTAATGTCGCTACTCTATACCGGTAATGTCTCTAGGATTCGCTAAACGTCGTTGATATGCTGACATGGCGATATTTGCCATGTCAGCTATACGTTGCTGAACTTGTCGCAACACGTCGGTAATAACAAAAATATTGGCGACGTTTACCAATACCTAAGAAGTCGCTAAAATGTCGACGTGGAGACGCAAAATGCCGCCACATTCAAAATATTTGGCGACGTGTTAACGTCGCCACTAAACGTCGCTATAGCGACATATAGCGACATTTTTTTTGTCATCGACTAGCTAAAACGCGACTACCATGAAATGTCGTTAAATACGTCGCTAAATAAATTTAGCGACGTATTTTACCATTTTAGCGACATCTTTAAACGTTGCTAAAATGACTTATTTTGGTAGTGAACGGTCCATTCTAAATAGCAAACGTCAAAGGGTATTCTCGCGAGCGTTTGGCGTTTACTATTTTTAGCCAATTTTGTATGTTGAAAACAAAAAGCAAACGCTGGAACCAAACTCATTTTCTTGTACCGTTCTGACCAAAATGTCGACGAAAACAATAAATGCCTTATTACACGGAAACCAAACTATTCCCTAGTCTCATTATAATTTATCCATTTTGTAATTACAATAACCTCCCCTTAATTACTTAGTAGAAACTATAGGGCCAAGTGTTCTTGTCACGCCCCAGTCCCAAAATGACGAGGGACTGAGCACGTGAGCAATGGCCAGCAGCACGCACCGATGGACAACCCAATTTAATGGATCCATCAGGGCATGCTTAAGCTGTAGTCTAACAGTAAGATGTTACAAGTCTCAGGTATTTCTAATCTCATCCACAGAACAATACAGATTAACTGCCAGAAATAATGCAATGGAAATAAATAAACAATATCAAATACGTGTCTCAGGAAACAAATCCGAGAATTATTCCGTTACACTTTAAGAAAAAGACAGGAAATAAAATACTGAAATGGAAATACTGTGCAGTTGAAGCCGGTGCTCAGGAGAAATCTTCGGCCACTACTTCGTCCTCTGTTCCTTGTTCTGCTCCAAGGAGTGCTCCAGTACCGTACACCTCTGGGTAGTTCTCTTCAGCTGTACCTGGGGACATAATCCGGATCCAGGTCCTCAGGGGACAGCAAGGTACAGAAAATACAAGCCAAAATAAATACGGTGCAGCAGATAAAATAATCATCAGGGTAAACTAAGTAACCAACTATGTGATATGCAAAATGAGAACAGCACTAGAACTCAGGCTGAAGCCACTACAAGCTCTGTGTCGGGGAGCCGGTAGCGGCAATAACTATGAATTACACTATGATATATACTATGTTTTATATATATAATATCAGCCTGTAGTCTGTGTGTCTCTCCCCACCCAATGTAATCCCACGTCTCATGTCCGCGATGCCTCATGTCCATGTCACGCACGATTATAACTAATGCAGCAAGTCTGATAGCTATGAATCAATTGTTTAAGAATGTAAAGTCTATGTCATACAACATGCATCCTATACAGAATCACCTCGAATGACTCAGGAAGACTCCGTCTCATGGAATAGTGTCAAGTGTCCTGGGTTCTGGTGTACTTGATAGGACAAGTACGAGAATTATCGGGTCTCGATATCCATGTCTATGTGACGTTACACAACCCCGCGTACGGAGTTGGCATCCGACTATGATCGGACACTAAGCACGTCACTCGCTTTCTAGGTTAAGCAGTTAAAACATGTTTATATTTAATTCCACAAGAAATCCATTAAAACACTATGTCAAGAATTACTGAGATTTGGCAAGCTTTACTTGTCCATTATTGCATGATTAAATTCAGAAAATAATTAGCAAGCTGCAGGGTTTGGCAAGGTACACTTGCCTGTGGTTCCGACTATGTTTGCAGTTCTGACTTCGGCGGGAATTGCAGGCGGTACTCCGGTTGCTGAAACAAACATCACCATCAGATCCAGAAAATATCAATCAGCTAGAAACGCCTGTCCTTGGGTCCAATTTGGAGACAAGGGCAGAAACGGCAGTTTCGGGCCAAAACGGGGTCCACCGGTGGCCCGCTTTGCACCGAAAAACGCGTCAAGGTCAACGGTCTCCAAATTCACCAAACTCAGTGTCAACGGGTCAGAAACGCTGATACGAACCCAACGGAACTTTCAGAATTGAATTCCGATGAGCCGTTCACAAAATTGCCCATCGAGCGGGGCCTGTGGGGCCCACGACACGCGATTTCGTCAACATTCTCAGAATCGAACCAAACTTGACCCACAGGACCAGCGTATCGCTACGAGTCCGATGGCGCAAGTTTCGTCTCGATCCGACGTGTGTACACAAAGTTAGGTCGAATTACAGAAAAGACGGATACGGGACGATGTCCGCGGATACGCGTTGATTCCGGTGTGCGCGCACACCCGAATCAGCTTCCGCGAAATCCTACACGTCCGTATCGACAAGGCGCACGTATCTGTGAAGATCGCGCGCGACCAAGTCGTCCCGTTTGGCGGGGCGTACTCAGTTCCGGGGTGAAACCAGGGTCTGGGTTTTTCCTATTCTTGGATCGCGGTGTGCGATCACCACAGGACGCGATGTCCCGAACAGTTTGTCCGGACACCGAGAGGGTCATACAGGCTTCGCAACGCAATTTGCGGAATCGAAAACGGAGCTACGAGCAAAAAGTTACACGCACCTGAAGGGGACCCGGAAACCAGGGTCGAATCGTGTCCGACACGTGTCGGACACGCGGATTTAGGAATTAGGGTTAGGGCTTCTGGCCGAACTCCGGCGGGGACGGCGGCTAGGCGGCGGCTGGACTGCGGCGGAGGGCCGGGGGCAGGGGTGCGTGGCCGCGGGCGGCGGCTGCCGGAGCGGGCGGGGTTCGCCGGAGGCGCTGCGGCGCTGGCAGCGGCCGCTGCTGCTGACGAGCGGGGAGGAGACGGCGGCCGGTGGCACGCGGCGAGGCGAGGGAGGGGCGCGGCAAGGCGGTGGGGAGCGGTGGCAGCGGTGGACGGCGTCGGCTGAGCGGGTGGTGGCGGTGGCGGTTCGGGTTGTCGGAGGGGGAAAATGGGAGGGTTTTATAGGGGAGGTCGGCTCCGGGCGAGGCGGGGAAGGTGGAGGTCGGGGGTGAATGGAGCGGGCGGGCGGCCGAGCGGAGCGGGCGGAGCGCCGGCGGGTGCGGCGGCAGACGCGGGGGGGCGTGCGGGTCGTGGGTGAAGACGGGTCGGCGGGTCGGGCTAGCGGGCGGGTCTGACCGACCCGACCCGACCCGCTAGCGGCGCGGGCTGGGCCGGCCCAATGGGCCTAATTGGGCCGGGCTGGGTAATAGTTTAGGAATAAAAAATAAATAGATAAATAAATAAATAGCTTAATTAATTAAATAAATATTTAAATAATAGATAATAGTTTTATGTGATTTAAAAATAGGTCCGGGGCCCGATAAATTCCAGAAAAATTGCCCTAAGTCCAGTTTTTCATTTTACATCCAAAAATATTATTTCCATAATATTTTAATATCATTTATTAATATTTAAAAATTATTGAATAATTAAAACCCTATTTTTAATTTACAGAAAAATCCCAGGAAATTTCAGAAAATTGTGAAAAATCCAGTTTTTAAAATTTTGAAAAAATCAGTGGGTTTACAGTTCTCTTCTAATCTGGTTTTACGTTAGCAAATGAGAATTAAGACTATCTATTTGTAAAAACAAACATAAATTCTTCTTGTATAACTTGCTAATCAACCATATATATATATATATATATATATATATATATATATATATATATATATATATATATATTGTCACACCCGAATCCAGATTTTGTATTTCTTGAATTTCTAGAATTTAATTTTTTTAGATAATATATTCCTGCTGTATTTCTTATGTTGGTTCATGTCATTTTATTTATTGTTATTTTCTTGTTGTTGAGAGAGACTACCCGAGACCAGTAGAATACCCATTGGCATTGCCATAGACCCGATTTAGGACCCGCATGTAGAATGGACACTTGGTTTGGTTCGTTTGATTGAACCTATGACTAAACCATCTTTCTCTCCTCTTAGTATATATACTTCTCTCTCCTCACTCATTTTCTCATTTCACTCTTCTTAATTCCTTCTTCCTCCTCTCCTTCAAGCTTCCTCTAGCCAAACCCTAGCCCTAGGGAGAAGTGATGTGACTTGGACCGAGAGAGGTAGAGACTAGGAGCCACCCAAGGCAAGTACATCTTGCTCAATGGTGAAACCTTGATTTTCGAATTTTTTATCTATATGTTATTTTAAAATTTTGTTTGATGGAAAATATTTTTCTTGTGTTCCTCATCATTTTTAGTTCTTGGAGTTTTTGGTTTTGGTGGATAGATTTTAGTAGATCTAAGTTTTAAGTTATGATTTTTCATGGGTTTCATGAGTTTTTCTTAGTTTTGATCTATTAAAACTTAGTGTTTTTGAAAACTAGTTTTTCTTTACGATAGAGCATTTTATTTCGTGCAATTTGGCTTTTGTTTTACTTGATTTGGAGTTAAAATGAAAATTTTATGAAGAAAATAAATTTTTGAATTTTTGGAGGTTTTTCTATGGAGTTTGTGCTGTTTTGGGACGAAGGAGTTCCATGCGCCCGGCTTCATGCGCCCCTTCCAGCATGGCACCTATCTTGTTAGGTGCATGAATTTCTTTCCATATGCGCCCCTAAGCTGAATGCATAGAACACTGAACGCATGAGATTTTCCATAGAGCTAGAGTCCATGCGGCCATAAGCTCATGCGTCCAATTTGTCATTTGACTTAGAAGCGACATATATGTCTTTTTCTTGCACATCTTTTCGTGTGCACATTTTTATGCTTTTGTCTTTTCTCTGACACGCATTTATGGCATGTCACATAGGTCACTTCTCTGGCACGCATTTATGACCCATCACTTAGCACTTGTCCCGAAGAGTGGACTTTGCCTTGAGCATGCTCCCATTTGTCCATGCGGCGGCCTGTTGCATGCTGCCAGTTGGTTCATGCGGCAGCTCGTCCATGCGTCCAGTCCATGCGGCCAGTGGGTGCATGCGGCCTGTGAGTCCATGCGGCCAGTGGGCGCATGCAGCCAGGAATCCTTGTGCACATTTTGTGTTCCTTTTAATTATGTCCATTTAATAATTCCTTTTGGTGATTATTGTTGTGTGCTTCCTTATGTTTCCTTATGTTGATATAAATTTATGTTACCAGATAAGTTTTGCATACAAGTTCACTAGACAAGTTTATGTTACAAGACCAGTTTATGTACAAGTTCACAATCCTCACGAGACCATAGAAATATTTGTATATGAAAATCTATTGCATTTGGCATCGTGCAATCAAGTGTGAGTATTGTCCTATGTATCGTGTGTCGCGAATACGATAACTCATAAAAAGCTAGTACTTGTGACTCGTCATTCTAGGAAGTTCTCAAGTGTCCACGACTCAAGAACTTGAAATAATTTAGTAATGATTAAACAAGATAAGATTTACCTAGATCATTAAAAGGGAAGAATATTGCGCTACCGGATACCCTGATCTCTAAGGGCCCCATGCAACATGGACCAACCCTGCTAGGCAAGGGCTCCATGACTGACCAAGTTTACGCGTGCTGCGGTACTTACAAGAAAAGTTTATATACAAGTTTATGTTACAAGACAAGTTTATGTTTATAAAGCAAGTTTATGATCACAAGTTTAAGTTATGCTTACAAGTTCAAGTTTTTGTGTATGACCAAGTAACAAGTTATGTTGTTGTGATGTTATTGTGCATTAAAGTTTACTCGACAAGTGTACCCTTGGTCATCCGGGTTTACTGCAGTGCCGGTGGTAGCAATATTTTTAAAATATGCATTTAGTAATTAAGGCCTATGATAACCCTAGCTAGTTAATTGTAGCAAGCCGTAGGCATGTTTAGCCGTGCAATGAATGTTTGTCTATTCGTTAAGCTCGCCCTTTTAATTCATTCTTTTGACGCGTGGTTATGGTGCTAAGTTCTGCTCGGGTGAAGGTCTGCAACCCCGGTCCTTATTTTGTTTAAGGGTTGTGGTCCCGATCTATAGTAGTTCCTATGCCCTCTTGCCGCTCGTCACCTTACTTTACTTTATAGCACTTGTTATCTGTTCTTCCAGTTATATTTTTGAGACAAGTACATTGGTACCGTACATGTCTCGATCCGTATTTATTCTATGTCTCTTTTCTGCTGTATGTGGTGATGTGTTTGGTCTACCACCTTGAGCTCGTTTGTGGTATTTGTTGCTTGGGGTTCTGACACCACTGGTTTTGTATTACCAGATTACCCCGAGGAGAACCAGAGTCCACCGTACTTCCAGCAAGATGGCTCGCACTCGTAGAACTGTGGCCAAAGCTCGCGAGTGGTTTTCCTTCCTCCACCCCTTGTAGTGTTATTTCATTTTGTGGTATTTTAGCAAGAGGCAGTGTTAGCCCCTTATTTTGAGATCACTTTTCTGACTTCGGTCAACATGATGTATATATTGGACCATGGTTGGTATATTTGATCATGTATAATTATACTCTGTTAGTGCAGCATTTTGTATTTACTGGCTTCATGATCATATGCGGTATGTAATTTGGGACGCATTTTTACTTTCATATATGATGTACTCTTGTACTTGTTGTTGTGGATTGAGATATTAGGATTTGTCGGCCTTAGGACTGACGTCATAGCATGCTAGCGTCCACCCATATATCTTCTAGACAACCTTAGCACATTACGGCTTACTTCGATATTCTGTAAGGTGTGGTTGGCCATGTCAGTTCTCGTATTTACCCTGTATTCTGGGAGCATGACATGAATATATATATATATATATATATATATATATATATATATATATATATATATATATATATATATATTGGAAAAGATAAATTTTAAATATCAAAAAATAGAGTACACACTTCCTCAGACGCAACCTACCTCACCTATCCACATCCCTTACATTAAGTCTTTTTAGCACCCTACATTTCCCCCAATATACTAACTCAAGTACATAAGTATTTATTCACGCCCTTCGTTACACCCAAACTTGTTCTAACTAGCGAGTTTGCTAACTGGACATCTCCTTTATTTTTTTTTGAAGTCTGCTAGCAATCTTGCCAACCAAGTCAATAGAAGTTCTAGGAGACGGATCCATGTAGGGATGGCTGCATGCTAGCAGGTATATTTCTTAGGGTGATAGAGCTCCTCCCTAATTGAGCTAGATTTGGTGGAGCTCGAACTAGATTCACCATGACAACAGCTAGAATTTATGAGATCTAGAAGAAGAACTGGGAAATTTAGGAGAAGAAGAGAGAATTTTATTCAAATTATAAATTGGCGGCAATTCAGTTACAAATCAAGAACTAAGAAGAAAACTGGATACATTTCTCTGATACTCTCTTCTCTACTTCTTATCTATTTATACAACTCTCAGAGTATATTGCATAGTTACAATCCTACCCTTGCTTCGCCTTCAAAGAATAAGCTTCATCCCTACTGATCCTTGAACTAATGGCTAATATAGATTGATACTGGATTACTTAGATACTTGAATTACTGGAATGCTTCTACTCCACCTGCTGCATTATTGCTACTCTAATACATTGTATCACTGCTACTCTGATACTAATTACTGCTATTGGAATATTAGACTACTAATACTACTAATCTGCTACTAGTTAGTGAACTACTAACTGCTCTGTTGCTTCTTAAGTCTTGAACTACTATTGACTATTGGCTACACTCTGAATGTTGTCTCTGATACTGACACTAGATCTGATACTGACACATTGTCCAAATGGGGAACGTATCAATGCCCTCCCCTTAATTTGACTTTGTCTCAAGGTCAAAGTAAGGATATTCCTTGACAAATTTCTCATACTGAACCCAAGTTGCATTCTCTATACCACCTTCCTTCCGATGTACCAGAAGATCAACCGCAACTTTATTTCTTCTTTGAACTAGCCTTCTGTCTAAGATCCATTCAGATTCCAACAATAGTTCCTCCCTATGGGTAGGTAATACCTCTCGCACTTCAAAAGAAATTGGACCAAAAGTAAAATTAGATTTATTTCTGATAAAGAGAGTATAAATACCCCCTTGGTCCTTTCACACTTAACACCCATCTAATATGGACTATTATAGTTTAATCATTGGTTCTCAACACTCTCCCTCAAGATGGGCTATAGATATTAATCATCCCCATCTTATTACATAGTTTAGAAAGACTCAAGGAACTAAGACCCTTAGTAAGACGATCTGTGACTTGTTCTTCTGAGCGAACATGATCAAACTTCAATATTTCGTTCTCTAACTTCTCTTTGATGAAGAACCGATCGATTTCGATATGCTTCGTTTTGTCATGTTGAACTGGATTGTTAGCTACACTTAGTGCGGCTTGATTGTCACTCAGAAGGCGCAATGGTGCTCCTTGGTCTAACTTCAACTCTGTCAGTAGTGCTTTTACCCATAGCAACTCTGATACTTTTAGAGCCATAGCTCTATACTCTGCTTTAGCGGTCGATCGTGCTACCATAGACTGTTTCTTGCTTCTCCAGGAGACTAGGTTACCCCCTACAAAGACACAGTACTATGAGGTAGACCTTCTGTCGACCATGCAGCTTGCCCAATCTGCATCGCAGTATCCTTCAACACCCAGGTGTTCGTTGTTCTTGAACCATAACCCTCTTCCAGGGTCCCCTTCAGATATATCAGAATGTGGAAAACTACATCCATGTGGCCCTTCATTGGATCATGCATGTAGCGACTCACTACACTCACAACAAATGAGATATCAGGGCGAGTGTGGCCTAGATAAATCAATCGGCCTACTAGTCTCGGATATCTCTCGCGATTAACAGACTCTCCTTCCTCTGCACCCAACTTATATTTTTGATCGATTGGAGTGACTACCGATCGACACCCAGCATACCCGTCTCTATGAGCAAGTCTAGTACATAATTTCTCTGAGAGAGAACGATCCCATCTCTTCTTCGAGCCACCTCGATCCCGAGAAAATACCTCATCATTCCCAAGTCCTTCACTTTAAATTTTTTGACAAGTTTTGACTTCAGCTGGATAATCTCCTCCTCCTCGTCACATGTGATCACTATATCATCTACATATACTACAAGTATGGTGACGTGGCCTCTCGCATGCCGGAAGAAGACCGTATGATCTACATTGGTCTAGATGTACCCCATGCCTGTGACAACCTTTCTGGATCTCTCAAACCAGGCCCGAGGAGATTGCATGAGTCCGTACAATGATTTCTTCAGCTTACACATCTTTTATGTCGACTGATTTGTGCAAAACCCCGGGGGCGTCTCTATGTATACTACTCTTGCAGATCCCCATGAAGAAAGACATTCTTCACATCCAATTGATAAATCTTCCACCCATGGTTTGCTGCAAGGGAGACCAAGGTTCTCACGGTGCTCATCTTTGCTACCGGAGAAAATATCTCATCATGGTCGATGCCATAGGACTGAGTGAATCCCTTTGCAACCATTCTTGCCTTGTATCGCTCCACCTTTCCTTCTGGCATTTATTTTACTGTGAAGACACATTTGCATCCAATTAATCACTTTTCTTTAGGTTATGGAACAAGGTCCCATGTCACATTTATTTCGAGTATCCCAAGTTCCTCCAACATTGCAGCTTTTTATCTCGGATCTTCCTTCGCTTCCTACCAACACTTAGAAAAAAATGTGGTGTCTAACAATGCAATGAATGCTCGATAAGTAGGTGATAAATTAGAGTAGGATAAGAAATGGACAATGTCATATTCATAACCATAACGATTAGGGGATCTTCCCGCATTGCTGCAAGAAGATCTCCTTAAGGGAATATAAGATTGTGAAGGAGGGACCATATCGTCTGAATCAGAGGGATCCACATCCGAATCTGTAATGCCCCAGTACCAAAATACCGAGGGACTAGAAATATGTAACATGCCAGCTACGCATTCGACCAGACTCGGGTCCGACTCGAATACGTATAAGCTGTATATTAAGGATAACTATCTAAGAATACTGAAAATATCTGTCTCAATCCACATAAAGAACAAAGTATCAAGAATGAACTACATGTGCTAAAGTCGGCCGTCTAGTAACACATAAGCTCGAATAGACTCGAGAAAGGAATATAAGTCTATAAAACTAGGCAACATCATCAGATAAATAAACAATATGAATAAATAAACCATAACTCTGATAGAAATGATATAAGTACCTGGCACCAATACCTGCAAGATAAAGCAACACACATCAGCAACTCCAAGCAGGCTCCACAACGGTCTATGCTGCAAAACTGGCAAGGGACCAGGTCCTCAGAGGGACGTAATAAGGTACAAAAAACAACATGCCAAAATAAAATAGTATAATGCTATATACTCAAGGGTAAACTACAATAATCGTCTAAGTGCTATGCAAATGAGAGCATCACTAGTACTCAGGTTGATACCACTACAAGCTCTGTGTCGGGGAGCCCATAGAGGCAAGTAGTATCTCGTAGGTCCAGTACATGTGCCAAAGCTTTGGTCAGAGACTAAGGCACTCTCCAGTAACATAAGTATATATATAAATAATCATCCTGTAGTATGGTTTGTCTCTCCCTACCCAATGTAACCTCACGTCTTGTAAACCCCCTGATTTTTTTAGAATTTTTAAATTAGTTTTTCACAATTTTCTGGATTTTTCTGGGATTTTTTATAATTAAACCCTAGGCATTTGGTAATTAAATAATTTTTAATTGCTGTTAATTCATATTAAAATATTATGGAAATAATATTTTATGGTGAAAAATGAAAAACCGGACAGAGGGTAATTTTCTGCGTATTTATTGGACTCCGGAAACGCGTTTAAAGCCCTAAAAACTATTAAATAAATAAACCAATTTAAACCTAGAAATAAACCGGGTTTATTCCAAATAAACCGAACTAAACCAAACCGGACCGACCGGTCTAATAAACCCAAACATAATTCTATATTGGGTCGGATCCGGGCCCAAACCCGACCTGACCCACGGACCCAAACCCGGAACCCACCGAACCCTAATCCTAATCGGGTCGGAATTACTGTTCCGACCCGACGACGCGGGTATTTAACCCCCTCGGGACCCAAACCCGCAACCCTAATTAATTCTCCGCCGCCGCCACCTTTCTCCAGCTCCGTCGCCGCAGCCATCTGAACTGAACCCTAGCCCTCACGCTGTCCGCCACGACCTCCTTGCTCCGCCCTCCTCCTTTCTCCTTCCCTGCTTCCTCTCTCCACCACCGGAGACCCCCTTCACATCCTCCCAGACCTCGACCTCCCCCCTTGTCGCCGAGCTCAGCCGATCCTCCCCATCCCGCGGCGCCACTCTCCTCCTCTCCACCACCCATAGCGTCCCCGACCTCTCGCTCCGCCTCCCCTAACCCGCCGCGGCCGTTCCCTTCTCCCTCTCTTCCTATAAAGGCCGCCTGAACCCTAGCCAGCGCCCCTCTTCCCTCCTCCCAGTGCCACCGCCCGACGCCGGCTACGCCTTCTTCCTCCTCTCCCTAGCACCCCACAGTCAGCCGCAGCAGCAGCGACCCCGAGCCCCTATCCCCTCCGCTCGGCCGCCCTGAACTGCTCGAGCGCGCCGTCGACTCCCCACGACCGCCTCCTCAGCTTCCCGGCCTCCCTCCGGCATCCTCCAGCCTCCGGCGAGCTCTGACCGGACACAACCCCAACCCTAGGGTGGACACGGACACAGCCGCCTCTGATCGGACACAACCCTAACCCTAGACACGACTCGGAACACGAAGAATTCAGGTTTCTGGAACCCTGTTCAGGTACCCATATCTCTCTCCTCGTTGCCCTTTTTTCGATTCTGTCTGTTGCATCGCGTAGACTGCATGACCCTCTCGGTGCCCGTGCAAACCGCTCGGTGCATCTCATCCTGTGGCGATCGCGAACCGCGATCCAAAAATAGAAAAATCAACGCCCTATTTTACCCCAGAACTGAGTGCGCCCCGCCAAACGGGACGACTTGGTCGCATGCGGTCTTTACCGAAACGTGCGCGACGTTGATGCGGACGTGCGGGATTTCGCAGAAGTTGATTTGGATGTGCGTGCACACCGGAATCAACGCGTATCCGCCGACAACGCCCAATATTCGTCCATTCTGGAATACGCTGTAACTTTGTGAACACACGTCGGATTGAGACAAAACTTGCTCCATCGGACTCGTAGCAATACGCTGGTCCTGTGACCCAAGTTTGGTTCGATTCTGAGAACGTTGACAAAATCGCGTGTCGTGGGCCCCATAGGCTCCACTTAACGGGCGATTTTGTGATCGGCTCATCGGAATCCAATTCTGGAAGTTCCGTTGGGTTCGTATCATCGTTCCTGACTTGTTGACACTAAGTTTGACAAATTTGGAGACCTTTGACCCTGACACTCTTTTCGGTGCAAAGTGGCCCACATGTGGACCCCGCTTTGACCCAGAAATATTATTTTTGCCCCTGTGTCCAAATTGGACGTAAGGGCAGGCATTTCTAGCTATTTGATATTTTCTGAATCTAATAGGGATGTTTATTTCAGCAACCGGAGTAGTACCTGCAAATCACACCGAGATCAGAACTACAGTTGGAGCCAGAACCCCAGGCAAGTGTACCTTGCCAAACTTTGCAGTCTTGTTACATATTTTCCTTGATTCTTTTATATTGTTGTGCATGCTTAACCTAGGACCGTATGACTTACTTAGCGTCCGATTATAGTCGGGTGCCAACACCATACGCGGTGTTGTGTATTGTCATCTAAAGATGGACATTCGTGACCCTTTACACCCTCGTACTTGTCTTATCAAGTACAGTATACCCAGGACACTTGACACTATTCATGAGACAGAATCTTCTTGAGATATTCATGGTGATTCTGTATAGGATACAGGTTTATGACATACACAGTTTACATGCTTAAATTTTATCCAGACTTGTTGCATTAGATATGGTTTTGCGTGACATGGACATGAGTTATCATGAAACTGTGATGTGAGATTACATTGGGTGGGGAGAGAATTATCATACATAAGGCTGATTATATATATATAATATTTTAATGGATTGTGCCTTAGACTCTGACACAGAGCTTTGGTACTGTACTGGCCCTTCGAGAGAATACTGCTATGGGTTCTCCGACACTGATCTTGTAGTAGTCTCAGCCCGAGTATGACTAAAACTCTCACTTGCATATCACTTAGCTGGTTTTATATTTACCATATTGTTCCATTTATTGCTGCACTGCATTTATTTTGGCTTGTATTATCTGTACCTTGCTATGTCCCCTGAGGACCTGGATCCGGATTATGTCCCCAGGATTAGCTGACGAGATCTATCCCGAGGTATACGGGACCGGAGCATTAGCATTAGCAGGAGCAGGTGCCTACCTTGGAGCAGAACCAGGATCTGAGGACGAGATTATACCAGAGGACTTCTCTTGAGTATTGGCTTGAGATACTCATTTATTTCAGTTTCTAGTTATTTTATTTCCAGTCTATTTCATTGATGTACCAGACTTATTCTCGGATTGTTCTCCGAGACACTTTTATTCAGACTTGTTAGTTTATATTTATTTGCATTTATTCTGGCATTTGATCTGTGATTATCTGTTGTGGATGAGATTAGAATAGACTGTGACTTGTACCATTGGACTTATTTATTGTTGTACTACAGCTTAAGTATGCCCCGATGGATCCATTAAATTGGGTTTGTCCATCGGTGTGTGCTGCTGGCCATTATTATGCGTCCGGTCCCTCGCTATTTTGGGACTGGGGCGTGACACGTCTCATGTCCACGATATCTCATGTCCATAACACATAAGATCATGACCTCTAGCTAGTACAACGAGTCATAATGATCTCTATATATGCAAGTCTCATATCACGAATCATGTAAGACTATACAAAATCACCATGAATAACTCAGAAAATATTCTGTCACATGAATAGTGTCAAGTGTCCTATGGTATGACATACTTGCTAAAGCAAGCACGCAAAGAATAGGATCGTGGTATCAACTCTCTAATGACGTTACACGACTCCGCATACGGCGTCGACACCCGAATCTTGTTCGGACGTTAAGCAACGTCCCACGGTCCTAGGTTGAGCAGGCACGGCACAAGAATATATAAAAGAAACATCAATCGATAATATGACAAGTTTTACTGCAAGTTGGCAAGGTACACTTGCCTGGGTTCTGAGCTCCGTCAGTTGCTCCGATATAAGTGGAATCTCCAGGTACGTCTCCGGATGCTGAAACAAATATCATCATTGCTCCCAAGATACTTGAAATAGCTAGAATTGACTACCCATAAGCTTAATTTGGACACATGGACATAATTGACAGTTTCTGGTCAAAGTGGGGTCCACTTGTGGCCCACTTCGCACCAAAAAATGTGTCAGAGATAAAGTTCTCCAAATTTATCAAACTTAGTACCTACGAGTCCAGAACGATGATATAAACCCAACGGAAAAATCAGAACTGGATTTCGAATAGCCGGTCACAAAATCGCCCGTCAAGTGGAGTCGTAGGGCCCACGAAAAGGTGTTTCGTCAACGTTCTCAGAATCGAACCAAACTTGGGTTATAGGACCAGCGTAATTTTACGAATCCAATGGCGCAAGTTTTGTTGCGAAACGACAAGCATACACGAAATTATGATGAGTGTCTGAACAGGCCGATAGGGAACTTTTTGACGGATACGCATTAATTCCGGTGTGCATGCACATCCAAATCAACTTTCGCAAAATATCACATATCTGCGTTGATGATACGCGCCTTTTGGTGTAATTCGTACACGACAAAATCGTCTCGTTTAGCGGAACACACCCCGTTTCAGGAAATTTTGGGTTTAGAAAACCAAGTTTTTGGTCAACTTCAACCGCGAATAAAACACAGCATGCAATAAATTAAAATAAACTAATTGAAGAGATTAAATCTCAGTTATGTTGTCTAAATTATTGTTCAAGTAGAATTTAAAAATATCAACTAGGTTGGAAGAAAAACATCCATGAATGTGGGTATTTTGGACAGTTTATGAACTACAAATTGGGGTTTTTTTTTCCTGTTTTGCGTCGCGAATTACGACCGACACAAGATACGATACCCCGAACTAATTCCACAGGGTTCCAGAGGGTTATGTAGTCTTCGCATAGTATTTAACATATCGATATTTGGATAACTGTGCAAAGAGATACGAGGGTGGGAAGTAGCATACCTTACTACTTTGCTGCTGCTAGCAAATGGGTGACTTGCGGTAGTGGCGCGCGGCAGTCCGGCGGCTGACGACGGCGGCGAGGGTCGAAAATGAGAGAAGGATTGTTGGTGGTGAGGGTCGGCTTGGTTGGGGGTTTTATAGGGTGTCGAGGTGGAAGTTATAAGGAGCTGAAGGGAGAGGATTCGGCCGGTTGGGGGAGGGAAAGGGATCGATTTGCTGTTACAGTAGGTGATTGGGTGATGGGTTTCGGGTTAGTGGGTCAGGTACATGTGCAGGTTTGGGTAGGATCCGGGTCCAGTATTGTCACGACCCGCACCCGGTTTAGGGGCACGAGTGCGTGGGTACGTCCAGCCTACACCGCAGCATCGGCGGTAGAACGCTGTCAAGGTCTTGATACTATCTAGCTAATGTCACACAACATCCAATCTCCATAAGGAGGCACGGATGACACAAATAAACGAGCACATACTCAATCACAGGATTACAGCATGATAAGATAACGAACAGAAATTTAATTAAACACAACACAAGTCAAAGTAATAATCTAACTCAACAAATAACCAAGTCTCATCAAAAATGCCGGAGACAAATCCGGTACCAAATAGTCTACTTAAAGAACAAACTAAAAATAGAAATTTCCGGCTAGACCTCCCGGAATTACAACTAGACTACCAAGTCTGCAGCTACTCACCATATGGTCCATAAAGTGTCGGACAGCGGTCCTCTAATGCATAGTCTGGAAAAATGTTTCCAGTCAGGAAGGAGCAAAGCACAATCTCAAATAACAGTTCCATTAAATTGATAAGGTCTATAATACAATAAACATGTCATGCTAGCTACTGAGAAGACAGTGAAATAAATGCAATGGCAATTAAAGAGAGACAAGCAATGTAAAGAGACAGGCAATAGGCAATATGATACAGTCAGTGCATGTATGAAAATGAAAAGAACAAGAAGCAGTATCATATACGGGTGATGTAGTATATGATTTAAAATAGGGAACTGTAATCTATTCTAAGTGTTTGAAATAGTAGTTTCAAAATGTGATCGGCTTGGGAACATGTACGATAGCTATAGGGCCTGGCTAATCATGGGTGAAGAGCATGATTAACACTTACAATTTTCTATACTACAATAAGAGGTTATGATCACATTTCTTACTAACTACTTTCCCGCCCCAACTAGTACTGTGGATCCAAATATGACACGTCACGATACACGAGCAAGTCCAGTTTATCATGTACGATGTCTAATATACATGTCGTGTACAATGTCAATACGATAATCAAGATAACATCTCATGACTGCAGATCCAAGCTATACTAGTCCGTGTAACACAGTGTCAAGGATTCAGTTGTAACATTTCGAGATTATTGAATTTATAGAAATTATCAAGAAATTGGAAATTATCAGAGAATGTACTTGCCTTTGGTCCTTAGCTGGTATTTATGGATGTCCTGTTCCAGAGTATTCCCTGGTGAACCAACAGTCCTAAAGACATAAAACAATATAACATTTGCATCAGAAGCTACGCTAACACACAGTCAAAACACTGGCCTCAGGGCCATGCCAGGCAGGGCACTAGTCAGCTAGGGTCACCTAGTAGGGATACCTATTTAAAACACATTACCTATTTTTAATACTTACAATATTTATACATGCACCAAAATGTATTTATAATATATATATATTTATGCCTTTTAAATACATAGTTGATTTATACTAGTTGAACATTATGTATGTATGTATACTCATATATATGTCAAAAATATATATATATATATTTTTAGAATACATATATTGTCAACATTATCATACTAATATTAATTCACCAAATTAATTTTTTATACCACATAAAATACCTAGAATAAATAATATACATATTAGTTAAACAATAACTGTGTACTATATATATACCAACTTAAAATATATGTATATTTATACAAATTAATCATATACATGTATATTACAAATATAAGTATGAACTTAATCAAAGAATGTACAAATTAAATTTATACTATATATATATACAGAATGCCAATTAATTCATATATTAAAAATATGTTTTATTACACATATACTACATGAAACTATACCAAATAAATATATGTATGTTTATACCAAAAATATGCATACATATATATATATATCAAAAATAATTATACACATAAAATATATATACAATTACCTATACATTAGTTATATATACACATTAATATATTACATTAGTTATATATATTCATTAACTATACATTAATTATTATATACAAATACATATACTAGTATATACATATACATTAACATATAAATTTTATTATACACATACATTATATCACAGGGAAAGAGGGAAGAGGGGAGGAGAGGAGGCTTACTGTGGCTGCCGGCCGGAGGGGGAGCAGGCCGGACTGGGCTTCAGGCGGGGAGGAGGAGTACACGGTGGTGATGGTGGTGATAGATGGCGATGGAGGTGGTTGTAGATGGTGAAGATGCTGATGGGAATAGGTGGCTGGCCGGAATTGATGGTGGTGGTGGTGATTGTAGATGAGGTGGTGGTGGTGATGATAGTAGTGGTGGTGATAGGTGGTGGTGGAGATGTAAGAGGAGACGAAGGGAGAGCCGTCGGATGTACACAGCAGGGGAATAGGGGAGGAGCAGCCGGAGTGGACGCTGTAGGGTGGTGGTGGTGATATAACCGGAGTGGAGGAGAGGTGGCTGGCAATGGCGGCTCGAAGCGTGGGTGGACAGCCGCCGTGGAGGATGGCCGGACAGGCAGGGATGTGCAGCGGAGGGAGAGATGGAGGAGCAGTCGAAGCGGGGTCGGCCTGGCCGCCGGGAGGAGGTGGCTATGGCCAGGCTGAGCAGCGGCCGGGGTGGAGGCAACAGGGAGTCGGAGGAGACCGGACTGGTGGGGGATGGAGCCGTCGTAGCAAGGCGGAGGAAGGAACTCGGCCGCTCGGGGCTCGGCCACCGGAGTTGGCCGGTTGTGGGGAGTCGGCCGAGAGCACAGGGCCGCCGGGTGCACAGGGGCAGCCGCCGGTGAACAGGAACTGCGGGCAGCAGCAGTATGGGGGGAATGAACAGTATTCCCCCCTTTCAAATTTGAATTTAAATGAAAGAGAAAAGGAAGAAGAAGGAAGAAGAAGAAGAAAGGAAGGAGAAGAAGAAAAAGAATTACATACGTAGGAGAGAGGGAGGAGGCTTGTGAAGAGGGTATGGGAAAACCTAGGTTGCCTAGAGATTAGGGTTGATGTAGACATAACATTATATAGGGAAGAGGGTTTGTGAATCTAATGGTGAGGATGCACCCAATTAAATGGGTGGTCCAGATTGTTCATGAAGGAAATTTCATGTGGGAAAAATGCAATTTGGTTCACAAATAAATAACCTTTCCATTTGGTCTTGGACAATGGGGTAATGACACCTACAATTGAATAATTGCAACTTAGCCCCTTAAATTCGGGAAATTGCACAAACACATAAAATGACCAAAATTGACGGGCGATTCGGGGTCCGATGTTTTGTAGGGTCAGGGGACGCTGTAAAATCGGTATGGGCTCAATTTACAGGGCACTGGAATTAAATTGGGATTTTATAATTGGTTTAAATAGTATCCTCAATTTAATTAGAATAAAATGCAAGTTGTGGTCAAAAATTAATTAGGAGTACATGGGGCCAAAATCAGGTCAGGTCATCAATACCAATAATGAAGAAGACTCAGAACAGAATATTACCCTAATTTGGGCCGCACGAAAAAATAGGTCAAGATTGTCCCCAAATTCGATTGGAACGCACAACGATACAAAATAGGGATTATTTAAATAACGTCCGCGACGATTTTTGTGCGGCTAGAAACAATGCACAGGGAGCATAATTATGAGTTGCAAAAATAGCAGAATGGAAGGCGGGCATGTCTAGGGCAAGATTGTGAAATTTGTTGGAAGACAAAAGTCAGGGTAGCGCTCCAATTATCGAAGCAAAGGCAATGCGCAAAATATTAAATAAAATACGGTAATTAATTACAATCTCCAAATATTAAATTCTAAATAAATAATTAAATACAAAAACTCCATAATTCTGACAGGTGGTCATCTATTGGGCTTCTAGGTCTAGTCTGCTAGCTAAAAATAAATGAACACTGCATCTAATACTATATTTAATTATACATCACACATATTTATTAAGAATCAAATATAATATCATGAAATTAATTAATTGCAACTACCATAATATTAAATATTATAAAAAGTCAAAAATACTCCTGTTTCCGAAACGTGGTAGTGACAAGTCCACCCTCCTTAAAAGAATTTCGTCCTCGAAATTCAAAATCCTCAAAGTAGCGTTTAATCATACTCATTATTATTTCCCTCAAATTTTAAATTCGTCATCCATGAAATCCGGTAATAATTCACAATGTCTTTCCATAATTTTTTTTTCAAAATTTGAAGTTATTGCATTCCTGAAGAATCCTTGAAATAAAATCAACGTCTATTTTTATCAAATTTCCCAAAATTTTAGTTAATAATTCAATACTCGAAATTTAATATCCACTCCTCAAATTTGACTTTTATCAATGCACAATTATAAAATGTAATCTCGTCTCACAAGTTTGAATTTAAACATTAGTCCATCAAAATTTTATTTCTCGATTTTCTCTTCCTCAAAATATTCAACAATGCGATACTCTAAATGCAACATCCAAATATAACATTTTAAAATTTATAACTTGCAATCAAATAAATATATTGATGAATCTCCCAAAATTTCCAAATTTTTATAACCAATTTAATCATGTCCTAATCTTCCTGGGATTAATTAACCACCAATTATGCCATGTTAATTTCTTAACCCTCTATTTAAATCAATGGTTATCCTCGAATTTTAATTATCTTGTCTTTCTTGTCAAGTCATAACCCCTTCGTGAGTCTTCGTCATGGTCAAACCCCAATAATCATGGTCTAAGAAAGATCTTCCTGCAATCATACAACATGCAATCTAAGGGGAATATGTACGGTCATAGTATCTTTTGTCATGGCATTGCAGTCTCTGTATCAGGGGTACTACTAACTACATTATAACAAGAAATCATGCATACAACTTGTACTAAGGAATCAATCAGTCAATCAAGTCGAGAGGAACAGAAGGAAGGAAAGAACAGAACCTGCTAACACATTACCTGCAGTATCGGTCTCCTCGACCGTCATCGCAAATGCCCTGCCCTGCTGGGGTGGTTCCCTTCGCGGGTGCTGAGCAATATACGGTTCCACAGGTAGCCTAACTGGATCTCTATAATCTGAAGCTGCGCGCTGGCCGGGAAGATAAGGGGCCAGAAGACAATCCCTTACTCGATGTCCCGCAGCGCCGCATTGCAAACAAAGTCCTAGCCTCGTTCTACAGCTCTCCCAAAGGTGACCTGGCTTCTTACAGAAATGACAAGTCTGCTGTGTCTCTCTTGGAGGCTGTTGCTGATTCTGCTCAACACGGACTGGTTCCTGGTACTGCTGTTGATACTGATACGCACATGGATGTTGCTGGGTAGGAACTGGTGCTAGGTACTGCGATGGATGCTGAAATGTCCATGGTTGTTGCTGAATATGAAATGGTACTTGGTACTGCTGTTGGTGCTGAATACGGGGATGCTTGGCCGGTCCTGCGCTACCATTCGTATCTCCCAAAGTATTGTGACTTCTCTTAGGCCGGAGATCCAGATCCTCTTCTGCAATCTGAGCATCCATCAAGATAGCCTCATAGGTAGCGGTACGTCGACCAGAAGTGCGCGACCTAATCTCTCTCGTCAGTCCCTTTCTAAATTTTCGGGCTCGATCTTCTGGGTCCCGAATCATGGACGATGCAAAACGGCTCAATCTACAGAATTCTGCAGCGTACTCGTCGACCGACATGTTTCCTTGAACCAAGTCATGAAACTGACTTTCCAAGGTTCCCAATGCCACGTCGGGAAAGAACTTCTCCTTGAAGAGTTCCTTGAAGGTCTCCCAAGTAAGTCCTTGCGCAGTAATTCTCGGCTCCGTACGATACCACGTGAGTGCGATATCGAACATCTGACTGCCAGCGGCTTCTATCTGCAAGTTCTCCGGAATCTGGGTCAATCGCAGGCTCCTCTCTATATCCTCTAGCCAGTCGTCAGCGTAGAGTATCCCTTCGGTGCCTTTAAACTCTCGAGGCATCATCCTTTTGAAATCCACTATAGTGCCTGATCTCTGCTGCTGGCCAGGAAACTGCTGGTACTGTGCTACTTTCTCCAAAGCTTGGAGAGTTACCTGATGAGCATTCTCCATGTTTTCTTTCATCAGCTCAGTTTGTGCCTGGTGCGCTTCTGCTTGCACCCTCTGAGCCTCAGCTTGAACTCGCTGAGCGTCTGCCGTCACTCTCTGGGCATCTACCATGCCTTGGATCAAGGTAAACATCTGCGTCCCGTCAATGGGCAAACCTCCGGGAATCGGAGTCGGTGGAGGAGGAAGGTTGTCCGTCATAGCTGCGGCAATCTTCTGAACAGGTGGGGGAGGAGGATCACCTACGTGCATCAGAGATGTAGGAGGAACTACGGCTGTCTGTCCATCAGGTGGAGAGGTGGCAGACCCCTCTAAAGCTGATGTTCCCGCTCTCATAGACCGTGTCTGCGGCGACATCCTGAAGACAGATCCCAAAGAATCAATTAAGGCAAAAATGCGATATCATCAAGGAAGGACAGTACAGTTCTAAAGAAGCAACATTCAAAATAGATTGGAAATAAACCTTAGTTGTGATTGCACAGGTCAAAGATACATCCCTGGTTTGATACCTCTATCCCCTAGGTACCACAGTTCTATCACAAGCACACTCACTGCTAGCTTCCTTACCTACTGCAATCGCTGATACTAGTTATTCCTATCACTCAAGTGCATATCAATTGCAACACACTATACTAAGTACTGCTCTCTCCAATATAATCTTAGACGAACACCTAAGCCAATTGGAAGTGAAATCTCAATTACGCTCAAGCCAACAGATCCTTACACATGCATCTTATCTACTTATATACTAATATATCTCTCCCACTATAAAATCCTGTCCTCAAATAAAATTCCTCAAAATAACTCCTCGAATAAATTTTAAAGTAAAAAATTGCATATACTTTCCTCAAGACCAATTATCTAAATACTGAAATGAAAATTTAATCACTCAAAATCCTTACAGCTTGTCTAGGTTCATCAAATTTAATCTGAATCCTCAAAAAGTTTTATAACAACATCTCAACTTCTAAAAATTCCAAAAATTTGCAATTTATTTATTTATTTATTTTTTTTCAATTACAGATTTAAATTCACCTTCTGTAGTCCAATAGCTCTAATGTTAATCATTTTCACTGTCCTCATCGTCATGCGTCATCAGTTAATACCATAAATCAGCTGCAAATTCATCTTGATATGAAATCAAACCCTACAATGAAACCAAAATCCTAACTTAATAACTAATCAACAACAATCAAATTCAATATCAATAAGTGAGAATGGACGGAGCAAGGGGATGATTTTAAATGGGAAGTTATAACAAGATTCTCAGGGGTCATCCCAGGAATCTCTCAAGGAATTGTGATTGAGTATTCGCTCTCGTCCTAGTATCCTATGTCCTAGATCCTATCGCAGGCACGAAATAGTATAACAAAGATGCCACACTACTACGACATCGCACAACTTGCGAAGTCTGACCTGCATGGGCCACCACTAAAAACGTGTCACGACCCGCACCCGGTTTAGGGGCACGAGTGCGTGGGTACGTCCAGCCTACGCCGCAGCATCGGCGGTAGAACGCTGTCAAGGTCTTGATACTATCTAGCTAATGTCACACAACATCCAATCTCCATAAGGAGGCACGGATGACACAAATAAACGAGCACATACTCAATCACAGGATTACAGCACGATAAGATAATGAACAGAAATTTAATTAAATAAAACACAAGTCAAAGTAATAATCTAACTCAACAAATAACCAAGTCTCATCAAAAATGCCGGAGACAAATCCGGTACCAAATAGTCTACATAAAGAACAAACTAAAAATAGAAATTTTTGGCTAGACCTCCCGGAATTACAACTAGACTACCAAGTCTGCAGCTACTCACCATATGGTCCATAAAGTGTCGGACAGCGGTCCTCTAATGCATAGTCTGGAAAAATGTTTCCAGTCAGGAAGGAGCAAAGCACAATCTTAAATAACAGTTCCATTAAATTGATAAGGTCTATAATACAATAAACATGTCATGCTAGCTACTGAGAAGACAGTGAAATAAATGCAATGGCAATTAAAGAGAGACAAGCAATGTAAAGAGACAGGCAATAGGCAATATGATACAGTCAGTGCATGTATGAAAATGAAAAGAATAAGAAGCAGTATCATATACGGGTGATGTAGTATATGATTTAAAATAGGGAACTGTAATCTATTCTAAGTGTTTGAAATAGTAGTTTCAAAATGTGATCGGCTTGGGAACATGTACGATAGCTATAGGGCCTGGCTAATCATGGGTGAAGAGCATGATTAACACTTACAATTTTCTATACTACAATAAGAGGTTATGATCACATTTCTTACTAACTACTCCCTCGCCCCAACTAGTACTGTGGATCCAACCATGACACATCACGATACACGAGCAAGTCCAGTTTATCATGTACGATGTCTAATATACATGTCGTGTACAATGTCAATACGATAATCAAGATAACATCTCATGACTGCAGATCCAAGCTATACTAGTCCGTGTAACACAGTGTCAAGGATTCAGTTGTAACATTTCAAGATTATTGAATTTATAGAAATTATCAAGAAATTGGAAATTATCAGAGAATGTACTTGCCTTTGGTCCTTAGCTGGTATTTATGGATGTCCTGTTCCAGAGTATTCCCTGGTGAACCAACAGTCCTAAAGACATAACACAATATAACATTTGCATCAGAAGCTACGCTAACACACAGTCAAAACACTGGCCTCAGGGCCATGCCAGGCAGGGCACTAGTCAGCTAGGGTCACCTAGTAGGGATACCTATTTAAAACACATTACCTATTTTTAATACTTACAATATTTATACATGCACCAAAATGTATTTATAATATATATATATATATTTATGCCTTTTAAATACATAGTTGATTTATACTAGTTGAACATTATGTATGTATACTCATATATATGTCAAAAATACATTTTTTTTTTATTTTTAGAATACATATATTGTCAACATTATCATACTAATATTAATTCACCAAATTAATTTTTTTATACCACATAAAATACCTAGAATAAATAATATACATATTAGTTAAACAATAACTGTGTACTATATATATACCAACTTAAAATATATGTATATTTATACAAATTAATCATATACATGTATATTACAAATATAAGTATGAACTTAATCAAAGAATGTACAAATTAAATTTATACTATATATATATACAGAATGCCAATTAATTCATATATTAAAAATATGTTTTATTACACATATACTACATGAAACTATACCAAATAAATATATGTATGTTTATACCAAAAATATGCATACATATATATATATATCAAAAATAATTATACACATAAAATATATATACAATTACCTATACATTAGTTATATATACACATTAATATATTACATTAGTTATATATATTCATTAACTATACATTAATTATTATATACAAATACATATACTAGTATATACATATACATTAACATATAAATTTTATTATACACATACATTATATCACAGGGAAAGAGGGAAGAGGGGAGGAGAGGAGGCTTACTGTGGCTGCCGGCCGGAGGGGGAGCAGGCCGGACTGGGCTTCAGGCGGGGAGGAGGAGTACACGGTGGTGATGGTGGTGATAGATGGCGATGGAGGTGGTTGTAGATGGTGAAGATGCTGATGGGAATAGGTGGCTGGCCGGAATTGATGGTGGTGGTGGTGATTGTAGATGAGGTGGTGGTGGTGATGATAGTAGTGGTGGTGATAGGTGGTGGTGGAGATGTAGGAGGAGACGAAGGGAGAGCCGCCGGATGTACACAGCAGGGGAATAGGGGAGGAGCAGCCGGAGTGGACGCTGTAGGGTGGTGGTGGTGATATAACCGGAGTGGAGGAGAGGTGGCTGGCAATGGCGGCTCGAAGCGTAGGTGGACAGCCGCCGTGGAGGATGGTCGGACAGGCAGGGATGTGCAGCGGAGGGAGAGATGGAGGAGCAGTCGAAGCTGGGTCGGCCTGGCCGCCGGGAGGAGGTGGCTATGGCCAGGCTGAGCAGCGGCCGGGGTGGAGGCAACAGGGAGTCGGAGGAGACCGGACTGGTGGGGGATGGAGCCGTCGTAGCAAGGCGGAGGAAGGAACTCGGCCGCTCGGGGCTCGGCCACCGGAGTTGGCCGGTTGTGGGGAGTCAGCCGAGAGCAAGGGCCGCCGGGTGCATAGGGGCAGCCGTCGGTGAACAGGAACTGCGGGCAGCAGCAGTATGGGGGGAATGAACAGTATTCCCCCCTTTCAAATTTGAATTTAAATGAAAGAGAAAAGGAAGAAGAAGGAAGAAGAAGAAGAAAGGAAGGAGAAGAAGAAAAAGAATTACATACGTAGGAGAGAGGGAGGAGGCTTGTGAAGAGGGTGTGGGAAAACCTAGGTTGCCTAGGGATTAGGGTTGATGTAGACATAACATTATATAGGGAAGAGGGTTTGTGAATCTAATGGTGAGGATGCACCCAATTAAATGGGTGGTCCAGATTGTTCATGAAGGAAATTTCATGTGGGAAAAATGCAATTTGGTCCACAAATAAATAACCTTTCCATTTGGTCTTGGACAATGGGGTAATGACACCTACAATTGAATAATTGCAACTTAGCCCCTTAAATTCGGGAAATTGCACAAACACATAAAATGACCAAAATTGGCGGGCGATTCGGGGTCCGGTGTTTTGTAGGGTCAGGGGGCGCTGTAAAATCGGTATGGGCTCAATTTACAGGGCACTGGAATTAAATTGGGATTTTAGAATTGGTTTAAATAGTATCCTTAATTTAATTAGAATAAAATGCAAGTTGTGTTCAAGAATTAATTAGGAGTACATGGGGCCAAAATCAGGTCAGGTCATCAATACCAATAATGAAGAAGACTCAGAACAGAATATTACCCTAATTTGGGCCGCACGAAAAAATAGGTCAAGATTGTCCCCAAATTCGATTGGAACGCACAACGATACAAAATAGAGATTATTTAAATAACGTCCGCGACGATTTTTGTGCGGCTAGAAACAATGCACAGGGAGCATAATTATGAGTTGCAAAAATAGCAGAATGGAAGGCGGGCATGTCTAGGGCAAGATTGTGAAATTTGTTGGAAGACAAAAGTCAGGGTAGCGCTCCAATTATCGAAGCAAAGGCAATGCGCAAAATATTAAATAAAATACGGTAATTAATTACAATCTCCAAATATTAAATTCTAAATAAATAATTAAATACAAAAACTCCATAATTCTGACAGGTGGTCTTCTACTGGGCTTCTAGGTCTAGTCTGCTAGCTAAAAATAAATGAACACTGCATCTAATACTATATTTAATTGCACATCACACATATTTATTAAGAATCAAATATAATATCATGAAATTAATTAATTGTAACTACCATAATATTAAATATTATAAAAAGTCAAAAATACCCCTGTTTCCGGAACGTGGTAGTGACAAGTATGGTTGGTTTGGTCTAGTTTGGTTTGGTTCGTTTTGGGTTGGTTTGAGTTGGTTTGGGTTGGTTTATTATATATAGGTCATAAAAAATAGTTTTTGAGCCCAATAAATTTCAAAAAATTATACAGTAATCTATTATTAATTATACACCCAAAAATATAATTTTTGCACTACTTTAATAATTAATTTAATACAGAAAAATATAAATCCATGAACGAACATTTATTATAATTAACTAAAATAATGAAAATATTCCACAATAATAATTAATAAAATTTTAAATTAAATTCTAAAAATTAGGGTGTTTACAATCTACCCAACTTATAAAAATTTTGTCCTCGAAATTAAAATATGGTAGAAAAGATTTTAGTTAAGCAAAGTCGTACTTGTTTATCAAAAGATGGGGGACGCAGTTACCAATGGAGTCCTAAATTGATGTCGCATTCTAAGAATAAGGGTACGCTTAATCAAGGCCCTACCCAACTTATAGAAATTAAGTTGGTAGCAGGAACTATAGTCATGATCATATTTCTAAGGGTTTTAGAAAATCTAACTTCAAGAAGGGATACGAGATGGTGAGAATTTTGTGACCGTTGTCACAACCTATCAAAGGAAATCTAAGTACTACCATGATGTTAATGAGTCAATAACTCTATAAAGAAAGTTTACCAGTTCTCCTTGCTCCTAATTAGGTTATGAGTCTACAAGACAATAGAAAATATCATAGCCCAATACAACTAGGGTAAAATAGTACCGAGGAATACTTCATCACAAATCTTGTCAAGGTGATTAACATTGTGTAGAGAGTTCAAGGGCTCAACTTAATGCAACACCAGTGTCATGGACGTAGGTTGGCAAGAATGGGATACGGGTATATCGGTGGTTAAGATAATTTGGTTGTTGATGTACAATTTAATTTAATTGCAATGAAACTGACTAATTAAGTATAGGTTTTCTAGAAGGAGGTAAGCCACGAATGTTGTGGGGTCTATATGGAGCATGAGAGTGTATACTTGGGTGTAACAGCTGGATCATGAGTGAAGTAGGTCTAGTTAGGCTCAAACCCTACTAGTCAAAAGTCTAAATTTCTAGCTCTAATCAGTTTATGTGTAACCCACAATATTCAACTATCATTCCTATAAGGCTTCTATCTTCCATTTACACTTCGCTACCAGGTGTAATCTATAATCTAAGGATTTTGTGATAATCCACTATAGAATAACCATAAAGTAAGTATATGATTCTGAACCTGTGTTTAATTATTATTATTTTTGAAGTTCGTATCACTTCGAGACTGATCAATAATTTCTACTCGCACTAAATTCTCAAAATTTCAAAAGCATTACAATTCATAATTACTAAAATTATTATTCCTCAAGTCTATACCATAATTCATTCTCCTTGGATTATGCGACCATAACATATTTTCCTTATCATTTGTTTCCTACGCACCTTCATATCGTTTTAGTATGTTAATCTTGTTTTCAACTTTAAGCTTTGTCAATCATGACCCTGTACTTTCTGCTTCGTAGTATAGATCTTCTAGGCAACTACCGAGTGATAAATCTTCAATCCTTCCTAAATTCTTCTCTTAATTTAAAATTCTCAAGATCATGTATTCCTCGTGACTCTTCTTGTTACCATTCTACATTCTTCACCTTGAACCAGAGATTTTTTCTTATTTATTCCATTTATACCCTTCATCCAAACTACATGGTTACCAGCTTGTTATAGCTTGTCATCTATTATAGGCAATTCATTTATCTAACTCAAGACTATAACATCTATCAAAACTCTCATCCTTCAACCTATTTGCTCTATCACAGATATTAGCTTATCTACCCAAGTAATCACGGGTGGAACTTTACTTGTTCAATTAATACTAACAACTCAAATAATCAAGTACATCTAGTTTGATTTCGAAAGCTATATTTTAGTACTCGAGTTATCTAATTACTCAAATATTAGGTCTAGCAATCTACTGAAAAATGTGTCAGAGACAAAGTTCTTCAAATTCATCAAACATAGTGTCTACGAGTCCAGAACGATTATACAAACCCAATAGAATATTCAGAACTGAATTTTGATGAGCCGATCATGAAATCGCCCGTCAAGTGAAACCGTGGGGCCCACGAAAAGGTGTTACGTCAACGTTCTCAGAATTGAACCAAACTTGGGTCACAGGACCAGCGTTATTCTATGAATCCGATGGCGTAAGTTTTGTTGTGAAACGACAAGCATACACAAAATTATGACGAGTGTCAGAACAGGTCGATACGAGACTTTTCGACAGATACGCGTTGATTCCGGTGTGCACGCACATCCAAATCAACTTTTGCGAAATCTCACACATCCGCGTTGACAAAGTTGCCTCGTTTAGCGGAACGTACCCCGTTTCAAAAAAATTTGGGTTTAAAAAACTAAGTTTTTGGTCAACTTCAACCGCGAATAAAATACAACATTCAACAAATTAAAATAAACTAATTAAAGAGATTAAATTTTGGTTATGTTGTCTAAATTACTGTTTAAGTAAAATTTAAAAATATTAACTAGGTTGGAAGAAAAATAGCCATGAACATGGGTGTTTGGGACAGTTTCTGAACTACAAATTGGGTCATTTTTTCCTGTTTTGCGTCGCAAATTGCGACCGACACAGGATACGATACCCCGAACTAATTCTACAGGGTTTAATAGGGTTATGTAGTCTTCACATAGGATTTGACAGATTGATATTTAGATAACTGTGCAAAGAGATACGAGGGTGGAAAGTAGCATACCTTACTGCTTTGCTGCTGCTCGCAAATAGGCGACTTGCAGCGGCTACTTTGCGGCGGTGGCGCACGGCGGTCCGACGCCTGACGGCGGTGGCGAGGGTCGGAAATGAGAGAGGGATTATTGGTGGTGAGGGTCGGCTTGGCTGGGGGTTTTGTAGGGTGTCGAGGTGAAAGTTATGAGGAGCTGAAGGGAGAGAATTCGGTCGGTTGGGGAAGGGGAAGGGATCGGTTTGCTATTATTGTAGGTGATGGGGTGATGGGTTTCGAGTTAGTGGGTCGGGTACGGGTGTGGATTTGGGTAGGATCCGGGTCCAGTAGGGTTGGTTTCGTCTAGTTTGGTTCGGTTTGGTTCATTTTGGGTTGGTTTGAGTTGGTTTGGGTTGGTTTATTATATATAGGTCATAAAAAATAGTTTTGAGCCCAATAAATTCAAAAAAAATTACACAATAATATATTATTAATAATATACTCAAAAATATAATTTTTGTACTATTTTAATAATTAATTTAATACACAAAAATATAAATTCATGAACGAACATTTATTATAATTAACTAAAATATTAAAAATATTCCACAATAATAATTAATGAAATTTTAAATTAAATTCTAAAAATCAGGGTGTTTACAAAATCAGAGGGATCCAGTACGGGTGCATCTTCAGGAGTTGGGGCAGGGTTAGGCGAGGGACGTGGCATAGTAGGGGCATTAGGCACAGTAGTAGTGGACCACTGCTTTCTCCTCCTGTTGACCTGAAGCTCTTCTTGAGTTGTAGGTTTTTTGAAGGCTTTTCCTCTCCCTGCACTGGAGCATCACTTTCTTTCTCCTGATTGTGTGCATTCTTATCTATTTTTTCACTCTCGTTATCTCCCCCTTGTTCCCTTGGACCAACTTCTTTCATCGGGAATGGAACTGACAATCACGCTTGGGCCCATCTCCTCCTCACTCCTAACATCTCCTGTGTTAGGTGTGTCATTAAATGCGGAGCCTTTACCGGAACCATTGTGGTAGAATGGTTCTATCTATCTGAATGTACCGTCCATGCTCACAAAGAACCTTCGTTCCATCTATCTAAATGTAACGTCCATGCTCACAAAGAACCTTCGTTCCACATGACTCCAGCAAGAATATCCCTTCTGAGTCCCTGAGTAGCTGACAAACACGCACTTCACTGCCCAAGGGTCCAACTTTTCCACAGCAGGCCTATTATCCTTCACAAAATATACACATCCAAATACCTTTAGGGGAACAATGTACTTGTTCTCACCTATAAGCATCTCAAATGGTATCTTCTATCCTAACACCTGAGAGGGCATCATGTTTATGAGATATGTAGCCGTCAACACAGCATGCCCCCACAAGTGTTTAGGGACATTCATAACAAACATCAACAACCGAGCCACTTCCAACATGTGCCTGTTCTTCCGTTCTGCCATGCCATTTTGTGCTAGTATATAGGCGCATGAAGTCTGATGATGTATCCCATAGACTAAAAAGTACTCTTTAAGAGCCTTGTTGGTGTATTTTGTTCCATTATCAGACCTCAAAATCTTCACATTTGCACTGTACTACGTTGTGACCCTGCGATAAAAATCTTGAAAGCATGCAAACACACCACTCTTATTCTTCATTAGGTACACCCAGGTGATACGAGTGTAGCAATCAATAAAGATAACAAACTACTTAAAGCCATTAACAACAGTTGTAGGATAAGGTCCCCATACATCAAAGTGTATCATATCAAAAGAGGACAAACTTCTATTTTCATAACTCACATAAGAGCTTCTGGTATATTTTTTTAGTTCACAAGCATCACAAACTAACTTCTATTTATCAGCCTTATGATACATAGAGGGATACATCAGACTCAGTAGACTAAATGAAGAGTGTCCCATGCGCTGATGTTGGAGTAGTAGTTCTGCTTCCACGGTCCTTCGCGGCTCCTCCGACTGTGCTTCATCCACCAGTGATGACAGTGCTGCATCCAGTCCACCCATGTCCAAGTATCATAGCCCTTTATGCCAAGTGACAGTCCCCAACCATCTTCCTGTTCCCTTCTCCTGAAAATTTACCTTAGGAATGTCAAAGGAAACAACACAATTAAGTTAAAAATAATGGCACTAATGGACAATAGATTAAAAGAAAAAGATAAAGAATACAAGATAACAGTAAGAGTCATAGAAGGGGTGCATTTAACCGTGCATGTACCTATAATGGGTCTAGCAGTACTATCAGCAGTCTGAATACTTTCAGGTGTCACAAGGTGAGTGTAATCCTGGAACTCATTATGGACCCCCGTGACATGGCGGGATGCCCCAGTGTCAAATATCCAATTTAGACTTCCTGGTCTGTGGGTAGATACAAGGGCATGAGCAGATATACATGTGCTTATATGGACATAGTAGATGATATTACCCCCGGAGGTGGTTGGAGTCGATGCTCCAGCGGTGTTGGCTCGACTGTCGCTGGTTTTAAGCTTCATGCTCCTCCATATCTCTAGTATTTCCCTTTTACTAGGGGTCACATCAGATGACTGACTCTCATTTCCTTTTTCTGTAAAATTTATCTTGTGCCCCCCAGAATAATCACTCATGCCACCGACATAGCCTCCTCTGCCGCCCCTACGTCCTCCATGGCTGCAGTTACGGCCGCTGGACTGGCCTCTCGGAAGTTTCGTACATGTAACCCCCTGAATTTTCAAAATTATTAAAATTTGGATTTTTCCCAATTTTCTGGAATTTTCTGGGAATTTTCTGAAATCAAAATCAAGGTTCTTAATTATTAAATAATTTTTAATTATTAATAAATAATATTAAAATATCATGGAAATAATATTTTTGGGTGTAAAATGAAAAACTGGACTTAGGATAATTTTTCTGGATTTTTTGGGCCTCAGACCTATTTTTAAATACCTAAAAACTATTTTTACTAATTAATTAATTAATTAAACTGTTTATTAAAATATTATTATTATTATTATTACTATTAATAATATTTTTTATTATTTTTCTTGGGCCGGCCCGGCCCAGTGGACCGGCCCAGCAGCCCATTCCCCAACCCGTTTCCTACCGGGTCGGGTCGGGTCAGTCAGACCCGACCCGCCGCCTACCCGACCCGCTAGCTGACCCAGCCCTCCCCCGCAGACCCGGTCGCTCTTCCCCCCCCGCGTCCGGCGCCGCCGCCCGCGTCCGTCGCGCCCGCGGCCACGCACCCCGTCCCGCTCGCCCACGTCGCCCGCCTCCGGCGCCCCCCCTCCGCCTTCTCCGGTCAGCTCACCCTATAAAGTCCCCCGCACCGAAACCCTCCAGCCACCACGAAACCCCACCGGACACCCCCGCCTGAACCTCACCCCGCCTCGCCGTGCCCAGCCCCGCTTCCGTCGCACCCCGCCGAGAGCCGCCAGCCCCTCCTCCTCTTTCCCTCTCCTCCAGCACCCGCCTCCGGCCTCCCCGCTCCGCCGTGCCTCCGCCCGGCCGCGCCCCAGCACCCCCGACCGCCTCCGGCCATCCAGCGCCGCCCCAGCCTCCGGCCGGCCCCGCCGTAGCTCCCAGACCTAACCTTAGCCCTAATTTTGGACTCGGACACGTCGAACCGTGTCGGACACAATTTGACCCTAATTTTTGGGTCCCCTTCAGGTGCGTGTAACTTTTTGTTCGTAGCTTTGTTTTCGATTCTGTAAATTGCGTTGCGAAGCCTGTATGACCCTCTCGGTGCCCGGATAAACCGCTCGGGGCATCGCGTCCTGTGGTGATCGCACACCGCGATCCAAAAATAGGAAAAACCAGACCCTGTTTCACCCCGGAACTGAGTACGCCCCGCCAAACGGGACGACTTGGTCGCGTGCGGTCTTCACAGATACGTGTGCATCGTCGATACGGACGTGTGAGATTTTGCGAAAGCTGATTCGGGTGTGCGTGCACACCGAAATCAACGCGTATCCGCGGACATCGTCCCGTATCCGACTTTTCTGCAATTTGCCCTAACTTCTTGTACACTCGTCGGATCGAGACGAAACTTATGCCATCGGACTCGTAGTGATACGCTGGTCCTGTGGGTCAAGTTTGGTTCGATTCTGAGAACGTTGACGAAATCGCGTGTCGTGGGCCCCACAGGCCCGCTCGACGGGCGATTTTGTGATCGGCTCATCGGAATCCAATTCTGGAAGTTCCGTTGGGTTCGTTTCAGCGTTCCTGACCTGTTGACACTAAGTTTGGTGAATTTGGAGACCGTTGACCTGGACACATTTTTCGGTGCAAAGCGGGCCCACCGGCGGACCCCGTTTTGACCCGAAACTGCCGTTTTTGCCCTTGTCTCCAAATTGGACCCAAGGACAGGCGTTTCTAGCTATTTGGCATCTTCTGAGCGTGATGGTAATGTCTATTTTAGCTTTTGGACTCATCTCTGGAAATTTTCCCCGAGTACAATTAATTGGATCCAAACAACAGGTAAGTACCTGCACTTCAAGTTTAACCTTTATATTGTGATAATTATTTCCCTCCTCAACTAGCATCCTTGATGATTACACGTAGTAATTAGAATACTGGATTTCATGTCTTGAATATTTGGAGTCATGTCTTGTTTCTCATGTCGGGTGGGAGAATACTAGAAGGCATGTAGTTTACCCTTTCCCCTGCCATGTTTAATAGCTGTTGGTACGCGACTGTACCCTCAGCCGGATCCCGATTATTCCTGTTTAATAGCCGTTTATGACGGCCAGATTAGCCTTATAAACCCCTACATGCCAACTATGTATTCTAAAACAAACACAAGTTCACACAGATAGTTTCTGGTCTTGTTATATTTCTTGCTGACTGTTGTAGTTTCATTTTCTGTCTCATTTATTTCTGTTTTTCTCATATTCCTGTTTATAGCAGTAACTCTGAGATATTGATGTTCTTTTATGCCATTTTCTTAATATGATACTCAATTTAATTGTCATAAATATTTAGTTTAATCTTGTTGTGCATTGTGTACTTTGCTCCTTTCCTGACTGGATCCGTTGATTTAGGCGATGATGAGGACCTTACCCCTACATATTATGGTCCTATGAGGGTACAGATGATACCTATGAGAAGCCAGATCCCACCCAGGAGACCCCTGCTGCAGAGTAGATAGCAGTAGCTATTTTTATTTATTGCTCTTATCTTAGTAATCGGGTTTGTCCCCGATTT
This sequence comes from Iris macrosiphon, assembly GCA_036927795.1. NCBI lineage: Eukaryota > Viridiplantae > Streptophyta > Magnoliopsida > Asparagales > Iridaceae > Iris > Iris macrosiphon. Next base: position 145,594,522 of record JAYESA010000018.1, read on the forward strand.
TATTCCGATTTCTGTACTAAACATTTGAATCTGTTGTCGCATTTATTTCATTTGAATTCTTAAGTATCTGTTTCCCATTATTATCTTGTCTATGTTATTTGTGAATGAGCTAGATTAGTTAAATATGGATTTGACCTAGACAGCGTACTACCGCCGACTCTGCGGCGTAGGCTGGACGTACCCACGCACTCGTACCCGAATTTCCGGGTGCGGGTCGTGACACATTTTTATGGTGGCCCGTGTAGGTCCTATCCTTAAATAGGGTAATACCCTAGGACAGGGTATGGAATAAGATTGAGGATTCTAGGAAAAGCTCATTCACAGTATAGGGTCCTTATTTCAATTCTTGATATCATTTCTGCTCAATTTTCCTATCGCCCTTGATTTCCAAGTAATCTATTCTGATCTTCCTATCCCTTAATCTTTCAGAATAGTCCAGACAAGGAACACAGTAGGAGGCACATCAGAACCAGCTGAGCAGAATGTGCCCGAGACTCTTGCACTCCCGCCGCCTCCATCTGTTCCGGCAGTTACTCTGGATGGGGCACAGCTACTTGGAGTGTTCCAGGGACTAGTGGAATCCCAGAAAGAACAGACTGCACTTCTGCGGACCAGCCTCTCAGAAGCCCTTAAGTCCCAGGAGTCGCCACTCAAGAGGCCAGGGAGTGCCAAAGACTTCAAGAACCTTAGACCCCTGGAATTCTACGGAACTGAGGGCATTCTCTATGCCGATGAGTGGATAGAGAATGTTGAGAGACTCCTGAAGACTGCTCGGGTTCCTGATGATCTCAAAGTAGAGTCCGCAAGCCTGCAACTGTTCGACATAGCTCAAACCTGGTTCAGAGATGAACCCCAACTATCTGCTCCTGACCTCACCTGGGAGGACTTCAAGAGGCTATTCAAGGAAAAATTCTACCCCGAAGTGGCTCGGGAAGCTCTCGAAAGCCAATTTGAGAGACTGGAACAAGGTAACCTGTCTGTTGATGAGTATACTGCTAAATTTAGTAGGTTGAGCCACTTTGTGGAGTACATGGTTCGTACCCCGGAGGACAGAGCCCATAGATTCAAGAAGGGGCTGTCTCCGGATATTCGCCTTGCTGTCACCACCAGCCGAGCTCGCACCTATGAGGAAATCTTGAGCGTAGCACAAGGCATTGAGAGAGACATGGGGCATAAACTAAAGCGAGAGAGAGATACCGGAAATGCGGGACCCAACAAACGTCTATTTCAACAACAACAACAGCAGAGGGCCCCGCAGCAAACTCAGCGTCCTCTCCCTCGAGCTCCAGCACCCCAACACCAGGCTCAAGGAAAAAACCAACAAGCTGCTGCTTGTAACTTTTGCCAAAAACCAGGTCACACTTGGCAAGTCTGCAGGAAGAGGCTAGGTGCCTGCCTCTACTGCGGCTCAGCAGCGCATCAAATGAGGGACTGTCCTGCTGCTCAAGGATGCACCGCTGCACCAAAGGCTCCAGTCCAGGCCAGGGCCCCAGCAGCACAACAGAGGGGACCCCCGCTTCCAACACAACAACAACGCTTTGCTCAGCACCAACAGCAGCAACAGAGGGGTGCACCGCAGCAAGGCCGTGCTTATGCAATGACTCTGGAAGAAGCTGAAGCCACATCAGACGTGATCACAGGTTCTGTGCTTATAAATTCAATACCAGCCATTACTTTATTTGATTCTGGAGCTTCACATTCATTCATGTTAGTAGATTTCCTTATGAAGCATAGCTTAATCACTAAACCCCTTAGGAATTATTATAAGATCATTACCGGTGGAGGAATCATCCCGGTTAGTGATGCATGTAACAATTGTCCTATTACATTATGTGGAAGAGAACTGTATGCTAGGCTACTCGTAATGCCAGTGCCCAGTTTTGACATTATACTGGGTATGGATTGGTTGAGTCAACATCATGCCACTATAGACTGCCACAGAGGTAGTATAATCTTCAGGCCCCCTGACAAGCCAGAATTTGAATTTGCTAGAGGTTCTAGAGAAATGGGTAGTAACAAAATTTGTGGAGCCCTAGTAACAGAAGAATTGCCGCTACCTATCATCTCTGAATATCTTGATGTCTTCCCTGAGGATCTTCCAGGATTACCCCCAGACCGAGAAGTTGAATTCTCTATTGACTTAGTGCCGGGAGCAGCGCCAGTATCTCAAAATCCCTACAGAATCAACAAGAAGGAGATAATAGAACTAAATGAGCAAATCAAAGAATTAGAAAACAAATGCTTCATTAGGTCTAGTGTCTCACCCTGGGGAGCTCCAGTATTATTTGTGCCCAAGAAGGACGGAACATCCCGAATGTGCATTGACTATAGGGCCTTGAATGCCTTAACAATTAAGAATAAGTACCCCCTGCCCAGGATAGATGACTTATTTGATCAGTTAAGTGGAGCTCGGGTATTTTCAAAGATTGACTTGAGGTCTGGTTACCACCAAGTAAGGGTGAGGAAGGAAGACATCCCTAAAACTTCTTTCAATTAATATCCGTAACGGACACTACGAATTCTTAGTAATGCCGTTCGGGTTGACGAATGCACCAGCAATTTTTATGAACTTGATGAACAGAGTCTTTCAGAAATATCTAGACAAATTTGTGGTTGTCTTTATTGATGATATTTTGATCTACTCCAAGACCCCCGAAGAACATGAAGAACATTTGAGGCTAGCATTGGAGACTTTGAGGAAGGAAAAACTTTATGGAAAATTATCTAAATGTGCATTCTTCCTAGACAAAGTAGAATTCTTGGGACATGTTGTGACTGGAGATGGAATAGCAGTAGATCCTAAGAAGATAGCGGCAATAGAATCATGGCCCACTCCAGACTCTGTAGCAGAGATTAGAAGCTTCCTGGGACTAGCTGGCTACTATCGGAAGTTTGTGAAGGACTTTGCTAGAATTGCTGAACCCATGACAAAATTAACAAGAAAGGATGAAGAGTTCACCTGGACTGATAAATGTCAGCATGCTTTTGAAGAATTGAAGAAAAGGCTGACTACTGCCCCTATTCTGACCTTACCTTCTGGAACCGGAGGATTCGCTATTTATAGTGATGCTTCTGGAAAAGGTCTAGGTTGTGTATTGGAGCAGAACAAGAAAGTAATAGCATATGCCTCTAGACAGCTTCGACCTCATGAAAAGAACTATCCAACTCATGATTTAGAACTGGCAGCTGTCATCTTTGCTCTTAAGCTATGGAAGCATTATCTTTATGGAGAAAGGGTGGAAATATTTACGGACCATAAAAGTCTAAAATATATCTTCACTCAGAAAGAGCTGAACATGAGGCAAAGAAGGTGGCTGGAACTAATGAAAGATTTTGATATCACCCTTCAATATCATACTGGGAAGGCCAATGTAGTTGCTGATGCTCTCAGCAGATATCCTATGGCGATGTACTTGACTATGGACAGACACTTGCTCGAGGACCTGGAAAGCTTAGGTATTGAGGTAATTATCCCAGGAAAAAAAGGCCAAATGATGAACTTGCAGATTCAGTCTACCTTAATAGACAAGATCAAGGAGGCTCAGTTTCGAGACGGAGGGCTGCGAAGCCTTAGAGGTCAAGTGCAAGCTGGATTAGTGGAAGATTTCAAAATTCATGAAGATGGATCACTGAGGCATGGCGATAGACTATGTGTACCTCAAGGAGACATAAGAGAAGAAATTATGCAAGACGCGCACAGATCGCAATACTCTATACATCCAGGAGCCAACAAGATGTACAAGGACCTGAGGACGCATGTTTGGTGGCATGGCATGAAAAGAGAAGTAGCCAGGTTCGTATCTCGTTGCTTAGTATGCCAACAAGTCAAGGCTGAAAGACAAAGACCTGGAGGATTGCTTCAACCACTACCCATTCCGGAGTGGAAGTGGGAACATATTACAATGGATTTTGTTTCTGGACTTCCAAGGACACCTAGTGGAAAGGATACAATTTGGGTGATAGTAGATAGACTGACCAAGTCTGCATATTTTCTACCTTTCAAAGTAGGGCTATCTACAGAGAAGCTGGCAGATTTATATATCAGACATATTGTTAGGTTGCATGGAGTTCCAGTAAGTATTGTCTCCGACCGAGATTCAAGATTCACTTCTCACTTCTGGAAGAGCCTACAAGCCAGCCTGGGGACTCAACTCAAATTCAGCACAGCTTATCATCCTCAAACCGATGGACAATCAGAACGTACAATCCAGACCCTTGAAGATATACTGCGTACATGTGTTCTGGATTTTGGAGGATCGTGGGAAGATTATCTACATCTTGTGGAGTTCTCTTATAATAACAGTTACCAAGCAAGTATTGAGATGACTCCATTTGAAGCTTTATATGGACGAAGATGTCGTACCCCGCTATCATGGGACGACGTAGGAGAAAGAGCCTTACTGGGACCTGAGATAGTGATCGATTCAGCTGAGAAGGTAAAGCAAATAAGGGAAAGACTTCGAGTGGCTCAAGACAGGCAACGACATTGGGCAAATAGCCACCGAAGGCCCTTGGAATTTGAGGTAATTAAATTTATGAAATTCAAGTCAATTTAAACATTTTGATTATGGAACTAAGACTTGATTATGACTCTATTAAAGGTTGGAGAGCTGGTATTCTTGAAGATCTCTCCGACACGTGGCACCATTAGGTTCGGAAGGAGTGGAAAACTCAGCCCAAGATTTATTGGACCTTTTGGCATTCAGGAGAAAATCGGAGAAGTGGCATACCGTCTGGCATTGCCACCCTCTCTGGATGGAGTCCATAACGTCTTCCACGTGTCGCAGCTGAGAAAATACGTGTCAGATCCCAGCCACATTTTGGATCACTCAGAGCTCGAAGTAGGCCCAAGTTTGACTTACCAAGAGCAGCCCGTGGAGATACTGGATCGATCAGAGAAAGTTCTACGGAACCAGGTTATTTCCTTGGTTCGCGTAGCTTGGAAGCACCATTCTCCCGGCGAATCCACCTGGGAGCGAGAAGACGAGATTAGGGAGCGCTACCCTTATCTTTTTTGAACCCTGAGGTATATTAATTCCCGGCCCTTCTTTTCGTGCCATTATTATTCTTAAATTTCGAGGACGAAATTTTTATAAGTTGGGTAGTTTGTAACCCCCTGAATTTTCAAAATTATTAAAACTTGAATTTTTCCCAATTTTCTGGAATTTTTTGGGAATTTTCTGAAATCAAAATCAAGGTTCTTAATTATTAAATAATTTTTAATTGTTAATAAATAATATTAAAATATCATAGAAATAATATTTTTGGGTGTAAAATGAAAAACTGGACTTAGGGTAATTTTTCTGGATTTTTTTGGGCCTCAGACCTATTTTTAAATACCTAAAAACTATTTTTACTAATTAATTAATTAATTAAACTGTTTATTAAAATATTATTATTATTATTATTACTATTAATAATATTTTTTATTATTTTTCTTGGGCCGGTCCGGCCCAGTGGACCGGCCCAGCAGCCCATTCCCTAACCCGTTTCCTACCGGGTCGGGTCGGGTCAGTCAGACCCGCCGCCTACCCGACCCGCTAGCTGACCCAGCCCTCCCCCGCAGACCCGGTCGCTCTTCCCCCCCGCGTCCGGCGCCGTCGCCCGCGACCACGCACCCCGTCCCGCTCGCCCACGTCGCCCGCCTCCGGCGCCCCCCCTCCACCTTCTCCGGTCAGCTCACCCTATAAAGTCCCCCGCACCGAAACCCTCCGGCCACCACGAAACCCCACCGGACACCCCCGCCTAACCCTCGCCCCGCCTCGCCGTGCCAAGCCCCGCTTCCGCCGCACCCCGCCGAGAGCCGCCAGCCCCTCCTCCTCTTTCCCTCTCCTCCAGCACCCGCCTCCGGCCTCCCCACGAACAGCAGCCGCCGTCCCCGGCGCCGCCCCGCTCCGCCGTGCCTCCGTCCGGCCGTGCCCCAGCACCCCCGACCGCCTCCGGCCAGCCAACGCCACCCCAGCCTCCGGCCGGCCCCGTCGCAGCTCCCAGACCTAACCCTAGCCCTAATTTTGGACTCGGACACGTCGAACCGTGTTGGACACAATTTGATCCTGATTTTCGGGTCCCCTTCAGGTGCGTGTAACTTTTTATTCGTAGCTCTGTTTTCGATTCCGTAAATTGCGTTGCGAAGCCTGTATGACCCTCTCGGTGCCCGGACAAACCGCTCGGGGCATCGCGTCCTGTAGTGATCGCACACCGCGATCCAAAAACAGGAAAAACCAGACCCTGTTTAACCCCGAAACTGAGTACGTCCCCCCAAACGGGATGACTTGGTCGCGTGCGGTCTTCACAAATACGTGCGCATCGTCGATACGGACGTGTGAGATTTCGCGGAAGCTGATTCGGGTATGCGTGCACACCGGAATCAACGCGTATCCGCGGACATCGCCCTGTATCTGACTTTTCTGCAATTCGCCCTAACTTCTTGTACACTGATCGGATCGAGACAAAACTTGCGCCATCAGACTCGTAGCGATACGCTGGTCATGTGGGTCAAGTTTGGCTCGATTCTGAGAACGTTGACGAAATCGCGTGTCGTGGGCCCCATAGGCCCGCTCGACGGGCGATTTTGTGATCGGCTCATCGGAATCCAATTCTGGAAGTTCCGTTGGGTTCGTTTCAGCGTTCCTGACCTGTTGACACTAAGTTTGGTGAATTTGGAGACCGTTGACCCGGACACATTTTTCGGTGCAAAGCGGGCCCACCGGCGGACCCCGTTTTGACCCGAAACTGCCGTTTTTGCCCTTGTCTCCAAATTGGACCCAAGGACAGGCGTTTCTAGCTATTTGGCATTTTCTGAGCGTGATGGTAATATCTATTTCAGCTTTTGGACTCATCTCTGAAAAATTTCCCCGAGTATAATTAATTGGATCCAAACAACAGGCAAGTACCTGCACTTCAAGTTTAACCTTTATATTGTGATAATTATTTCCCTGCTCAACTAGCACCCTTGATGATTACACGTAGTGATTAGAATACTGGATTTCATGTCTTGAATATTTGGAGTCATGTCTTATTTTTTATGTCGGGTGGAAGAATACTAGAAGGCATGTAGTTTACCCTTTCCCCTGCCATGTTTAATAGCTGTTGGTACGCGACTGTACCCTCAGCCGGATCCCGATTATTCCTGTTTAATAGCCGTTTATGACGGCCGGATTAGCCTTATAAACCCCTACATGCCAACTATGTATTCTAAAACAAACACAAGTTCACACAGATAGTTTCTGGTCTTGTTATATTTCTTACTGACTGTTGTAGTTTCATTTCCTGTCTCATTTATTTCTGTTTTTCTCATATTCCTGTTTATAGCAGTAACTCTGAGATATTGATGTTCTTTTATGCCATTTTCTCAATATGATACTCAATTTAATTGTCATAAATATTTAGTTTAATCTTGTTGTGCATTGTGTACTTTGCTCCTTTCCTGACTGGATCCGTTGATTTAGGCGATGATGAGGACCTTGCCCCTACATATTATGGTCCCTATGAGGGTACAGATGATACCTATGAGGAGCCAAATCCCACCCAGGAGACCCCTGCTGCAGAGTAGATAGCAGTAGCTATTTTTATTTATTGCTCTTATCTTAGTAATCGGGTTTGTCCCCAATTTTATTCCGATTTCTGTACTAAACATTTGAATCTGTTGTCGCATTTATTTCATTTGAATTCTTAAGTATCTGTTTCCCATTATTATCTTGCCTATGTTATTTGTGAATGAGCTAGATTAGTTAAATGTGGATTTGACCTAGACAGCGTACTACCGCCGACTCTGCGGCGTAGGCTGGACGTACCCACGCACTCGTACCCGAATTTCTGGGTGCGGGTCGTGACAGTACAGAATCTGATAAAGTGTCGAGGGTCTCCACAATTGTAACACCCTCCCCCCAGAGAGGTTCGGGTTAAGAACAGCTAAAGCTGATTTCACCCCCGGAGAACTAGTGGTGGTTGGCATCAACTTCAGCCGTAAATCTTCTTGTGCCATAGCAGCTATGGCCTCCTCCAGTGATGGCAGCCTGGACTGTGCAAGTAAGACATTCCTCCTCTGCTCGAATGCTGGGTTGAGCCCCTTTAGGAACTTTATCATCCTCTATCGCGAGACATACTCCATGAACTTCTGATAATGTTTCATAAATGTCGGTTCCACTTGCTCATCCTCCACGCCAATGGGATCATAATAGTGGAGATCTGACCAATACTTCTTTAGCAGAGCCGCATACTCAGAGATGGTGTGATCTTCTTGGACCTTGTCAAGTTCATCATGCAGTTGGAAGACCCTCATGGGGTTGCCCGACCCTGAGTACATGTCTCTCAGCGTCATCCAAATGTCACTAGCACTCTCCATCACTTCCATGTTGCCCGATACTTGGTCGGTCAATAAGGCTATCAACCATCCAGCTACCACATTGTTGATGATTTTACATACAGCAAAATCCTGTAAGGAGTGATCTTCAGGTGCCTTGGTTTGGCCATTCACATAGCCCACCAAGCCCCTTGCCTTCAGGGTCTGCATAGCCTGACGCGACCACTTCAAGTAGTTGGTAGTACCCTCCAACTTTACCTCTAATTTCTTCAACTTCTTCATTTTATATGGTGAAGGATCCACATCTACCTGTACAGCACGGGAGCTAGTCTCGGTCAGCCTCCTGGACAAAAGATCATCCAACAAAGCCTTTATCTCCTTGTGGCCGTTAGTTTATCGTAGATCGTCTCCATCGTCTGCTCCTTCTCCTCTTCTACTAGCCCGACGGTGGCAGATCTAGTGCACGCGAGTTCTGGTGATGCCCTCCAGCTTTGATCGCAGATCTCTCCACGTCTACCATTCCTCCTTCAGAGGCAACGACGTTCCCAAGAGCCGCCGCTCATGTCCCGTGCATGGCTGCAACCCGAGGCCGCATAGTCTGACTATGAACCGGAGGACTGTAGCTGCATTGGCGGTAGAGGAGGAGGAAAATGATCGGGAACGTCGGTTGGTGGGGAGGAGGTAGCAGCGGTGGCAGCAGGAAAGGAGGGTGGTGGCGGTGGTGAGGGTGGATGGCGGCAGTGAGGGTGGATGGCGGATAAAAGTTGTGGCGGTAACTGCGGTGAAGTAGGATTAGGGTTAAGGTGGGTCTGATACCAAAAAAAAATTAGACCAAAAGTAAAATTAGGTTATTTCTGATAAAGAGGGTATAAATACCCCTTGGTCCTTTTACACTTAACACCCTTCTAAGATGGACTATTATAGTTTAGTCCTTGGTTCTCAACAACTTCTACCCTTGTTCCTACATATTTCTTAAGTTGTGACACATGGAAGACAGGGTGAATCAAAGATTCCTCAGGCAGTGCAAGCTTATATGCTACTGGCCCTATTCTAGCCAATACTCGATAAGGTCTAGAGTATTTAGGAGCCAATTTTTTAGGCCTTCTCTGTGAACTAAAATCTGCCTATATGGTTGCAACTTAAGATATATCCAATTTCCAAAAAAAAAAAACTCCTTATCCACCCTGTGCAAGTCTGTTATCTTCTTCATCATGTCCCTCAATGCAATGGCCTCTGCCACTTCTGTATCTTGTGCCAAGTATGGTACATAGACATAATGTCAGGAGGTGGTCTTCCATATACAGCTTCAAAATGAGTGACTTTTGTCACGACCCGCACCCAAAATAAGGATACGAGTACGTGGGTACGTCCAGCCTACGCCGCAGCATCGGTAGTAGAACGCTGTCTAGGTCAATGTAGCTATCTGTCAATCTCACACAATATATGATATCATAACCTGTCAATGTATCTCAACTCTAAATAGAGGACAATAAATATATAATCATCAACTCACAATATACTCAATCACAATAACTATAAGGAAGATAAATAGCACGATAAAGATAGAAGAACCATGAGAGGAAATAATATATAACTCAGCCAAATCAGAGTCTAAGAGTCTAGCTATCTCAACATAAATAAGTCTCAAATAATACAACTCATAGTATCAAGTTTGGAATAATCCAAAATACACAAATAAAAGTAAGTGCTAACTAGGCAACTGCGGGTAATGTCTCCTCTATAGGGAGTGGCTCCTCTAGAATCTCCTGGATATACCCATCATCTACTCAAGGTCCATAATAAGTGGGACAAAAGTCCTCAAGATCCTCTAAAAAAATATTATCCAGTCGAAAAAGGAGCAAGCACATAAACTAACAGCAGTTCCAATTTATTGATAAAGACTATAAAACAGTGTGCAATGAATATACATGATGAAAATGAAATACTGGAATGTAAGAAAACTGCAGAAAACATATAATCATATCACAGGAAAGTAACTGGCAATGAACAAGCAGGTAAATGTGAATACTAGCAAGTATGAACTGGAATAGAGAAATATAATACTAGCTAAGTGCCTTTAAATATTAATTATTATGTGATCGACTTGGGACAAGATCAGGCTCGTCCGTATATAATTGGCTATGCACAAGTACAAGTAAGGGATCAGGTCAATCATGTATGATTGACTATGCACAAGTACATGTAAGGGAATCAGGCCAATCATATATAGAGAGCTATGCACAAGTAATAAGATCAGGTTACACCCTCGTGTGGGAAGAGTGAGCTATGCACAAGTAAATGGGGTATGATCACATAATCAACTAATACTTTTTCGTCCCCGGCTAGTACGATGGATCCAATCACGACTCCTCATAATAGGTATCAATAATACTAGCCTGTGAATCCACTGTGTCAGGAATCAAATATATCACTACAAGACTAGAATCATAGTAAATATCAAGATAACGGAAACTGTCAGAGAATGTACTCGCATGTGTTCCTGAGTAAAATGTGAGGATCGATGTCCAAACTGGAGTCACTCTGACCTAAATATAGAATAATAATATTAATTGGTGAAATAAAGGATGAGCATGATTAACTAACTAAGTATGATATTTCTACGCCATATCTAAGTCCAACTAGGTTAACTAGGTCCACTAGTCTATTCTATATCATATTAGTCTATTTAGACAACATCTAACTAGTAGTAGTCATTATTAGCTAGGCTAACTATTAGTATTAATTATCTATAGATAATATCTATATACTGAGGTTAGTAGTATATAAATAACTTGTGTATAGGTTTAAATAATACTAATTTACACTTCACTCACCCATGTATACTGCTCACTATGCTTTAGCACAATTGACAACTGATACCAAGGTGGTATCAGTCCAACCTTGTCCCCCCTTACCTCATGCACATACACACAACACCATCACTCCAACCACATACCTGCACACCCCGTGCACAGGCCTGCAACCCGACCTCAACACACACAAGAATCACACATACTCCTCCTTGCTCCACACTGCAGTTACACCCCAGGGTTGGGACTGCTGCACACTCAATCAATCATAACATTAGAGTAACACACTCTCTCACAAGCTATATCCAAATGCCATACAACTGAATGTCCATTAACTTCTCAGAGATTAACTAATACTTGTATCATATGGTCACAAACACCCACTGTATCAGTCACTGATACTTACTTCTCATGTAAAACACATACACTCTATAACTCCTCACCAGCTCAAATATAATCATACACAGTATCACTAACCTGATAACACAAGTATCCTATTGGTACATGGATACCCGTATCATCTCCAAATCTGAAACTTAATATCATAGTTGCAACCTATACCCATGTGTCAGTCCAACATACTGGACTTCACTGTGGCTGTAGCAACTGATACCAAGTTGGTATCAGTTCTACCCCACCTGAACACCACTTATCTCACAAATACCTATATGCTACTCCTAACACCTACCGGAGCATCTAACACCTAACTAATGCATTGTACCCAGACCAGAGTGCCCTCCCCCACTGATACTCGAAGCCCTTACAACTGACCTTACAAAACTTCCTAGTTACTGATGTTCACAGCCAACTTAACCGAGTATACACCCTGTCATCTACTCAACTTTCACCCACATATCTGACATTGCCCATGCACCCCCAACACTTGTGTCTCGGTTGCACAAACCGTGGAGCACCTACTGTTGTCCTTAATTCCAGTGCACCTCAGTCTCTACCCCCTGGCCAATTCCTACTAAATTACAGTTGCTACTTACCTCATCCCTTCCTAACTAACCTTGTTGCTGTTGTGGCCACTAAATGTTGCAGTTGCTACGGTTCTTGCAACTTGCTCCAGATCTGAATTAGACCTGAGGTCTCCTTTAAAGCCAAGCATCACCAATATACAACCATTACTAGCTCAACTCTTGATTGCAGACCTACACAAGTCCTGCATTCCTGCCTGCAACACACAATACACCACAACAATCACACACCCCTACTTGTTTTTTATGGTATTAAATGAAAGAATGAAAGTGTATTTCAATGACGGGGTTTGTGCGAAACCCGCGCCCTTTGGTTTACAAATAAACTTGTACAATGTAATCCTATACGAGGATGTGGGAGTACAATTTATTTAATCTGGGTATAAATTGCTATAGGTGTCTGATCTGCGGTCGATCACTTTAGCCCTTGGACCACGCAATGTTGAAGAAGTGCCGTGGAAGACAGGTAGCAGCTTCAAAGGTTGTAGGAGAGGGTGGATGCACGATACCGAAGTCGTCGATCCCCGCTCTTTGCCTGAGCTCCGGGCTCTCTCTCTCTCTCTCTCTCTCTCTCTCTCTCTCCTTGTTCGATCTCCTCCAATTGTCGACCTTGGATCTGATATTGGTATTCTTGACCAAACTTTCCGACCTTGTTCCCCATTGACAGGGCCCTCTATTTATAGAGTCTTTGGTGACAGTGACCACTCCGTTGGTGTAGCAACCAAGGAGTGGAAAGTACAGCACCCTTTTACACAACGGTTAAAGTAACCAATGCCTACGTATAGATGATCTTTTGACTGAGCGGGTGACGTGGGTCCAACTAAGGGGACACAACACGTACGGTTGCTACTAAGATCACGGCGTAAAAGCCACGCGGGTAGGTATCCATTGTGTAGAAGAGGTTGGCGTAGAAGCCAAATGTCCGTCACCATGGCATAGAAGCCAAGTAGGCATAGAAGCCGAACAGGCATAGAAGCCGAGTAGGCGTGGAAGCCGAGCAGGCATAGAAGCCGATCAGGCATAGGAGCCGAGTAGGCGTGGAAGCCGAACAGGCACAGAAGCCGAACAGGCATAGAAGCCGAGTAGGCGTGGAAGCCGAACAGGCACAGAAGCCGAACAGGCATAGAAGCCGAGTAGTCGTAGAGACTGAGTGGGCGTGGAAGCCGCATGAGCACAAATCCTGATGGGCGTAGAAGCCGCTTGAGCACAGATCCTGAATGGGCGTAGAAGCCGCTGCATATCGTGCCAGAATGGGCGTAGAAGCCGCTTGAGCACAGATCCTGAATGGGCGTAGAAGCCGCTGCATACCGTGCTGATGTGGACGCCTTAACCGAAATTACGGCTTTTGAAGATATAACCAAATCTCTTACAGAGATTTGCCATCATCTTATGCATTAAATACGGAGGCGTGTTTCGAAGGTCTGCAGGCCTTCTGTGCACCCGTCGCAGAGACGTGTCTTGAGAGAAACTGTCACCGCTCTGTACAATTTAGACGTAAAGACGTGCCTCGAATCCCGTACGAAGTGCAGCTTTTAACGTGGCAGGCGGTTTATTCTGCTGCGGAGCGTAAAACAGCTCATGTTTGCCTGTGTAAAACAGGGCGGCGTATTCCCTTGTACGCAAAAGAGCGGTTTATGCTGAGGGGACTCCAGTAAACGACGGTTCGGTGATGCTTTACCAAATCCTCTGCATTAAATGGTGAGATCCGCCATCATACTCTGGGACACGTCCCGAGAGGTCTGCCATCGTTTCCAGCCGTCGTCTGGGTAGCCGTGCATCACCTTTTGTCAGGAGTCAGAGGTCAGATTCACTGCGTGACTTGACAGGTTCATTTCGGGGAAGAAGCGTTCCTCGTACGCTATAACACTGCTTTGAGAGCGGATGAGTTTTACGCCATGGAGGCGATGAAGAACTCTGTTCACGCTGGAGCGGCCTGGACGTACTGCACTTATGCGGATGGTCCTTTGAGCTTTATTTTTCACGTTGTATTTTAGCGGAGAAAACTCTGTTGTACGCCTGATGGCTCTGAAGGCCTCTGCTTACGCTGCTCTGTATCAAGAGGCTGCGTAGCTCTTCCCAGCGTATTTTTTATGCTTCTACAAGACCCCCTTCAGAGCTTTTAAATTCCTTGGAATTTGAAACGTTTTGAACGAAGCATGAATGGCCCCTCGTAACTCAAAACGTTTCTGAATGGAGCGTTAAAACGGTCGGTGCAGACTTTATGGCGGATTTATGGGGGACCGCTGTGATCTCTTTTGCCTATAAAAGGCTGGGGGAGTTGGCCTGTTCTCCCCACATCTTCATCACCACGCAGAGATGATCACCGGAGTTCGCCGGGTCGATTTGAGGAAGAAGGAGATCATGTTCTTCCAGCGTGTAAGGAGCCAAAAAAGACGGCGTCTTCGAGCAAGTGTCCACTGCAACGATGGATCATGGAAGGATATCTTAGCCTCCCTTGCTCGGGATAATCAGCAACTTTGTATGGCGTTGCCCTAGGAGAGAGGAAGGGTCGTATTTGACCACGGCGGCTGGCATGTCGCGCCTTCTCTCGATGCCCTCCGGTGACAAGAGTCAAACAGACTCGTTCTATCCCGGATTGAGTGGCGGTGGTTTATAAGCAAGCAGATTTACTCTGCTTTCCTTCTGTTGGAGGATGGGTTATCTGCCCAGTTTTGTATCCTCCTGCCACTGATCACCTTCTTGGAAGAAGAGGAAGACCATCACCGGCGCGAGACCCTGTCAGAGCGGCTTCTCGGTGCGATCTTCGGACGATGACGGGGAATCCTTTGTAGATGGGATTTCCCTCATATGTAGTCATAAAAATGAAAAGAAAACCCTTGTAGATTGGATTTCCCTCATATGTAATCATGATTTTGATCTTTAATAAAATCGTCTTTCTTCTTCATATGATCATCTTGCCATATGTTGTTGTGAAGTCTGAATATGTGCAGCTTCAACGTCTGAATCTGTACGCCGACTCTGTAGAAAGAGTGCTAGGTCCTGTCCTTTACGCATAGCGAGTAGTCCATAGAACGCTGTAGAGCATTTTGAACATCTTAGAACTGTCCTGTTGCTAGGACTGAGAAACCGCGTAGAGCTCTGAACTTCTGATAAACAGAATTTTTGTTCAGTCTTCGCCTTCAAGAGTGACTTCCCAAAAATCCCTTGGAACAGGGTCGAGGAATGGCTGTCAAAACTGAGTTGCCATCTTTTGATAGACGAGATATTCAGACTGGAGTTTGGATGAACCTCCAATTGACCCGAGAAGAGTAATTTCTCAATGTTTGAACTCTTATATGTTTCGGGTACTTGGGATATGTTGAGGCCAAGGAGGAGTATCTTCTGTGTGAACTCCTGTAATTGACCGTCTTGGGGACTGTTCGAATATACGGAAAGTCGTGGAGCGAGAAATTATCAGTCTGTAGCCTCCGGGCGTAAAACACCGTCGAGCGTGAAATCGTAGACTTGTAGTTCCTGTGCGTGAAGTCATGGGTTTGTGGCCTCTCGAGCATAAAAGCTACTGAGCACAAAGGCATCCGGGCCGAAAACCTGACTTGTAGCTGTCGAACGTAAAGTTGTAGATTCGTAGCCGTCGAGCGTAGGAAGCTCCTTTAGCGTAGAACTGTATATCTGTAGCTCCTGAAAAGAAAATTTCTTCGAGCGTGAAGTCTTGCGGATCTGTTGCTTCTGAGCATAAACTGAGCGCCACCGAGCGTGAGATCATCGATTTGGTATCTGCTGAGCATAAAGTCATAGATTTGTGGCCTCTCGAGCGTAAAAGCTACTGAGCACAAAGGCATCCAGGCGTAAAACCATAGACTTATAGCTTGCGAGCGTAAAATCGTAGATCTGTTGCTGTCGAGCGTAGAAAGCTCCTTCAACGTAGGACCTGCTGAACCGTATTTGCACGAAAAACTTTTTGAATTTGCTGACTGTTTGTCTTTCAAGGTTAGTGGGCTGACGTGGCATCCAATCATAACCCATTATTTAATTTTGCGAGATTTGGTTAGGGTCTCGAGGAGTCCTTCTGAGCGAAGTATCCTGCCGACGAGCAGTGCACCCGGTCTTAGAGGTAAAGCCTTCAGGGTGACAAAAACGACGAAAAATCCTTCGCACACGTTGAACGTGACCGCGCTAGGTCGTCTTATGTGCTGATAGCTTCTTGAGGAAGATGATGCACGGAGGCATTTTCATCTTTTACGCCCACATTTCTAATGTGTCAGCGTAAAGACTCCATATTTTTGTAGTTCTGAGCGTAGAAGCTCTGGCTACCGAGAATTGGGGTATATCGTAAAATTTGAATTTTACGCTTGTGGGGGGACCTCCGGCGTAAAATTGCCAGATTTGCACAATCCTGCGTAGAGCACAAACTGTTGTTTCTTTCAGTCCGTATGTTCATGCAAGACTTGTGATGACGTATTTTCCTTGCACTTTTGTAGTTGACTTGGGTGAGTCTCCACTGGCCGAGGTGATGGGCTCCGCTGCTGGGATGCTGCACTCGAACTACCTGGAGGATCTGTCCCACGTGGCATTCCCTATCTCCGGACCCCAGTGCCCTGAAGGAAGGAGGGTCTTAATATCGGCTCAGGGCGAGCGAATGCTGCTGAGCATGATCAACGGGGAGCCTCTGACTTATGTAGACGGGGAGCCGTACGTAAAGCCGGCTTTCCTTTTTGGGGACATGATCGACAAACAGTCCCAGACGAAGCCTAAGAGGGAGCCCTGGGTCTTCCCAGCCGGGAATTTGGTTTTGTATCTGCCAACGATGCCGAGGGATTATCCCATCTCGGCCTTCTTCCACGCGACGCATCCTAGGAAGATGTCGTGGACGCTGACTCCTGATCTTCACGGCAAGCCGGGGAAGATTTTTCATCTGAAAGGAGCTGACCAGGGGTCATTTGTCAGTCGCCCCTCCGGCGTTGTGACGTTGTTCAGAGGACTATGCCCGGGCAGTGTTCCAAGTGAAGATAGCTTGGTGATCCAGCCGGTCTAATTGCCGACCTTCTGTAACGACTTCATGGGTCGAGGTGGGGTATATCCCAAGGAGAATCCTCGGTGCAATGGGTGGATCGCCCCAACGAACTCCCGATGGAGATGCCTAGTTGACTGGGCCTTGAAGCACTTCCAGAGAGAGTTGGAGGGCATTGGACTATATGCCGCTGTGAGTGCGACGAGCGTCGGGTTGCCTCCGAACACTAATTTGTTCCTGGGGCTGATGGAGCGGTACATTCCGCTCACCGGGACCTTTGCCACTCCACTGGGGGAGTTGGGATTGGCGCTCCACGAGATGGCAGTTGTCTCGAGACTGCCGATGGGGGATACTCCATATGAAGAGTATGTTTCCACCAACCGGGAGTTGGGGGATTTGGACCCTCGGGTGGCGAAAGTATATCAGGAGCTGATGTGTCAATACTTCGCGTGCACTGCCTTTTATAACGAGCCTTCTGATTTGGCTCACACCACCAAGTGGATGTCCTACCTCTTCTTCCACCGAGCCAGGGCCGCCAGGTCGGAGAAAGCCTCGGGTGGCAAGAATGAGCCCGTGAACTGTTTGGGCGTGCTTAGTGCCCAGGTTGTGGAGACTCTTATGGAGGAGGCTGAAGCTCCGGATCAGATTCTTGTCGAGGGGGTAGGAAAGTACCCGGAAGGCACTAAGGCCTGTAGTTATTTGAGGCGCTGTCGCAGGCCTTTGTCCAAGGAAGCCCAGCTGGCTGGTTTCCTCTCCATATGGCTGCGCCGAGTAGTGGTGCCAGGTACCGCGTCCGCGGACCGCATTCACCGGAACATCCTGTGGCCGACAGTGCGCCTGGTGTTTGGGGCAAGACTGGGCTTGCTTCCTGCCATGGTGTGCCGTATACAGGCTGGCTTGAGAGCCATAACTGACGGGTTGCTCGTCGACGAAGCTCGACGTGAGAGTTTTCCCAGGGTGGAATTACCATACCTATACTTGATAGGATGGTTGATTCTCCACAATCCCCGGGTGATGTCTCCTGGGTCCGGTAGCAGCTCGGGGGGTATATTCTTGCTGAATTACGAGGATTCTTCCTGGAATATGAGCACAGTTTTAGACTGCCGGCTGGTGTTGAACCTCAGCCACGGTTGGAAGCTCCTCTGTACTGCTCTCCCCGTGCATCGCAATCAACCAGGGGTGCGGCTTGAGGATTCAGGTGGAGAGAAGACCGACCTTTCCCCGGAAGCTTTTAACTGGTTGGTCTGTATTAGACCCTCCCATCTGTTGTACAGGAGCGAAGATCACTGCTTCTTCGAGCCCTACTTGCCTAGTCGGTTTGCCAGGTAGTTTGGGTACGATCAGCTGCATGTGGGCAATGCCGTTACCAGCTTTAGGTCCAGGGGCGGACTCATTGATGGAGCTAGAGGGTGGCAATATTTCCTCATGGGTTGTACGAGGGCAACCTTCATTGTGCCGGTCGTTACAACCTCCACGGAGCTTCGCATTCTTTATTCTTATGCCCAGTTTTACGTGGCGATTAACACCTTCCATCGTGATTTTGACGTGCGTGGAAGCTTCCGGGTGCCTTCTCCCAAGCCTGGGGGAAGAGTTAACGTCCCTTCGGTTTCTTCGGACGAAGGTGAGGAGTTTGGTACTCCGGACGAGCCTCTGGTGTCGGTGCCGAGGTGCGAAGTGCCTCTGCCTGCGGGGGCTTTGGTAGTCCCTTCTGGGAAGCGACGGGCTTCTGCTCTGAAGGAAGTTTCTCTTCGCAAGAGGAGGAAGGAGACGGTTGCTCGTCCTCTCCGTATTCCTGGCATTGCGGCTCCTGGGAGTGAGCCTGCCTCTCCCTACATCGGGGATGATCCTTTGGCTGGAGGTTCTTCGCCTTCTAGAGAAGGGCCTCCTACAGTTCCGATCGTCAATGCCGGAGGATCCTCGTTAGAGGTGGCTGTGGCGGCTACTGCTCCAGGTAGCGGAGCGAGATTGCCTTTGTGGCCGAGGCAGATGGGAGAATCTTTCCCGAGGCCAGCAGCGGGCATGACTCATGCCGCGTCAGTGAGCGCGTCTGGCGAGATTCCGGCCGATGAACTTCGACCACGTCTTGGTGGAGGCCTGACAGAACTCTCGGCGATGTCGGTCGGCCCACCTCCTTCTCCAGGCATGATGATTCGCATTGCGTCATTAAGGCGTGGTTTAGCTATATCGACTGCAGATGCGTCGTATATACCGTTGGCTCCGGGTAAATGTCGTCTTTATGTCTCCTTTGAGAAAGATTGTCATCATACTGATATTGACTTTCTCGTCTTCTTCTCAGGGGATAGCGCCCACGGGGAGTATAGCGTTTGAAGCGCATTCTGGTTCCGCTCGGGCTTCTGACGAGGAGGCGTTCGACTTTGATGAGGAAGTGGCTTCGGGGGCGAGTACGCCTGGAGTAGCTTCGTCACCTCGAGAGGAGGATGAACACGTCGTCGTGACCTTGCCTCTTGTGAGTGTGGCGACGACTTCGACCGCCGTTACCGCACCTTCTTCGATTGTGCCATGTGTCGATGCGACGGCTGTGGCCACCTCGTCTGCAATCATCCCTGGAGAGGGACTTGCTGACATTGCGGGCGCTCCCGGCGTTCAGTCGGATCTAGTTGTGTTGACCGAGCAACATACCAGCCTTTTCTACACCGGTTTGAGAACGATGGTATCAATGGTGTTAGCGAAGAGTCTGGATTTTGAGCGCCTGAGGAAGACTTCTCTTGCTTCGATCGGGGTCATCAGGGAGCTCGGTGATCCTGGGGTAGTTGACGCCCTGGAGGCGGTGGTTAATGGGTTAGAGCAACCTATTAATGAACATTTGCAGCTGACTCGGGGTCTCGATGCTGATGTTCAGGCTCGGTTCGACCTCATGACTGCGCGGCTTGCTACGAAGGTGGAAAGCCTAGACAACTCTATCCAGAAGCATAAGCTGGAGGTGGATAGGAGAAAAGTTATCGTGGAAGAGGCTCTTGTCGTTGAGACGCAGTGTCGCTCTGAGCATGAAGGGAATGCAGCGAGGGTCTCCAAGCTGAAGGAAAAACTCGCTCGGACAGAGGAGTGGGCTTCTCAGTCGCTGGCAGGTCTAGACGTAGCGTCCGGTCGATTGAGCACAGCGCGACGGGAGTTGGACCGTGCAGAAGCTGCTCGCGCGGGCTATCTTCGGGCAAAGGCTGATCTGACCCTCACGGACACTCCCGAGGCACGGCTGGAGCAGGCTCGTACCGACGCCTTGGTTCTTAGGAATGAGAGGATAGCTGCGCTGGAGCGGCTGATTAACGATCTGACTCACCCGCCATCATGATGTATCCTTTCTCCTCTTTGCTTGCCCAGATGTAATTCTGCCTCCCTCTCGGGAATAAATAAAGGCGACTCTTTTCTGACTTTTGTGGACCCATCATTTCGGAATGTAAATGACCGGTTTTGGTGAGAGTGATATCAGAGGTAGTATGGACATGATAGACTTCCGATAAACTTATTAGCAGGACACATCTATTCAGAGGTCATACGGACATGATAGAGCGTAACCCTACTAATTGCGTTTTGGAAGTAGTTTTGTCAGAATCGAGAGCCTTGCTATGTCCCACCCGAGCAGGGAAGATTAAGCATAGTACCTTTTCAGGAATTTGCCGTTGATAGGAGCCATTAACAGGTCTCCATTAGGCTGGGCTATCCTGTAGGTGTCGTTCGAGAACGTTGTCTCGATCACATAAGGGCCTTCCCACTTGGACTAGAATTTGCCTTTACTTCTTTGGGTAAGAATCATCGGCCTTCTTACGGCTAAAACTAGCTCACCGACTTTGAACACTCTTTCCTTCACTTTATGATTAAAAGTTTTGGAAATGCGTGCTTGGTAAAGCGCGATGCGCTGTTGAGCTTGTAGGCGTTTCTCGTCTAATCCTTCAAGCTTTTGGAGCCTTAACAGGTCATTCTTTTCTCGAGTCAACTCACTAGTCACTGCTATCCTGAGCGACGGGATCTGGATTTCGATGGGAAGAACTGCCTCGCTCCCGTAGACCAGTGAAAAGGGGGTACAACCTGTAGGTGTCCGTACCGTTGTGCGGTATGCCCAGAGACATTCGCCCAGCTTCTCGTTCCAGTCTCTTTTGTTTGAAGAGACGAACTTCTTCAGGAGTTTGATAATGGTTTTGGTGAAAGCTTCCGCCAAACCATTAGCAGCTGGATAATATGTCGTAGAGGCAATATTATGTATTCGACTTTTATCGCAAAATCGATGAAACGCTTGGCTGATGAACTGAGGCCCATTGTCATGGATTATCCTTCGAGGAATCCTAAAGCGATAAATGACGTGGTGCTTGATGAAGCTGATCACGTCAGACGCTTTTACCTCAAGCAGAGGGATCGCCTCTGCCCATTTGAAGAAGTAATCTGTGATGGCCAGTATGAACCAGTGGCCTCTGTAGGAGGACGGGTGAATGGGACCGACGATATCCATACCCCATGCTTCGAAGGGCCAGGATACGACCGTAGGATGTAGATATTCAGACGGTTGGTGTATGAAGTCTGCATGAACCTGACAGGCTCTGCATTGTCTTGCATAGCTGATCGCGTCTGTGATCATAGTGGGCCAGTAGTAGCCCATTCTCCTGATACGATCCTGTAGCTTAGGACCGGGCTGACGCGCTCCGCATACGCCGTCGTGAGGTTCTCGGATAATCTGCTGTGCTTTGTCGTCTGAGAGACATCTTAATAGCAGTCCGTCGTAGGTTCGACGATATAGGCAGTGTGAAGATGCATCGAAATAGAAGCGTAATGATCGTCTCTTGACGGATACTGCTTCTTTGGGGTCCTCCGACAAGATTTCGTATACGACGAAATCTATAAAGGGACTTCTCCAGTCTCTTCCGGGGGGATCTGTGTTCACAGCGTGGCTGCGTTCTATGTGAATGTTGTTCTTCACACAGAATAAATCTCTGTTAAGAAGGATCACCGAATCTTGCCTTCTTATAGGGGTAGCTAAGTCCGCAGCTAGACTGGCCAGGGCATCAGCTTCCAGATTCTGAGATCGAGGTACATGCTCTAGGAAGAACCCTTTGAACGTCATGGCTATCTCGATTGTCGCTCGGTAATAGGGGATGAGGTCTGGATTCCGGACTTCGTATATTCCTCTGACTTGATTGACGATAAGCAGAGAATCACCGAAAGCTTCCAGGGATTCGACCCCCGGCTCTTCAGCGACTTGGAGCCCGATCAACAGGGCGTTGTATTCCGCTACATTCTTGGAGCATGGTTCATTAAGAGAGTATGCCCGGTAGATGACGAGTTTATCAGGAGTGACCAGGACGATTCCTACCCCTGAAACCACGTTTCCCCGGAGGCCAGTCCTGGAGGCGCCGTCAAAGAACAGTTGCCATGTGTCACTTTCTATTGCGGAATTACACTCTGCAACTTCGTCGGGAATGTCTTCGTATAACTTGGAGGCCTCCGGGATCGAATGAGCAGCTAGGAAGTCGGCTAGTGCTTGGCCTTTGATGGACTTCTGCGGGATGTACACCATGTCATATGGTGTTAACAACATCGCCCAGGTTGCGAGTCAGGAATTAAGAATACTCGGCTTGCTCATCAGTACTCGAAGAGGGTTGATCCTGGAGATGATATGAATAGTCTGGCCGGTGACGTAGTGCCGCGTCTTTTGGATAGCGAACATCAGATCCAGACATTCTTTCTCTACTGGGTTGTACCGGTGTTCGGCTCCGACCATTATCCTGCTGAGGTAGTAGATAGCCTGCTCATGCCCCACGTCGTTCTTCTGTGCTAGAAGAGCTCCTAGCGAATGATCCATTGCTCGGACGTACAGCAAGAATGGTTTCCCCATGATGGGGGCACCAGAACTGGCGGACTGGTGAGGTAGCGTTTGATCTCCCCGAATGCTTGCTGACAGGTTTCGTCCCATACGAAGGATACACCTTTCTTCATGAGGTGCGAAAAAGGCTGGCATCTTCCTGAGAGGTTGGATATGAACCTCCGGATATAAGCCAGACGGCCTTGAAATCCCCGGAGTTCCCTCAGATTGCGGGGCGGTCGCATTTCTACGATGGCCTGGACTTTGTCAGGGTCCACCTGGATGCCTTTGGCGGTGATAACAAATCCCAGGAATTTGCCACTAGATACGCCCAGGAAGGACTTCGTAGGGTTCATCTTGAGTTGATGTCGGCGCATTAACTCGAATACCGTCCTTAGGTCCTGAATGTGATCATCCTTGAGGCGGCTCTTGACTGCTATGTCGTCTACGTAACACTCTACTGTTTTGCGTAAATGTTCATAGAATATGCCGCTCATAGCCCGTTGGTACGTAGCCCCGGCATTTTTCAATCCGAAGGGCATGACCGTATAGCAATACACTCCCAACGGGGTGCAGAAGGCAGTGTGTTTCTC
The DNA here is from genome assembly GCA_036927795.1 of Iris macrosiphon. NCBI lineage: Eukaryota > Viridiplantae > Streptophyta > Magnoliopsida > Asparagales > Iridaceae > Iris > Iris macrosiphon. Next base: position 145,617,982 of record JAYESA010000018.1, read on the forward strand.
GTCTTCAGGATGCATCTTGATCTGATTGTATCCTGAGAACCCGTCCATGAAAGACATGCGTTCAAAACCGCAGGTATTGTCGATCATGATGTCTGTGATGGGAAGAGGAAATTCATCCTTGGGACAGGCCGCATTCAGATCTCGGTAATCGATGCAGATACGTACCTTCCCATTTTTCTTCATGACTGGGACAACGTTGGCGACCCAGTCGGGATGTTGTTCTTCCCGGATGAACCCATAGGCTATCAGCTTTTTGACTTCAGCTTCAATGGCGTCGATCATGTCCGGTCGGAACCGGCGTTGGTGCTGCTTCACAGGCTTTGAGTTAGTCAATATGTTGAGTTTGTGAGTAGCCACCTTCGGGTCTAGGCCCGGCATGTCTCCATAATCCCATGCAAAGACGTCGACGTATTCTTTTATCAGCTGTATGATTTCTTCCCTTTCGGCTGGTGGAATATTGTCACTGATAAATATCGGCTTTGGCGAAAGCTCACCCCCAACATCGATTTGGATAACTTCGTCTTTGGTTGGAGGTTCCCTCTGTTCGAAGCGGAATTCCCACTGTGTATCCATTTGTTGAGCCCAAGAGTCATTCTCAAACGGCTCAGAATCTCGTTCCTTTGCTTCTGAGGGATCTGTCATCACCATATTTGCTGATAGTGCTTGTTCGGGAGCACTAGGTGAGTCGGGGGGTGACGAGCCGTCCCAGGAGGAGGAAAAGATATCCTTATCCGACGTGGAAGCCGTAAGGGAGGTGGCATACCCTAACCCGAAACGAGTTTGTTGGTAGCGGGGGTCGCCGCGTGGCGGCGTTCGTCTGCCTCTTCCCGTAGTTGAGGCCCGGCTTTCGCTTCAAGTCGTAACCCATGTTTTGCATGATCTTCAGCGCTTGAGGGCTGTATCGGTGAACCTGCATCTTCCCAGTATCGTCATCGAAAGGATCTTCCTGGATGGCTGGGTGATTGCGCATACGGCCGAATACTATTGGACGCTGACTGCTGCAGGCAGGCGGGATTATGAAGACAGAATCTTCATGCGGTCCATACGTTGTGATGACGTTGGATGATGACGCTGCTTCCCAGATATGCGGATGGTAGGAGTCCATAGCTTCCAAGAACTTTCGTGCTATGGGTTCTACCTCGTCACGGGGAGTGGGTTCCTGGTTTGGAATCTGAGCATTAATATACTGGAAAAGAGGATGTTTATTGCCATCTGGAACTCCGTTCCTGGTCGTATTTACATCGGTCGGCTGCTCGTCGCGCCAAAGGTTGATGACCAAAGGTGGAGGCTTCTGGTTCAGAGTAACCACTGGAGAATTGCTTCTTTTCCCTGAGCTGGATCTGTTCAAGTGAATAGCCATGGGTTCTATGGCTTTTGGACGAGTGGTTCGTCCTTTCATTCTGATCGACAGCAGTAGTGCGGCAGAGGGTTCTCCTGGCTCCCGGTGGGATTCCTTCTCTGTCTTGCCCGCCACTTCTTCTGTGTGGTCCTGCGAGTACAATACGGCGTCGGAATAGTAGGACTCTACTCCTTTAAACGGGTTTAGGTCGGCCACCTCCATTTGTACCATTCCTTGGGGGTCTACATATTTAAGACATTGATGTAGAGTTGAAGGAACGATGTTGTGATCGTGGATCCACGGTCTTCCCAGCAAGATGTTGTAGGATACCTCTGAATCGATCACGTAACATGTGGCCACCGATCTGAGGTTGCCAATCTGGATCCTCAGGCGAATCTTCCCCAACGGCTTACTTCTTCCGGCGTTGAATCCCACGATTGTAGTGGAGGTGTAAGTAAGTTCGCTGGTAGGAATCCTCAATGGTCTGAGCAGATTGTGCGGGATGATGCTGATCGATGATCCCGGATCTATGTAAATCCGATCAACCTCCATGGAATCGATGTACCCGGTGTAATAGAGGGGCCTGTCATGCCTGTTATGTTTTAACAGCATGTCGTCTTGGGTGAAGGTGATATTTGGGACCACCTCCATCACACTGTGGCATTGAGGGCACGCCACTGGTTCTTCGTCGGGAGACTTGAGCTGGGTCAAGCATGCCTCCGCCTGCATCAGTGCTTCACTCAAGGCTAGACGAGTGTCTTGGGAGAGCCTGAGTAGCTCGAAGATGGAGAGCCTGGCCGGTGTATTAGCCAGTTGGGCTAGGATGTCGAAGTTATACGGCTTCTCAAAACCTTTGTTCGGAATGTTTTTCACAGGTTTATCGAAGCGCACTTCTCTTTGTTTTCCTTTGTCCGCCGGCGTCGGTTTTGAAGGGTTGGCTTCCGGTATGACGGGGCTTGGCCCTGCAAGTTTGGCAGCTGAAACGTCTGCCGGTATATCCTCCTGACTTGCTCCGTAGTCGTTGAGGTAGGCTCTCCCTGACCGGGTTGCAGCAAGTACCTTGTCTTCGTCTGATGGCGAAGAATTTGCGACCATATGGTATGGTTTGCACTTTGAGCTCCTCCTAGATGAAGCTTTAGTAGCTTTAGTCTCTTCCTCGAGCTCTGACACCAAATCTGGATGAACCCACATAATCTCGCCCTGACGGGTGGTCAGGGGTACCAGGTTATGATTTTGATCCCTAGCCGGAGGGAGATTGATGATGTCCATTGTGGCTCGGGAAATGGGCGTGATACCGTCCATGACTTCTTGGGGAGGCAGATCGCCGAACCACAGAGAGATCATGTTGGCTGTGACCGTTTTCTCGGTGTTGTGCAGGGTGATGGCCTTAGCATCGATCAACCCCTGGATCTTCCTCTTCAGTACGTAACACACCTTTGTTGGGTGGTGTACGTATCTGTGGAAGATGCAGTATTTGGGGTCATCGGTACTGCCGACCTCTTGGGGCCGCCTTAGCTCCGGCAGGGTAATCTTGCCACTTTTGACGAGACACTCAAATATACTAGGGATATCGTCGTCATCGAAAGAGTAGACCTCGACGGGCCTGGAAGTCCCGGGCTTTGTCTGCGTGGTCGCCACCGTCTTTTGTCTGGACGTATTGACCGTCAGAGCTTCTTTTCCCTTGGAGCTGCGAGGATGGTCGCCGCTGGGAGATGACCTTTTGCCTCTATCGGAGGCGGAGATCATGATGCCATTGTCGCGCGCCTTGCGACTGTTGTCTTTGGCGGCCACTGCCGAGACGATGAACGAGGGCCACTCATGGAACTGATATGGTCCTGTGAACACCGAGACTATAGGAAGGAGGTTCTTTCTGCAAATGTCTACTAACGCCGAGTCTGGAACTCCTGGAGGCATTTGTAAGGTGGCCTGACGAAAACGTTCGACGAAGGTGCGAACGTCTTCCTTTTCCCTTTGCTTGACTTCAATGAGGGAGGACATAGACATGTCCATTCCACCCTCGTAGAATCGTGTGAAGAATAGCGCTTCGAAGTCCTCGAAGGAAGTAATGCAGTTGTCCGCAAAGCTATGGTACCACTGATAGGCTACTCCTGAGAGGCAGCCCTTGAACACCCGAGTGAGGAGGGCGTCGTTCCCTTGTAGCAACACCGTCATCATACTGAAATAGTTCATGTATTGACTTGGTGATGTTTTTCCTTCGAACAGAGCCATAGTCTGAGGTTTGTACTTCGGAGGAAAATGGACTTCTTCCCAGATAGCCGGGTAAGGCTGGTTGATTCCTAGTTTCTTGAGCTGATCTTTGTGCTTCAAGGCGTCAAACTGGGCTTTCAACTCCCGTACTGCCTGCATCGGATTCTCAGTTGGAAGCGGAGGGACTGCTGACTCTTGATCTAGAGCAGGTTCTTGGCTTGGGTTGGATGGTGGTAAGTCCACCCCCATATGTATCTGAGTTGGCGGGACCGACGCTTGAGCCATGGCAGTCGCGTGCTGAGTTAGCATCATCTGGTGCATGTTCTCCATTACGGATTGCATTTGCTTCAGAGACGTCTCTAGCACAGTGATGTGTTGTTCCGCGTTTCCTGAAGCCTCCTCGTGTTCGTCTTCAATGGCGTAAGCTCCCACTTCCCTGGGTGTCATCGAAGGATTAGTATAGGTCGCCGCAGAAGTCGACTCTACACTCTCAGCATCTGTTCTGGGAGATTGGCGACCCCCAGCGTCGGAATCAGACGAGTACGGAGTTGGTTGCTGTGACCTTGCCCGGGTATTTTGGAACACCCCAGCTTCAGTGCTCCAAAGGAGGTCTTCGAATCTTCTTCGGCTCGGAGGCCCAGAGGGATGACGTCTTGAGCTCGACCTTCTTCTGGGTATGCGTGAAGCCATGTTCACGGACGCATACGCGTGCTCTTCTTTCGGAAAAGACTGAGAGTAGCTCAATCGGTCGAAGACCGACCGTTTTGCTTTAGAACAGCAGCAGTCAATCACAATCTTATGACTATTACAATATTGCTCTCTAGGGAGCGTAATAGACATGTTGAAAGATCCCCTCTCCTTACGCTTCTGGATTAGGCATTCGCGTAGGTCAGGAGTAGCAACCTGAGCTTGCTTTACGCCGCGGGACTTCGCCTGGCGTAATTTGGAGATTCGCTCAGACTGGCGTAAAGCTGAAGAGGTCCTCAGTCGGCCATCGGCTTCTCGCATAATCCGGAGGGTAGGCAGATTGTTCTCTTGCTGGCGTAAAGGCCGAGAGGCTGAATATTCGCCTGCTTGCTTCCCCTTGCGGAGATCACCGCGCTCATCTATTTTTCCGTAGAAGTCAGATGTTGTTTCGCGCGTGGAGCGTGATCTATTCTTCCGATTTGGCGTTGAGGTACCATCGAAAGTTTTGTCTGTACCGCGCATAGCGGGAGACTGGTTCCTACGCGTAGAGCGCAGTGGATACTTCTGGGTTAGCGCTGAGGCCTTGCCCGAAGTTTTGTCTGTACCGCGCGTAGCGGGAGACTGGTTCCTACGCGTAAAGCGCAGTGGATACTTCTGGGTTAGCGCTGAGGCCTTGCCCGAAGTTTTGTCTATACCGCGCGAAGCGGGAGACTGGTTCCTACGCGTAAAGCGCAGTGGATACTTCCGGGTTAGCGCAGAGGCCTTGCCCGAAGTTTTGTCTGTACCGCGCGTAGCGGGAGACTGAATTTTACGGGCAGGGCACGGAGGGAGCGATGCTACCACCTCATTGGTCGGAGAGATCGGAGAGATCGTAGAGTCCACAGGAATGGTTGAGGATGTCTTGGGCATCCACACTTTGCGCAGCTTCCTGTTGTCTTGGACGGAGAGAGAGTGAGAGCTACCCCCGGTTCGAAGCATGTCTTCATAAGCAGACTGGTCGAAATGAACGACCAGCGTCTTCTTCACGGTTCCTATAGATACCGCATCGCGTTGAGCAATTACTTCCTCGTCAGAAGAGAAAGACGTCCCCAGCAGAGTCGCCATCTTGTTTGTGGTATTAAACGAAAGAATGAAAGTGTATTTCAATGACGGGGTTTGTGCGAAATCCGCGCCCTTTGGTTTACAAACAAACTTGTACAATGTAATCCTATACGAGGATGTGGGAGTACAATTTATTTAATCTGGGTATAAATTGCTATAGGTGTCTGATCTGCGGTCGATCATTTTGCCCTTGGACCACGCGATGTTGAAGAAGTGCCGTGGAAGACAGGTAGCAGCTTCGAAGGTTGTAGGAGAGGGTGGATGCACGATGCCGAAGTCGTCGATCCCCGCTCTTTGCCTGAGCTCCGGGCTCTCTCTCTCTCTCTCTCTCTCTCTCCTTGTTCGATCTCCTCCAATTGTCGACCTTGGATCTGATATTGGTATTCTTGACCAAACTTTTCGACCTTGTTCCCCATTGACAGGGGCCTCTATTTATAGAGTCTTTGGTGACAGTGACCACTCCGTTGGTGTAGCAACCGAGGAGTGGAAAGTACAGCACCCTTTTACACAACGGTTAAAGTAACCAATGCCTACGTATAGATGATCTTTTGACTGAACGGGTGACGTGGGTCCAACTAAGGGGACACAACACGTACGGTTGCTACTAAGATCACGGCGTAAAAGCCACGCTGGTAGGTATCCATTGTGTAGAAGAGGTTGGCGTAGAAGCCAAATGTCCGTCACCATGGCATAGAAGCCAAGTAGGCATAGAAGCCAAACAGGCATAGAAGCCGACTAGGCGTGGAAGCCGAGCAGGCATAGAAGCCGAACAGGCATAGGAGCCGAGTAGGCGTGGAAGCCGAACAGGCACAGAAGCCGAACAGGCATAGAAGCCGAGTAGGCGTGGAAGCCGAACAGGCACAGAAGCCGAATAGGCATAGAAGCCGAGTAGTCGTAGAGACTGAGTGGGCGTGGAAGCCGCATGAGCACAAATCCTGAATGGGCGTAGAAGCCGCTGCATATCGTGCCAGAATGGGCGTAGAAGCCGCTTGAGCACAGATCCTGAATGGGCGTAGAAGCCGCTGTATATCGTGCCAGAATGGGCGTAGAAGCCGCTTGAGCACAGATCCTGAATGGGCGTAGAAGCCGCTGCATACCGTGCTGATGTGGACGCCTTAACCGGAATTACGGCTTTTGAAGATATAACCAAATCTCTTGCAGAGATTTGCCATCATCTTATGCATTAAATGCGGAGGCGTGTTTCGAAGGTCTGCAGGCCTTCTGTGCACCTGTCGCAGAGACGTGTCTTGAGAGAAACTGTCACCGCTCTGTGCAATTTAGACGTGGAGACGTGCCTCGAATCCCGTACGAAGTGCAGCTTTTGACGTGGCAGGCGGTTTATTCTGCTGCGGAGCGTAAAACAGCTCATGTTTGCCTGTGTAAAACAGGGCGGCGTATTCCCTTGTACGCAAAAGAGCGGTTTATGCTGAGGGGACTCCAGTAAACGACGGTTCGGTGATGCTTTACCAAATCCTCTGCATTAAATGGTGAGATCCGCCATCATACTGTGGGACGCGTCCCGAGAGGTCTGCCATCGTTTCCAGCCGCGTCTGGGTAGCCGTGCATCACCTTTTGTCAGGAGTCAGAGGTCAGATTCACTGCGTGACTTGACAGGTTCATTTCGGGGAAGAAGCGTTCCTCGTACGCTATAACGCTGCTTTGAGAGCGGATGAGTTTTACGCCATGGAGGCGATGAAGAACTCTGTTCACGCTGGAGCGGCCTGGACGTACTGCACTTATGCGGATGGTCCTTTGAGCTTTATTCTTCACGCTGTATTTTAGCGGAGAAAACTCTGTTGTACGCCTGATGGCTCTGAAGGCCTCTGCTTACGCTGCTCTGTATCAAGAGGCTGCGTAGCTCTTCCCAGCGTATTTTTCATGCTTCTACACTTGTGAACACAGTTCACAGTTCCTTCCGCTCTTCTTCACTCATTACACAGTGCTCGAGCCTCTAAGCAAAACACCTGCACATGTTGTTATTGCCACTGCTCACTGTTATCTCACTCCCCCGTCTACATATTACACCCACACACATATCACATATACACAATAGGAAATATAGACATATAAGTATGGTTTATATATACACTAATATATATATATATATATATATATATATATATATATATATATATATATATATATATATATATATATATATATATATATGTATACACATTTCAACAAACACTTTGAGCGCATCATTGATACTCTATGATACACTATAAATCTCATGCCAAAATCTCCAATCTCCAACCAATAGCAATTATACATATCAAATACATCTATTTATTACTAATATGATTAGTTCTAATGAAGAATGGAGAGAATACACTCGTGGACACAAAACCCCCAATATGGACACATCACCATGTAGGATTCATAATGGAATCAATTAATGTAAACTCATTCTCCCCTCTTATGAGTATTCCTAATTCATGGGTGGGCTCCTAATGACCAAACAAATAATAAAAATAGAATTTAAATAGGAATTTGAGGTTGTCACCTATTGGAAGATGAATTTACAATGCAAACCAAAGAGTTCCTAGCCCAAACTCCTTCTTCTCCAATGCTCGTTGCAAGCCAAGATTCTAGGTCTTCTTAGATGGTGAGGATGAAGAAATTTGGGAGAAAAATGGGGTTGATTTAGTGGTGGGATGAACTAATGGAGGAAGAACCCTAATTTGGAAACAAGGGAATGAAAATGAGATGAGAGAGAGTGTCCCCCCCCCCCCTAAAATTAGGGCCGGCCCCTATTTCCTAGGGTTTAGCTAGTGTAGTGACAACTACATATAAATTAATTAAAATATACAATATTAATTATATAACATGCATATAAATTAAATATATATGAAAAGACTAAAATATTCCAATTCTAGAAATGTGGAAGTGACAACTTTTGTAGATGAATACCAATTGATGTTGAACCAATACTCAGCCCAAATCAAATATTTAGTTATTTGGCTTTGATAGTAACTAGAATTCTACATCTTCTCCTTAAAATTTTGCAACCAATCTGGGTTAACTAAAGTGATAGCACTGCAATTCACATCCTCTGTTCTTGATAACTATCTGTTGCCTAGTTTTCTCTGCCCTTCTTATATTCAACTTTGCAATTATATCCATGTAGCTTCACAACCTATTTATACTATGCATCAGTATAAACCCTTTGTTCTAGCATGTATTTGAGAGCTTTGTGGTCTGTTTTGATGACAAATTGTCTGCCTCACAGATATTGGTTCCACTTCTTAACTGTCAACAATATGGCCAACATTTTCTTTCTATAGGTCTTCCCTTTTGCATAAGAACAGCCCCTGTCACACTCTAGGTCAAAGTCTTCATTGAAATCAGGCATGGCCAAGACTGGTGGCTAAGTCAGTGCCCTTTTTAGACTTTCAAATATTATTTGAGCTGTATTTTCCCACTGGAAAGAGTTTTTCTTGAGGAGATTAGTGAGGGAACTTGCTATGATCCCATAGCCTCTAACGAATCTTCTGCAGTAGCATGAGATCCCCAGAAAGCCTCTCAACTTCTTAATAGTCTTGGGTACAGGCCATTCTAGAACTGATCTAATCTTGTCTTGATCGACTTCTACCCATTTCCTTGATTTCACATAGCCCAAATAGCCTACCCGCTCTTGGCCAAAATAGCACTTGCTTCTTTTAATCTTCAGCTGATTGATTTCCATTTTCTGAAATACTTTCTTCAAATGTTCACAATGGCTATGGAGGTCTGCACTATAGATAAGTATGTCATTAAACAAAATGACAACTTTCTTAGAAATTATTTGAAAATTGAGTTCATCAAATCCTGGAAGGTAGAAGGAGCATTTGTGAGCCCAAAAGGTATCATTAAAAATTCATAATGACCCTCATGTGTCCTAAAGGCTATTTTGTGAATGTCTTATTCTGTCATTCTTACTTGATGGTAACCAGCCGTGAGGTCTAATTTGGAGAAGTATTTTGCGCCATCAAGTTCATCAAAGAGCTCTTCAATGAAAGGGATGGAAATTTGATCCTTCACTGCATTATGATTTAAAGCCCTATAGTCTATACACATTCTCCATGAACCATCATTCTTTTTTTTACCAATATGACCGGTAATGAATAAGAAGTGTGACTAGGTCTAATAATGCTTGTGTCCAACATCTCTTGGACTTGCTTTTCTATTTCATTTTTTTAGATATAGGGATGCCTATAAGTTCTACTTCATATAAGCATTGACCCAGGCAGGGCCGGTCCTGGGGTCGTGCAAAAAGTGCGGCCTCACAGGACCTCCAATTTTGGAGGACCTAAAAAAAAAAAATTAATAATAATAATATATATATATATATATAATTATAATTATAATTATAATAATATGTTATGGCCAGTTTTGTAATTTCGTAATTTAAGGCATCCCATTTTTTTCCTCAATCCCTAGACTCTACGATCTGCACAAGACCTCCGATTCTTCAATCCTTATTCCCTACCGACTCTAAGACTCATATTTATAATCATACAAAAATTTTAGGGTTTATCAAAGATCTTGCTCTGATCGGTGTGCTGCCTATCATCTCTAAACGGTTCAATTGCTATTTTTCTTCTAAAGATCCCTCAATTGTTAGATGAATTCTACAATAAAGATCTGACGTGAGTTTTATTTTCTACAATAATGATCAGATTTTTTTTATTTATATAATTTAGGAATTTGGATGTTCATGCCTAGTCTTTATTTTAGAAACATTGATATGCAAGCCTAATTTTTATTTATACAATTTAACAGTCAATACGTCTTCTATCTAAAACATCTTTATTATACTATGTAATGTGCTTGAATATAGTTAATTTGAGCTCTCATTATTTTGTTTAGCAACTATCTATAGATTCAGTTATAATATACAAGAACATCTCCAGAGATTTCGATAAAGACACAGAATAATACCTTTAAATATACGAATAAATAAATTTAGGACCTCATTTTGAGATTCGCACAGGACCTTCAATTATTCAAGACCAGGCCATGTGGTCAAAAGTTCTTTATGGGGGTAAGCCTTTAGGCTCCTCAAACAAATGCTCATATTTCAGTAGCAACTCAAATATCTCAGCCTCTTCTGTACTACCTTCTTTTTGCAGTCCTAGTGAACACAACTGGATGACATAGATTTGAGCTCTTTGCCTTGTATCTCTAGTGTCAGGTTCACTAAACTGCTAATAGCTTGGCTTCATGTAATCTAGCAACTTGCATGGTTGCATGTAAGTTAACATGTCTGGATATCTGCACTTCATATCTGACCTCCTCCTTAAGCCCTCCTATGTATTGACTTACCAAACATGATTTAGGCAGTCCACCAACATTTTTTGGATAGTCTTTGGAATTGCACGGTATATTCACGTACTGTGCCTTCCTACCTAGGGAGTTTGAGGTCAATTATGTGGTTAGTAAATTGAGATGGACTAAACTCCATTCTTATAGTTTGGCAGAATTCATCCCAGCTTAAGTCGAGAGCTATGGTTGCTTGAACTTCCTTCTCGGCTAGTCTCCCTGACAGTCTCGAGAGGCTCTGATACCAAATTGATAGAGCTCCTCCCTAACTGACCTGGATTTAGTGGAGCTCGAACTGGATTAACCCTGACAACAGCTAGAATTTATGAGATCTAGAAGAACAACTTTAAAATTTTGGGGAAGAAGAGAGAACTTTATTCAAATTATAAATTGGCGGGAATTCAGTTACAAATCAAGAACTAAGAAGAAAACTGGATACATTTCTCTGATACTCTCTTCTTCTCTGCTTCTTATCTATTTATACGACTCTCAGAGTACATTGCATAGTTACAATCCTACCCTTGCTTGGCCCTACTGTTCCTTGAACTAACTGCTGATATAGCCTGATAGTTATTGGATTACTCAGATACTTGAATTACTGGAATGCTTCTACTCGGCATGTTTACTGTTACTCTGATACATTGTATCACTGGTACTCTGATACTGAATCACTGCTACTGGATTATTAGACTACTACTTCTAAACTGCTACTAGTTAGTGAACTACTAACTGCTCTGTGTCTTCTTAAGTCTTGAACTACCCTTGACTACTGGCTGCACTATGAGTGTTGTCTCTGATACTGACACATCGTCCAAATGAGGAACGTATCAGAGGGAGTGGACGGATCCTGCCGCTTGATATAATTCTCCTATATCACATACAGGTAACAGTGGCAATTCTTGGAAAGAAGCGGATCTTATCAATGTACGCCAAGGAAGAGAGCTACCGGCACAAGACCGTGAAACTTATGGCTCGAGCCATCCCCCGCGACGAGCGCTGCACCTGCGGCGTCTGCGACGTCTTCTCGGGCATCTTCGGGAACACGTTCCGGCACGAGAACATCAGCGGTACGATGCACCGGTGGCTCAACATGCACAGCCTACCGAAGCTTCCGATGTCGGCGTTCCCACACCTCAGGAGGATCTCCACGACCGGGTTCGTAGGGGACCCCCCGGGCCGGAACGAGTACCTGGTCCATCCGGAGAGGATGGCGGTCCCCACATTGTACGTCTCCGGAGGCAGGAGCCTCCTCGTGACGCCGGAGACGTCGGCGCTGGCGAACGAGTACATGAAGTTGCACCAGCCCGGGTTCGTTCACAGGAGGGTGGTGGCGGAGGGGTTTGGACACTCGGATTTCTGATAGGGGAGGAGTCTTGTGAGAAGGTTTTTCCTCACATCATATCACATAAGAGGCTGGCTGAGGGAGGAGGGAGGAGGGAGGGAGGAAGGAATAGGTAGGAAGTAGAGAAGCTTTGCTATGGGATCATGGTTCTCAAGATGGAGGAGGATCATGGGTATGGATTTTGTTCACTAGTCTTTTGATTCTTCTTTTTTCTTATATTTTCATTTTTTTTATTTATTAACTTAATTGTAAATAAATTAGATCATATGTTTAATGGAAGAGTAATGTTATATCCATTCCTCCAAATTATTCCTCCTTATTCATCGCTCAAAATCGTCCCCCCAAATCATCCCTCCTTATTTAACAATTGACGTGGTGTTTTAATATTATTATGTGGAATCTAACGTGACAGTTGACATGATAAATTTTATCCAATAAATTAAACACCCCAAATTATTTAACGTTAATATTAATTTTTAAAAATTTCATGTCGTCAGCTACCACATAAGCAAGGATGATTTGGAGGGATGTTGGAAGTGCATTAATAAGATCCCAAAACGCCTAAATAGTAAGTCTTTGTTGTTATAGCACAACAAAAGTGGCAAGATTTTATCTAAGTTAGCTTGCTTGTTGTATAAGAAGTTTTTAACCTATAAAGTATTGGAATTAAATTGTATTTATGGTGATTAGTTATATATGGTGATTGGCTGGCTATATATGGTGATTAGGGTATTGGGATTAAATTGTATCATTAAATTATATTTATGGTGATTGGCCATGTGACTTAGGCCCCAAGTTGATATATATATATATATATATATATATATATATATATATATATATATATATATATATATATATATATATATATATAATATCATGATGAATGAAATACCTAGAATATTATCTCCTATCACTTCTTCACATGGTATCAGAGCCTGACGGCTATGGCATATTTTCTTCGAGCGACGTTGGTGGCGGTATGTCGAGCGGCGACGACGATATGACGAGCGGCGGTGGCAGCAGGACTTCTACGCCGGCAGCATAACGGGTCGATCCCACATCCCCGTATTACCTTGGTTCTAATGATAATTCGGTTAATACAATTACGAAAGTGGTGTTTCGTGGGGAGAATTATGAGGAATGGTCGAGATCTATTTGGCTTTCTCTACGGGCTCGACGAAAATTTGGATTTGTTCATGGGTCTATCAATAAACCTTAGGAGAATGATCAATTGGAGGATTGGTATTATGTCCAATCGATGCTTATGCAGTAGATTTTTCATACTATCGACGCTTCGGTGAAGAAGACGATACCCTACTTTGAGGAGGCAAAACCACTGTGTGTCACGCCCCGATCTCCCGCAGGCTAAATCGGCCGTTCCCGCTAGGCGAGAATCACAGCGCCAGCGCTCCCGCGGAACGATCGCTTCGACCCATCCGGGAGTGATGCCTGTAAAACCCCCTTCCTAGAAAATCGTATATACCCTTTATTTATTAATTATTAATTAAATTGTAGTAATTAGAGTTAAATGGGAGAAATAGATTTTTAATAATTTTTATGTTAGGTGTTCGGGCACTTAGATGACTTATGGGACCATCAGGAATTTTTCGGAATTTATTCCATGTAGGAGACCCCTTGAGCAGTTGCTAGCCTAACGATGTGCAATACCCTATCCTATAAATTTTCTTATGAGTATATATATATATATATAAATATATATGTATATATATTTTAATTAAAGAAAGGAAAAAAAAAGAAAAGAAAAGAAAATAAGAGTATAATAATAATAATATAATAATAACTAGTATATTAAAGAAGCGCAGCTCCTTTGCTTTGCTTTTCCTTTGTATACTATTCCCATCCAACTTAGCATTCCTATATTCCTTGCTGCAACTTAGTTTAGTAACCTTTAGCATGCATTCACAGAACCCTTCAGCAGCCCGACCCCCTATTCTCCAGACCCGCCAACCTCCAACCCTCTCTCTCTCCTTAATTATATATAACATATATATATATATAGTTAGCTCTCCCAAAACCCTAACCTAAATTCCAGACCTCCTCTTCCCATCTAAGAGCCGTCACCGCAGCCAGAGAAGCCCCGCCAAGCCATCCAACCATCCCGTCGACGCCGACATCGCGAACTGCAGTTTCCCACTCGAAGCACCTTCGCTCCGGCGTGTTTTTCCGTTGACTCGCTTGACCAAACGCTGTTCCGTTTTCATAGGTATGATCTTCCCTCAACCCTCTCCAATATTTGTTTTATAGTCAACCTTGGAAAACGTGTGTCCCTAGGTGAAAACAGCGCCCAAGTCAGCGCGAGCAGACAGAATTCTGCAATCGCAGAAACTTGCGATGACCACCCATATTGTCGAGTTCGTATCTCCCACCACAGAGATCCGAATTCGACGATTCTTTTTTATACCTGTAGATTACATGACCTAGTTTATTTTTTATATAATAACTTTGTGCTATTAGTTGCTGTGGACAAAATTGTAGTCGTCACAAAACTGCGCGCACCCACTTTTTCCGGTTTTCTAAAAGTGGGAGATCGGAGCGCGCCCCGCCAAACGGGACCGTCCCGCCGTGTGCCAAGTGTACCGAATGGTGCACGCATCATAACAGGACACGTGAAAATTCGTGGAGACTGATGTGGACGCGTGTGCGCGCCGGAATCAGGCCGTATCCGCGGACACATTCCGTGTCGTCACTTTTGTGGAACTCGCGAGTATTTTGTGCATGCTTGTCAGATTGCGACGAAACTTGCGCCACTGGACTCGTGGTAACACGCTGGTCCTGTGACCCAATTTTCACGCATTTCTGAGACGGTTGACCAGATCGCCAATTGGCGGGCCCCACAGTTGACTTTTTGGACCAAATTATGTTCGGCTCATCGGAATCCAAATTTGGACATACCGTTGGGATCGTATCGACATTTAGAGTTGTTTGACCCATAGTTTGTCCCATTTAGAGACTGTTACCCTCGGCACGCTTTTCGGTACGAAGTGGCCCACATGTGGACCCGCTTTGGCCCGAAAATGACCTTTTTGCCCCTGTGTCCAAATTGGACGTAAGGACAGACATTTCTAGCAGTTTGACATCTTCTGAGACTGTTGGTGATATTTATTACAGCTTTCGGAGTAGTACCTACCGGATCCACCGATACCAGGACGACAGTTGATATTCAAACATCAGGCAAGTGTACCTTGCCAAACTCTGCAGCTTAGTTATTTATTTTCCTTGTTATATATATATTACTGTGCATGCTCAACCTAGGACCGTGTGACTTACTTAGCGTCCGATTATCAGTCGGGTGCCGACACTGTACGCAGTGTTGGGTACGGTCATCTAGAGATGGACATCCGTGACACTTTATATTCTCGTACTTGTCTTATCAAGTACCATATGACCCAGGACACTTGACACTATTCATGAGACAGGATTTTCCCGAGATATTCGTGGTGATTCTGTATAGGATACAGGACTTGACATAGATTTTATATTCTATATACATTATGACTTGTTGCATTTAGCTATGATCGCGCTTGACATGGACATGAGACGTTATGGACATGATATGCGTGGTTACATTGGGTGGGGAGAGACACACAGGCTACAGGCTGATTATATATATATAAAACATAGTAAACTCATAGTAAACACATAGTTATTGCTGCTACCGGCTCCCAGACACAGAGCTTGTAGTGGTCTCAGCCTGAGTATTCGTGCTGCTCTCACTTGCATTTCACTTAGATGGTTACATATTTACCCCATTGTTTCATTTAGTTATTTATTTGCTGCACTGCTTATTTATTTATTGGCATTAGCTTTCCTGTACCTTGCTATGTCCCCTGAGGACCTGGATCCGGATTTTGTCCCCAGATTTTGCAGACGAGGTTTATCCCGAGGTTTACGGGACCGGAGCTGGAGCTGATCCAGGAGCTGTACCACCATCTGAGGACGAGGTCTTAGCTGAAGACTTCTCTTGAGCATCCATGTTCATGCTCAGCTTCCAATATTTATTTCAGCCTTTTACTTTCTGGTCTGTTGAGCCATTGTACTAGATATTTATCGGGTGGTTCCCCGAAGTACTTCGTGAGACTAGATGATGATTTACATTCCTTATTTATTCTGTGGATCATATTTTATATCTTGTGTGGATGAGATTAGCTGTGCCATGATTGTCGTAGACTTGTTTTACAGCTTAAGTATGTCCTGATGGACCCATTATGTTGAGTTGGTCCATCGGTGCGTACTGCTGGCCATTGCCACGTGTCTAGTCCCACGGTATTTTGGGACTGGGGCGTGACATGATTTTTGTGGTGGCCCATGCAGGTCTACGACTAAATTGTTCGGTTTCAACTTAGGGACCGAGCAAGCCTGCCACTAGGATTAGAGTATAGGATCTCATCCACACTGACTATGACTCATCCTCCTTCCAATTCATTCCATTCGGATAAATTGCATCCTGCTTGATTCATGTGCTTCCCTATTAGTTTCTTGAGTATAGCCTCTCTTAGAATATATAAGTTCATGTTGTTAGATGATAAGTAAGGTAACCTTCCTATTAAGAGTACCACTAGAGTGTTGACACCCCACTAAGTTTAGATTATCTAGCGAACCCTAGAATTCCTTATCCCTAGAATTGGTTTACCATTACCCCTGATGTATTATGAAGACTTGAGAGTAGTATAGACACTACTAGAGTTAGTTAGAAGTTTTACCAAAATGTTTGACCCTAGTATTGAGGAACCTAACCTTCGTAGTTAGATAAGTATTGGAGAACTATAAATTTATATTCTTGTCTTGAGATAAGCAGACAGTACCTTAGAAAGCCAAGAGCAATGCATAGAATATTTTTCTAATCATACCTCAAACATAGCAACTAACACCCCACTCCCCTTAGAGAACCATGATGCTATCTAGAGCCCTCTATCTTTATTTTATATATTGTTTCCCTGCGACCATAGCGCTCGCTATTTTGCGACGGCTAATTACGTTTCTTTTCTTCATCTTTCAACTCGTGCCACCTGACACTTCTGATAGTAGGCCAAGTAATTTTATTCCTTGTTAAGGACCCATAGTTTGCTAGGGTTATAGCTGTAGTCTTGAATTTGAAAATTGGTGCCTAGTAGTTAGAGTTGATAAGTTTGAGTTAACCTTGTAGATGGTGACCCGATGATTATCCCTTAGCATTAAATCGCGTAAGTTGTACCCCCACCTCGATACAAGTTACCTTCCCTTTCCCTTGAGACTAGTAACCTGTCCATTCTCGCTATCGACACATGACCTATGAGCACTATGATTAAGACTTAAGATGACCATTACTTACGTGATACCATAGGAGACCCTAATAAGAGTTTCCGTTTTATTTACATGTGCAAGGTTATTGTGTAGGACCCTCTTAAGACTGTCACCGTATTAGTTTAATTCTTATAAGTTGGGTAGTATACCTCACCACCTAGTATCATATAGCCCTTGTGATCCATTGATGAAGTATAACTGAATGGCATTAATTGTATGCTAACATAAGATGATAGGGTTTATTCAGACTATAGAACTTAGAGGCTCACAACCCTACTTTGTCGACTATCGACTTAGACAAGGAATTAATATGATAACTGTAGAGATTGTAGAGTCTTTTGTTATTGTTGCTTATGTTGTTTTGTTTTTGCAACTTGAATTATTTGTGACTTCTCTAATCATAATCCAGCGTTATATTTTCTGTGCTACCTTGATTTATGCTGCTATTATAGCCTAGTTTTGCAAGCTTATTCTTTATCGAGCTTGTTCATGACATATGTGTTAGTGGACATGTACACTAATACAATTGCCTATTCAGAATCAGTGTATTACGGTCTGATCAACCTTAGTGCATTTTGGTTCGCTCTTCGCACGACTACTTCACGTGGATTGAGATATAAAGTTGACTAGTATACTTGCCCTCTAGATATGTCTGAGCATATTGTATCTGTTACACAACTGTACTAATACGAGCATGCGAACAAAGGATTACCAGAATAGGATTTCAATCCACAACAACTTGACCATTTCCATTTGAATTCTTTAAACGCCTTGATCCCGATACTTCTATTCTATTACCTCACCCTTGAACTCTTTATTATTGATCTTCGTCTTCCCTTATTTCGGAAAGGCGAAACCTCGTGCTTGGTATAAGTTTGATATATAGACAGTACTAGGTATACCCCACAGGCCGGTCGCATTGTTGATGACCCTTTTATATATGATTTAGGGAATATCATAGGTGATATGTTTGGTGTTAAAGGCTTGAGGATTCAATAACATGATTAAATGAGTTGGGGCATAGATTTATTAGATGAATAGTCTTAGATAATAGATGGGTAAATTCTAAGTTGGGTAGAGACCGTAATGCTCACTTGAGAGAAATTCTTAGACTATAATCAAGTGAGACTTGACAGAAAGAGCCCTACCCTAATTTAATTTCGAGGACAAAATTTTTATAAGTTGGGTAGAATGTAAAACCCCCTTCCTAGAAAATCGTATATACCCTTTATTTATTAATTATTAATTAAATTGTAGTAATTAGAGTTAAATGGGAGAAATAGATTTTTAATAATTTTTATGTTAGGTGTTCGGGCACTTAGATGACTTATGGGACCATCAGGAATTTTTCGGAATTTATTCCATGTAGGAGACCCCTTGAGCAGTTGCTAGCCTAACGATGTGCAATACCCTATCCTATAAATTTTCTTATGAGTATATATATATATATATACAAATATATATGTATATATATTTTAATTAAAGAAAGGAAAAAAAAAGAAAAGAAAAGAAAATAAGAGTATAATAATAATAATATAATAATAACTAGTATATTAAAGAAGCGCAGCTCCTTTGCTTTGCTTTTCCTTTGTATACTATTCCCATCCAACTTAGCATTCCTATATTCCTTGCTGCAACTTAGTTTAGTAACCTTTAGCATGCATTCACAGAACCCTTCAGCAGCCCGACCCCCTATTCTCCAGACCCGCCAACCTCCAACCCTCTCTCTCTCCTTAATTATATATAACATATATATATATATAGTTAGCTCTCCCAAAACCCTAACCTAAATTCCAGACCTCCTCTTCCCATCTAAGAGCCGTCACCGCAGCCAGAGAAGCCCCGCCAAGCCATCCAACCATCCCGTCGACGCCGACATCGCGAACTGCAGTTTCCCACTCGAAGCACCTTCGCTCCGGCGTGTTTTTCCGTTGACTCGCTTGACCAAACGCTGTTCCGTTTTCATAGGTATGATCTTCCCTCAACCCTCTCCAATATTTGTTTTATAGTCAACCTTGGAAAACGTGTGTCCCTAGGTGAAAACAGCGCCCAAGTCAGCGCGAGCAGACAGAATTCTGCAATCGCAGAAACTTGCGATGACCACCCATATTGTCGAGTTCGTATCTCCCACCACAGAGATCCGAATTCGACGATTCTTTTTTATACCTGTAGATTACATGACCTAGTTTATTTTTTATATAATAACTTTGTGCTATTAGTTGCTGTGGACAAAATTGTAGTCGTCACAAAACTGCGCGCACCCACTTTTTCCGGTTTTCTAAAAGTGGGAGATCGGAGCGCGCCCCGCCAAACGGGACCGTCCCGCCGTGTGCCAAGTGTACCGAATGGTGCACGCATCATAACAGGACACGTGAAAATTCGTGGAGACTGATGTGGACGCGTGTGCGCGCCGGAATCAGGCCGTATCCGCGGACACATTCCGTGTCGTCACTTTTGTGGAACTCGCGAGTATTTTGTGCATGCTTGTCAGATTGCGACGAAACTTGCGCCACTGGACTCGTGGTAACACGCTGGTCCTGTGACCCAATTTTCACGCATTTCTGAGACGGTTGACCAGATCGCCAATTGGCGGGCCCCACAGTTGACTTTTTGGACCAAATTATGTTCGGCTCATCGGAATCCAAATTTGGACATACCGTTGGGATCGTATCGACATTTAGAGTTGTTTGACCCATAGTTTGTCCCATTTAGAGACTGTTACCCTCGGCACGCTTTTCGGTACGAAGTGGCCCACATGTGGACCCGCTTTGGCCCGAAAATGACCTTTTTGCCCCTGTGTCCAAATTGGACGTAAGGACAGACATTTCTAGCAGTTTGACATCTTCTGAGACTGTTGGTGATATTTATTACAGCTTTCGGAGTAGTACCTACCGGATCCACCGATACCAGGACGACAGTTGATATTCAAACATCAGGCAAGTGTACCTTGCCAAACTCTGCAGCTTAGTTATTTATTTTCCTTGTTATATATATATTATTGTGCATGCTCAACCTAGGACCGTGTGACTTACTTAGCGTCCGATTATCAGTCGGGTGCCGACACTGTACGCAGTGTTGGGTACGGTCATCTAGAGATGGACATCCGTGACACTTTATATTCTCGTACTTGTCTTATCAAGTACCATATGACCCAGGACACTTGACACTATTCATGAGATAGGATTTTCCCGAGATATTCGTGGTGATTCTGTATAGGATACAGGACTTGACATAGATTTTATATTCTATATACATTATGACTTGTTGCATTTAGCTATGATCGCGCTTGACATGGACATGAGACGTTATGGACATGATATGCGTGGTTACATTGGGTGGGGAGAGACACACAGGCTACAGGCTGATTATATATATATAAAACATAGTAAACTCATAGTAAACACATAGTTATTGCTGCTACCGGCTCCCAGACACAGAGCTTGTAGTGGTCTCAGCCTGAGTATTCGTGCTGCTCTCACTTGCATTTCACTTAGATGGTTACATATTTACCCCATTGTTTCATTTAGTTATTTATTTGCTGCACTGCTTATTTATTTATTGGCATGAGCTTTCCTGTACCTTGCTATGTCCCCTGAGGACCTGGATCCGGATTTTGTCCCCAGATTTTGCAGACGAGGTTTATCCCGAGGTTTACGGGACCGGAGCTGGAGCTGATCCAGGAGCTGTACCACCATCTGAGGACGAGGTCTTAGCTGAAGACTTCTCTTGAGCATCCATGTTCATGCTCAGCTTCCAATATTTATTTCAGCCTTTTACTTTCTGGTCTGTTGAGCCATTGTACTAGATATTTATCGGGTGGTTCCCCGAAGTACTTCGTGAGACTAGATGATGATTTACATTCCTTATTTATTCTGTGGATCATATTTTATATCTTGTGTGGATGAGATTAGCTGTGCCATGATTGTCGTAGACTTGTTTTACAGCTTAAGTATGTCCTGATGGACCCATTATGTTGAGTTGGTCCATCGGTGCGTACTGCTGGCCATTGCCACGTGTCTAGTCCCACGGTATTTTGGGACTGGGGCGTGACAATGCCGCACGAGCGTGAGCCACGCCCGTGTAAGGCCGGGTTCGTTGGTTGGCGGTAAGAGTTCTAAGCCACAGAGTCGCATAGATTATCCGAGTGCAGCGGAATCATAAACACATAGGCAATTTGGTAACAAGTTCACTAAGTCGACAATAGCGGAAGCATTGAATAACACAAGTTGAAGTAAAGCAACTCTTTATTGATATAAACAAGTGTTACAGGCGGCGCTTAGCCGAGATTATAAGTCGCTCAAGCCTCTCTCTCTGAAACAGTAAAAGCGTGCCTAGTGGCTACAAATTTTGGAATGATTGTACAGGCGATGTTCAGGCAACGTTCCAGCATTATGTCTTATATATGTGCTTCAGTTCCGGACGCAGTGCTCCGAGGCTCGGAGTGATCTCCACACCTTAGCACGCACGAAGGAGCATCCGCACCGAACGAGGTTCTCCCGCACCCTGCAAACGAACTGGTGGATTATCAGTACACAAATGTACTGGTGGGGAAGCTACTCGCCCGCTCGACAAATCCAAACACATAATATAGGTTCCGTGCACCAACTATTATGTTGTCTTTCTAGTTGCCTTAGGATCAGTTTCATGCAAACATTGAATAGCCTAACTCGTGTGGCAATGCGACGTGCGACATGAGAGGAAATACGGCGAGACTTACCAACTTACCATTTGGCCTTCCCTGTCCAAGGCAAACATTGTTAATTCAAGCACGAGCCGCATATATGAAAACCAAGGCCATAGCACATGCAAACACGAGAGTCGTTGTATCATGATCGTTCAGGTGTTCAGTTTGTTTCTTTTGATGCGATGCAATGACTCGCACGCGAATAGCCGCTAAGCGAGGATAACTTATCTATATGAACACGAGTCGCTGGCATAGCCATAAAGGACCGCTTATAGTCTTGAACAAGGATGGAAAGCAACAAAGATTCATTGGTGGCTGCAGACCATCATGTCCGTATGTGAGACTATCGTGACGCTCCATCCGGATTGGAGCGGCCCCGGTGCCCCGGAAATCGTCCGTGGAACCTAATGACCTTATTTCCAAGTTGTCCGCGACATGCAGGTCAGGGTCTTTCCAAATCCACAACTTGATATGATAATCCATGATTCTTATTCTGAACCGAGCGTTTGCTCCAAGAGCTGAGATTCGTGGATTCGTTAACATGATTCTCGTTTAGAGGTAAACTTGATGTGATTATCATTCAGTTGTAACGTGACAGGATTCTCGTTCAGTATTCACTTGCCCTGATGCGTGCCCCTGGTTCGGGGATTGCCTTGGCGACCCAACGGTCCCGGATACTTGTAGGTTCAATTGCACAGAAGGACTATTTGATAGTCTCCTGGCTAACAAGAATGCATGCACAATATAATAACGTTAGACATTCGTAAGCAGGCAAGCATGTGTTTCTAAGAAACATAAGCAGACACGTTTGCTCGACCCCGAAGGTAAGCCGAGAGATGAAACCGTAAGGGACATGGCATGCGAGGGTCTGAATATAAGCAATATTTTATTTCCATGTTCTAGCCAAGCAATACAAGTTAGGATTATTCCCTTAGCTAGGTGCGTTGAATTCTTATTAGCATGCAGGGGGTTATTCACCTAGAGACTAGCATATATTATTTCAGATTTTAAGTGGGCTAGCTAAGCAAAGACAACTTCACCGTAGCCACCTACCTTAGCGATGATTCACCTCGGTTGAGCGATACGTCAAGCGAGCCTCTGAAGCCTAAGCCGAATTCCTGCAGGGACAAGTCTGGATATCCTTTGCCTCAAACGAGTATTCTCGCCTGAGCAAAGCGGGTCGGTACATGGCACTTTTGCCGTTTGAATCGGCAGTCCGCTTGAACGGAATAGGGTGTTACACTGTGGGATTTGCTTAAGGACCAATTTAGCGTGGGGAATGACGCTAAAATTCAACAAATTAAACATTCGTTGGCAGAGTGTCGCCAAACTAAATCCATGTCAGTGGTAGACTACTTCAACTAATTGCAGACTATTTGGGATAATTTGGGGACTTATGAACCTATTCCGACGTACAGTTGTGGCAAATGTACGTGTGATATCCCGAAGAAGCTGCAAAAACGAGTTGATGAGGAGCGCTTTTAACTGCTAATAGCTTGGCTTCATGTAATCTAGCAACTTGCATGGTTGCATGTAAGTTAACATGTCTGGATATCTGCACTTCATATCTGACCTCCTCCTTAAGCCCTCCTATGTATTGACTTACCAAACATGATTTAGGCAGTCCACCAACTTTTTTGGATAGTCTTTGGAATTGCACGGTATATTCATGTACTGTGCCTTCCTAACTAGGGAGTTTGAGGTCAATTATGTGGTTAGTAAATTGAGATGGACTAAACTCCATTCTTATAGTTTGGCAGAATTCATCCCAGCTTAAGTCTAGAGCTATGGTTGCTTGAACTTCCTTCTCGACTAGTCTCCCTGACAGTCTCAAGAGGCTCTGATACCAAATTGATAGAGCTCCTCCCTAACTGACCTGGATTTAGTGGAGCTCGAACTGGATTAACCCTGACAACAGCTAGAATTTATGAGATCTAGAAGAACAACTTTAAAATTTTGGGGAAGAAGAGAGAACTTTATTCAAATTATAAATTGGCGGGAATTCAGTTACAAATCAAGAACTAAGAAGAAAACTGGATACATTTCTCTGATACTTGTTAGATTTAATCCTGTTGAGGAGGTTGAAGCGGTTGCTATTTGGATTTCAACAAATCCCTAGTCTTTAGGAATTTTGTTTGTTCTATGCGGTTAATTTGTTTTGATTTGTTAGTTAGAAAATGGTTAGAGGGTGCTATCTTTATGCATTCTGTTAGAGTTGTAAATGGCTATTTAAAGGCCAAGTTGAGGTTGAACATAACACAAATTATTCATTCCAAGAATAAAATACTCCTCTCATCTTACATTTGGTATCAGAGCTATGGCAACCAACGACGAGCAAAGCCCCATGACGTCAACGTCATTCACCTTCAAGTACCCCATGCTGACACGGACCAACTACGTGGATTGGGCTCTCTTAATGAGAGTCAACATGCATGCGCAAGGCCTGTGGAAGGCGATCGAACCCGGGAAAGCCGACTACCGCGACGACATGATGGCCCTGTCCGTCATACTCTGTGCCATGCCGCCAGAGATGCTGCGGACACTGGCAGTAAAAGATACTGCCAAGGAAGCATGGGACGCTGTGAAGATGATACGGATGGGGGTCGAGCGCGTGCGCGAGGCTAAGGCGCAGAAATTGCGCGCTGACTTCGAATCAATGAAGTTCAAGGACGGCGAGTCCGTCGAGGACTTCGCGATGCGGCTCACGGGACTCGTCAGCGACCTGCAACTACTCGGCGACGAAATGGACGACGAGAAGGTAGTTAAAAATTTCCTTCGAGTCGTTCCATCCAAGTACACACAAGTCGCCATCGCCATTGAGACTTTAGTGGATCTCAAGACGCTGTCAATTGAAGAGCTTACCGGTCGTCTTCTAGCCGTCGAGGAGCGGTACGATCTTTGCAGCAACTCCGGTGACACAAGTAGCCGCCTTCTCCTCTCCGAAGAGGAGTGGCTCGCTCGCACGAAGCAGAGGAAGGAAGGTGACGCCTACTCCGACGGTGGCAAAAGTTATGGTCGTGGGCGCGACAAGCCAAGAGGTCGTGGCCGCGGCAACACGAACTACGGCAACGGCAACGCGTTCGATGTCACGCGCGACAAGAAGGGTAAGTGCCACAATTGTGGCATCTACGGCCACTGGGCGAAGGACTGCCGCAAGCCGAAGCGCGATGAGCATGCCAATCTGACGCAAGTCGACGACGATGAGCCCGCATTGCTGATGGCGCAGGAGTACACGCTCGCCGAGACCACCGGGGGCACAACCAACAACGTCGTACTCGACGAGGTGCACGCTCAGGTGCATCTGGGCCGTGAGGACGACTACCACGACGAAGCATGGTACCTCGACACCGGTGCCAGCAACCACATGACTGGCTGCAAGGAGGTCTTCGCCGAGCTGGACACTGGAGTCACGGGCTCCATTAAGTTTGGGGACGGATCCGTCGTCGACATCCGAGGGCGTGGCACGGTGATGTTTACGTGCCAGAACGACGAGCACCGCGCCCTCACCGGCGTCTATTTTATCCCGAAGCTACGAAGCAATATCATCAGCCTTGGGCAGCTCGATGAGAACGGCTGCCAAGTCTTGATCGAAGGCAGCGTACTCTCGATTCGAGATCGTCAACAATGCCTCCTCGCCAAGGTAAAACGTGCCCGAAACCGACTGTACATTCTATCTCTTGATATTGTACAACCAGTGTGTTTAGCAGCACGACTCAATGATGCTGCATGGCGGTGGCATGCACGGTTTGGCCACCTCAACTTCGAAGCACTCAGGAAGTTAGCTCGCCGCAACATGGTGCACGGGCTACCACAGATCGAACACGTCAATCAAATCTGCGATAGTTGTCTTGTCGAAAAGCAGCGCCGCACGCCATTTCCGCAGGAGACCAAGTACCGTGCTGACAACCTGCTAGATCTCATTCACGGTGATATCTGCGGGCCGATCACACCGGTGACACCTGGTGGTAAGCGCTACTTCTTGCTCCTCGTCGACGATTTCAGCCGATACATGTGGTTGACACTACTTGGTTCGAAGGATGAAGCGCCGACAGCCATCAAACACTTTCAAGCCCATGTCGAGGTGGAGACAGGGCGCAAACTGCGCACGCTTCGTATTGATCGTGGGGGCGAGTTCACATCTGTAGCATTTGGTGAGTATTGCGCGAGCCTCGGCATCAAACGACAACTCACAGCACTGTACTCACCACAGCAAAACGGCATCGTCGAGCGCCGGAACCAGACAGTCGTTGCGATGGCGCGTAGTCTTCTGAAGGCAAAGGATATGCCCGGGAAGTTCTGGGGCGAGGCGGTCACGACGGTTGTCTACATCCTTAATCGCTCGCCGACACGAAGCATCGACGACAAGACGCCGTACGAGGCATGGCACGGACACAAGACAAGCGTGCACTTCCTCCGCACCTTCGGCTGTGTCGCACACGTCAAGGTGGTCAAGCCAAACTTACAGAAGCTAGAAGATCGCAGCAAGCACATGGTCTTCATCGGCTACGAGCCCGGTACCAAGGCGTACCGGGTATACGACCCAGCCGGCAAGCGCGTGCACGTCACACGTGACGTTGTCTTCGACGAGGAAGCCAAGTGGGACTGGGGCGTGCAAGACAACGTAGGTGAGACATTTACTATTGAGTATACTATACCACATATTGAACACGCAGGCACGCCGGTGCACGGGGGTGGCGATCCATCAACACCAGTGGCACCCAGTCCAGGGCCGTTGACGCCGGCATCCGGGGCAGAAACATCCGACTCGGTGGTACAACGTGGAGTAAAATTTTTCTCGCCACCCACCAATGCCTCGGCCATGCTCGACACCGATGAAGACAGGCCATGCAGGTACAGGACCTTGGCGAGCTTGCTTGACATGACCACCGTCCGCGAGCTCGATGTCGACGAGCTGCTCCTCATGGTTGACGAGGAACCTGCCACTTTCTTTGAAGCCGAGAAACACCGATGTTGGCGCCAAGCGATGCTCGAGGAGATGAGCTCCATTGAGGAGAACCGTACATGGCACCTCGTAGACCTCCCACCCGGCCATCGTCCGATCGGTTTGAGCTGGGTCTACAAGCTCAAGAAGGACGAGCACGGCGCCGTCCTCAAGCACAAGGCGTGGCTCGTGGCAAAAGGCTATGTGCAAAGGCAAGGAGTGGACTTCGAGGAAGTGTTCGCACCAGTTACTCGCCTCGAGTCCATCCGTTTGTTGATCGCACTCGCCGCGCATGAGGGGTGGGCGGTGCACCACATGGACGTGAAGACGGCGTTCCTCAACGACGACCTCAAGGAGGAGGTGTACGTCGCCCAACCTCCCGGCTTTGTTATCAAAGGACAGGAGCACAAAGTGCTGAAACTTGACAAGGCACTGTACGGGCTGCGGCAAGCACCGAGGGCTTGGAACACCAAGCTTGACAGTTGCCTACTGTCACTTGGTTTCCACCGGAGTGCACAGGAGCACGCTGTGTATACACGTGGCAAAGGTGCAACTCGCCTACTTATGGGTGTGTACGTCGACGACCTCATCATCACCGGAACAGACCCACAAGATATTGCCAAGTTCAAGGAGGAGATGAAGGCCTTGTTCAAAATGAGTGACTTGGGATTGCTCACTTTCTACCTCGGCATCAAGGTATAGCAGTCCAATGGCTTCATCACCCTCAGTCAGGAGGCGTATGTGCTCAAAATCTTGGAGAAGAGTGGCATGGTGGATTGCAACCCGTGCCACGTCCCTATGGAACCGAGGTTCAAGCTAAGCAAGGTGAGCTCAGCCCCTCCGACTGACGCCACATCCTACAGGAGCATTGTCGGGAGCCTCCGGTACTTGGTGCACACGCGCCCAGACATCTCGTACGCGGTGGGCTACGTGAGTCGGTTCATAGAGAACCCGACCACCGAACACCTTGCTGCCGTCAAGCGCATCATTCGCTACGTCGCCAGCACACGTCACTTTGGTTGTTTCTACGCAAAGAAGGTGGAGGAACCACGGCTGATCGGCTACAGCAACAGTGACATGGCAGGTGACATCGACACCCGCAAGAGCACCACTGGTGTCACGACCCGCACCCGAAAGTTCGGGCACGAGTGCGTGGGTACGTCCAGCCTACGCCGCAGAGTCGGCGGTAGTACGCTGTCTAGGTCAATCCATCTAACTAGTCAAACTCATTCACAATTTAACATAGGCAAGATAATAATGAGAAATGAAACTTAAGATTGCAACTGAAAGTAAATGTGACAACATATTCAAATGTTTAAGTACAGAAATTCAATATTGAAATCGGGGACAAACCCGATAAATAAGATAAGAATTAGAAATGAAAGATAGCTACTACTAGCTACTCAGCAGCAGGGGTCTCCTGGGTGGGTTCTGGCTCCTCATAGGTATCATCTGTACCCTCATAAGGACCATAATAGGTAGGGGCAAGATCCTCATCATCGCCTAAATCAACAGATCCAGTCAGGAAAGGAGCAAAGTACACAGTGCACAACAATGTTAAACTAAATATTTATGACAATTAAACATTGAATATCATGTTAAGGAAACTGCATAAAAGAATGTTAATATTTCAGAGTCAAAACTATAAACAGGAATATGAGAAAACAGAAGTAAACGAGCAGGAAAAGAAACTACACAGTCAGCAAGAATATAACATGACCTGAAGTTATCTGTATGAAACTTGTGTTTGTTTTTAGAATACTTAGTTGGCATGCAGGGGTTTATAAGGCTAATCCGGCCGTCATGAACGGCTATTAGTCACGAATAATCGAGATCCGGCTGATGGACAGTCGTGTACCAACAGCTATTATTCACGGCAAGGGGAAGGGTAAACTACATGCCTTTCAGTATTCTCCCACCCGACATGAAAAACAAGACATGAATTCCAATACTCAAGACTTGAAATATAGTATTCTAACACTACATGTAATCAGCAAGAGTACTAGTAGAGCAGGGAATTTAATTATCACAATATAAAGATTAACTTGAAGTGCAGGTACTTGCCTGTTGTTTGGATCTGTTTAGTTTGGGTCTTGAGGGAAATTTCCACAGGTGAGTCCAAAAGCTGAAATAGACATTACCATCACGCTCAGAAGATATCAAATAGCTAGAAATGCCTGTCCTTGGGTCCAATTTGGAGACAAGGGCAAAAACGGCAGTTCCGGGTCAAAACGGGGTCCGCCGATGGGCCCGCTTTGCACCGAAAAACGTATCCGGGTCAACGGTCTCCAAATTCACCAAACTTAGTGTCAACAGGTCAGGAACGCTGATACGAACCCAACGGAGCTTTCAGATTTGAATTCCGATGAGCCGACCACGAAATCGCCCGTCGAGTGGGGCCTGTGGGGCCCACGACACGCGATTTCGTCAACGTTCTCAGAATCGAACCAAACTTGACCCACAGGACCAGCGTATCGCTACGAGTCCGATGGCGCAAGTTTCGTCTCGATCCGACGTGTGTGCACGAAGTTAGGGTGATTTGCAGAAAGGGCGGATACGGGGCGATGTCCGCGGATACGCGTTGATTCCGGGGTGCACGCACACCCGAATCAGCTTCCGCGAAAACCCACACGTCCGTATCGACGAGGCGCACGTATCTGTGAAGACCGTGCGCGACCAAGTCGTCCCGTTTGGCGGGGCGTACTCGGTTCCGGGGTGAAACAGGGTCTGGTTTTTCCTGTTTTTGGATCGCGGTGTGCGATCGCCACAGGCCGCGATGCCCCGAACAGTTTGTCCGGACACCGAGAGGGTCATACAGGCTACGCGTAGGAATTTACAGAATCGAAAACGGAGATCAGGGTTGCAAGTTACGAATACCTGAAGGGGACCGAGAAACCAGGGTTTTCGAGTCCGAAACGAGCTCGTGTCCTGGTCGTGTCAGCGGCGTGTCCGGCTCGTATCTGCGTCTGGGTTGTGTCCGCGGCGTGTCCGGTGCTGCTGGAGGGTACGCCGTCGGTCGGCGAGGCCCTGGGTGGTCCAGCGGGGTCGTGGACAGCGGCTAGGGCGGCGCCGAGGGGTCGGCCGGCGGCTCGAGCAGTCGTCGAGCGGCGGGGAGGAGAGAGGAGAGGTCGGAGGAGGTTCTGGAGTCGGGGAAGAAGAGGGGAGGAAGGGGAATCGAGGCCGGGGCGGCTCTCGGCGGGTTGGTGGCGGCACTGGTCTGCGGAGGAGGTCGGCGGGGAGCTAGGGTTCCGGCGGGTCGGTTTTGGGGAGGATGAAGGAGTAGGAGGTCGGGGGGTAGGGTATTTATAGGAGATTCGATGGAGCTCGGCCGGGGCGTCGTGGCCGCGGGTGAAACGGAGGGGGAGGCGACGTGGGGGGTTCTCCGGCCACGTCGCCGGAGAACGCGACGGGCGGCGGAGTTTTCGCGTCGTGGGAGAACGGGGGAGGGGTGACAGGGATGCGGGTCCGGGTCGGGCGCGGATCCGGTCAGGCCGACCCGCCCGACCCGTTAACGCGGGGCTGGGCTGGGCTCGCTGCTACTGGGCTCGGCCCACTGGGCCGGGCCGGGCCCAAACCAAAAAATTTCTAAAAAAAAATCAAATAAAAATAATAATATTAATTGATTATTTAATTAATTTAGAAAATAGTTTTTAGGCTTTTAAAAATAGGTCTGAGGCCCAGAAAAATTCAGAAAAATTACCCTAAGTCCAGTTTTCTATTTTACACCCAAAAATGTTATTTTCATGACATTTTAATATTATTTATTGCCAATTAAAAATTATTTATTAATTAAAAGCCTTGATTTTAATTACAGAAAATTCACAGAAAATTCCAGAAAATTGGGAAAAATCTAAGATTTAATAATTTGAAAATTCAGGGGGTTTACAACCTTCCCAACTTACAAAAATTTCGTCCTCGAAATTTAAAATAATAATGGCACGAAAAGGAAAGACCTGAAATTACAATATACCTCAGGGGTCAAAAAGATAGGGGTATCGCTCTCTAATCTCGTCCTCTCGCTCCCAGGTGGACTCGCCGGGAGAATGATGCTTCCAAGCTACGCGAACCAGGGAGATAACTTGGTTCCGTAGGATTTTCTCCGAGCGATCCAGGATCTCCACGGGTTGCTCTTGGTAAGTCAAACTTGGGCCTACTTCGAGCTCTGAGTGATCCAAAATGTGGCTGGGGTCCGGCACGTACTTCCTCAGCTGCGACACGTGGAAAACATTATGGACTCCTTCCAGAGAGGGTGGCAATGCCAGACGGTATGCCACTTCTCCGATTTTCTCCTGTATGCCAAAAGGTCCGATGAATCTTGGGCTGAGTTTTCCACTCCTTCCGAACCTAATGGTGCCATGTGTCGGGGAAATCTTTAAGAACACCAGCTCTCCAACCTCAAATTCCAAGGGCCTTCGGTGGCTATTTGTCCAATGTCGTTGCCTGTCTTGAGCCACTCGAAGTCTGTCCCTTATTTGCTTTACCTTCTCAGCTGAATCGATCACCATCTCTGGTCCCAGTAGGGCTCTTTCTCCAACGTCGTCCCATGATAACGGGGTACGACATCTTCGGCCATACATGGCTTCAAATGGCGTCATCTCGATACTGGCTTGGTAGCTGTTATTATAAGAGAACTCCACCAGATGTAAATAGTCTTCCCAGGATCCTCCAAAATCCAGGACACATGTACGGAGCATATCTTCAAGTGTCTGGATTGTACGTTCCGATTGACCATCGGTTTGGGGATGATAAGCTGTGCTGAATTTGAGTTGCGTCCCCAAGCTGGCTTGTAAGCTCTTCCAGAAGTGAGAGGTGAACCTTGAGTCTCGGTCGGAGACAATACTTACTGGGACTCCATGCAGCTTGACAATGTGTCTGATATATAAATCTGCCAGCTTCTCTGTAGATAGCCCTACTTTGAAAGGTAGAAAATGTGCAGACTTGGTCAGTCTATCTACTATCACCCAGATTGCATCCTTGCCACTAGGTGTCCTTGGAAGTCCGGAAACAAAATCCATTGTGATATGTTCCCACTTCCACTCCGGAATGGGTAGTGGTTGAAGCAATCCTCTAGGTCTTTGTCTTTCTGCCTTGACTTGCTGGCACACTAAACAACGAGATACGAACCTGGCTACTTCTCTTTTCATGCCATGCCACCAAACATGCGTCCTCAGGTCCTTGTACATCTTGTTGGCTCCTGGATGTATGGAGTATTGCGATCTGTGCGCTTCTTGCATAATTTCTTCTCTTATGTCTCCTTGAGGTACACATAATCTATCGCCATGCCTTAGTGATCCATCTTCATGAATTCTGAAATCTTCTACTAATCCAGCTTGCACTTGACCTCGAAGGCTTCGCAGGCCTTCGTCTTGAAACTGAATCTCCTTGACCTTGTCTATTAAGGTAGACTGAATCTGCAAGTTCATCATTTGGCCCTCTTTTCCTGGGATAATTACTTCAATACCTAAACTTTCCAAGTCCTCCAGCAGGTGTCTGTCCATAGTCAAGTACATCGCCATAGGATACCTGCTTAGAGCATCAGCAACTACATTTGCCTTCCCAGGGTGATATTGAAGAGTGATATCAAAGTCTTTCATTAGTTTCAGCCACCTTCTTTGTCTCATGTTTAGCTCTTTCTGGGTGAAGATATATTTTAAACTTTTATGATCTGTAAATATTTCCACCCTTTCTCCATAAAGATAATGCTTCCACAGTTTAAGAGCGAAAATGATAGCTGCCAATTCTAAATCATGGGTTGGATAATTCTTTTCATGGGGTCGAAGCTGCCTAGAGGCATATGCTATTACTTTCTTATTCTGCTCCAATACACAACCTAGACCTTTTCCAGAAGCATCACTATAAATAGCGAAACCTCCGGTTCCAGAGGGTAAGGTCAGGATAGGAGCAGTAGTCAGCCTTTTCTTCAACTCCTCAAAAGCATGCTGACATTCTACAGTCCAGGTGAACTCTTCATCCTTCCTTGTTAACTTTGTCATGGGTTCAGCAATCCTAGCAAAGTCCTTCACAAACTTCCGATAGTAGCCAGCTAGTCCCAGGAAGCTTCTAATCTCTGCTACAGAGTCTGGAGTGGGCCAGGATTCTACTGCCGCTATCTTCTTAGGATCTACTGCTATTCCATCTCCAGTCACAACATGTCCCAAGAATTCTACTTTTTCTAGGAAGAAAGCACATTTGGATAATTTTCCATAAAGTTTTTCCTTCCTCAAAGTCTCCAATGCTAACCTCAAATGTTCTTCATGTTCTTCGGGAGTCTTGGAGTAGATCAAAATATCATCAATGAAGACCACTACAAATTTGTCTAGGTATGGCTGGAAAACTCTGTTCATTAAGTTCATAAAAACTGCTGGAGCATTCGTCAACCCGAACGGCATCACTAAGAATTCGTAATGTCCGTTCCGGGTATTGAAAGCAGTTTTAGGGATGTCCTCTTTCCTTACCCTTACTTGGTGGTAACCAGACCTCAAATCAATCTTTGAAATACCCGAGCTCCACTCAACTGGTCAAATAAGTCATCTATCCTGGACAGGGGATACTTATTCTTAATTGTTAAGGCATTTAAGGCCCTATAGTCAATACACATTCTGGATGTTCCGTCATTCTTGGGCACAAATAGTACTGGGGCTCCCCAAGGTGAGACACTAGACCTAATGAAACCTTTGTCTTCTAGCTCTTTGATTTGTTCATTTAGTTCTATTATCTCATTCTTGTTGATTCTGTAGGGATTCTGAGATACTGGTGCTGCTCCTGGCACTAAGTCAATGGAGAATTCAACTTCTCGGTCTGGGGGTAAGCCTGGGAGATCCTCAGGGAAGACATCAAGGTATTCAGAGATGATAGGTGGCAATTCTTCTGTTACTAGGGCTCCACAAATTATGTTATTACCCATTTCTCTAGAACCTCTAGCAAATTCAAATTCTGGCTTGTCAGGGGGCCTAAAGATTACACTACCTCTGTGACAGTCTATGGTGGCATGATGTTGACTTAACCAATTCATACCCAGTATAATGTCAAAACTGGGCACTGGCATTACAAGTAGTCTAGCATACAGTTCTCTTCCACATAATGTAATAGGACAATTGTTACAGGCATCACTAACCGGGATGATTCCTCCACCGGTAATGATCTTATAACAATTCCTAAGGGGTTTAGTGATTAAGTTGTGCTTCATAAGGAATTCTACTGACATGAATGAATGTGAAGCTCCAGAGTCAAATAAAGTAATAGCTGGTATTGAATTTATAAGCACAGAACCTGTGATCACGTCAGCTGTGGCTTCCGCTTCTTCCAAAGTCATTGCATAAGCACGGCCTTGCTGCGCTGCACCCCTCTGTTGCTGCTGTTGGTGCTGAGCAAAGCGTTGTTGTTGAGTTGGAAGCGGGGGTCCCCTTTGTTGTGCTGCTGGGGGCCTGGCCTGGACTGGAGCCTTTGGTGCAGCTGGACGTCCTTGAGCAGCAGGACAGTCCCTCAATTGATGTGCTGGGGAACCACAATAGAGGCAAGCACCTAGCCTCTTTCTGCAGTCTTGCCAAGTGTGGCCTGGTTTTTGGCAATAGTTGCAAGGGGGAGCTCGCTGGTTCTGTCCTTGAGCCTGGGGTGCTGGAGCTCGAGGGGGAGGACGCTGATTTTGCTGCGGGGCCCTCTGCTGTTGTTGTTGTTGAAAAGGGCGTTTGTTGGGTCCCGCATTTCCGGTATCTCTTTCTCGTTTCAGTTTGTGCCCCATATCTCTCTCGACGCCTTGAGCCACGCTCAAGATCTCCTCATAGGTGCGAGCTCGGCTGGTGGTGACAGCAAGGCGGATATCCGGAGATAGCCCCTTCTTGAATCTACGGGCTCTGTCCTCCGGGGTACGAACCATGTACTCCGCAAAGTGGCTTAACCTGCTAAATTCAGCAGTATATTCATCAACAGTCATGTTACCTTGTTCCAGTCTCTCGAATTGGCTTTCGAGAGCTTCCCGAGCCACTTCGGGGTAGAATTTCTCCTTGAATAGCCTCTTGAAGTCCTCCCAGGTGATGTCGGGAGCAGATAGTTGGGGTTCATCTCTGAACCAGGTTCGAGCAATGTCGAACAGTTGCAGGCTTGCGGATTCCACTTTGAGATCATCGGGAACCCGGGCAGTCTTCAGGAGTCTCTCGACATTCTCTATCCACTCATCAGCGTAGAGAATGCCCTCAGTTCCATAAAATCTAAGAGGCCTAAGGTTCTTGAAGTCTTTGGCACTTCCTGGCCTCTTGAGTGGCGACTCCTGGGGCTTAATAGCTTCTGAGAGGCTGGTCCGCAGAAGTGCAGTCTGTTCTTTCTGGGATTCCACCAATCCCTGGAATACTCCAAGTAGTTGTGCCCCATCTAGCATAACTGTCGGGACAGATGGAGGCGGTGGGAGTGCAAGAGTCTCGGGCACATTCTGCTCAGCTGGTTCTGATGTGCCTCCTATTATGTTCCTGGTCTGGACCATTTTGAAAGATTAAGGGATAGGAGAATCAGAATAGAATACTTGGAAATCAAAGGCGATAGGAAAATTGAGCAAAATGATATCAGGAATTGAAATAAGAATCCTATACTGTGAATGAGCTTTTCCTAGAATCCTCAATCTTATTCCATACCCTGTCCTAGGGTATTACCCTATTTAAGGATAGGACCTGCATGGGCCACCATAAAAATGTGTCACGACCCGCACCCGGAAGTTCGGGCCCGAGTGTGTGGGTACGTCCAGCCTACGCCGCAGAGTCGGCGGTAGTACGCTGTCTAGGTCAATCCATCTAACTAGTCAAACTCATTCACAATTTAACATAGGCAAGATAATAATGAGAAATGAAACTTAAGATTGCAACTGAAAGTAAATGTGACAACAGATTCAAATGTTTAAGTACAGAAATTCAATATTGAAATCGGGGACAAACCCGATAAATAAGATAAGAATTAGAAATGAAAGATAGCTACTACTAGCTACTCAGCAGCAGGGGTCTCCTGGATGGGTTCTGGCTCCTCATAGGTATCATCTGTACCCTCATAAGGACCATAATAGGTAGGGGCAAGATCCTCATCATTGCCTAAATCAACAGATCCAGTCAGGAAAGGAGCAAAGTACACAGTGCACAACAATGTTAAACTAAATATTTATGACAATTAAACATTGAATATCATGTTAAGGAAACTGCATAAAAGAATGTTAATATTTCAGAGTCAAAACTATAAACAGGAATATGAGAAAACAGAAGTAAACGAGCAGGAAAAGAAACTACACAGTCAGCAAGAATATAACATGACCTGAAGTTATCTGTATGAAACTTGTGTTTGTTTTTAGAATACTTAGTTGGCATGCAGGGGTTTATAAGGCTAATCCGGCCGTCATGAACGGCTATTAGTCACGAATAATCAAGATCCGGCTGAGGGACAGTCGTGTACCAACAGCTATTATTCACGGCAAGGGGAAGGGTAAACTACATGCCTTTCAGTATTCTCCCACCCGACATGAAAAACAAGACATGAATTCCAATACTCAAGACTTGAAATATAGTATTCTAACACTACATGTAATCAGTAAGAGTACTAGTAGAGCAGGGAATTTAATTATCACAATATAAAGATTAACTTGAAGTGCAGGTACTTGCCTGTTGTTTGGATCTATTTAGTTTGGGTCTTGAGGGAAATTTCCACAGGTGAGTCCAAAAGCTGAAATAGACATTACCATCACGCTCAGAAGATATCAAATAGCTAGAAACGCCTGTCCTTGGGTCCAATTTGGAGACAAGGGCAAAAACGGCAGTTCCGGGTCAAAACGGGGTCCGCCGGTGGGCCCGCTTTGCACCGAAAAACGTATCCGGGTCAACGGTCTCCAAATTCACCAAACTTAGTGTCAACAGGTCAGGAACGCTGATACGAACCCAACGGAGCTTTCAGATTTGAATTCCGATGAGCCGATCACGAAATCGCCCGTCGAGTGGGGCCTGTGGGGCCCACGACACGCGATTTCGTCAACGTTCTCAGAATCGAACCAAACTTGACCCACAGGACCAGCGTATCGCTATGAGTCCGATGGCGCAAGTTTCGTCTCGATCCGACGTGTGTGCATGAAGTTAGGGTGATTTGCAGAAAGGGCGGATACGGGGCGATGTCCGCGGATACGCGTTGATTCCGGGGTGCACGCACACCCGAATCAGCTTCCGCGAAAACCCACACGTCCGTATCGACGAGGCGCACGTATCTGTGAAGACCGTGCGCGACCAAGTCGTCCCGTTTGGCGGGGCATACTCGGTTCCGGGGTGAAACAGGGTCTGATTTTTCCTGTTTTTGGATCGCGGTGTGCGATCGCCACAGGCCGCGATGCCCCGAACAGTTTATCCGGACACCGAGAGGGTCATACAGGCTACGCGTAGGAATTTACAGAATCGAAAACGGAGATCAGGGTTGCAAGTTACGAATACCTGAAGGGGACCGAGAAACCAGGGTTTTCGAGTCCGAAACGAGCTCGTGTCCTGGTCGTGTCAGCGGCGTGTCCGGCTCGTATCTGCGTCTGGGTTGTGTCCGCGGCGTGTCCGGTGCTGCTGGAGGGTACGCCGTCAGTCGGCGAGGCCCTGGGT
Organism: Iris macrosiphon; assembly: GCA_036927795.1. Classification (NCBI taxonomy): domain Eukaryota; kingdom Viridiplantae; phylum Streptophyta; class Magnoliopsida; order Asparagales; family Iridaceae; genus Iris; species Iris macrosiphon. The sequence goes on from JAYESA010000018.1 coordinate 145,655,491, forward strand.
GGTCCAGCGGGGTCGTGGACAGCGGCTAGGGCGGCGCCGAGGGGTCGGCCGGCGGCTCGAGCAGTCGTCGAGCGGCGGGGAGGAGAGAGGAGAGGTCGGAGGAGGTTCTGGAGTCGGGGAAGAAGAGGGGAGGAAGGGGAATCGAGGCCGGGGCGGCTCTCGGCGGGTTGGTGGCGGCACTGGTCTGCGGAGGAGGTCGGCGGGGAGCTAGGGTTCCGGCGGGTCGGTTTTGGGGAGGATGAAGGAGTAGGAGGTCGGGGGGTAGGGTATTTATAGGGTATTCGATGGAGCTCGGCCGGGGCGTCGTGGCCGCGGGTGAAACTGAGGGGGAGGCGACGTGGGGGGTTCTCCGGCCACGTCGCCGGAGAACGCGGCGGGCGGCGGAGTTTTCGCGTCGTGGGAGAACGGGGGAGGGGTGACAGGGATGCGGGTCCGGGTCGGGCGCGGATCCGGTCAGGCCGACCCGCCCGACCCGTTAACGCGGGGCTGGGCTGGGCTCGCTGCTACTGGGCTCGGCCCACTGGGCCGGGCCGGGCCCAAACCAAAAAATTTCTAAAAAAAAATCAAATAAAAATAATAATATTAATTGATTATTTAATTAATTTAGAAAATAGTTTTTAGGCTTTTAAAAATAGGTCTGAGGCCCAGAAAAATTACCCTAAGTCCAGTTTTCTATTTTACACCCAAAAATGTTATTTTCATGACATTTTAATATTATTTATTGCCAATTAAAAATCATTTATTAATTAAAAGCCTTGATTTTAATTACAGAAAATTCACAGAAAATTCCAGAAAATTGGGAAAAATCCAAGATTTAATAATTTGAAAATTCAGGGGGTTTACAACTGGCGTGTTATTTTTCCTCGGTCGTAGCCTCATTAGCTGGTAATCTCAGAAGCAGAAGGTCGTGGCATTGTCATCCTGCGAGGCCGAGTACATTGCCGCGACAATGGCGGCATGCCAAGGCATTTGGCTTGCAAAACTCCTTGGTGACTTGAAGAACAAGGAGACCGGCAACGTCATGCTCAAGGTAGACAACAAGTCCGCCATTTCCCTCAGCAAGAATCCCGTCTTCCATGACCGAAGCAAACATATTGATACAAGGTATCATTTCATTCGGGAGTGTGTCGAGAGAGGGAAGGTTGAGGTCGAGTACATCAACACTGAAGAGCAGCTTGCAGACATTCTTACCAAGGCGCTCGGGCGAGTTAGGTTCGTTGAGATGAGACAGAAGCTTGGCGTCATAGAGGTGAATCTCATGCAACAGGCTTAGGGAGTGAATTGTTAGATTTAATCCTGTTGAGGAGGTTGAAGCGGTTGCTATTTGGATTTCAACAAATCCCTAGTCTTTAGGAATTTTGTTTGTTCTATGCGGCTAATTTGTTTTGATTTGTTAGTTAGAAAATGGTTAGAGGGTACTATCTTTATGCATTCTGTTAGAGATGTAAATGGCTATTTAAAGGCCAAGTTGAGGTTGAACATAACACAAATTATTTATTCCAAGAATAAAATACTCCTCTCATCTTACAATACTCTCTTCTTCTCTACTTCTTATCTATTTATACGACTCTCAGAGTACATTGCATAGTTACAATCCTACCCTTGCTTGGCCCTACTGTTCCTTGAACTAATTGCTGATATAGACTGATAGTTATTGGATTACTCAGATACTTGAATTACTGGAATGCTTCTACTCGGCATGTTTACTGTTACTCTGATACATTGTATCACTGGTACTCTGATACTGAATCACTGCTACTGGATTATTAGACTACTACTTCTAAACTGCTACTAGTTAGTGAACTACTAACTGCTCTGTGTCTTCTTAAGTCTTGAACTACCCTTGACTACTGGCTGCACTATGAGTGTTGTCTCTGATACTGACTCATCGTCCAAATGAGGAAACGTATCAGAGGGAGTGGACGGATCCTGCCGCTTGATATAATTCTCCTATATCACATACAGGTAACAGTGGCAATTCTTGGAAAGAAGCGGATCTTATCAATGTACGCCAGGGAAGAGAGCTACCGGCACAAGACCGTGAAACTTATGGCTCGAGCCATCCCCCACGACGAGCGCTGCACCTGCGGCGTCTGCGACGTCTTCTCGGGCATCTTCGGGAACACGTTCCGGCACGAGAACATCAGCGGTACGATGCACCGGTGGCTCAACATGCACAGCCTACCGAAGCTTCCGATGTCGGCGTTCCCACACCTCAGGAGGATCTCCACGACCGGGTTCGTAGGGGACCCCCCCGGGCCGGAACGAGTACCTGGTCCATCCGGAGAGGATGGCGGTCCCCAAATTGTACGTCTCCGGAGGCAGGAGCCTCCTCGTGACGCCGGAGACGTCTGCGCTGGCGAACGAGTACATGAAGTTGCACCAGCCCGGGTTCGTTCACAGGAGGGGTTTGAACACTCGGATCTTCCGATAGGGGAGGAGTCTTGTGAGAAGGTTTTTCCTCACATCATATCACATATGAGGCTGGCTGAGGGAGGAGGGAGGAAGGAATAGGTAGGAAGTAGAGAAGCTTTGCTACGGGATCATGGTTCTCAAGATGGAGGAGGATCATGGGTATGGGTTTTGTTCACTAGTCTTTTGATTCTTCTTTTTTCTTATATTTTCATTTTTTTAATTTATTAACTTAATTATAAATAAATTAGATCATATGTTTAATGGAAGAGTAATGTTATATCCATTCCTCCAAATTATTCCTCCTTATTCATCGCTCAAAATCGTCCCCCCAAATCATCCCTCCTTATTTAACAGCTGACGTGGAGTTTTAATATTATTATGTGGAATCTAACGTGATAGTTGACATGATAAATTTTATCCAATAAATTAATCACCCCAAATTATTTAACGTTAATATTAATTTTAAAAAAAATCATGTCGTCAGCTACCACATAAGCAGGGATGATTTGGAGGGATGTTGGAAGTGCATTAATAAGATCCCAAAACGCCTAAATAGTAAGTCTTTGTTGTTATAGCACAACAAAAGTGGCAAGATTTTATCTAAGTTAGCTTGCTTGTTGTATAAGTAGTTTTTAACCTATAAAGTATTGGAATTAAATTGTATCATTAAATTGTATTTATGGTGATTAGTTATATATGGTGATTGGCTGGCTATATATGGTGATTAGGGTATTAGGATTAAATGGTATCATTAAATTATATTTATGGTGATTGGCCATGTGACTTAGGCCCCAAGTTGATATGTGGATATATATATATGTAATATCATGATGAATGAAATACCTAGAATATTATCTCCTATCACTTCTTCACATGGTATCAGAGCCTGACGGCTAGGGCACGTTTTCTTTGAGCGGCGGCGGTGGCGGTATGTCGAGCGGCGGCGACGACATGACGCGCGGCGGTGGCGGCAGGACTGCTACGCCGGCGGCATAACGGGTCGATCCCACATTCCCGTATTACCTTGGTTCTAATGACAATTCGGGTAATACAATTACGAAAGTGGTGTTTCGTGGGGAGAATTATGAGGAATGGTCGAGATCTATTTGGCTTTCTCTACGGGCTCGACGAAAATTTGGATTTGTTCATGGGTCTATCAATAAACCTTAGGAGAATGATCAATTGGAGGATTGGTATTATGTCCAATCGATGCTTGAGCAGTGGATTTTTCATACTATCGACGCTTCGGTGAAGAAGACGATACCCTACTTTAAGGAGGAGAAACCACTGTAGGATTCGCTCAAGGACCGATTTAGCGTAGGGAATGATGCTAAAATTCAACAAATTAAACATTCATTGGCAGAGTGTCGCCAAATGAAATCCATGTCAGTGGTCGACTACTTCAACCAATTGCAAACTATTTGGGATAATTTGGGGACTTATGAACCTATTCCGGCGTGCAGTTGTGGCAAATGTACGTGTGATATCCCGAAGAAGCTGCAGAAACGAGTTGATGAGGAGCGCTTTCATCAGTTTCTTTATAGGATCAATCAGGAACTCTAAACGTTCGCTCGACTCTATTGGCACAAGATATGTTTTCTACTTTGGCACGTGCTTATCAATCCATGCTGTAGGAGGAACTATTGTGCACACATGTCTTCTCTGAACGGGAGGAGGTTATGGCGCTTGCGGTTGAAACTCCTTCTATTAACCGTGGGATATCTCGTTTGGATGCTCGGGATAAATCAGAGTTGCTTTATAATTTTTGCAAACATAACGGACATGAAGAAGCCACCTGCTTCGAGAAATACGACTTTCCAGATTGGTGGAGGGATTAGTCGCATGGCGGCAGACGTGGGACTGGCCGCAGACGTGGTGGCAGACATACGGCTGGTGGTGGACGGGGTACGGAAGTGTGTGCGGCGATGGCAGGACGTGGCTTTGTTGCTGCACAGCCACGGATGGAAGATGATGGTGCAGGCGACGGCAGTGTGCCAAGATTGACTCCGGACAAATGGTAACAACTTATTTCTATGCTTGGTAATTCTTCGGCCAAATTTCCGGAGGATCGTATGGTGGGTAAGTCCATTGCACCTTGGATTATTGATACATGCACTTCGAATCATGTTACGGCGAATTTGGATTTATTGTCGGGGGTGACGGCAATGGAGGAGTGTCTAGTTGGACTCCCGGATGGACGGACTGCGGTTGCCTCGTGTTGCGGGCGCGTTGCTTTTGCACCAGGCGTGGTTCTCATGAATGTTCTATTCGTATCTCAATTGCATTGTAATTTAATTTCTCTGGCACATCTTATTGGTGATATAAATTGTGTTGTACAATTCACTAAAAAATTGTGCATGATATAGGACCCCAGTTTGAGGACCATGATTGGCGTCGATGAACGGCGGGACGGACTCTACTACTTTCGTATTGTACCGAAGACTCATGTCTTGGTAGTGACTGGAACGACTTCTCTGGATATTTGGCATCAGCGACTTGGGCATCCTTATGATAAAGTAGTAAAGTCATTTTCTATCGTTAGTAGATCTAGTAGTTCAGTGAATAAGGCATGTGAAGTTTGCCATCATGCAAAGCAAACTCGAGGTATCTTTAATCCTGTCAGTGACTCTCGGCCTGTTGCAATTTTTGATTTGATACATTGTGATCTTTAGGGGCCGTATCCTACGCCTTCTTCATGTGGAGCTCGATATTTTTTGACGATTGTGGATAATTTTTCTCGTGCTGTTTGGATGTTTTTGTTGATTAATAAGACTGAAGTATACAAGATGTTCTCGTCATTTTTTCTATGATTGAGCAGCAATTTAATTCCAAAGTTCGCATTATGCGAAGTGATAACGGTACTGAGTTTAATTGCTTACGCGACTACTTTGCACAGAATGGTATTTTATTTCAGATATCTTATGTAGGTACACCTCAGCAGAATGGGAGGGTCGAACGAAAATATAGACATATTTTGAATGTGACACGTGCTTTACTTTTTCAGAAAAATTTGCCAATTTTTTTTTAGGGTGTCTGTATTTTGGCGGCTGATTATTTGATCAATCGAACTCCTTTGAGCCTTCTTGGTTTTAAAATTCCCTATAAAATATTATTTGGTGCTCCTCCTTCTTATGATGAATTACGTATTTTTTGTTGTCTTCGTTTTGCCCACAACCAAAATCTAATATGGATAAGTTTGCTCCTCGCAGTCGAAAGTGTATTTTTGTGGGATACCCCCATGGCAAGTGTAAACCCCCTCACTCAAAAATAGGTATTTTGTGTATTTTGTATTGTGTGTATTTTATATTTTGTGTATTTGTTTTGGATTTTTTTTATAAATTAAAACCCAATGATTTTATTAGGACACTTCACCGTGGTTTGGACATTAATAATATAGGATGGCCCCAAATGCTGTATCTCCCTTCATAGGGAGTAGCCTATACAGGAGACACTACCTGTAGGATCTTTTCGTGCCAAAAAAAATTCGATCCCTTGGTATTAGTATGACCTTAGTGTAACAACCATAGATTAATTGTTAAATATTTAGATAATTTGTATATGTAATTTAATTGTAGTTATTTTTCAATTCCAACTTCCAACAATTAACATCCCATAATTTTCTATGCCAAGTTAGACATTCCCTTTTTGTAAGATTGCACATTATTTACTATTACCTATTTTGTGAATAACTATTTAATTATTTGCTTATTTAATTAGATAATACAATTATTTGATCTATATAACTAGGTAAATATCTAATTATTAATTATAAAATATTTCATAAAATATTTTAGGCGTAGCATTTTATAAAAGTTTTACAAAATAAATTTTTAGAATTTACTTTGTGTGCAAATATTATTTTTGGATTTTTTCTCATTTATATATTTGAATATATGTTAATAATAATAATAATAATAATAATAATAATAGTAATAATAATAATAATAATAATAATAATAATATTGCTATTATTATTATTATTATTAATAATAAAAGAAAAGAAAAGAAAAGAAAAGAAAAGAAAAAAAAAAATATATATATATATATATATATATATATATATATATATATATAAACCTTAAACCCAAATCTATTCCTAACCAAAACTAAAACACAAAAAATCTAACCTAGGAAATATTCCTAAGCCTACCCACAAACCCCCCTAACAGCAGCTAAACCCCAACCCGCGTGAACCATCCAAACTCTCCCCTCTCCCTATATATATATATATATATATATATATATATATATATATATATATATATAAACAATAATCCCAGACCCTAACTCAAATCCCTAGACCTCGACCCCGACGAACGACCGCGCGTGCACAACAACACAGTTTTTGTCCCATCTTCAAGGTGATGTATCTCCTTTACCTCTCGTCCTTTTCTCGAGCGGCTTGTTCGTGTACGTTCACAACCTAACCCTCTAGGATTTTTATTTAAGCGGGACAAGTTTTCGTGCCCTAGATTGGTCAAAAATTCGACCGGAAAATGGCCGGAAAACTGACCAAAACAGTCCAGAAATTTCAACCCAGACTCCCATGTTCACACTCAATTTGCCGCCAACCTGTTTAATATTTTTAAAAACTAATTAAAGAGTTTTTCTTCCCAATATGACCAAATTTTTTTTTGTTCTTTTAGTTTTTGTTAATTTGTTCTATGTGTTAAATTATTCAGCCTCCAAATCGACCAAAAACTTAACTTTTAAAATATCAGAAATTGTGATACGGAGCGCGCCCCAACAAACGGGACTGCCTCGTCTCATACAAATTGTACCAAAAGGTGCGTATGAAATATCATGACGTGTGGGATTTTACGGAAGCTGATTCGGACGTGTGTGCGCGTCGGAATCAACCTGTATCCGTAAAAAATCTCCATATCAGGACTTTTGCAAAATACTACCTCATTTTGTGTACGCTCATCAGAATGCGACGAAACTTACGCTACTGGATTTTTGGTATCACGCTGGTGTTGTGACCCAAGTTTTACGCGATTCTGAGATAGTTGACCAAGTCGCCTAATTGCGGGCCCTACGGTTGACTTTAAGGGCGAAGTTGTGATCGGCTCATCGAAACCCAAAATTGGACATACCGTTGAGTTCGTATTAACGTTTAGAATTTGTTTGACCTATAATTTGTCCCATTTAGAGACCTTTATCTCTGGCACGCTTTTTGGTACAAAGTGGGCTACATGTGGATCCCGCTTTGACCTAAAATTACCGTTTTGTTCCTGTGTCTAAATTGGACGAAAGGGTAGTGTTTTCTAGCTATCTCGCTTATTCTGGAAACGTTGGTGATATTTATTTCAGCATTCGGATAAGTTCATTCTGATACCATAGTTCTGATCCCTTGTGCTTGATGTCTGGACGCTTATACTTTGTAGCTTTCTTGTCAGGCAAGATACCTTGCCAAATTACTTATAGTACTTTTGCATGTTTATCATATTTTGTATATTTATTATATATGTGTTTTCTTTCAGTCAGAATTATATACTATATATATGTTGACACACACTTGACACATAGTATCATGGGAGGGGAGGACAATCAGTAGGTGTATGGGCTATATCCACTCTGATAAACCGTAGTAACTAGCACGTACTACGGTAGTTGTGTCACGTTGGTCGCTACCCTCGAGGTATGTCAATTTCTGGTGTCGCGCTGGTCGCTACCCTCGAGGTATATCGATTTCTGATGTTCTAGACGTGTGTGTGAGTTATGAGATTAGATAGAGTAATATACCCCTGCCCATACGTCAAAAAGTTGTCCTCATTATGCATTTCGTATAGATTGTCTTGTATAACATACTTATATATTTTTTGTCTATTATGCATGTTTATTGTATTCATTGGCATGCTTCTATGTATCTTGTTACGTCCCTCTGAGGACCTGGTCCCTTTCCAGGTGTAGACGATCTTGACTATTCGCAGGAGTACGGATCAGGACTTGCTACTTATCTCTCTTTCGAGGAGGTCTTCTCTTTGAGTCTCATTGTTCATTAGATGTTCTTACGTGGTTTCTCTTATATTCTAGTTGGTAGTTGATTTTTCTTCACCCAACTACTTGTTCTTATCAAGCATTTTATACTTGATTCAGTTATATAGTTGATTTGTTATTTGATTCTGTGGATGCGATCTAGTTATGCCCTGTGACTTACGATAATATATATACCACATGTGAGTTAACATTCATATTACAGCGTACGTGTGTATTATGGTATCAATATATTGGAGTTGCCATATACATACGGCTGTCATGCTTACGTATTCCTAGTCCTACGTATTTTGGGACTGGAACGTGACATATTTTTGTGGTGGCCCATGCAGGTCGAGAGCATATTGTCTCGGTTACGTTACTGTACCAAGCAAGCCTGCGCACAGGATTAGAGTTGTCACGCCCCAGTCCCAAAATACCGAGGGACTGGACACGTGGCAATGGCAAACAGCATACACCGATGGACAAACCCAATTTAATGGACCCATCAGGATGTACTTAAGCTGTAGTACAACAATAAGGTCTACTAATCTCATCCACAGAGTGAATATATTAATATCAACAAAAAGAAATATAAACATCATCATCAAGTCACAAGTAATTAAATCGGGGAACAACCCGATAATCAAGTCTGATACAATTGTTCACTAAACAAGAATGTAAATAGCATCATAGAATGAGTATAGAAGAAACTTATACTCAGAAAATCTATGACAATCACCTAGTCCTCGGTTCCTGGTTCTGCATCAATGTATGCACCTGTTCCTGCTTCTGCTCCTGCTAATGCTCCTGTACTGTATACCTCTGGGTGGATCTCCTCTGCTAATCCTAGGGACATAATTCAGATCCAGGTCCTCAGGGGACATAGCAAGGTACAAAATAACTCATGCCAAAATAAATGCAGTGCAATAATAAATAAAATAATAGGGTAACTATATAACCAGCTAAGTGATATGCAAGTTGAGAGCATCACTAAAACTCAGGCTGAAACCACTACAAGCTCTGTGTCGGGGAGCCGGTAGCAGTGATATCACGTAGTGGGCCAAGCTCGAGTTTAGAGTCTTGAGCACCGCATTAATAAGGGTTTTATATATATAATCAGCCTGTAGCCTGTGTGTCTCTCCCCACCCAATGTAATCACACGTCTCATGTCCATGACACGCAAGATCAAAACTAATGCAGCAAGTCATATAATGTCTATGAATATAATGTCTATGTCATAAGATCTATATCCTATACAGAATCACCATGAATATCTCAGGAAGATTCTGTCTCATGAATAGTGTCAAGTGTCCTGGGTTATGATGTACTTGATAAGACAAGTACGAGAATGTATAGGGTCTCGGTATCCATGTCTAGGTGACGTTACACAACTCCACGTACGGTGTTGGCACCCGACTATTAATCGAACGCTAAGTAAAGTCACACGGTCCTAGGTTAAGCATGTACAAGATATAAATAAATCAAGAAAATATGTAACAAGAACTGCAATGTTGGCAAGGTACACTTGTTTGTGGTTCTGGCTCCAACTGTAGCTCTGGTCTCAGTGGGACTTGCAGGTACTCCTTCGTTTGCTGAAATAAACATCACCATCAGGTTCAGAAAATATCTAATAGCTAGAAACGCCCGTCCTTGAGTCCAATTTGGACACAGGGGCAAAAGTGACAATTTCGGGTCAAAGCGGGATCCACATATAGCCGCTTCGCACCGAAAAACGTGTCAGAACCAATGGTCTCCAAATTTATCAAACTTAGTGTCAACAAGTCCATAACGATGATACAAACCCAACGGAACTTCCAGAATTGGATTCCGATGAGCCGATCCCAAAATCGCCCGTCAAGTGGAGCCGTGGGGCCCAAGATACGCGATTTTGTCAATGTTCTCAGAATCGAACCAAACTTGGGTCACAGGACCAGCGTATTGCTACGAGTCCGATGGCGCAAGTTTCGTTTCAATTCGACGTGTGTACACAAAGTTACAACGAGATCCAGAACAGGTCGATACAGGGCGTTGTCGGCGGATACGTGTTGATTCCGGTGTGCACGCACATCCAAATCAACTTCTGCAAAATCCCGCACGTTCGTATCAACGGCGCGCACCTTTCGGTGAAGACCGCACGCAACCAAGTCGTCCCGTTTGGCGGGGTGCACTCAGTTTCGGGAGAAAATGGGGTATTATTTTTCCTGTTTTTGGATCGCGGTTTGCGATCGCCACAGGACGCGACACACCGAGTGGGTTGCACGGGCATCGAGAGGGTCACGCAGTGTTCGCGTCACAATAGACGGAACAAAAAACGGGGCAACGAGGAGAGAGAAAAGCTACCTGAACAGGGCTCCGTGGAAACTGAATTCTTGTGTCCGCGAGGCGACACGACACACCGACACAGTATTGCTGTGTCCGGGTACTGTGCTGTGTCCGGTTAGGGTTAGGGTTCTGTGCCCGGAGACTCGCGGGAGGAGCTCGCCGGGGTTGCTTGGGTTGTGGGGGTCCGGCGAGGTCGTCACGGGGAAGTGGGGGGCTGTCAGCGGAAGTTCTCGGCAAGGCGGTGCTCGGGGTCAGGTGATCAGAAGTCGGGGAAGGAAGGAGAACGGGGGGAGACGTCGGGGATGATGGTGGAGGTGAAGTGTTGGTGGTGTGGTGGTGGTTTGGGAAATCCGGCGAGGCTATGGTGGCTGTGTTCAGTTGGTCAGGGAGTCGGGGACAGATGGGAAGAGGCGGTGGCAGTGGCGCTGGGGGTTCGACCGGGAGACGGCGAGGGGCTCGGGGTTTGTCGAGGTCGTCGGCTGAGGGCGGAGAAGCTAGGGGGCTCGTCGGTCGAGGGGGGTTAGGGTCCAGGCGGCGAGGTGAAGGCGGAGCTGGGCGGTCGAGGGGAGAGGGATTGTCGTGGGGAGACGGTGGAGAGGGGTTCTGGTCGTCGAGGGCTGTGGGTCGTCGGTCGAGGTTCTGGGCGGAGGAGACGGTGGCTAGGGTGGTCGGAGCGGGGCGCTGCGGGTTCTGGGCGGAGGAGAGAGGAGAGAGGTTAGGGTTTCGGCGGCGGAGCGGGGAGATCGAGGGGATTAAATAGGCGCCGGAACAGTAAAGGGGTTAGGATTATGATTAGAATTCCGATCGGGTAACGGGTCCGGGTCGGGTTCAATTCGGATCCGACCCGACCCGTTAAGAGTGGGTTCGGTTCGGTTTGGTTCTCCATGGTTCGGTTCGGGTTGGTTTGGTTTATTTTAAAATAAACCGGATTTAATTCAGGGTTTATTTTGGTTTATTATAAACTTGGTTTTTAGGGCTTTAAAAATATTTTCGGGGTCCAATAAATTCCAGAAAAATTACCCTATGTCCAATATTTTATTTTACACCCAAAAATATTATTTTCATAATATTTTAATATTAATTTACATCATTTAAAAATTATTTAATTTCAAAATACCTTAGTTTTAATTAGTTAAAAATCCCAGAAAAATCCAAAAAATTGTGAAAATCCATTTTAAAAATTCCTAAAAAATCAGGGGGTTTACAAGAGTATAGGATCTCATCCACTTATTTAATCACCTCCCTTGATTTCGTTCTGCATTCTTATTTGATTGCTTGCATTGCATCTTGCTTGATCATTTCTCAACGTTAAATCTTATCTTTTTCTCTCGTGCTTGATAGGGGTTAGGAAGGTGACTTGTACTAGGTATATACACTATATCGTTCAATAACATTATTAGTTAAATTCTTGTAAGTTTGGTAGTATGCCTCATAACCTAGTATCACATAGTCCTTTTGACCCATTAATAAAGTGTAATTGAATGACACTAACTATAGACTTGCATAAGAAGTTAGTGTTTATCTAGACTGTAGAACTTAGAGGCCCAAACCCCCATTTGGTCGACTAGAGACTTAGACAAGTAGTTAGTATGGCAACTGTAGAGGCACAACACCGATATTCTTGGTGAACTTAAATTATTCTGTACCTTCCTCCATCATAATCAAGCGTACTTATATTTTCTGGACTACCTTCGCTTATGCTGCTATTTTATAGCCTAGTTTTGCAAGCTTATTCTTTTATCAAGCTTGTTCATAACATATGTGTTATTGGGGACGCCTACTAATACATTGTCTAAATCAGAATCAGTGTATTACGGTCTGATCAACCTAAATGCACTTGGTTCGTCCTTCGCATGACTACTTTACGTGGATTGAGATATAGTTGACCCAGCATGTTAGATGAATATACTTGCCCTCTAGACATGTTCGAGCATATCATATTGGTTACATAAATGTATTGATATGAGCATGCAAATAGAAATTTACCAAAATAAGACTTCAATCCACAACTGCACTGACAACTCTCTTTTTGAATTCTTTAAATCGCCTTGAACCCCGTACTTGTATTCTATCACCTCCTCCTTGAATTTTTTATTATTGTTTTTCATCTTCCCCTATTTCAGAAAGATGAACGCTCGTGCTTAATACAAGTTTGATACACGAAGACTACTAGATATACCCCATAGGCCAATCACATTACTTTATGACTATCTTTTGTAATTAAGGGCATATCACAATGTGATATATTTGGTGTTTAACTAGGTGGCATACCCGCGATGCTAATGGATGACACGAGTAGCCGTAGCAGTATTCTCTTTCTATCACCATCCCGTCCCCTTGGGTTGCTCACCTTCTCTTCCTTATCCATTCCTTATTCTACGCTAAATTCTTTCTATCGTAGTTGCGTCTTTTTGTGCCATCATAAATTGTTGATTTACTTCAACCTCACCCTTATTTTGTTAGTTAAAACATAAATGGGTTAATAATAATTAATAACTAAAAAGATGAGTTCATAATGATAACCCTTATGTATATGCACTATAGCAATATCTATGTTCTCTTATTATTTTTAAACCTTAAGTAGCATCCTTTCGTCTAACATGAATTAGTTGAATTATTGAAATAGTTCATACTTCTAATAGTTTTATAAGTTAGTCAAGACCTTAATTGTTGTCCTAAAACTTAGACTAAGCTTAGACAAGCGTTGAAGGCACTTTTTACGAACTGATAATTATGACAAATCATTGGCGAGGTAGTGACACCTGCAGCTAGACTATTATAGTATAGTAGTCGAATTATTTGCAGACATACTGGCCAGGTGGCATGTCAGTATTAGACTACGATACTTGACGTTACAGAGAAAAATTATGGTTATGAGATTTTAGACAAGTATCCCAAAATTCTCGACCCAATGAATAAATTCGTCTTACAACCTAGACAATAGCCTCAAAAGACTTTGACTACAAGTAGAATTCTTGTAAGTTGGGTAATGTAGATGAGTTAGAGGATAAAAGAATAGTGTACAGACAATAAGGGAAAAAAGTATTAGAATGGCTTACCATAACCTTTTAGGAAGCACTGCTAGCTAGCAACGAAGTGTTAATAGCTATTGTGATTTATTACGAATATGGGTTAGTGTTAATTTCAAGGATAATTTTTTTTTAAGTTTGGTAGATTATAACCCCCCTCACCCAAAAATAGGTATTTTGTGTGTATTTTGTATTTCGTGTATTTGTTTTGGATTATTATTTTTTTATCAATTAAAACCCAATAATTTTATTAGGACACTTCATCGTGGTTTGGACATTAATAATATAGGATGACCCCAAATGCTGTATCTCCCTTCATAGGGAGTAGCCTACACAGGAGACACTACCTGTAGGATCTTTTTGTGGCACAAAAAATTCGATCCCTTGGTATTAGTATGACCTTAGTGTAACAACCATAGATTAATTGTTAAATATTTAGATAATTTGTATATGTAATTTAATTGTGGTTATTTTTCAATTCTATCTTTCAACAATTAGCATCCCATAATTTTCTATGCCAAGTTAGACATTCCCTTTTTGTAAGATTGCACATTATTTACTATTACCTATTTTGTGGATAACTATTTAATTATTTTCTTAGTTAATTAGATAATACAATTATTTGATCTATATAACTAGGTAAATATATAATTATTAATTATAAAATATTTTGGGTGTAGCATTTTATTAAAATTTTACAAAATAAAATTTTAGAATTTACTTTGTGTGAAAATATTATTTTTGGATTTTTTTTTCATTTATATATTTGAATATATGTTAATAATAATAATAATAATAATAATAATAATAATATTATTATTATTATTATTATTATTATTATTATTATTATTATTATTATTAATAATAATAATAATAATAATAATAATAATAATAAAAAAGAAAAGAAAATAAATATATATACATATATATATATATATATATATATATATATATATATATATATAAACCTTAAACCCAAATCTATTCCTAAGCAAAACTAAAACATAAAAATCTAACCTAGGAAATATTCCTAAGCCTACCCACAGACCCCCCTAACAGCAGCTAAACCCTAACCCGCGTGAACCATCCCAACTCTCCTCTCTCTCTCTCTCTCTCTCTCTCTCTCTCTCTCTATATATATATATATATATATATATATTAACACTAATCCCAGACACTAACTCAAACCCAAACCCTAATCCTAGACCTCGACCCCGACGAACGATCATCGGCGACCCCTGACCTTCGGCCGACCTCAGCGCCTCCACCTCCGACCGGCCGCTGCACCGCTGCAGCCGCCGCCGCTGCCGTCGTCCGCGTGTGCGCGTTCACAACAGCACCATTTTTGTCCCATCTTCAAGGTGATGTATCACCTTCATCTCTCGTCCTTTTCTCGAGCGGCTAGTTCGTGTACGTTCACAACCTAACCCTCTAGGACTTTCATTCAAGCGGGATGAGTTTTCGTGCCCTAGATTGGTCGAAAATTTGACCAAAAAATGGCCGAAAAACTGACCAAAATAGTCCAAAAATTTCAACCCAGACCCCCATGTTCACACCCAATTTGCCGTCAACCTGTTTAATATTTTTAAAAACTAATTAAAGAGTTTTTCTTCCCAATATGACTAAAAATTTTTCATTTTTTTTTTTTTGTTAATTTGTTCTATGTGTTAAATTACTCGGCCTCCAAATCGACCAAAAACTTGACTTTTAAAATATCAGAAATTATGATACGGAGCACGTCCCACCAAACGGGACCACCTCATCATGTACCAATTGTACCTAAAGGCGCGTATAGTATATCCTGACATGTGAGATTTCACGGAAGCTGATTCGGACGTGTGTGCGCGTCGAAATCAACCCGTATCCGTAAAAAATTTCTGTATTACGACTTTTGTAAAATATTACCTCATTTTGTGTACGCTCGTCAGAATGCGACAAAATTTGCGCCACTGGATTCGTGGTATCATGCTGGTCCTGTGACCCAAGTTTCATGCGATTCTGAGACAGTTGACCAAGCCGCCTAATTACGGGCCTCACGGTTGACTTTAAGGGCGAAGTTGTGATCGGCTCACCGGAATCCAAAATTGGACATACCGTTGAGTTCGTATTGACGTTTAAAATTTGTTTGAAATATAATTTGTCCCATTTAGAGACCTTTACCTCTGGCACCCTTTTTCGTGCAAAGTGGGCCACATGTGGACCCCGCTTTGACCTAAAATTACCGTTTTGCCCCTATGTCCAAATTGGACGAAAGGATAGTATTTTCTAGCTATCTCGCTTATTTTGGGAACGTTGGTGATATTTATTTCAGCATCCGGAGACGTTCATTCTGATGCCATAGTTCTGATCCCTTGTGCTTGATGTCTGGACGCTTATACTTTGTAGCTTTCTTGTCAGGCAAGATACCTTGCCAAATTGCTTATAGTACTTTTGTATGCTTATAATATTTTGTATATTTATTATACATGTGTTTTCTTTCAGTCAGAATTATATAATATATATATGTTGACACACACTTGACACATAGTATCATGGGAGGTGAGGACAATCAGTAGGCGTATGGGCTATATCCACTCTGGTAAACCGTAGTAACTAGCACACACTACGGTAGTTGTGTCGCGCTGGTCGCTACCCTCTAGGTATGTCAATTTCTGGTGTCGTGCTGGTCGCTACCCTCGAGGTATGTCGATTTCTGATGTTCTAGACGTGTGTGTGAGTTGTGAGATTAGATAGAGTAGCCTACCCCTGCCCATACGTCCAAAATTTGTCCTCATTATGCATTTTATATAGATTGTCTTGTACATCGTACTTATATATTTTTTTGTCTATTATGCATGTTTACTGTATTCAATTGGCATGCTTCTATGTATCTTGTTACGTCCCTCTGAGGACCTGGTCCCTTCCCAGGTGTAGACGATCTTGACTATTCGCAGGAGCACGAATCAGGACTTGCTACTTATCTCTCTTTTGAGGAGGTCTTCTCTTCGAGTCTCATTGTTCATTAGATGTTCTTATATGGTTTCTCTTATATTCTAGTTGGTAGTGGATTTGTCTCCACCCAACTACTTGTTCTTATCTAGCATTTTATACTTGATTCAGTTATATAGTTGATTGGTTATTTGATTCTGTGGATGAGATCTAGTTATGCCCTATGACTTGTGATAATATATATACCACATGTGAGTTAACATTCATATTACAACGTACGTGTGTATTATGGTATCCATATATTGGAGTTGCCATATACATACGGCTGGCATGCTTACGTATTTCTAGTCCTACGTATTTTGGGACTGTGACGTGACAGCAAGAAGGATTAAAAATTGTATGATCTAGCTACTGGTGATTTTTTTGTCTCTCGAGATGTTAAATTTTATGAGAATGAGTTTTTCTATTCTATTGAAGATGATCGTGGTGATATGGCTCCTCCTGACCTGGCACACCTTGTCTTGGACGATGATGCTTTGGGTTTTATCTACCTCATATGGATAGGATGGCCGTCGAGGAGGCTGAGGTCGCCGTGGAGGACAGCACGGTTGAGGCCGCCGTGGAAGATGTGGTAACGGAGGCTGCCATGGCAGCTGCGACAACAGAGAATAAGGCGACGATGGTGGTGTCGAATGGTGAGGGTGCACTGGGGCATGACATGCGTACTGAGATTCCATCTATGAAGCTCCGTGACTTTGTTAAAAATACAATACGAAAGTTATCTCATAGTCCTCCCTCCCAACGTTCCACCACGTCCAATCACTCCTCAGGTACTCCTTATCCTATAGCACATTTTTTAAATTGTGACTAATTTTCTCTGGGACATAGAAATTTTTTTACAACTGTAACTGCAGGTACAAAATCGACCTTCTTTAAAAAGGCAGTTAAAGATGCAGGATGGAGAGAAGCTATGCAGAAGTAGATACGGACGTTGAAGGATAGTGGTACCTGGACCATGGAGATGCTTCCGGCTGAAAAATGTGCTCTAGGGAGCCGGTGGGTGTACAAGATAAAGTATAACTTTGATGGGAGTGTTGAGCGGCTTAAAGCCCGTTTGATAGTTTTTTGAAATCATTAGGTTGAAGGGATTGATTATACTGATACTTTTGCTCCGGTTGCAAAAATGGTTACTGTTCGTGTCTTTCTAGCTGTAGCCGCAGCAAAGAATTGGGAACTACATCAGATGGATGTTCACAATGCCTTCGTACATGGAGACCTTACCGAAGAAGTGTATATGAAACTACCACTGGTTTCCAAACCAAACACCCTGGTCGGGTATGTCGGCTTCAAAAATCTCTTTATGGGCTTAAACAGGCGCCTCGTTGTTGGTTTGTAAAGTTGGCATCTTTTTGCGGGAGTATGGATTTTGCCAATTGTACTTTATTTATTCGCTTTTTACTCTTCACAAGGGCGATATTCATATAAATGTTCTTGTGTATGTCGATAATTTGATTCTCTCTAGCAATAATTCTGGTGCTCTTACTGCCTTTAAGAATTATTTGAGTACATGCTTTCACATAAAGGACCTTGAGGCGTTGAAATTTATTCTTGGTGTTGAGGTAGCTCGAAGTACGAAAGGTATTTTTCTGTGTCAACGGAAATATACACTTGACATTATCTCTGAGACATGATTGTTAGGGGCAAAATCTGCGAGCTCTCCCATGGAACAACATCATCAACTAGCACGCTCTACAAGTCCACTTTTGTCTGATGAGAAAGCATATCGATGGCTTGTGAGACGGCTGATTAATCTTTCATTTACTCGGCCGAATTTGGCTTATGTTGTTCACATCTTGTCATAGTTTATGCATGAGCCTCGGCGTGATCATTGGGATGCGACTTTGAGGGTTGTTAGATATCTAAAGGGTTATCCCGGTCAAGGCATTCTTCTTCGCTCCGACTGTGATTTACGGCTCCGGGGGTGGTGTGATTCTGATTGGGCGAGTTGTCCCATCACACGACGAAATTTGTCTGGTTGGTTGATTTTTCTTGATGATTTGTCCATCTCCTAAAAGATGAAGAAACAGGTGATGGTGTCATGTTCTTCGGCCGAAGCGGAGTACCTTGCGATGGCGGCGGTCACGTGTGAGCTTAAGTGGCTCAAGGGATTGCTTGGCAGTTTGGGGGTGCAACATTCGTGTGCTATAGATTTGTTTTATGATAGTCAATCTGCTTTACATCTTGCGCAGAACCCAGTTTTTCATGAGCGCACAAAACACATTGAGGTGGATTATCATTTTTTGAGGGATAATATTCTTGCTGGAGTTATTCGTCCATCTCATGTGCCAACGGATGGACAACTGGCAGATGTTTTCACCAAAGCTTTGGGCAAACGGCAATTTGAGTTTCTTTTGCGCAAGTTGGACATTTGTGACTTGCATGATCCAACTTGATGGGGGTATCGGGATTAAATTGTATCATTAAATTATATTTATGGTGATTGACTGGCTATATATGGTGATTGGGGTATTAGGATTAAATTGCATCATTAAATTATATTTATGGTGATTGGTCATGTGACTTAGGCCCCAAGTTGATATGTGGATATATATATATATATGTAATATCATGATGAATGAAATACCTAAAATATTATCTCTTATCACTTCTTCACATAAAGTATATATATTTTGTGATGTAAACAATTCACTAGGAAGCGAGGCACACATTGATTGTGAAATTTTTAGTGACAATTATTTATATTATTTTAATAGTGACATGTAATCATGTTATTATTTAATTTGATTATAGATCATAATCAATTAAATAATACTCTCTTATCAAATTTGATTAATTTTAAATTAAGTTTAACGAATAATTTTATATTCAACTTATAGAATTACTTTTGGATTAGGTGTAATCTTTTATTTTGAAAATTTTAACTAAAAAAATCTTAACTAGGAGAGCACAAAATGAAATGCTACTATACGATAAATATCTAATTTATGTTCTATTCTAATATAACTAACAATTTAGATTCCAAACAAATTTTAAACATCTTTTAATTAACATTCTTTTGGATGAATTTTAACTTATATATTAAATTAGATTTTATTTAAAATATTAAAAATTAGATTAGATTGTATTTAATTTCATTCAACCGATTAAGATATTGACCTTATGAGGATTCCTTCTCTACCACAATATAAAATTAGATTAGATTATATTGGATTAGATTTGAATTGATTTAATTTTATTTAACTTCTGGTTTTATATGACAATATCTCATAGCAGAGTCCGAGGATCTACTGTCGTTTACACTCGATAGCGCATATCTAGAGGGCGGCAACCATGAGACTGAGCGTGTTCACTCCCTTCCACTCTTGTTCTGTATATGATTTTGAGATGTTTGGCCATCCGCCACTTGTTTAGCCCATGTATTCGGGAGTGTGTTCCTCGTCTTTATGTTTATATCTCATTTTATCATAACCCCCATGTATGACTAACACTTGTTTATATCTCATTTTATCGTACGAGCGTTATTATCATTAGATAAAGCATCCGGGACACATTTTTTTCTTTATCTTATATATTATATTTTATTCTTTCTTGTTGATGATCGAGACATATGCTATTATGCGATACCTAGGATGACTGTTGGATTGTAGTTTATACCCCCATGTTAGGTACAGTCGTGACCACACAACGAGATTATGGAATAAACCGTAGTGCATAGCTGACATAGTCATACCCTTTTTATCAATATTAAATACTGGAGCGTGACAAATGTCCGTAGCACTTTCAAGCGTGGATGTCGAGACTTGTCGACATGGATATGATTTCGTGTCGATGTCGTCATCTGATTTTTCATGTTTTTATCGGTCGTGTTGGTGACAGTTATGTCGATTCTTTACCTCAACACCAAACTAAGTACGTTATTTCCTAACATTTTGATTAACAAAAAATGATTAAATAGGAGATATCTTAATTCATTTGCATTTAGATATATTAACAAAGAGGAACAAAAGTTTTGTAGGAATATATGAATAATGAATATGACATAACTCTAAAATAACAATAAGAAAATATTTGTTTACAGCTCACATCAATCACTTATTAATAATAAATGTTTTTGACATATAATGGGCCCACTCTAGATTAAGATGATAACACATGGGTCCCATCCACCTTAGTAGGGTCCGATCCGTTATCATAACCCCCGATTATGTCAATCCCAAATTTTCCGATCAACAGTAGAAACGGCCCAAACTACTCGGACTAATCCCGCATAAATCCCGCGCCAGTCCCCACTCCAGCGGGATCCCCACCGTCCAATTCGCCATCCAACGGTCAATATATTACCCACCGACATTTTTCTTTCCACTCCCACACTCGTCTCCTCCTCTGAATCTCCGATAAATCGAAATAATTGAAACAAAAGAGCAATTATTTTATTTTTCTTTCGAGATAGCTCACAGAAACCCTAACCCTAATGGCACACGAGGAGCTCCCGATCCCGACCTTCTCCTCCCTCGGCCCCGTCTACGGCGAGGGATCCTCCCTCGAGGAGGCGGAGCTCCGGGTCCAGGCGATCCGGAAGAAGTTCGCCGACTCCTTTGGCGGCCAGCCGGATCTCTTCTCCCGATCTCCAGGTGATGCTTCATTCTTGATTTCGGTTTTTTATTTCGGTTTTTGATGATTTTGTAGTGGAATTTGGGGTTTTTGATGGTGTTTTTCTTTTTGGGAAATGGCAGGGAGAGTGAACTTGATAGGCGAGCACATCGACTACGAGGGCTACTCGGTGCTCCCGATGGCAATCCGGCAGGACACGATCATGGCGATCAAGAAGCAGGAGGGCTCCGGGGCGGCGCCGGTGCTCAGGATTGCCAATGTGAATGGCAAGTACTCGACCTGCAGTTACCCTGCCGATCCGAACCAGGTGTTGAAAAAATTGATTTTTTTTGAGTTCTTTCTTGTTTTATGTTGTTTTTTTTTGTTAGAAAGACTGGAACTTTAATTATTCTAGTGGTTATCGGGAAGAGAAAAAAAAGGGTCTTGATAAAGTCACTATAAAAATGACTCGGGGCTAGCCGTAATGGTGCTACCCAGTTAGGAATTTTTTTTACTCAGGCTAGCCCAAATTTTACTAGGGCTGCCCACCATCTCCTCCTCCCGTGATTCTCCGCCTCTACTGGGGCACGCGTGGGGGAAGCGCCCGAGGCCAAGGGCTTGCGACGCGCGGGGGAAGCTTAATTGAGGAGGGGGGCTGCGCGCGGCGGGGGCTTTCGGCGGCGCGCGGGGTTGTGTGTGCGCAGGGGAAACTCGGCAGGGGAGGGGGTGGGACGCGGCGGCTGTGCGCGGCAGGCACGACACGCGTGGGGAAGCGGGGCGGGGGAGGGGGTTGGCGCACTTCGGGGGAAGCTCGGCGGGAGGGTGGGGAAGGGGGAGGTGGCTGCGGGGGTATAGCGACAGGGGAGGGGGTGGCCGTGGCGGCTGTACGCGGCTCTTGCTGCCGCCTCCTTCTCTTCCCCTTGTCTTGTCTCGCGCAGACACCCCTCCCCCTCCGGACTGTCAAATTTTGATAGTCCTATTGATTGGTAGGACTGTCAAAATTTTGATAGTCCTAAAAATCCAACATATTTTCTTTAGGACTGTCAAAATTTTGAGAGTCATTCCAATTGGTAGGACTGTCAAAATTTTGAGTCCTTCCTATTGTTTTTGACAGTCCTCGAAACAAAATTTGGACTGTCCTGATCAAGTTTGTAGAATGGTAAACTTGTAATTATCTAAACAAAAATTTGGACTGTTCTGAATGTATTTTGTAGTGCCTTTATCAACAGCCAAAAAAAATGCTCGAGTATTGATGGTCACATGATGCGACCGTTCCAAAAGTGGAATATCGAATTTGCATGTGATGATGTTGTAGCAAAACCATTGAGGGAATGGTCACATGCATTTTGTGTCCAACCAAAATTGCACTGTTGAGTTCAGGAAAGGTTCAACTTTTTATTCCTAGGGTCTGCTTGGATTGAGGGTTAAGAGAGTTAAGTGAGGAGAAGTTAAGTGAGGGAAAAAGAACCATGCTTGGTTTGAGGGTGGGGATCCAGGAGGGAGAGTAATAGAGGGTTAAGTGGGGGTTTGTTTAACCCTCTTTTGTCCATTTTTTTAACTCTCCAAATCGGAGGGGTTAACGAGAGGGGAGTGAGGGATTTTGTTTGAAAAGTCATAAATACATCTCACTTAACTCTTTCCTCCACCCAAAACCTTCAATCCAAGCAAGAGTTATTAAACACACCCTACTTAACTTTCCCTCCAATCCAAGCAAGGTTATATGTATTGACTCTCCTCCCTCTCACTTAACTTTACCTCACTTAACCCTACTTAATATTGCTTTTTTTTTCCTCAATACAAGCAGTCCCTTAGAGATTAATCATGTTACAATTTTCTGTAAAAGTTGTGTTTTTTTTAAACATTTTGTGCAGATTAATAATGTTGTTGTAAGGTCAGGCAAAACATTTGACTATCAATTGTAGTAAAGCATATGAACCATGGAGATCTTTTTTGCATATAAGGCCGTGTTTGATTGGGCTTTTTTTTCATGAAAAATATTTTCATCACAAAATTTTCCACCAATGTGTAGTGTTTGATAGCTTATATTTTCCATGAATTATTTTCGAAAAAAACTATTATTTTTCATATTTTCCTCCAAAATGGCGGAAAATGAAACTGGTCCAACCCATTGAAAAATATCATTTTCTATAGAAATTAACTATTTTTCATGGAAAATAATGACAATCAAACACTCAATTTAAGTTTTCCACAATTAAATTTCAAAACTCCATGTAATTTTTTCCCTAGAAAATTAATTTATTTTCTACATGTTTTCCATCTTGCAATTAAACGCACCCTAAATGCAATATGTTTCTCAGCACTGTAGTGTCTATTATATTAGTGGACATGGTGTATTATCATAATTTGTTAACTGTATGTGTTCGGAAGCGCCAAGAACTGTTAGCAAGTGTCTAAATGTTGAGCACATAAAAAACCTCAATTTTGGTATGGAGTCTCTGCTTGGAGTCCTTTCGACTGTGTGCATTTAATCATATACTTGCTTCTATCTTTGTTTGTTGGAATCACGACCACAATATGCATTATAAACAGCTCTATTAGCTACATCAGCATGATGAATATGGATCTTGCTATTTTGCTCTCCTATGCAAATTATTTGATCTTTTAACACCTTTTTTATTTTTATTTTTCACATGGCAATCATGTGAGTTCACATAAACACAGCTGAATTGCAATCTAAATATAGATGCCCTCTTCGACATTTATCTGTCTTCCATTATACGAAGATATTCTCTTTGATTCTAACTTCATGGAGATGTTATCTGCTTGTCCATGTTCTTTCTTGCAGGAAATTGACTTGAAGAATCACAAATGGGGGCATTATTTTATTTGCGGGTAGGCATTTCTTGTGTTAAAAAGATCTATTTTCCATCTTACTGCTGAAGGAAAAATGTTTTTTTTTTTGGGCAAAGTTATTTATGAATGAGCAAGCATGCTATTTCCTAGTTAATAGATCTTTGAGAACTCAAGACAATATTCAAAAGGATGATCTAAGGGAAGATATCAGATAGTATTGCTGCGTTTTCAAGACCATAGGCAGTGTACTGATGCAAACAACTTGCTAAAGGATGATCTAAGGAAGATATCGAATAAGCATTGTTTTTTCAAGACCATAGACTGCACTGATGTAAACAACATGCGTAAGTTTTATAGATTATGTAATTGAAAGTAATCCTCCTCGCTCAGTCATCATAGCACCCCGATAAAAACAATGCAATAGTTTGTTAATGAGGTACATTCCGAAGTATAAGATGAAAATATATGAAGACCAATGGCGATTCTTTTAATTAAAGCATTTAAAATTGGTACGATGAAACTAATGTATACCAATAGCATCAAACATTAAAATTAAATGAAAAGTAGTTCATACTGATGGCCAAGATACACCTAATTTGATTAGTTTGCCTATGATTAGTGGACATAAATACAGGCACCACACTTTGATTGGGACACAGTATCACAATCTGAAACGGAAACTCTAAAAAATCCATACCTACTAACATCTATATTTGTTTCTTTGTAAATATACATATATTCAAATTGTGTCTTATGTTTTTTTATTGGTTATCTAAAAATCTTAAGTAAGAAAATGGTCAGATCTATTGAGAATGAGATCTTATACTGTTTGCTAAGGATATAATACTTCACCTATGCTTTTTTATATTCATAAAACTCTACAAGTTTGCAAGTTTTTATGAGTATCAAGCACATGGAGATCTGTGTTATGTAGAAGACATTGGACATAAGAAGTTTTTTTGTATGAAGTATCCTCCATATCATATACTTCTCTATATAGGATCAACCATTCCTCATAATGGAGGTATTGAGATCTATGTTCCACTGGCACGAATAAAACACGACAAAGTACACACATTGACAGAGACATGACATATTTTGGCATATATCTGCTCTTCCTAGTTGAGAATGATGTTAATCATAGAACTAAAGAAGCATGGTTGCACCGAAGGATTGGTTGTACAGTACTTTGCAATTATAGATGCCCTTGAAACTGAAAAGGAAATTCTGATCAGACAATTAAGACCAGTCATGCTTTAGGGTCAGAATGTTGGACAGTTGGGAAACATGTCCATAAAACGAGCATGACTAAAGTGATAATCTGAGAGATGAATGACAATACACTAACATATGACATAAGAATTGATTGTTGTTGGTAGTTTTGATTGAGAATCAGATACTTGAAAATCATTAGAGATGGTTTGGACTTCTGCAACAAAGACCAAGAGATGCATCAGTTAGGAGGAGCAATAGGCTATTAGTCAGGGAGCTGCAAGAGCTGGGTACAAACAATACCTAAAAACAACTTGGAACTAGGATGTCAAAAAGGTCATGACATTTGCTAATGTTAGATAAGAGATGACTCATGCCAAATGGAGGCTAAAGATCCATGTTGCAGACTCTAATGTTATAATGCAATTCAAAGTAATATGCCACTGTATAAATGTGTGGAAGGGCTTTCTGTATAGTCTATATAAAACTATTTCCTAGTAAATCAAATTTTTTTTGCAAACAGATTTCACAAAGACTATATAGTTATGCATTTGTCATGATATAAGAAATGAACTAATTCAAGTATGTTTGTATTCTTTTAAAGGTTTGTTAAAATCAATTAGTTCAATCTTGGATACTGCACATTCAGAAGCTTATTCAATACTTTGGTTCTTGGTTTAATGATTTAGGTTTTAGGCAACTTTGCTATACTGATAACTCTCAAGAAACCTCCAACGACAACCAGCATCACAATGTGAAAACCTTGGCAATAGAAATATGCTTTTTATCATTATAGGAACCTTGAACATGGCTGGTAAGGACTAACTAGAAGATGTATTTATTTATGCAGAAGTTAGATAGATTGGAACAGGTTGATTTTTTTAATTTCCTATGAAACCTCCAGACACATCACATGATCTTGGAACTAAAAAAATATTCTGATTGATTCTTATTTGACCCTTGGACTATCACCTTATGGATTTAATTTAATATAATGCTTGTAACAATAGCAGAAGACTTTTGGCTTTTTAGGTTATGATTCATGACATTTTTTCCGTGTTACTTTTGGTAATAGTTGAATCCTTATCTTGCAGGTATAAAGGCTTTTATGAGTATGCCAAGTCAAAAGGAATAAATGTTGCCGAACCTTTTGGTCTTGATGTAGTTGTTGATGGGATTGTTCCAACAGGTCATTCTTATACTTATAATATTTTAGAAAGTTTTCTTGTACTAGTGTTACTAGTATATCATATCCTACACTGTTTATAAATTATACTCAATATCCTAATTCAGGGTCTGGACTATCAAGCTCTGCAGCATTTGTCTGCTCCGCTACAATTGCTATAATGGCTGTTTTTGGCACTAATTTCCCAAAGGTAAGATTTAAACAGTCTTACTGGCTAATGAGAAAATTGCATGTTACTTCATCTATGTTCATTTGTAAGTTGAATACTCTAGCTATACGAATTATAAGCTTTTCAGTTGCCTCCATTTTAATTAAATCTTGATGATGGTCTTTAATATTAACTGTAAGGGCTTCTACATTTTTCTGTTGATGAATAAAGTTATCCTGGTACATATTTTGGTTTAATTGATGCACTAGTTATTCTTGTAGATAACATGAAGGGAAGATGAAACCTTTGTTTCAAATGCGACAATTTGAGGCTCTCTCAATAGTTTCAATACAGCTTCCAGTCCTTATGATGATCTCTTACTGAGATGTATCAGCAGACTAAGAAGAGGGAACAGGTGGTGGTAGATGCCCTCCAATCCAGTGTAGTTGTTTGAATTGTTTTACCAAATCCGTAAACCATTCTTGGTGAAGATTATCCACAGTTGTCTGTCACATATTTCAGTCAAGTTTTTACCTTAAAGGGTAAATATGTTAGAAGCAAACTCAGAACCCTAAAGTTCAGAATCATTAATAGTATTTCTCTTAAGAAAATCACCATCGTATGTCCCTTGTTGACAACTAAATCAACACATTCACTGTAGGCACCAAATATAATACTGGTGGACTGTCAATCATACTGTTGTTGACCTACTGCCAGCAACTGATTAGTCCTTTTTTAGAATACTACCTTGCTGCTGAAGATTACTGCATGATCACTATTGTCACATGTATCCATTTATCAGCACAATATTGTTGGTTGTGTAGCGTAATTCAAGGTTGAAGGATTCACTTGAGGAATTGCCACCTTTTCAAGATTTGATCTGACAGAAATTGACCAAATTCTAGAAATAGCCACTGAATGTGAACTTCAATTCTCTTTGAGCTGTTCTGAAAAATCCTGGTTGGGCAAACTTGCTAGAATCACCCTCCTGCATGTAGAAACCTACTGCATGCCCCAGTGTCAGCTCTCATGCATATATGGAGAAGCTCTATTATTCTGCTGGTTTAGGAAAGAATTTAGATAACATTCACTTCAATATCTGATGAACAATAATTGCGAATAAAACGTAACACTAATTTGTTGTCAAATCCAGTGGCCAAGTTCAGGTCTCAGTTAAAGGAATAAAAAGTTTGAAGTGGTCTCAGTTAAACTTATTGCCTGATGTTCTATTGATATCAGGAGTTTCAGCGGTTGAATCACATCGCCTAATAATTTTTCTGTATTGAGAATATAAACCTTCGACATTTGCAGTAGAATGGGATCATTAAGGTGCCATTCACAGGTAGATTTGATTGATAGTTCTATAGGATTTGGTGCTCATGGAATGATAATATATTGCCTGATGTTCTATTGATATCAGGAGTTTCAGGGTTGAATTACATCACCTAATAATTTTTCTGTATTGAGCATATAAACCTTCAACATTTGCAGTAGAATGGGATCATTAAGGTGCCATTCACAGGTAGATTTGATTGATAGTTCAATACCAACAACATCCACAGAGTTATGTATTAGTATGAGTATGATTGTTATCATATTATCATTCCATGAGCACCTTTCCTTTAGAAGTTAGAACTATACCCCTTCTTATTTTCTTGCACAAGTGATTAAGGATCTCAGTTAAACTTATTGCCTGATGTTCTGTTGATATCAGGAGTTTCAGTGGTTGAATCACATCAAGTAATATTTTTTTTTGTATTGAGCATATAAACCTTTAACATTTGCACTAGAATGGGATCATTAAGGTGCCATTCACAGGTAGATTTGATTGATAGTTCAATACCAACATCCGCAAATTATGTATTAGAATGACTAAGATTGTTATCATATTATCATTCCACGAGCACCAAATCCTATAGAACTATACCCCTTCTTATTTTCTCGCACAAGTGATTAAGGAACCTAAGTGACACAGCATAGCACGGACACGACGATGGTTGGAGTTTAGAAGCCAGAAGCGGGAGTGGGGACGGAAGCAGGGGCGAGAGCGGGAAAGTACGACTACTTAGAAGATTCTAAATTTGGGAGCGTTATAGGAGCAGCGTGCGCTAATAAATTTTTAATATTTATCAATTATTGTTATCAAAACTTATAAATATCTTAAATTTATTACAATTTATAAAGTTCAGTTCAAAGTTACAGAGAGATCTTTCGCATGTTAATTTTTTATGACGTCAAGGTAAGAAATCTTTAGTTTCTTGGTACTTTGATAAATGTGTAATGAAAATATTTCAATTTCTCTCACAAAATTTATGCATCTTTTAAAATTATGGTCATATTATGGGAAGCGATTATGTCGTCGGGGAAACGAGCTTCCATCTCCGGAGAAACGAAGCTCCCGTCATCGAAAAAACGAGCTCCAAACGAGCTCCCAAGTAAGAAATGCCGAATCGAAGGTTCTTACTGAGATTCGTTGACCTTCTAGGAGTTTCTGGCTTCTAAGGGTTGGAGCCGACCCAAAAGATAAGACAATGGAACCTTAATTCTGAGACCCGAGAATCAAACGAGAGATACTCTAATTCAATAAGAAATTAGTGATATTCAACATAACTTATCCTCTCTTACATATTTATATTTATAGAAAAACCTGATTTAAGCCCCAAGAAACTAATCATACTTAAACTAGTAAAGCAATAAAAGGAAAAATACAAAAGATTGTAAAAATGTGGTCAAAAATATCCAAAATTTTGTTAAAAAATAGGTCACCCGATTTTGGAAAGATTTGGTCAAAAGGAATATTCTGACGTAGCTATATTTATAGGAAACATGATTTGAGCCCTAAGAACTAATCATACTTAAACTAGGAAAGCAATAAAAGGATAAATACAAAATATCGTAAAAATGTGATAAAAAATATTCAGAATTGTCCAAAAATTAGGTCAACATGTTTTGGGAAGATTTGTTCAAAATGAATATAAATAGGTCTGTCGTTTTTGGTATGTTTTGGGCTTCTTAGCACATAGCTTGTTTTGCTGGTGACATCCGTGTCAGGTCCCTTCTCATGAAGATAACTCGACCTGAGTTCTTTCTATCATTGTCTGTCAGTAACCGTAAAGCTTATTGAGGTATCTGCTTCTCAACTAAACTTACGTTTAATACTTTGGCCAGTCAAATTGTCTTCGGTTGAAGGTTATTGTATTGCCTATTTGATAACACTTTTGTCTGAAAGTACGTCATGATGTCCTCACTAACATTGACAACTTTGTGCCTACAGTGTTATATGGAAATATTTGAGGCAATTTGTACTACCTTGCATGTATATCATTGTTCATCGTGCCTCCTAACGTCTTGTTGTAAGTGGACCACTTCCATTGCATGTCGTTGAACTTTGAAGGTCACAAATCGTTGTCTTGACGATAACACCGCACCTATGCCAATACCACTGACGTCGTCCTTGACCTCCAAAGAAGAAGGGGTCCAATTTAGGTGAAGGTAAAGCTAGTACCGTACTAGGCGACTCCTTGATCAACGCATAGTAGCACATCTCTTTAAGAAAGAACAATATCCCCATATGCAATACGAAAGGGACCATCTTTGAGAACCGGTTCACTCCCACGAACACCGAATGGGAGCCTAAGTGCTTAGCAATCCAACATGAAATCCATGGACAAGTTTTCCCAAATATTTTTCAGGACCGATAGTGGGGTGCATAGATCCGACTCCTCTTGTTGAGAACTCGACCGCAACTTGTGCATCAAGTCCTTCATAATCTCCCAAAAAATCTCGTTCTTCTTCTCTTGTAGAGAGCACGATCGCGAGTTCTCTTGCAAAAAGTCCACCTTTTTTTTTCGAAGATTCCATCCTATCGTTGACTCCAAAGGTTCAAAGTATCGGTATCGGAATCGGTATCGGACCATTCCTATGAGTATCGGGATCGGCGGTATCGGTAGTATCGGCGGTTTCGGATCGGAGTATCGGATTTTTTGGTATCGGAAAGCAAACAACTATTAGTAAATTATTAACATTTTAGAGAATATGTTTTATACATTTATGCATAATTTAAAGCATTTTCAGTATTGTTTCTTAGTATTTTTGATATTGAATGAAATAGTAGTCATCCTTGTCGATTGATTTATATGCGATAGATAAGTTTTCCTCTTTTATATGTTTTTACAACCTTACTATGCTTTTACATCCTTTCTAATTGGTCTTTTTAATTCAAATTTTTTTGCCGAATTGACTGGAAAAGAGACCTCTAATGTCGGTATCGGTCAGTATCGGGTATCGGATCGGGACATGCCAAACTGTATCAGTATCGGCCGTATCGGATCGGTATCGGCCGATACTTTAAACTATGTCGTGCGGTAGTGTAGCAAGTTCGACAAACTCGCCTCGGGAACACGATCACTATAATGTTGGACATTATGCATGGGTGGTAGCTCTCCAGAAAACTTCTCCGAAAGAATAGCGTGCAACTCGTCATCCGGGTCGTACCTTTGCTGGAACTATTCCTTCCTCTTTTGGCTCTTCGGTCTTTATGTTTTTTCTTCACTACCAAGTCATGCACCTCATAAGCCTCCTTGAAGTATGCTTCCGCTTCTTTCGTAAAGGCAGTCAATGATAGAAAAAAAATTGACTCGTGCAAAGATTCAGTTCAAGTACTTTTCTGCAAAATCGTAAGTTGTTTACCTTGTCCCATCCTTCACCAATCGATACGTATTGTCTCACCCTCCATGCATCTCATCAACAACAAACTACCATGACCCCCCAAGCATGTCCATCACGTTGAAGTAAACGTCATACTTCTCGTCAACAACAAACTGCCCTGGCCTCCCAATCATGTCTATCACATCGAAGTAAATGTCATCTCTATAAGAACCGATGAGAAAGGAAATCGGCACCACTCCTTCATCTTGTCACTCGGCACTTTTTGAACCCTTCTAATAGTACGGGTCTGCGTTCTTCTCCAACACTAACCTTGCATCTTCGATCAACCGTCGATTGATGAAGTTTACTTGATTGTCGTTGTTGATCACGACATTAAATCTTCTGTTATTGATGGTACAACGGGTTCAAAATATGTTGTCCTTTTGTGCAGAATTATCGTGCTTGGTTGTTAGCATGTTGTCACAACATGTAGCGGCTCTTCATTTCTAGATTTTTTCCTTGATAGTCATGTTGATAAGCGTAACCGTCATTGAATTGATCTATGTCGCAGTGAAAATTGTTCTTTCTGTAGTCGCTATATCGACCATCGTCATATTGACTACGTTTGTCGACGTCATCCCAACCGTCATAGTTTAGTCAGCCAACATGTCACTGTCACGATCGTTATCTTGACCTCTCCTGAGTAGATCATCGTACCCCTCCATGCTCGTTCTAGACGACTCCACACGAGCCCTCCATGGAGGATTATTCCGTGCAGATGCATAACCATCTCCCAGAAGGTTGCAGGCGTTGCTCACCTTTGATGTCGTTTCTAGATTTGAACCGGTTTCCTGGAAACCTATTGTCTGCACAACTCGTCGGGCACATAGAATCAATCCTCGTAGAGAGACTTCGATGCGATGGACCACCAGAAAAAGGTCTTTAACCCCCTGCACTTCGTGAGGAGAATAGGTCTTCGTTATTGTCCTTGGTTCCTACTATGCCTCACGACATGCTTGAGACTTTGATACGATCTGACATGACACCGAAAATGTTGATTGCTGGAACCAACGACCCAAGATACGAGGACTGTAATCTCAATTCTCAAACACGAGAATCAAAAGAGATACTCTAATTCAATAAGAAATCATTAAATTCAACATATATCTTACATAGCTATATTTATAAGAAAACCTAACTAAAGCCATAAGAAACTAATCCCAATTAAAACTAGGAAAGCAATAAAAGGAAAATACAAAAGATTGCAAAATATTTTGTCAAAAATATCCAAAATTCTTCCCCAAAATAGGTCAGCCAGTTTTGGAAAGATTTGGTCAAAAAGAATAGTCAAAGTTATGGCCAAAATAGTTCAGCTGGTTGGTCTGTTTTGGGCTTCTTGGCACATGGCCTGTTTTGTTGATGACATTCGGTTCACTAAGTGACTTATATATGCACATTGAGAAAATTGATAAGTGTTCCCATTATTCTTTGCATTCTATTCTGAAAAGCATCTTGTTTAACATAACCAGAAAGAAGATTTATGCCATGCTTATTATCATTAGTTGGAGCAGTAGTCATAAACATCATGATAAAGTTCGAAGAAATTGATCTGAAGAGGGTCATCAATAAATCTCTTTTCTTGTCATTCTTATGCAGAAAGAAATTGCTCAGCTCACATGTGAATGTGAACGACATATTGGTACACAATCTGGAGGGATGGACCAGGTGAATTATCTATGACTATGCAGCTTAGTTTCCTTCTCAGATTTTCTTTAATCATGGTTACTCTGTATGGTTGAAAGAACTTTCATACTCCTATTCAAGACTTTGTACATGCTACATTAATTGGTAAAAACAAGAATCAATTTTCATGCTCTTAACTCCACTTTATGGAAATTATGGAATGTCTCTTGTGCTTGGTCTTGTCAATTCTCATTAGGATCATGTAAAAAAGTAAAAGTTCAATATAGAAATATCATGTTAAGTTTTTGGACCTCATTATGGCCCTGTTGTAAGATACACATTTCAGTTTGCATTTCTATTATGCTTTTACCCTTTTATATTACGATTTGTGCGAAGGCTTGTGACAACCTATTATTTTTTGGCTTTTGTATTGGATGTCTCCTAAACATGGCTGTTTGAGGCTAATGAAAGGACCTCTATTGTATAAACACTAATACAAACATGTTAATAGACAGTCATATTTTCTTATTTTACCATCAAAGATGATGGTAACATGCAATATGAGGGTGAGATTTGTACATCTTTGTATATCACATCAGAAACACAAAGTAACACCAATCAACAGTCAAGTCATATAATCCAACTTTAGTTATACGAACAACAGTTTTCTAGTTTTATATACTTGCATGCTTCAACTTAGCACTTTTGTCTCTAATTGCAAGTTTTTATCCTAATATTATTGCAGTACCACATAGGTGGCTTTAGAAAGTTTCATGTGTTTACTTGCTTGATTTATGTTTCGTAAAGTAGGTCATGGTGGCCTTGAGGTCTATGTTTTTTTGTTTCTCAAGCTGATCGAAACTCAAGATTTATGTACATGGGATTATGCTCAATAGTAAAGGAAGTGGCATACATGCTTGTGAGTTGCAAACATAAACTGAGTTGTAATCAAATAATACAAAGTAGAAGCTTGCAAAACTGTATGCTTGAGTGCTTTACTGTCCATGCTTAGTAGCTTGGTCAGACATATTTGGTCACCAGTTCATAGAGACCTAAAACTTTATTTTAATTGCAGCTACTAAAATTATAGCGTTCCCAGATGCAGATTCTAAGATGTTAGCTTAACCAGTAAATACTATGCAAAAAGAAACCATGTCTGGATTATCATGGTCCTGCCCTGTGGAAACCCTAGCACTTTGACATTTCTCTTCACAATTATAATGAAGTATGTCAATCTGGGGTTCATTTTGACCAAAAATTGGCAAAAATATTTGTAACACTGGTCAAAACTTCCAGGCCTTGGCCAAACTTTTACTAAACGTTTTGTAGAATTTACTGGTGATATATAGTTTATTTCGTTTTAATCGCATATTCATGTTCTACAAAGATCTTTTAATCCTAGATATAGCAAGCTGCCTATTGGATTATGAAGTATGAACAATAACCTATATAGAACTACATAAATAATTTACAAATTTTGTTTCAGTTTTAGCGATTTGTTTTTGTTTTAATTAAAATTTCAAGATTTTAAAGTAATTTTTGAGGTGCTGAATCCAATACTCCAGTCCAAGTACCCAATTCGCCAATAATAATACATAGAGAAAGATATATGAGATGGAATGTCTGAAATAGTGTAGTACTGACACTGTCATATAAAAAATTGTTGAAAGTACCGATACTGCATATCCCAAAAATGATGAAACTACCATAACTGTCAATACTATCACATTGTCATTTCTGCATGAATCTGTCCTGTTGTCATGTCAGATACAACATGGAGACACCAAAATATACAGTAACACCTAAAATTGGTTGACACATAAAATTGGTTGACACCTAAAATTGGTGTCATGTGCATGTCAACATGCCCATTCACCAAAATATAGTAATATACATTGACACAAAATATATGTTTCAATGTCTGTTCAGCAAAGCTGATTGAGAACATGCTACTTGTAAATTAGTCATCAACTACACAAACACAACTGCAGAATCAAAATGGTGAAACACTGGTGATAGTTATCCAGTAGGCCTCTCTCATAAAACTTTTGTATTAGTAGTTCTTACCTCTGAACGAGTATTCGTTAATGTTGAAATTGTAGGACCGTAAGGCAACTCTAGAGGGAGGGGGGGGGGGGGGGGTTGAATAAAGTGGAACGGAATAATCTATCTAATAAAAAATTATCCGAAGTAAAGGCAGCTAACAACTAACAGTAATAATGTGTATATGCAAGACGGATATATGAAGCAGTAGAGTTGAGAGAAAACAAACGCAAACACTGCGATGTATACTGGTTTTTCTCTGAGAGGACTAGTCCAGTCCCGATAACTCTTGCTCGGAGTTTTATCCACTATAATCACTAATAGTGAATCCAAATTTTGATCCGAAGGCTTGCTGACTTCTTACAATATCGAGCTTTGATCCGAAAGCTCGAAAGACTTCACACGTGCGTTTGATGCGAATGGCACACAGACTTCAAAGCTAAAGAGAAAACTCGTCGAGCCAAGCTTTTACAACTATGACAGACTTCTAACCGAGATCGCACTTGGCACTAGAAGGCTGGGAAGTTGATCTTGGAGATGGAAAATGTTCAGCTTAGGAATATTACTCACTAATGGATTGGAAGATTGAGAAGAGATGGGTGAGTAAGAATGTGAAAATCCACGTCTATTTATAAGGTATTGTGGGACAGAGTTCGGACAGAATTCGGTTTAAAATATTTGAATTTTCGAATGTTTGAGCCACAAAATCATGAATTTCATAACTAATGGATTGGAAGATTGAGAAGAGATGAGTGAGTAAGAATGTGAAAATCCACGTCTATTTATAGGGTATTGTGGGACAGAGTTCGAACAGAATTCGGTTTAAAATATTTGAATTTTCGAATGTTTGAGCCACAAAATCATGAATTTCACAGCTAGCCATATTTTTGAATTTGGCAGACCGAGTTCGGTCCTAGTTCGTTCAGGAGACCGAGTTCGGTAGGCCTCATCCCAGAATGATCTAAGTTGTGTATGGGCTAGTTTTGGTTTGATTTTGGTTTGTATATATGGATAGGTTTCAGGCTATTTGAGTGGACTTGAGTATGCCAGTGCGACTCGATGTACATAAGTCCTAGAATCAATAAACAACAAATTACTTATGATGAAAACCAAGAGCACTTTGATGACGTCAATCTTCTGAAATGTCCTGTTGACTGGAAAACGCCTTTTTTTCCTTAACGAAAGTTGTCCAAAGATAAACAGATCTGGAAGACTGCGAGGCTCCGGATAAGTCGTAGGCGGTTCAGAGATATCTTCTGGTATAACGCCGTCTTTGGCTCATCATCATTTCTCATAGCATAATATGCTCATGCTGATCTTGCTTATTGCTTTCTGCACATATATGTTAGACGAACAAAGCAATATACAGAAACAAATATTATAACATTAATGCGTATCTGGACAATGCTGAGTTTAAGTAGAAGTTACTATAGTGATTGATCGATTATCATAATGCTAAACTTAATCGATTAGCCATATTCAAAAACTCAAATTAAACATTGGGCTAAAATAAATTAGAAAGTAAAAGACGTAGTTACCAATATGGGAATCTCAATTCTTTTTGCTCTTTGGCATGTGATGTCTTAGGATGAAGCATGCTCGTATCTCTTCAGCATGTTGTACACTTTGTTGAAGAATTTTTGAGCAATAACTTATGTTTTGTATTTGATTTTGAACTTCATATTTTATTTTAAGAATAATATCTGACATTTTTGGTATGATCCTTTTGAGTAGGCTATCTCCATCATGGCCAAGACAGGATTTGCTGAGCTGATAGATTTTAATCCTATCCGTGCGAGTGATGTCAAATTGCCAGCTGGAGGAACTTTTGTGATTGCCCATTCTCTTGCAGAATCTCAGAAAGCAGTAACTGCGGCAACAAACTATAATAACCGGGTGGTGGAATGCCGTTTGGCTTCTGTGAGTTTTCAGTTCCATTTTTAGCTAATTGTGATTAGTGCTTGTTAATTAATTTAATGTGAATGCTGAAAACATGAGTCGACGCCAGAATGATAAAAAACTTAAACACCTTTTATTGATCTTTTGAATATGAAAAACATAATTTTATCAACTTTGTTAGGTAACATGAAGGGAACAACAATTCCGTTCGCCCACTTGTATGAACAATTTGTAGTAATCTCTATGTCAAAATCCTGGGAAAACATTGGCTTATAACTACCATAGAGTAATAAGACACTGTCAGAAAAGCTAGGAAATATGTAATACATCTAGACATCCATCTTATGTATTAGTTGTTATTTCCCATTAGGTATTCAAAATTGCTGAACCATCCCGCAATATATATTGTTGTTTCTACTTGTTTTTCAACAAAGTACCCACGTAATATATACAACTTCGACTAATGGTAATGGTGACAATGTGTTGATAAGATTGTAGCATGTTGATCCTCATTGTAGGCATGTTGATCTTCGGCACCACCAAATCATTGTACTATTACCATTTTTTTCGTACTTACCTCTTTTTTAATTTATTCTTCGTTGAATTGATTGGGAAATAGAGCCCCAGTTTTGGCATCGGCCAATATTGGTGGGGGTGCGTTTCGGATGAACATATCAAAACCGATATGGTATGGCCGATGAGTACAAGTATGTGCCGATACTGCGAACCTTGATTTATTTATCCCTAAATTTGTAAGTGATCTTTTTGTCCTCAAAATTCTGGGAAACCATTGGCTTATAACTACCGAAAAATAATAAGAAATTGTCAGGAAAGCTAGGAAATGTGATACATTGGCTTATGTATATGTTGTTCTTTCCCATTAGTTATTCAACATTGCAGAATCATTCCCGCAATAGATATTGTTGTTTCTACCTGTTTCTCGACAAAGTACCCACGTAATAAATATACAACTTTGATAAATGGTAATTGTTATAATGTGTCGATAAGATTGTAGTTGTAGCATATTGATGCTCGTTGTAGCATGTTGATCTTCGGCACAACCAAATCATTGTACCAATACCATTTTTCGTACTTCCATCTTTTCCTTTTTAATTTGTTCTTACTGGAAAATAGAGCCCCAGTTTCAGTATTGGTGGGGGTGCATTATGGATCAACATACCAAAACAGATACATTATGGCCGATGAGTACAAGTATCTGCTGATACTGCGAACCTTGATTTATCTTTCCCCCAGATTGTTTGTGTTGCTAATAAGAACAATGCTCCTGTTGGTGTTTGCAGATTGCAAGTGACTATATAGTTTTGAGCTTTATCTGACAATTGTGATGTTTTATAAAACTTCACCATCGTGACATGCTAAATAGTATCATGCACAAATCTATGAAGCATGCATTCAGGCACTTTTCAGATGGGTCTATTACCACTTGTTGTTGATAACTTCAGTAACAGCTGCAATTATATGCCAATATCTTCAAGTTAGAATGACTTTCCTGTAACTTTTGCAGATTGTTCTTGCCATAAAGTTAGGAATGCAACCTAAAGAGGCAATCTCCAAAGTGAAAACCCTTTCTGATGTTGAGGGTTTATGTGTAACATATGCTGGTACCCGTGGGTCTTCTGATCCTGGAGTGGCTGTCAAGGTATTACATTTCTTTTATACGAGAAAATTATGATTATTTTTCATTTGTGGATCAGTATATTGTCTCTCTTTGTTGAAAACCTGCAACTGGTATGCAAGGAATGGGTGTAGCAATTAGTACTAATTGTGCTTATTGCTCTTGCAAGTCAAAGGGCACACAATTTCTTCTCAATACATGTTTTGCTAATGGGAGCATGGCTCTTCAGGAGGGATTGAAAACTGTAACAGCTAGTTATTTCAGAACCTATGGGACCTTTTAATTTATTGTATATTCTGATGCTGAAGGAAATAGAGAACAACTAGATTATATCTACCTCACATATGATAAGAAGACAGTTTCTATTGAAACTAAATAAGAAAAAGTAAAGGGTGCTAGAGAACTATAGTTTTCTGTGATGAATTATATTTACGTAAAGTGGAGCACATATGTTGTAGAGATCTCACATGCATCAAATAAAGGACCTGAAAAGCACATTATTGGTAGGAATTATGAATAACTTTTCAAGGTGAGCAATGTAGAGGACCTCTGATAAATCTTAAGCAATTGAATGTGCAATTTTCCTGCTGTAGACCTTGTTGTTTGATGGCACTATCTCTTAGTTGTCCTCTATATCACTGTAGAAATTTGCTCTTGACAATAATTTCTCTTCCTAGTTATCGGAAATCTCATGGCTTTGTAAGATAAAACTTATATGCAGTATGCTTTTTATCTCTTTTATGCTAAAGTTTTATTCCTTGATGCAGGAATTTTTAAATGAGCAACCTTATACTGCCGAGGATATTGAGAAAATCATCAGTGAGAGTCTCACTTCTGTCTTTGCAAACTCAGCAACATCATTAGACGTGCTAAAAGTTGCTAAACATTTTAAATTGTTTCAGGTAACTGTGAGCTTTCTCTTCATTATATCTTTGTTACCTCACAGATAAGTATGTTCAGTGATTAAGAAATCTTGGGAGAAGAATGATTGATCTAATTTGTAATTGAACACGTTTATCAAGTAGAATATAAAGGACTCCTACTGGAACATAGTTTTTCTGATGTTGAATGTTTAGCGTTATATAAGATTGTTACTGGCCCATATATACTTGTTCTATTCTTCTATTCCGCCAGATGTGCATCTTTTCCTGGTAAGAAATAAATCATATCTTGATTTCTTAGGAATTTTCTAATGTTGAATGATGATAGCTTGTAGTCTTAATTGACATACTAAGAAGTCATAGATGACATACAATATTTTGCGTTTTTTCTCATTCTTTGGTAAAATATGTTTCTGATATCATCAACTATACATTGTCACAGCGTGCCTCTCATGTTTATTCTGAAGCTAGGCGTGTTCATGCATTCAGGGACACTGTCCAGTCAAAACTCAGGTACAGGAACAGTATGTTTATTCTGAAGCTAGGTGTTTTCATATTCAGCGTGCCTCCTATTGTCACATTCAATGCTTCCTGTCTTGTTTGAAATGGAACTATATGTTGGTAGACTTAACAGGAACAGTAATAACTAGTTATCCTAAGTAGCTTTATTGTATCCCAACCAAGTGACATGATTTTTTTAGTCTTAACAGAATACGTATAAAAACTGCTACAGATTTCATGCTAGTGCGTTTTGTTTGTTAAAACAAAATAAAATATATAATCCAGTCCATCTACTGGCCTCTTCTTCTGATCTGAAATAACTATCATGTTCAGAAACTACAAATGGGGGTTTGATCTTTGCATGATCTCATCAATATGCTTGGCTCGTCTACGTGACTACTTAAAATGCATCTCTCTCGCCATTACTCATTTTCCAAAGAATAAATTTGGATCTCAATGAATTAGCATGGGGCTTTTTTGTCATAATTTGTGATATGCACCTTCTATGTCAATTGCCCATGTATTTGGGGGTTAGCCGTACTTATATGTAACAGTGAAAGTTTAAACCTTGTTTCTTCCTACAATTTGCTTGTGGTTTGTGATCCTTCACATGCTCTTTCTTTTTAGCCTCTAGATCCTTTCCGTTCCTAAGAATTATTGAATCGGCATGTATGTGAAATTATATCTGAAATTGTATAGCTTTTTCTTGTGAATACACCATGATAACTTTCTGAATAAGCAAAGGATATTTTTACAGTGAGGAGGAAATGCTTAAAAAGCTTGGTGACCTAATGAACGACAGCCACCATAGCTGCAGCGTTCTGTATGAGTGCAGGTACTTACTCTCGGTCCTATTATCTATTACCAGGACTCGTGTGTTTTCCTATTCTCATGAACTCGTCACGTTCCAAATGTTGTGTTCACTACCCACTTGCAAAAGCCCAGATAAAGGTCAGTTGCATTCGGTAGTTGATAACCTGAATAAAACCTCTTGGAATATATGAAATGATGCCAACACCAAAATTGTGGGATAAAATAAATATGGTCAGTTGTATAGCCTGTTCGTCCATATGAATTTGTTCTTGATTGGCTTCACTAAGAATTGCACTGCATTTGAAACAGAGGTTAGATGTGGGAGATACTAATATTTGTTTGGATATTCAGGAACCGTTGGCTAATATTGAACTTAATTTCCCTGCATAATATAATGTTTTGCCACTGGTTAGTAGTTTTTAGTATCTTGACCATTATGTGGAACTATATATTCTCTATAGCTGCCCAGAGTTGGAGGAGCTTGTGAAAGTCTGTCGAGATAATGGAGCACTTGGAGCAAGACTCACAGGAGCTGGATGGGGTGGTTGTGCAGTCGCACTAGTTAAAGAGAGCATTGTTCCTCAATTCATTCTCAATCTAAAGGTACTTCCTATATTCCCTTATGTAAAAAGTTTCTGTGCCGTAATATTTACTTCGTCGTTTATTTTGGTTTGCCAGCCTTTCAGTCTTGCAGATTCTGTCTGCAGTATGTGCTAATTTGTTTTGCTGATGGATTGATGTTGACTCCTTGCAGGAATCATTCTACCAGTCAAGGATTGAGAAGGGTGTAATTAGCAAAAACGACCTTGGTCTTTATGTCTTTGCATCCAAGCCTTCAAGCGGTGCAGCAATTTTCAAGTTTTAGATTCGTCTCCTGTCAATTCTTTGCCCTTTGTTTCCAAAACTGTGAATAAGAGAAGCTGTGATTAGTTACTATTCTGCTTTTCCTCGCTAGATTTTAATATTATGCAAAGTCTTTAATATCTGTAGATATACAAAATAAATCCTGATATTTATTTAAGATGTGAAGATGGACGGACTTGGTTTTCATTATAAGAATTATGAACTTTGTATCCTTATTTCTATGCTCTTTTGCTATTAAATATTGCAGAATTATGGTTTTTGATATGTATTAATACTAATATTTCTCTCTCTTCTGCCCGAAATCTGGATGTTGTTGTTTATGTGGACTTGCAATGGTGCAAACCTTCATGTGCAGAAAATTATAGAATTATCAGCCAAAATGAGCTAAAATCTGTCATGTTCCACTCTCAAAATACGTAGCATCATGACACATGATAATGGCTAGCTATGTAACAAGTGGACACTAGTCCAACTTGAATACATATATGTAGTCCTAAGTTGGGTCTCTCAATTACCACTAATATCAACATATCTATATCTCAATTCATAATAAATGTGGTTCTTGTGGTTACCGAGCCACGGAAGCGTATTATTTCTTTCATTTATAAATGGTGGAAGTTGGAGGGCAGTGGGCCCAAAGACATGCAATGTAGTGTGCACAAAAGTTCTGAGCGTTACGTCGGGTCTCGTACGTTATTCCGAAAATTCAAAAAAAAAAAATTCCATAAAATAAATGTATATTAAGAATGGACCTCATGGGAACTGGTGTGCAGCCCAATAACATAGTCCAATTACACTCACAAACATAAAATGGTTCTAAATATTAGGCTATAATAGCAGAGAATATCATGGTATAAAATATAAAACTACTGAAGAACTTGGCGTTGTTGTCTAGTTTACAGAGTTAACCTATTATCTAAAGTAGGAGAAATTATTGGATGTGTCGAATACCATGCATCATTTCCATGTCAACCGTTAGATTATCATGGAAATGTGTGCATGCGCACATTCCTATACAATCCAACGAAAGGAGAAAGAAATGGTGTACTGGATCCGGTCCATACAATAATGTCTCTTGAAGTAGTGTTCGTGAATAAAAGATTATCGGGATTGTCCAACAGTAGAACAAAAGGTCCAGACGAAAAACATTGCAAATTGAGACCAATAGACTGAAAATGAATTTTATATGTTAGAGCATCATTAGTAGATGGTCATTAGTAGATGGTGCTAAAAACTTCATTTTGAGGCCCAAATTTTGAAAATAATGTAAATGTAGAATGTGTTGAGTTCGTATGAGAACAGTAGAAAATGATAAAATGAGTTTTGGTCTCAAAGATTATGTGGTAAAAAAATAATGTGAAAAAGGGGTTATTTACACCAAATATTTCTATGTTTTTGGTTTATAACACGGAGTACCCCTACTTTTAAAAAAGTTACATTGATTACACCTATTTTTTTGGTTTATTACACGAAGTACACTTATTTTAAGATAAAAGTAAAAAGTTATAACACTACCTACCTTTATTTTTATTTTCTAAAAGGAGGGTTGGTCAGTGGAATTTGTTCAAAAATAGAAGTACCCCGTGTTATAAACCGATAATATAGGGATAGTGTAAATAACCCAAAAAAATAATGTAAATCTAGAATTGGACTCCAAATTAGGACTTACTATTCTACAAAATAATTTTCTACATTCTGAATCTAGAAATTCTTAGATTCAACTTATATAGCTCATGTGGGTGGGTTTGGCCTAATAATCTAGAAATTGAAACTTAGGATGAATCTTACTATTCTACAAATTGAACTCCTATATTCTGAATCTAGAAATTGGGATTGACCTTACTAAGAGCATCCTTAGGTGCTCAAAATTGCATCTTGTGAGGCCCAAAGTTTTCATAAGAAGGTAAACGTAGATTGGATTGGGTTTGTATGAGAATAGTAGAAAATGATAAAGTGGCATTTGGTCTCAAAGATTGTGTGGTAAAAAATTAATGTGAAAAAAAAAATATAAATCTAGAATCTAAAAATTAGGGCTCCAAATTTGGAATTATTATTCTACAAAATGAGTTCCTACATTCTGAATATAGAAATTCTCAAGGCTCTTGTGGGTAAGTTGAGACTGAAAATCTAGAAATTGAAACTTGGAATAGATCTTATAATTCTACCAAATTAGCTCCTACGTTCTGAATCTAGAATCTATAAATTGGGACATGCCCTTGACAGAACCGAATGGAGCAATTGTTTCAGCCGTTTCTCCAATTTTATCATGTCACCAGTCAGTATTGGTAAAAAAAAAAAAATACTTCTCAACCAAACAAGAAAGAATAATGCTGGAATTTTTGCTTTCATGTCAAGATTTTATTATTTGTGGAGGTTGTTACAACTGTCACTCTACTGTCACTCTTGCTTCAACTGTCACTCTTGCTTCTAAGAGAATGTATTATGAACTCAAGTGTCCCCTAGGATGTAGCTAAATGGTAAAGCTGGGGATTTCGAATAGAAAAAAAAAATTATGAACTCAGTGTACTTCCGTATTATGAAACAACCAAGTTTCGTGCACTTTTGACCTGTCAAGTTTCCAGATTCATAAGAGTTCATCAAGTCCTTCACAAAAAGGTCAAGGATCAGTCGTCGGGACTAGCACTAGTTCAAGATTTTCTGTACAGTACAGCAAGACGAGATATGAGAGGCGTTTTATCAACAGAATTTATCTCATGATGGGCATCTTTGTGCATTGAAACTCCGAAGAAGTTCTTATTTTCGATTGTTACTGATTGAAGTAAAAAAAAAAAACAGGATTGCAAGATTATGAATTGAAAATCCATAGGTTGTAGCTTTTGCAGCACATGTAGCAGAAAATATTTTATTACAGCAATGAACCGACTAGACCAAAGATATGCTCTTCAACTCATCCTGGCTCGGTTTTCTGCTGCTATCACGGCTCTGTCCTG
Organism: Iris macrosiphon; assembly: GCA_036927795.1. NCBI lineage: Eukaryota > Viridiplantae > Streptophyta > Magnoliopsida > Asparagales > Iridaceae > Iris > Iris macrosiphon. The sequence continues at coordinate 145,700,053 of JAYESA010000018.1, forward strand.
CTGCCTGAGTTTCTCACCCTCACGACATAGATATCCCTGAAACTTTTCCTGCAGTTAAATTGAGAATGTCAGGATAAATCACATCTTGCCGGTTTTCACATATATACTTATGATAAGTATTCTATTTTTTTTAGTTCATCAAAAAAAATTCTACTTGGGAGGAAAGGAAAAAGAGTCAAAGGTTACTGTTTTTGCTTCATGGTTTGTATAGATATCAGTCCCAAGGCTCATCTTGCAACGAATACTTGGAAACAATAAATGATGTAGATACTTTCTCAGACAAATTGGGGTCGGAGTTCTCCACGGAAGGAACTAATCACATCTGATGAGAAGCAAAGGTTGATTGAAGTTTGACAGTTAAACTCCCTCGGAACAACCTGGCTATGTGCCTGTTCAAGTTGCTTGTTTGGATAATAGAGAAACAAATCCCATTGTTTTGTCACTCCCAATAAACGATACAAAAGTAAATCCCTCACTATTTTAACTCACTCAGTTGTTCCTCTCAATTCAACTCTCATCTAATCCACATAATGAACCCACCTATCTTATGAAGATTGCTACCAATGATGAACAAATGACTATTGAGTTCTAATAAACAAAAAAGGCATTCCCATTCAAAAGATATGATACAATTATTAAAAGAACAAAAAAAAATATCATTCAAACATGTTATGCAGCCAAGATTTTTCTGTATAAATTTACATTTCCACATTTAACATCGCTACATATATAAGATGCCTGATGTAGGTTATAATGAGACTCCAAAAATGTATCATAACATATCATTCAAACATGTTCTTCAGTTGATAAATTACAGTTCCCGATTCTATTACAATGAGAGTCCAAAAATGTACGTTATAATGTAAACCGCCAGCTATTTTTGCGTGCCTGGGTTGCCAAACACAAATACGCTGAGACACTGATTTGGTGTGTCCTAGTGTATTTTGGTATGTCTGTGTTGTGCGACTTGTCCCCTAAATGTATCTGACAAGACGCAGCTCCAGTTTTTTGAGTTTCTGTGCTTCAGAGTTGACAGTCAACTACGAGGTACAATAACTTAATCTGTAACATTCAATATGAAACATTTTCTAGCTCTAGTTTCCTATTCATTATGTGAAATCTACAAGTTTTTTTCTCCTGTTTTTATGTGCATGCAGCATGGTTTCAGAAGTCTTCCTCTCTCTGGTTATATTTTCCATCTTATGTTTTCCAGGAAGGATTAAAATGCAGTATCAATTCAGAAGCCTTCCTCCCTCATGTTATAGTTTCCATCTTATGTTTTCCAGCAAGGATTAAAATGCAGTATGAATATCAGAGCATGAGTATTAGTATTGGCGGTTTCAACATTTCTCGGATCACATTACCGGAGTAGAATGGAATTTCGCACTTTAAAGAACATTAAAAATGTAAACATTTTATTGAAGCATAAAAAAATTGGAAAATTAAAGTTTAAACATGATATTCATAAATTAATTAGATAGGTTTATGTAACTTCACATAATAATTGCAACCTTGGATGATTTTTTACAACAGGATAGCTTTTTGTATACTTGAAAAGTTCTATTTAATATGAAGACGAAAGAAAACAAAAATTAAATACACACCGTGGTTACTTTCAAGAGAATTAGAAATCTTTGGCCGATCTGGCTTTCGGGACATTTCAGGCAATCTAGGGGAAAACTGACAGCTTTTTGTAAGTTCTGGTCAATTCAATTTTAATGAGTTAGGGTCATGATCAACTCAAAATTAACCCGATAATGGAGGTATTGGTCAATACGAAATTACCAATTCTATCATGCAATTTTAGATAGTTTTAGGACGACTTTAACCTTGCATTCCAGAAAACAAACACATCTTTAAATGGCAAACATGGTTTGATGCGGGACCATCGATTTGGGTCCATCCAAACCCAACATGAATTAGATTTTATTGTTTAATATTTAAGTTAGATAGGATTGCTATCTTTCATTGTATTCTTTTAGTTTATGTTTTTCTTTTATCTTTTTTAGGTTTAGTTTTCTATAAATAGAGTTGTATAGAGAGATTTGCATTGAGAAATTTAATTGGAATTTTTCTAACGAGAAAATAAAATTTCTAATTTACTCTTAATCCTATCTCAATAATAAAATTTTATTGTCATTTTTTTCTTGTGGATATTGTGTTCATTGTTTCCAAAACAAGTTACAGACCGCTTCACCTCCGCCTGCTTGCTCTCGTCGTCTTCAGCGTCATTGTTAACTTCGTTCTTATTTCCTTTCAATTGTTAAGTTTTACAAGTATTATTATTATTTGTGATAAATTTTATAATAGTAGTTCGCAAACCCAAAAACTATCACGCCAATTTTCCTAATTTTAAAAAATCCATAACCTCTTTGTTTCGTAATCCAAATAGGGAATCCTAATTTCTCCTTTGGGTCTCTTCCAGCATCATAGTTTCTCTTTGTTTTCTAAATGCTAAGACACCCTTAGTGATGGCATTTTTAAAAGATCCTTGGTATAGTAAAACTAGAAATATGCAATTGTAATTTGCATCATTCATTAGCAAACCAAGACCTGATTGATGGTGCTCAAACTCAAAGGCAGAAACATCGGAGGCCTCCAAGGGTAGAAGTAAAGGAGGTATGATCACATTTTTACAAAAAAAAAAAATAGGCACAGGGCTAGTGGTGAATATTCTCCTTGCGATCCTTATAGTCTGGTTCAACAGTGTTATCTTAGTTTAATGGCCTAGCAGTATCTCATCTAACAGTCAACGTGAAGAAGGTAAGCTCAAGCAAGGATACAACCTCAAGTTGGTTAGGAATTTAATATCAATTTGTCAGTGAACCAATGCAGCTACTGTTTCTATCGAGTGTAGAGATGAGGTGATTGTAAACTATCATCACCCACAATGTTATAAAGGAGAGGATCAGGAATTTTTCAGTTGTTTTAACTGAACTAAAAAAGTGTGCTCTCATATGTGACATGTTTCCACACATGCGAGTGTTATATACAGTAGTTGAATTTAGTTGCTAAATACTAGAACATTGATACAGACCAATTAAGTAAACAGACGAGTAGCCAGGTTATGAGTTAGGATAGTGCTAGAGAACGACAGGGAACATCTCGAACGTCAAGGAAGGTTGTTTATATATTTGAAATTTTAAATCAATTAGAACAACAACAAAGCCTTTATCCATACTCTTGGGGACAGATTTGAGTTTCATAGATATCCGACAATGTTTTACACTAGCTGTCGGCTATCTAATTCAACCATCCCCCTTTAACCGGACTTGTGACCAATTCAACCACCCTCCTTTAACCGGACTTGGGACCAACAGGAAAAATATAGGACATTAAGCAAAAGACACGCGGAATTAAAACAAAACAAGTGAAAAATAAATTAAAAAAGAAGAAGAAATTTGTAATGGGATTTGGGTTTACACATTTTAAGCGCTAAAGCAAAGTAAATTAGATAAAGTGACGAACCAAACCTACCACAGATCAAGATACGATATAGAACGTTATAGTACCGCAGTTGGAGGTAACCAAGTAGTGCACAGCTGCACATAGCAAGATGGTATAAAAGACATGGGTTTTCATCATCATCACCATCGTCGCAGTGCCTTGACGGACATGGAAAGAGAACCATGTTCGCAAGCAAGCACGACCCACAAAGGTATTATAACACAACCATAAAGGCAGATTTAAGAGTGTTATCGTAATGTAAAAGAAACCACCAGTCCGATTAATTTCCTTCATAGATTAAACAATCAAATAGGGTTTGAGTTGGCTCGGAAGTAATAATAACCTATCCTTAAGACTTTGGAATAAATCATACAAAAAGCTCCCAAGATATATATACTATTGTAAATTCAGGCTCCGTTGTACGTAAAATAATTTTTTTCTTCTAATATTAATATAAAATTATTTAAATATATTTAATTAAATTTAATTAATTTTTTTTTATATTTTAATTAAAATTTGTTATATATTTAATTATAATTAAATTATAATTAGTTATGGATATATTTATACTTTACTTATAAAATATTGAATTTTTTCAATCATCTTTTATGTAATATTAATTGTTTAAAAATAATTAATTGATGATAATATATACATATCTTAGACGTCTCACTTTTGAGGAGTTTTGAAGCCTCATTATATTATAATATATATATATATATATATATATATATATATATATATATATATATATAATGCCTTTTCTCATTAAAAGTTTCCTAATTAACGAAGAAAAAGAAAAAACGAAAAAGTCGGCATTCGACGCTCTACATGCTTGGGACCATGCTCCTACGTATCGGACACTCCAAGACACGATAGGACACTCACTGAAATAGGTGCCGCCGTCCGCGTAAGCGGTGCGCCGCGTCGTGCACGTATCGGACGCGACGCGGACGCCCCGAAGTACACTAGGGACGCGGCAAAGCGTGCGACTGTATCCGCGTAAGCCAAAAATTAGCTCCTAAATTCGACGGACACGGAGGATTCGGAAGGGTAACCGAAGATCTAAAGTGAATGAATGGAATCGAATAAAAGTTGGTACCTTTCCGCCGAAGAGGAAGAATTGGGCTAGGGTTAGGGTTCCGACGGATCCCCAAATCACCACCGTCGATGAGAGCAGCGACCAATTGCGATATATCATCTCTCTCTCTCTCTCTCTCTCTCTCCTTTTCCTTCTATTTTTTTTCTTTTTTCTGGAGGAACTGGAGTAGTGCTTTTAAGGGCTACTCTTTTTTACACACAAGGCCGCTCCAACTTAGGAAAGCAGGTTTAATTTTGGGTTAGCTTTTAAAAGCAGGTGGAGGGATTGCTCTTGCTTCTAAAAATAATATTCAATAGGACTAGTCTACAATCCCAAACCTGACCTAAATTGGATCTACTTAGTTAACCTATATGCTTATAACTATTACACATCTTTAAACAAATACTCCTGGTTGGTGCACACGCGTTTTATGTGCAATTTTTATTAAAAACAAATAGACACATACATCTCTACTACTACTAATAAATTTATCTTCATTGTACGTAAAATAAATAATTTTATAATATAAAAAAATAATTTAAATATTTAAATTTAATTTGTTAAATATTTTTAACTTTTTTCTTTAAATTAATTTTAAATTTAGTTTTTAAACAATTATAAACTCTCTCTCTCTCTCTCTCTCTCTCTCTCTTCTCTCTCTCTCTCTCTCTCTATATATATATATATATATATATATATATATATATTTGGTGCGGAAGAAATAAGAAAAAATTAGTTTTTATTTTGTCGTAATTATTTTTCATTAATAAATGGTGAATGATTTACAAACGTCTCAGACGGCTCAATTTTGATTCGTTTTCAAGCTTCATCATAAGAGTAGAGATAAGATAATACGTCTTAGAAATAGTTCAGAAATGATATTCAAATTTTAAATTATATTTAAATTAACTTACATAATATTATCTAATTAAACACATATATAAAATTCAAAAAATATATTTATAATAAATCATAATTAAATTATATTTAAATTATATTTAAAAAAATTTAATATAATATAATTTTTATCTATTTTTTAATATAATATAATTTTTATCTATTTTTTTAATAATATCGTATATTTTTGTTTGATACGTGCAACGCACATGAATGTGACTAGTAAAGAGAAAGATGAGAGTTATGATAATTTTAGATTAATATGAAAGTTTGAATTAATAGATGAGTAAATAATTTTATTTTATTTATAAATAATGACATCTTTAATCAAGAAAGTATTACACAAAAAAATTAGTAACACGCTTGTATTTTGTATTTTGGTTATATATTAGTATAGATTTTAAAACGATGGTTTCTAAAAGGATTAAGACTAAATTTCAACTTGATACCCACAACTATTCAAAAAATTTAACTTGATATCATAAACTTTAATATTAGAATACTTAATACATCAACTATAAATGTACAACTTAATATCCTAACAGTGTTAACGAAAAATCTTAAATGACAAAAATATATCCATCATTCGTGGTCACTTCAAATACCCTGGGAGGGATGTGGAATAATTTGGTCAAAAAATTATGTCACGCCCCGCTCCCAGTATACTAGGTGAATACGGGGACGGACATGGTCAGCTACACCGTACAAGGTATAAAAATGTCGTACAGTAGTCACGGTTGTCTAGAAGACAAATGGGTAGGACTCTAGCATGCTATGACGTCAGTCCTAAGGACGACAAATCCTAGTATCTCAATCCATCAACAACAATACAAAAGTATATCATACATGAAAGTAAAGAGACGTCACAAATTTCACATCACATATGATCATGTAGCTAGTGAATACAAAATGCTGCACTAGCAGAGTATAATTATACATCGAACAAATATACCAGCCATGGTCTAATATATACTTCATGTTGACCGAAGTCAGAGAAGTAGTCTCAAAATAAGGGACCTAACATTGTCTCTTGCTAAAATACCACAAAATGAAGAAGTCAAAACGAGGGGTGGAAAAAGAAACCCACTCGCGAGCTTCGGCTACAGTCATACGAATGCGAGTCATCCTGCTGGAAGTACAGGGGATCATGTGTCACGACCCGCACCCGAAAAATTAGGCATGAGTCGTGGGTACGTCCAGCCTACGCCGCAGTATCGACGGTAGAACGCTGTCTAGGTCTACTATCTAGCTAACAATCTCACGCAATCAATATATATACCTGTCAACATCTCAACTCCAAACGGAGGAGCAATATCATAATGATAACGCAAGTACTCAATCACGAATCTAAGCACGATAAGATAACACAGAAGACTAACAACTACAAGGTCTAAACAACTGCTACTAAAATAACAACAACATCAATAATAATAATACAACAACCTCCTGAATCATATATAATACAAGTCTCAAACCAAAAGCCGGGGACAAATCCGGTACCAAAGGCTAATAAAAAACAACAACTGAGGTCTTAGTGATCCCGAAAATCACTCCTAAACTAGGGGTCCCTGTCTGTACCAACGACAGGCTGAGGTCAATAATACGTCGGACAACAATCCTCCGGATCCTCTGAAAAATATATCCAGTCAGGATTGGAGCAAGTACACCTCTAACAGCAGTTCCAGTTAAATGATAAAAACTATAAAACAGTTGTAGCAAGTAGCAAGGTGAAGGAAATAAAAATATAAACAAGGAAATATATATATATATATATCACTGGTGCATAAAGGTAAAGATGCATGAATATCAGAAGCAAGATAGTAAAGACTGCAAGATACAATAAATCTAGACTAAGATCAAGTATGTGCACAATGTCGTGAAGTGAGTCCAGCGAGAGTACATGTAATGAGTCAAGTCCAGAAACTATAAGTGAGACCAGCAAAAATGCAAGAGAGTCCAGACTAGAAAGAATGAACTCGTGTCTTTGAAATACCTGTTCCGACATGTAAACGGCTAGGGGTAAGTATGGCTCACCGCGCACTGGGTGCGTGGCTGCTATCATTTCAGATTAGACCAGAGGGGGTGATTCCAGTGATTCTAGTTGGTGATTCCAGTGATTCTAGTTAGAAATGTTTACATGTCTACTCGAGTATTTCTCCGCCCCGACTAGTACAAGTGAATCCAAGACCCGACACGTAAATCAAGTATGAGTCCAACCAGAAACATGAGTGATGCCTGTAGTGATGCATGTAGGTGATTCCACAATAGAGGCCAGAAACATGAAATATACGTGTCGCAAGTAAATGAATCCATAAATACTAATCTGTGTCATGCCAGAAAAATCAGATAATACTATACTAGAAGCTGAATCATAATAATCATCAGATAATAAAAACTATCAGAGAATGTACTCGCCTGACGTCCTGAGCAAATGGCGATCCGAACTGGTGTCGCAAGGACCTATTGCGAAAAGCAAGATTAAACAGATTTCTAATGAGTTAAATAGATATAAAATATCTAAAAATAAGCTTCTAAGGCCGTTCTAGGTCAAACGGATCAAACCGGTAAAATCGGGGTCAAAAAATCAACTCGAGGTCCAAAAAGTCAACTCGAGGTCAAATCTAGGTTAAAAGTTGACTTTGGCGGTCAACCGGGTCAACTACGGTCAACTCTAGGTCAAACTAGGGTGCCCCTAAAATTTTAGGTCAAAACTAGGTCATTAAGCTAATAAACCCTCAAACTCGCCTCCTTGAGATACCAGATACCCTCGGTATCCGATATCTCAACCTACGCGATACGTCCCGTCTATACCCTCTAAAATATATACTAGCACGCATAAATATATATAACTATATATATAAAAGCATCTCTAACCTCAATCCTAGGCTAAAACTCAATATCTTGTCCCGACGTTCAATACCTTGAGTATCTCAAGGTATTGAGATACTCAAGCCTTACCCCTCACTAACACTAGCTAACTAACTATCTATCTATATATATACACTACCATATATATATATATATATATATATATATATATATATATATATAACCTAGTGTATAGGTAAACACCTCAATACCTTACCTCTGATACCCAACTTATCTCAATACCTTGGTATCTCAAGGTATTGAGATACCTTACCCTCTAATTCTAGCTAACTAGCTAGCTATCTATAATATATACTTATCTATATACATAACATCAATATATATATATATATATATATATATATATATATATATATATATATATATATATATATATATATATATATATATATATAACTTAGTATTAGGTTACCTCAATACCTTGGGTATCTCGAGGTATTGAGATACCCAACTATCCCCCTCTCTAACACTAACGATATAACTAACTATCTATATAAACATATACCTAGCTATATAACTAAGCATATATATATATATATATATATATATATATATATATATATATATATATATATATATATATATATATATATATATATATGCATCTACCTGCATATATATATATATATATATATATATATATATATATATATATATATATATATATATATATATCCACACACACACACACACACACACACACACACATATATATATATATATATATATATATATATATATATAAAAGCAGGGGGGAAAGCTAGCTGGAGCGCGCGCTGCTGCTGCTGCAGCGGATGCTCGCTGCGGCGCTGCGCTGCTGCCTCTGCGCTGCTGCTGCGCCTGCAGCTGCGCTAGCTGCTGCTGCGGCTCGCCTCTCGCTCACACTCTCACTCTCCTCAATCTCTCTCCCTCGACACACCACACACACAGACACACAAGCACAAACACACTGAAACATATATATATATAAACACACAAACATATATACATATATATATACACACACAACCATATATATATATATATACACACAAACACATATATATGTAGGTACACACACACATATCTATATAAACACACATATGTATATATATACACACATACTCATACATATATACAAACACACACATATATATATATATATATATATATATATATATACACACGCACACGTATATATATACACAAACACACACACACACACACACACACACACACACACACACACACACACACATATATATATATATATATATATATATATATATATATATACACACTCATACATATATACACAAACACACACACATATATATATATACACACGCACACGTATATATATACACACACACACACACACACACACACACACACACACACACATATATATATATATATATATATATATATATATATATATATATATATATATATATATATATATATATATATATATACACTCATACATATATATACAAACACATATATATACATATACACACACTCATACATATATATACAAACACACTCACACCTACACATACACAAACACCAACACACACACTCAACCACACTCACCCCCCCCCCCCCCCCACACACACACACACATATATATATATATATATATATATATATATATATATATATATATATATATATATATACTTGAAAACTCTAGCACACACTCTCCGAAGCTAAACCAACACGCACACAAGCCCGAAACTTAGAAATCAAGTCGAAATGGCCATTCGGTCATTTCGACGAACACGTGGAGTGCGGTTTGCGAAACCTCGTGAAACGCACACCAAACCTACTCGAAATCGGCCCAAAATTTATTCATGAGTTCTAATCGATGTCTAAAACATAGAAAAAATGCTAACTCTCTGATTCTAGGTCCGTGGCAAAAATGCGCACGCACATAGAACCTACGATGACGAAAATCCCCAAATCGTCCGAAATGCTCAAATCTCCGCGACACGATCTCACGTGTCCGAACGGGGACACGTACTTACCCTCAAGACACCCAAGCATGTCTACCTAGGTCCGTCTAACCTAGGGCAACACCAAAAATTGGGCCAATCTCGGATTTCACCCAAAATTGACATAAAACCTAATGTCAAAGTCTCCAAACACATCCAAACAAGCTCCAACTTTCTCCCACGGGTAGTCCTAAGGTCTAGGAAGGTTCTAAACTACTAATTACACTATATTAGAGTAATCACAAGAAGAAAAGTTAGGGTTTACCTCTTGGGAGTTGGAATCCCAAGCCAAAGTCTCCAAAAAGCCCCAAATTTACCACACCAAGCTTCCAACCCAAGCTCCAACATCAAATCTAAGCTCTACACACCTAGGTTAGGGAAAATCAAAGGGTTAGGGTTACATTGATGGAAGAAAATAGAAGAAGGAAGAGAAGAAAGTGAAGAAAACTTACTTGGATGTAGAAATTGGAAGAAGGAAGAAGAAGAAAATGGAGAGGAGAGTGGAGAAGAAGAAGAAGAAGTAAAATGGAATGAATGGGAGGGAAGCTGCTGGTTTTGATCGGGCTAAGCTAGGAAATGGGTTAGGGTTTGTGTTAGGGTTAGTCAAAATGACTAAAATGCCCCTCTCTTAAGTCATTCTAATTGGGATTTGGGTTTGGGGTTCCAAATGCACTCTAATAAATCTCTAATCACTCTAACTAGCTAATTAAAATATAAATAACTATTCTAAGCCAATAAATAAGTCTAACAAGGGTGTTGGTTGGGTCTGGCATGGGTCCACTAGGGTCTGACATGGGTCTAGGCTAGCCAAAACACTAAAATAACTAATAAAAAAAAATAATACAACCAACAATTAAATATTAAATACAAATATTTATGATAAATACATAATTAACCAAATTAAAATAAATAATAATAAAAAAATACCCTGCTCTGGAAATGGGGTAGTGACATCCTTGTTCTCTTCGGGTAAATCTGGCCAGATAAAACCAGTAGGGTCAAAACCCCAAGTACCACAAAGGAGCTCAAGGTGATAGACAAACCGACCACAATCATGCACAGAAAAGAAACATAAATAAATAAATGCAAGTCACAACTTGTACGGTACCAATGTACTTGTCTCAAAATATTACTGGAAGAGCTGATAACAAAAAAGGCTGTAAGAAAGATATGGCGGCGAGTGAAAAGAGGGCATAAGAACAACTCTGGATCAGAAATGCAACCCTTAAACCAAACAAGGACTGGGGTTGCAGACCTTCACCCGAGTAGAACTTTGCACTCTAACCATGCGTCAAAAAAATAAAATAAAAATGGCGAGATTGACGAATAGGCAAACATTTATTGCACGGCTAAACATGCCTACGGCTTGCTATAATTAACTAACTAGGGTTATGACAATCTAGTTACTAACAAATGCATGTTTAAGAATATTGCTACCACCGGTACTGTAGTCAACCCGAACGGCCAAGGGTATGCTTGTCTAAAAAATTAGTGCACATCATAATTAAGCGTAACTTGTAATTGACATAAACATGAACTTATCAGAAGTCATAACTTGTCTTGAAATCATAAACTTGCATGTAAACTTGTCTTGAAATATAAACTTGTATACAAACTTGTCTTGTAAACATAAACTTATATAAACTTGTCTTATAAGCATAAACTTGTATATAAACTTGTCTTGTAAGCATAAACGTGTATATAAACTTGTCTTGTAAGTGCTGCATGTCACGACCCGATTTCGTAGAATCGTTGGGGCGTCCCCCGAATCGTGATGCCGTACGGGCCTGGGGTTGCGCCCGCACAAGGCTACAGTATTTTGCATAACGAGCACATATTCAGAGTACGCAGATAAATTGAAACACAGATTTTGAAACATGGAAAAGTTCTCTTTATTGATAATGAACATCTTGTCACGACCCGCACCCGGATATTCGGGCACAAGTGCGTGGGCACGTCCAGCCTACGCCGCAGAGTCGGCGGTAGTACGCTGTCTAGGTCTTACTCACAGGCAATTTAAATCTATCTCATCCACAATAAAGTAAATAGACAAGGAAATTAACAGGAAATAGGAATGCTGATTTACAAAATAAATGGTGATAACAGATCCCTAGTTTATACATGAACCGAAGATAAATCGGGGACAAACCCGATTACTGAGCTGAAAAGGGAAAACTAGCTAACTGGCTACTACTCCTCAGAGATAATCTCCTGAGTGGGAACCGGCCTCTCAACTGTGTCACCTGCTACGTCATAGGGATCAGAATAGGTAGGGCAAAGTCCTCATCATCGCCTAAAACAACGGATCCAGTCAGGAAAGGAGCAAAGTACACAATGCACAACAAGATTAAACTAAATATTTATGACAATTAAGTATTGAATATCATATTGAGAAAATTGCATAGAGGGACATCATTATCTCATAGTTAATGCTGTAAACAGGAATATGAGAAAAGCAAGAAATAAATGAGACAGGAATGAAACTACAACAATCAACAAGAGCCATAACTAGACAAGAAGCTATGTGTGTGAACTTGTGTTTTTAGAATACCTAGTTGGCATGCAGGGGTCTATAAAGTTAAACCGGCCGCCATGGACGGCTATTATTCACGAAAAATCGAGATCCGGCTGATGGACAGTCGTGTACCAACAGCTATTATTCACGACACGGGTCAGGGTAAACTACATGCCTTTCAGTATTCTCCCTCCCGACACGAAAAACAAGACATGAACTACCAATATTCAAGACATGAAATTCAACATTTCTAACACTAGGTGTAACACCAAGGGTACATGTATGACAGGGAATTAATTATCATAATATATAAAGATTAACTTGAAGTGCAGGTACTTGCCTGCTGTTTGGATCCGATTAATTGGTTCTAGGAGAAGTTCCAGAGATGAGTCCAAAAGCTAAAATAAACATCACCATCATGCTCAGAAGATGTCAAATAGCTAGAAACGCCTGTCCTTGGGTCCAATTTGGAGACAAGGGCAAAAACGGCAGTTTCGGGTCAAAACGGGGTCCGCCGTTGGGCCCGCTTTGCACCGAAAAGCGCGTCCGGGTCAAAGGTCTCCAAATTCACCAAACTTAGTGTCAACAGGTCAGGAACGCTGATACGAACCCAACGGAACTTCCAGATTTGGATTCCGATGAGCCGAACACAAAATCGCCCGTCGAGCGGGGCCTGTGGGGCCCACGACACGCGATTTCGTCAACGTTCTCAGAATCGAACCAAACTTGACCCACAGGACCAGCGTATCGCTACGAGTCCGATGGCGCAAGTTTCGTCTCGATCTGACGAGTGTGCACGAAGTTAGGGTGAATTGCCGAAAAGGCGGATACGGGACAATGTTCGCGGATACGCGTTGATTCCGGTGTGCACGCACACCCGAATCAGCTTCCACGAAAACTCACACGTCCGTATCGACGATGCGTACGTATCTGTGAAGACCGCACGCGACCAAGTCGTCCCGTTTGGCGGGACGTACTCGGTTCCGGGGTGAAACAGGGCCTGGTTTTTCCTGTTTTTGGATCGCGGTGTGCGATCACCACAGGACGCGGTGTCCCGAACAGTTTGTCCGGACACCGAGAGGGTCATACAGGCTTCACAACGCAATTTGCGGAAATGGAAACAGAGCTACGAGGCGAAAGTTACGCGTACCTGAAGGGGACCTGAAAAACCGGAGAAAAACCGTGTCCGTGTCGTGTCCGACACGACACGAGGAATTTGGGGATTTAGGGTTTCTGAGTTTGGACACGCCGGAGCTCCGCCGGCTGTGCTGGGCGAGGCGGATGGCTCGGGGACGGCCGGCTCGAGGCGGGGCGAGGCTGACGGAGGCGGCGCAGTGCCGGAGGCGGTCGGAAACAGCGGCGGGGTCGGCCTCGGGCTGCTGCTGCTGCTCGGCGCTGCGGGGAAGGAGGAGAGGGAGGGGCTGGCCGCGGCGGAGCTAGGCGAGGCGGTCGGCGAGGCGCCGGAGGAGCACGGCGGCGAGGTTCGGGTGGCCGGAGAGTTAGGGTTAGGTTTCCGGTGGGGGTCGACGGGGGAGGAAGAGGGGAGAAGAGGCGTTTAAATAGGCGAGTCGAGGAGGAGGCTGGCCGGAAAAGGAGGCGGCGAGGTCGGCGTCGTGGCGCGGGGTGCGGGCAGGTCAGGCGCGGGCTCCGGCGACGTGGCCGGAGCCGCCGCCGGAAATCGCGGAGGAGTAACGGTGAGGGAGAAAGGGTCAGCGGGTCGGGTAGGCGGGTTGGCGGGTCGGGTCTGACCAACCCGACCCGACCCGATAGGGCGGGCGGCTGGGCTGGGCTGGGCTTCGGCCCACTGGGCCGGGCCGGCCCAGAAGAAAAATAAAAATAAAATAAAAATATAAATAATAATAATAATAAAAACAGTTAATTTAATTAATTAATTAAAATAGTTTTTAGGCATTTAAAAATAGGTCTGAGGCCCAGAAAAATCCAAAAAAATTACCCTAAGTCCAGTTTTCCATTTTACACCTAAAAATATTATTTTCATAATATTTTAATATTATTTATTAACATTTAAAAATCATTTATTAATTGAAAATCTTGATTTTAATTACAGAAAATTCCCAGAAAATTCCAGAAAATTGGAAAAAATCTAAGATTTAATAATTTGAAAATTCAGGGGGTTTACAACCTACCCAACTTACAAAAATTTCGTCCTCGAAATTTAAAATTAAGCCATAATCTGTAAATCCTTCACGTACATCAATCCTTCACGTAAAAAAATTTAAATCCTAATCATGTCCGCTGCAATCACTTCAAGGTTAAGACGACTACTATTCCAATCAAGATTCAACCTAGGGTTATTACTTCTTACTTTCTCAAATTTCTCACAGGCAGATTTTAGATTAAGTCCATATAGCATTTTCAAGATTTGCACATGACTTTGCCTCACGATTATAATTATCATAATTCCTCTAGAAGTGATTCGAGTCCAACAATTTTTGTATGTTTCAACCTTTTAAATTACATTTACATCCTCAATAATCTAACTAGGTAGTCCAACCACCGATTTTAATTCTTAATTCAAAGCATTAAAAAATACTTTAAGTGTAGTCCACAAATGTTCAAGTCTGAATTATATATCCTCTAAATTCAAATTGATGATTTTATCTCCATTATTCCAAAAATTTAGATCATGTACTTAGGATATAACTATTGGGTCCTCGATATCAATTCATTAATCATCTTAGTCACCCCTCTAAATTTTCAAAAATTAGAATGGCTTGCTTCTTCCAATCTAACCTTACTCGGTCACAATCCAAAAGACATTCCTCTCTAGTTGACAAATGCACTGCTACCCGACTTAGAGTTTACCCCTTCATCACGAAAGACTATATACCTTAAGAAAATGTTCCTTAATATGTTTACTTATGTCATTCAATCCTCGAACTTCAACGCCGATCATATCACATATGATATGTCCTCAATTACGAAAGGTTAATCCTCAAGTATGTGATCGGCCTAGGTGGCATATCTAGTACTATCTATGTATCCAACTTATACCAAGCACATGATTTCGTCTTCCCGAAATAAGGGAAGACGAGGATCAATAATAAAGAGTTTAAGGGTGGGGTGATAGAACAGAAGTATAGGGATCAAGGCGTTTAAAGAATTCTAGTGGGATTTGTCAGGCGGTTATGGATTGAGGTTCTATTCTGGTAGTCACTTATTCGCATGCTCGTATTAGTTTAGTTATGTAACTGATACGGTATGCTCAGCATGTCTAGGTCAAGTATGTTTGTTTACTAATCATTACGTATCTCAATCCACGTAAAGTAGTCGTGCGAAGTGCGAATCAAAATGCACTAAGGTTGATCAGACCGTAATACACTGATTCTGAATAAACACTTGTATTAGTGTACGCGTCCAATAATACATGTGTCATGAACAAGCCTGATAAAGAGTAAGCTTGCAAAACTAGGCTATAGAATAGCAGCATAAACAAAGTACATCAAAATTAAGTGCGCTAGATGATGATGAAAGGAGGTACAAAATTTAAATTCACATAATAAGCA
This sequence comes from Iris macrosiphon, assembly GCA_036927795.1. NCBI lineage: Eukaryota > Viridiplantae > Streptophyta > Magnoliopsida > Asparagales > Iridaceae > Iris > Iris macrosiphon. Next base: position 145,716,388 of record JAYESA010000018.1, read on the forward strand.
AAATAACAGAAAACTCTACAATCTCTACAGTTATAAAAGCATACCAGGTTATTAGCAAGTTCAAGATTACTAGGTTGGGGCTGAGGTCACGAACCAATAGGCGCGGGCTAAACAATACTAGAAGGGCAGCTAAAAGAAATCACTTACGCGCATTAGTGACTCTAAGAGTCTGCACGTTCCCCACGGTCATCGCGTAAGCTGGTCCGTGTTCTTGGAGTAGCGGCACAGTCCTTCACTCGATGTGCTGCTGATCCACAAAGTAGACAAACACCTAGCCTCTTTCTACAATCCTTCCAAATATGACCTTGTTTTCGACAATAGCCACAAATGGGAGCTCGTTGGTTCTGTCCTTGAGTTGGATTCATCTGTGGTCGCTTTGCAGCTCTTTCCTGCTGTGCTTGGTCTTGTGCTGACGCATACGGCCGCTTCCGGCTGGACTCGGTCCTTGTGGTACACTCCACAGGTCGCGCTGCAGTAAGAACGTCCTCGTCGAAGGTAATTGCATTTGAACTGCTTGGCTTCCGTGACTCCGAGCTAATTTTGTCGACGAAGTTCTCCGCTTGGTTTTGCTGAGTTTCTTGTTGAACCTTCTGATAGGCTTGCATCATTATGTAGAACATGCGGAACATCTGCTGTTCGTCCATAGGCTGTCCCGGAGGGAAGGAAGGCATCGGTGGAATAGGCTGTGTCGAGGGTGGAACGCTATCTTGATGGATTATTAAGGCAGGCTGACTTGCTTGACTGCCTTGTGATGATTGGCCTTCACCGACTGGTATCACATCGTTTCCTTGGGTAATCACAACGGTCTGTGGTGTTTCTGTATGAGTCTCGTTGCTGGCTTGTGGGTCCATCTTCCTGTATCCAAAATAACCAATAAGAGGCACACAGGAATCAAGGCAAGATGCAAGTTCATATTAGTTCGAATACGATACAGATATCAAAAATGATTCAAGCAAGTGGATGAGATCCTATAAACTTATCCTAGCTTTATTGCAGGCCTGTTCGGTCCCTGAGTTGAAACCGAACAATTTAGTCGTTTGACCTGCATGGGCCACCACAAAAATGTGTCACGACCCGCACCCGGATATTCGGGCACAAGTGCGTGGGCACGTCCAGCCTACGCCGCAGAGTCGGCGGTAGTACGCTGTCTAGGTCTTACTCACAGGCAATTTAAATCTATCTCATCCACAATAAAGTAAATAGACAAGGAAATTAACAGAAAATAGGAATGCTGATTTACAAAATAAATGGTGATAACAGATCCCTAGTTTATACATGAACCGAAGATAAATCGGGGACAAACCCGATTACTGAGCTGAAAAGGGAAAACTAGCTAACTGGCTACTACTCCTCAGAGATAATCTCCTGAGTGGGAACTGGCCTCTCAACTGTGTCACCTGCTACGTCATAGGAATCAGAATAGGTAGGGCAAAGTCCTCATCATCGCCTAAAACAACGGATCCAGTCAGGAAAGGAGCAAAGTACACAATGCACAACAAGATTAAACTAAATATTTATGACAATTAAGTATTGAATATCATATTGAGAAAATTGCATAGAGGGACATCATTATCTCATAGTTAATGCTGTAAACAGGAATATGAGAAAAGCAGGAAATAAATGAGACAGGAATGAAACTACAACAATCAACAAGAGCCATAACTAGACAAGAAGCTATGTGTGTGAACTTGTGTTTTTAGAATACCTAGTTGGCATGCAGGGGTCTATAAAGTTAAACCGGCCGCCATGGACCGCTATTATTCACGAAAAATCGAGATCCGGCTGATGGACAGTCGTGTACCAACAGCTATTATTCACGACACGGGTCAGGGTAAACTACATGCCTTTCAGTATTCTCCCTCCCGACACGAAAAACAAGACATGAACTACCAATATTCAAGACATGAAATTCAACATTTCTAACACTAGGTGTAACACCAAGGGTACATGTATGACAGGGAATTAATTATCATAATATATAAAGATTAACTTGAAGTGCAGGTACTTGCCTGCTGTTTGGATCCGATTAATTGGTTCTAGGGGAAGTTCCAGAGATGAGTCCAAAAGCTGAAATAAACATCACCATCACGCTCAGAAGATGTCAAATAGCTAGAAACGCCTGTCCTTGGGTCCAATTTGGAGACAAGGGCAAAAACGGCAGTTTCGGGTCAAAACGGGGTCCGCCGTTGGGCCCGCTTTGCACCGAAAAGCGCGTCCGGGTCAAAGGTCTCCAAATTCACCAAACTTAGTGTCAACAGGTCAGGAACGCTGATACGAACCCAACGGAACTTCCAGATTTGGATTCCGATGAGCCGAACACAAAATCGCCCGTCGAGCGGGGCCTGTGGGGCCCACGACACGCGATTTCGTCAACGTTCTCAGAATTGAACCAAACTTGACCCACAGGACCAGCGTATCGCTACGAGTCCGATGGCGCAAGTTTCGTCTCGATCTGACGAGTGTGCACGAAGTTAGGGTGAATTGCCGAAAAGGCGGATACGGGGCGATGTCCGCGGATACGCGTTGATTCCGGTGTGCACGCACACCCGAATCAGCTTCCACGAAAACTCACACGTCCGTATCGACGATGCGTACGTATCTGTGAAGACCGCACGCAACCAAGTCGTCCCGTTTGGCGGGACGTACTCGGTTCCGGGGTGAAACAGGGCCTGGTTTTTCCTGTTTTTGGATCGCGGTGTGCGATCACCACAGGACGCGGTGTCCCGAACAGTTTGTCCGGACACCGAGAGGGTCATACAGGCTTCACAACGCAATTTGCGGAAATGGAAACAGAGCTACGAGGCGAAAGTTACGCGTACCTGAAGGGGACCTGAAAAACCGGAGAAAAACCGTGTCCGTGTCGTGTCCGACACGACACGAGGAATTTGGGGATTTAGGGTTTCTGAGTTTGGACACGCCGGAGCTCCGCCGGCTGTGCTGGGCGAGGCGGATGGCTCGGGGACGGCCGGCTCGAGGCGGGGCGAGGCTGACGGAGGCGGCGCAGTGCCGAAGGCGGTCGGAAACAGCGGCGGGGTCGGCCTCGGGCTGCTGCTGCTGCTCGGCGCTGCGGGGAAGGAGGAGAGGGAGGGGCTGGCCGCGGCGGAGCTAGGCGAGGCGGTCGGCGAGGCGCCGGAGGAGCACGGCGGCGAGGTTCGGGTGGCCGGAGAGTTAGGGTTAGGTTTCCGGTGGGGGTCGACGGGGGAGGAAGAGGCGTTTAAATAGGCGAGTCGAGGAGGAGACTGGCCGAAAAAGGAGGCGGCGAGGTCGGCGTCGTGGCGCGGGGTGCGGGCAGGTCAGGCGCGGGCTCCGACGACGTGGCCGGAGCCGCCGCCGGAAATCGCGGAGGAGTAACGGTGAGGGAGAAAGGGTCAGCGGGTCGGGTAGGCGGGTTGGCGGGTCGGGTCTGACCAACCCGACCCGACCCGATAGGGCGGGCGGCTGGGCTGGGCTGGGCTTCGGCCCACTGGGCCGGGCCGGCCCAGAAGAAAAATAAAAATAAAATAAAAATATAAATAATAATAATAATAAAAACAGTTAATTTAATTAATTAATTAAAATAGTTTTTAGGCATTTAAAAATAGGTCTGAGGTCCAGAAAAATCCAGAAAAATTACCCTAAGTCAAGTTTTCCATTTTACACCCAAAAATATTATTTTCATAATATTTTAATATTATTTATTAACATTTAAAAATCATTTATTAATTGAAAATCTTGATTTTAATTACAGAAAATTCCCAGAAAATTCCAGAAAATTGGAAAAAATCTAAGATTTAATAATTTGAAAATTCAGGGGGTTTACACATCTATTACAAACTCTTGAACGAGTTAGTTAATATGCATCACGGGCTTACAAAAGTGTTGACTCAAAATGAGATAGTAGTCCTGAATATTACATTCCTTTATAACTTCAAAATGTATAGACCTCCAGGCTGGAGGACGGCTTTGCCACGGAGCTGCATTTGTGTATGAAGAGTTGCAAACTCCTGGTTCTTTAAGTACTTCAAAGCGGCGCGATCAGGATGCGCCAACAGCTGGACTGGATCGGGAAGACGACTTCGGCTCCTCGCTCGGTTCGTCTTGGTACGGAGAACCTGTTTCAACGAGGGTCAGTATGTCGAAATAAACTGGTGAAGGCGAGCTAACCTGACTATACCAATCAATACATTGTTTTAATGAAGCATGCATATTTGTGGGTTTCTATCTTGCCTTAGTTCATTTACAAGTAAGTAGCATATAGATTATACTGAAATGAACGTGCCACCGTTCGGTGGATTTTACCTGCCCGTCCGAATTACCTGCACAATACTTACCATGCCTTCCCTGCCACGAAGACACAAGTTAGTTGCAACAGGTTTAAATATACACGAGGATCACTGGCATGATTTCCATAGTGGACGTAGCCGAGGACAAGGATAGCATGCTACGAGAGTACACGATTGCGCTGCAAGCTATCCGGTCCCGAACACGACGACTACACACGAGTTTCGCCCGGATCGGATCGGTGCCAGTGCCCCAGCGACCGTCCACAGAACCAATATCTTGTGCACAAGTTGTCCATGATCGAACACGATTATTAAGTTAACAAGTCATGCAGTTGAGGCAACACGAGTACACGACAAGCAGTATTGCATGATTTATTTTGCATAGCCTCCCTGAACAATTATGCATATACAAGACACGATCCATATTTAGCACGGTTTATAGAACATTTGCACGAACAAGCAAACAATAATATAACAGTTCACATGTTTGATTGACAAGCATAATAACCAAGTCTATTCACTTTTTATCTTGGTTTCTTTTATTATCACTTGGTATCGTTTGATCGGGGCAAAGATGAATGCGAGATTATTAGTTGTGAAGACTGGAAGCAGGGCTAGCTAATCGGGTTGGTAGCCACTCACTTAGATTGTTGTAAGAGAGAAGGAAAGAGGCGCTTTACGACTCCGCTCGCAAGCCGCCTACTGCTCGTTCACTTGCATAACGAACAGCTTGATCAAACTTCTTCCTCTCTTTCCAATCTCGGAATAGAAGTGCAGTTCAATGAACGAAAATAATGAAATCCATCGAAACCGTTCAAGGAAAACAAGCAAATCCCAAAACCAACTCAAAGCACGAAAGCAACCAGCGACATCGAAAATCGAGGCAATAAAAGATAGCAGCGGAGAGGTCCCTCCTGACTCTGCCGCTAAGTCGATCCCGGGGGCACGGTCCACTGAATATGGGAATCGATTACGAAGAAACAAATCCATAACAAGGACGAGTTCTTAATTCAATCTATCCCGATCGAACGATACCGACTTGTGTTTCTTAGCCGCGCTCTCCGCACCGGAAGAACGGGGCGCTACATCCTACCCAACTAATTAGAAGTTTCATCCCGAAACTTAAGAATAGGACCTACCTCTAAGGAACATTATGTCGAGGACGACGATCAGGAAGGTTCGGGCAGGAACTAATGGCATGGCCTGATCGTCCACAAGCTAGACATAACCCAAGTCTCAAGCGGCAATCTTTCTTATCGTGTCCACTCTTTTTGCAGAACCGACACGTAATGCTCCAATCCCTTATTTGTTGAACACCGTCGTTTCGTCGCTTTGTAGCGTTGTTTCCTCTCTCGTTGCTTTGGCGTTTGTGAGTGTAGGTATGCACAGCGCCGGCAGGAACGTGAGGATAGTGTGGTTCAAGCGACAGGACGTGATTTATGACTTCACGCATTGTACGATACTGCTGAACGACTACGTGCGCATTGATGGCAGGGCGTAGTCCACCTTCAAATCTTCTAGCTCGACTCGCTACATCAGGTAAATAGGCCCTAGCGAATTTGGAGAGTCGGTTGAATTCGGCGGAGTACTCTTTAACTGTCATACTGCCTTGCCTCAGTTGCACGAACTCGTTCTCCATCTGACGTTGTACTGGAGGGGGTACAAACTCCTCTTCGAACGAGGCACGAAAAGTCGTCCACGAGATCGCCTCCTCTCCGTGATCAAATTGGAGAGATCGTCGATGCACGTCCTACCAATCGTGCGCGTTGAGACGGAGCTGTAGTTGCGCGCAGGCGACGCGCTTCTCTTCGAGGACCTCTAGCAGAGCAAAGTGATCTTCAAGTTCTTCCAACCAATCTAGAGCTACGACTGCGTCCTCAGTCCCGTTGAATGGGGTGTTGCAGACTTTCTTGAAGTGGCCAAAGTCGAAGGCAGTCACGTCCCTCGGCCTTGGAATATGCGGCGTCTCTACTTCAAGCACGGGCTGTTCCACCGGAGTCGGCGCTCTTTCCGTGGAATGGTTGGAAGCCAAAGTCTGAACGATCTGTTGCAGGGCATCCACCTGCTTCTATTGGACTGAGAATCGTGCTTCTATATTGTCTTGAAACTTGAGCTGACTCTCCTCCGTCCGCTTCTCGGCCCGTTCATAGCGAGCCTCGTCCCTTTGTTGGTTTTCCTCCAACATCCGCAACATTTGCTGGACGGGATCGATGCTTGGCGTGGCTCGCTGGCTCCTTGAACTTCCCGAAGTGCCCGAACTACTTTCTTGGCCTTGCGTTTCGTCCGGCGTTTGCGCTGGAGCCATTCCTTCAAAAGAAGGTAAATTATATTAGGATCATAATGTATTATGGACTTATTGCATGAACGTATCTCATTTTGGTCTAGCGAGTTCAAGAGTTCGCACAGGAATTTGATCGTTAAAGGAACTTTTCCAGTGCGAGAGTCTAAGGAACTTGAATCTGTGCTCTGATACCACTATGTCACGACCCGATTCCGTAGAATCGTTGGGGCGTCCCCCGAATCGTGTTGCCGTGCGGGCCTGGGGTTGCGCCCGCACAAGGCTACAGTATTTTGCATAACGAGCACATATTCAGAGTACGCAGATAAATTGAAACACAAATTTTGAAACATGGAAAAGTTTTCTTTATTGATAATGAATATCTATTACAAACTCTTGAACGAGTTAGCTAATATGCCGCACGGGCTTACAAAAGTGTTGACTCAAAATGAGATAGCAGTCCTGTACATTACATCCCTTTATAACTTCAAAATGTATAGACCTCCAGGCTGGAGGACGGCTTTGCCACGGAGCTGCATTTGTGTATGAAGAGTTGCAAGCTCCTGGTTCTTTAAGTACTTCAAAGCGGCGCGATCAGGATGCGCCAACAGCTGGACTGGATCGGGAAGACGACTTCGGCTCCTCGCTCGGTTCGCCTTGGTGCGGAGAACCTGTTTCAACGAGGGTCAGTATGTCGAAACATACTGGTGAAGGCGAGCTAACCTGACTATACCAATCAACACGTTGTTTTAATGAAGCATGCATATTTGTGGGTTTCTATCTTGCCTTAGTTCATTTACAAGTAAGTAGCATATAGATTATACTGAAATGAACGTGCCACCGTTCGGTGGATTTTACCTGCCCGTCTGAATTACCTGCACAATACTTACCATGCCTTCCCTGCCACGAAGACACAAGTTAGTTGCAACGGGTTTAAATATACACGAGGATCACTGGCATGATTGCCATAGTGGACGTAGCCGAGGACAAGGATAGCATGCTACGAGAGTACACGATTGCGCTGCAAGCTATCCGGTCCCGAACACGACGACTACACACGAGTTCTGCCCGGATCGGATCGGTGCCAGTGCCCCAGCGACCGTCCGCAGAACCAATACCTTGTGCACAAGTTGTCCATGATCGAACACGATTATTAAGTTAACAAGTCATGCAGTTGAGGCAACACGATTGCAAGAACACGAGTACACGACAAGCAGTATTGCATGATTTATTTTGCATAGCCTCCCTGAACAATTATGCATATACAAGACACGATCCATATTTAGCACGGTTTATAGAACATTTGCACGAACAAGCAAACAATAAGATAACAGTTCACATGTTTGATTGACAAGCATAATAACCAAGTCTATTCACTTTTTATCTTGGTTTCTTTTATTATCACTTGGTATCGTTTGATCGGGGCAAAGATGAATGCGAGATTATTAGTTGTGAAGACTGGAAGCAGGGCTAGCTAATCGGGTTGGTAGCCACTCACTTAGATTATTGTAAGAGAGAAGGAAAGAGGCGCTTCACGACTCCGCTCGCAAGCCGCCTACTGCTCGTTCACCTGCATAACGAACAGCTTGATCAATACTTCTTCCTCTCTTTCCAATCTCGGAATAGAAGTGCAGTTCAATGAACGAAAATAATGAAATCCATCGAAACCGTTCAAGGAAAACAAGCAAATCCCAAAACCAACTCAAAGCACGAAAGCAACAAGCGACGTCGAAAACCGAGGCAATAAAAGATAGCAGTGGAGAGGTCCCTCCTGACTCTGCAGCTAAGTCGATCCCGGGGGCACGGTCCACTGAATATGGGAATCGATTCCGAAGAAACAAATCCATAACGAGGACGAGTTCTTAATTCAATCTATCCCGATCGAACGATACCGACTTGTATTTCTTAGCCGCGCTCTCCACACCGGGAGAACGGGACGCTACACTGCATCACGTGTAAACTTGGTAGATCATGGAGCCCTTGCCTAGCAGGGTTGTCACATGCCTTGTGGGGCCCTTAGGGATCGGGGTAGCCGGTAGCGCAATATTCTTTTCTCCCAATGATCTAGGTAAATTTTATCTTGTTTAATCATTACTAAATTATTTCAAATTCTCGAGTCATGGACACTCGAGAATCTTCCTAGAATGACGGGTTACGGGTACGAGATATTCATGAGTTATCACTGGAGAACTTATCGTATCCGCGATACGCGATACATTGGGCAATAATCACACTTAATAGTCCGACGTCAAATGCAATAGGTTAACATACACAAGCAATTCCATGGTATCGTGAGGATCCAATCACGTGTTATTATAGGGAAGCACAACATCCAACTATATCCTAATATAATACTCAAAGAAACAATCCAAGCAAAATAGAAAGTGCGCATGATAAAACCCGTGTCACGCCCCAGTCCCAAAAGTACGTAGGACTAGGAACACGTAAGCATGCCAGCCGCATGGATATGGCCACTCCAATATATGGAAACCATAACCCATACGTACGCTGTAATATGAATATCAAATCCACAAGTGGTATAAAATATATCACAAGTCACAGGGTATAATCTAAATCTCATCCACAAAAATCAAATATAAATAAATACCCAATATCTATGAAACTAGATCTCAATATAAGTATCTAAGGATGATGGTTGGATGGAAACAAATCCACTACCAACTCGAATGGAAAAGTACAACACAATAATCACAATATAGGAATACCAGCTAACAATCATGGGGCTCGGAGAGAAGATATCCTCGAAACATATGTAACCATCCAAATCTACGCTCCTGCAAATACTCAAGAACAAATACACCTGGAAAGGAACCAGGTCCTCAGAGGGACGTAACAAGATACATAGAAGCAAGCCAATTTGAATACAGTAAACATGCATATTGTGTGAAAATAGATAAGTACGCTGTACAAGACAATCTATATGAATGCAAATGAGGACAACTTTTTGACGTATGGGCAAGGGTAGGCTACTCGATCTAATCCTCACAACTCATGCGCTCGTCAGTGGACATCATCAGCCGACATACCTCTGGGGTAGCGACCCTCTGTCACGACCCACACCCGGAAATTCGGGCACGAGTGCGTGGGTACGTCCAGCCTACGCCGCAGAATCGGCGGTAGTACGCTGTCTAGGTCAAATCCAGATTTACTAACTAGCTCATTCACAAATAACATAGGCAAGATAATAATGAGAAATGAAACTTAAGATTTCAACTGAAAATAAATGTGACAACAGATTCAAATGTTTTAGTACAGGAATCAGAATGAAATCGGGGACAAACCCGATTACTAAGATAAAGAGCAAAACTAAGATAACTACTGCTAACTACTCAGCAGGAGTAGCTTCCTGTGCGGGAACTGGCTCTGCAACTGTATCACCTGCTACCTCATAGGGGCCATAATAGGTGGGGGCAAGGTTCTCATCATCGCCTAAACAACAGATCCAGTCAGGAAAGGAGCAAAGTACACAGTGCACAACAAGATTAAACTGAATATTTTATGACAATTAAATATTGGATATCATGTTGAGAAACAGCATTAGCAGAACATTATTATCTCAGAGTTAGCTGTAAACAGGAATATGAGAAACAGAAATAAATGGAACAGGAAATGAACTACAATAGCCAGCAAGAAATATAACATGACCAGAACTATCTGTGTGAACTTGTGTTTGTTTTTAGAATACTTAGTTGGCATGTAGGAGTTTATAAGGCTAATCCGGCCGTCATAAACGGCTATTAGACAATACAATCGAGATCCGGCTGATGGACAGTCGTGTACCAACAGCTATTAGACAATCCAGGGGAAAGGGTAAACTACATGCCTCCTTAGTATTCTCCCACCCGACATGAAAAACAAGACAGGAACTACCAATATTCAAGACATAAAATTCAGCATTTCTAACACTAGGTGTAAACATCAAGGGTACATATATGGCAGGGAATTAATTATCACAATATATAAAGGTTAACTTGAAGTGCAGGTACTTGCCTGTTGTTTGGATCTGATTAAATTGGTTCTTGGGGAAAAAGTTCAGAGATGAGTCCAAAAGCTGAAATAGACATTACCATCATGCTCAGAAGATGTCAAATAGCTAGAAACGCCTGTCCTTGGGTCCAATTTGGAGACAAGGGCAAAAACGACAGTTTCGGGTCAAAACGGGGTCCGCCGTTGGGCCCGCTTTGCACCGAAAAACGTGTCCGGGTCAAGGGTCTCAAAATTTACCAAACTTAGTGTCAACAGGTCAGGAACGCTGATACGAACCCAACGGAACTTCCAGATTTGGATTCCGATGAGCCGAACACAAAATCGCCCGTCGAGCGGGGCCTATGGGGCCCACGACACGCGATTTCGTCAACGTTCTCAGAATCGAACCAAACTTGACCCACAGGACCAACGTATTGCTACGAGTCCGATGGCGCAAGTTTCGTCTCGATCCGACGTGTGTGCACGAAGTTAGGGTGAATTACAGAAAAGGCGGATACGGGGCGATGTCCGCGGATACGCGTTGATTCCGGTGTGCACGCACACCCGAATCAGCTTCCACGAAAACTCACACGTCCGTATCGACGGTGCGCACGTATCTGTGAAGACCGCACGCGACCAAGTCGTCCCGTTTGGCGGGGCGGACTCAGTTCCAGGGTGAAACAGGGTCTGGTTTTTCCTGTTTTTGGATCGCGGTGTGCGATCACCACAGGACGCGATGTCCCGAACAGTTTGTCCGGACACCGAGAGGGTCATACAGGCTTCACAACGCAATTTGCGGAATTAAAAACGGAGCTACGAGGCGAAAGTTACACGCACTTGAAGGGGACCCGAAAATCAGGGTCAAACCGTGTCCGACACGTGTCCGACTCGTGTCGGACACAGGGACCGAAATAGGGGTTAGGGTTAGGGTTTCCTGGCGGCGGCCGGCCGACGGAGGGCTGCGACGGCTGCTGGGGCGTCGGCTGGTGGCGGCGGAGCCGACGGAGGTGGGCGGCGGCGGCGTAGCTGCTGGGGACGGCAGCTGGGCGGGGCTTCGACGGTGGTGGAGCGTGGAGTGAGGAGGCGGCGGAGCGGGATCTGAGGCGGTGGGGGAAAGAGGACGGCGAGGCGAGGGTGGCGGAGCAGCAGGGTGAGCCGGCGGCGGAGCGGCGGAGCGGCGGTCGGGGAAGTTGGCACGGGGCGGAGGAGCAGCGGGGTGGGGTTTTTAAAGGGGGCGGTGAGGCGAGGGGCTCCGGGTAAGGCGGCGGCCAGCGCGGGGGCGGGGCGCGTGGCCGCGCGCAGCGCCGGGCGCGGGGTGGCCGGCGGGGGACGCGGGCGGCCGGGAGACTCGGGGCGAAGGGGAAGTGGGGAGACGGGTCTGCGGTTTAGTGGGCGGCGGGTTGGGTCTGGGCAGACCCGACCCGACCCGCAAGGGAGCGGGCTGGGCTCGGCCCAACGGCTGGGCCGGGCCGGAGCGGGCCGGGCTGGAAAAAGAAAGAAAAAAAAGAAAAAGAAAAGAACATAATAATAATATTAATAATAATAATAAATAATTAGTATAATTAATTAATTAATTAATTAAATAGTTTTTAGGCATTTAAAAATAGGTCCGGGGCCCGATAAATTCCAGAAAAATTACCCTAAGTCCAGTTTTTCATTTTACACCCAAAAATATTATTTTCATAATATTTTAATGTTGTTTATTATCAATTAAAAATCATGTAATAATTCAAAACCCTGATTTTAATTACAGAAAATTCCCAGAAAATTCCAGAAAATTGTGAAAAATCCTAATTTTAATATTTTTGAAAAATCAGGGGCTTACAATCTACCCAACTTATAAATTTTCGTCCTCGAAATTTAAATTATGGTAGGGTTCTCTCTGTCCAAACTTACTTGATTACAGTCTAACGGGTTTCTCTCAGGTGGACATTGCGGTCGCTACCCAACTTAGAATTCTACCCATAACCTCTAAGGCTGCACAACTAGTAAAGCTAGGTCTCAACTTAATAAATTTGGGTATTGAATCTTAAGTCTGCAACACAAAACACAGCACATAGTGTCTTGCCTTAGTCATAAAGGGTTATCATCAATTCATCCGGTCTGAGGGGTATGTCTAGCACTACAATCAACTTATACCAACCACAGGTTTTTGTCTTCCCGAGACGAGGATCAAAGAGTTTAAGGGCGAGGTGGTAGAACAGAGGTATAGGGATCAAGGCGTTTTTCAGGAATTCTAATGGGAATTGTCAGGCGGTTAAGGATCGAGGTTCTATTCTGGTAATGCTGAAACGATATGCTCGGACGTATTTAGGGGGCAAGTAGACTAGTCGACTATACCTCAATCCACATAAGTAGTCATGCGAAGTGTGAATCAAAATGCACTAAGGTTGATCAGACCGTAGTACACTGATTCTGAGTAGACACTTGTATTAGTGGGGTTGATCAGGCCTCAGTAATACATGTGTCCTGAACAAGCCCGATAAAGGTAAGCTTGCAAAACTAAGCTATAAAATAGCAGCATATGTCAAGTTCAGCAAAATTTAAGTGCGCTAGATAATGATGAAAGGAGGTACAAATTATTGAAGTTCACAAAATAACACGAAATAAGCACAATAGCAAAAAGTCTCTAAAACAGTTATCAAATTTTAAAAGCATACCAGGTATTTAGCAAGTTCAAAATTACTAGGTTGGGGCTGAGGTCACGAACCAATAGGCACGAAAACAATACTAGAAAAGATATCTACGAATCACTTACGCGCATTAGCTGCTTCCAGAGTTCGCGCGTTCTCCACGGTCATTACGTAAGCCTGTCCGCGTCCTTGAGCAGCGGGACAGTCCCTCACTTGATGTGCTGCTGAGCCACAAAGTAGACAAACACCTAGCCTCTTTCTGCAAACTTGCCAAGTATGGCCTGGTCTATGACAATAGTTACAAGCAGCAGCTTGTTGGTTCTGTCCCTGGGCCTGGTGTTGGGGTGCTGGAGCTCGATGGAGAGGACGCTGAGCTTGTTGCGGGGCCCTCTGCTGTTGTTGTTGAAAAGGGCGTTTGTTGGGTCCCGCATTTCCGGTATCTCTTTCTCGCTTTAGCTTATGCCCCATGTCTCTCTCAACGCCTTGTGCCACGCTCAAGATTTCCTCGTAGGTGCGAGCTCGGCTGGTGGTGACAGCAAGGCGAATATCCGGAGATAGCCCCTTCTTGAATCTACGGGCTCTGTCCTCCGGGGTACGAACCATGTACTCCGCAAAGTGGCTTAACCTGCTAAATTCAGCAGTATATTCATCAACAGACAGGTTACCTTGTTCCAGTCTCTCGAATTGGCTTTCGAGAGCTTCCCGAGCCACTTCGGGGTAGAATTTTTCCTTGAACAGTCTCTTGAAGTCCTCCCAGGTGAGGTCAGGAGCAGATAGTTGAGGTTCGTCTCTAAACCAGGTCCGAGCTATATCGAACAGTTGCAGGCTTGCAGACTCCACTTTAAGATCATCAGGAACTCGAGCAGTCTTCAGGAGTCTCTCGACGTTCTCTATCCACTCATCGGCATAGAGAATGCCCTCAGTTCCGTAGAATTCCAAGGGTCTGAGGTTTTTGAAATCTTTGGCACTCCCTGGCCTCTTGAGTGGCGACTCCTGGGACTTAATAGCTTCTGAGAGGCTGGTCCGCAGAAGTGCAGTCTGTTCTTTCTGGGATTCCACTAGTCCCTGGAACACTCCGAGTAGCTGTGCCCCATCCAGAGTAACTGCCGGAACAGATGGAGGCGGCGGGAGTGCAAGAGTTTCGGGCACATTCTGCTCAGCTGGTTCTGATGTGCCTCCTACTGTGTTCCTTGTCTGGACCATTCTGTAAGATGAAGGGATAGGGAGTTCAGAATAGATTACTTGGAAATCAAGGGCGATAGGAAAAATTGATCAGAAGTGATATTAAGAATTGAAATCAGGACCCTATACTGTGAATGAGCTTTTCCTAGAATCCTCAATCTTATTGCAGGCCTGTTCGGTCCCTAAGTTGAAACCGAACAATTTAGTCGTTTGACCTGCATGGGCCACCATAAAAATATGTCACGACCCGCACCCGGAAATTCGGGCACGAGTGCGTGGGTACGTCCAGCCTACGCCGCAGAATCGGCGGTAGTACGCTGTCTAGGTCAAATCCAGATTTACTAACTAGCTCATTCACAAATAACATAGGCAAGATAATAATGAGAAATGAAACTTAAGATTTCAACTGAAAATAAATGTGACAACAGATTCAAATGTTTTAGTACAGGAATCAGAATGAAATCGGGGACAAACCCGATTACTAAGATAAAGAGCAAAACTAAGATAACTATGCTAACTACTCAGCAGGAGTAGCTTCCTGTACGGGAACTGGCTCTGCAACTGTATCACCTGCTGCCTCATAGGGGCCATAATAGGCGGGGGCAAGGTTCTCATCATCGCCTAAACAACAGATCCAGTCAGGAAAGGAGCAAAGTACACAGTGCACAACAAGATTAAACTGAATATTTTATGACAATTAAATATTGGATATTATGTTGAGAAACAGCATTAGCAGAATATTATTATCTCAGAGTTAGCTGTAAACAGGAATATGAGAAACAGAAATAAATGGAACAGGAAATGAACTACAATAGCCAGCAAGAAATATAACATGACCAGAACTATCTGTGTGAACTTGTGTTTGTTTTTAGAATACTTAGTTGGCATGTAGGGGTTTATAAGGCTAATCCGGCCGTCATAAATGGCTATTAGACAATACAATCGAGATCCGGCTGATGGACAGTCGTGTACCAACAGCTATTAGACAATCCAGGGGAAAGGGTAAACTACATGCCTCCTTAGTATTCTCCCACCCGACATGAAAAACAAGACATGAACTACCAATATTCAAGACATAAAATTCAGCATTTCTAACACTAGGTGTAAACATCAAGGGTACATATATGGCAGGGAATTAATTATCACAATATATAAAGGTTAACTTGAAGTGCAGGTACTTGCCTGTTGTTTGGATCTGATTAAATTGGTTCTTGGGGAAAAAGTCCAGAGATGAGTCCAAAAGCTGAAATAGACATTACCATCGTGCTCAGAAGATGTCAAATAGCTAAAAACGCCTGTCTTTGGGTCCAATTTGGAGACAAGGACAAAAACGGCAGTTTCGGGTCAAAACGGGGTCCGCCGTTGGGCCCGCTTTGCACCGAAAAACGTGTCCGGGTCAAGGGTCTCCAAATTTACCAAACTTAGTGTCAACAGGTCAGGAACGCTGATATGAACCCAACGGAACTTCCAAATTTGGATTCCGATGAGTCGAACACAAAATCGCCCGTCGAGCGGGGCCTGTGGGGCCCACGACACGCGATTTCGTCAACTTTCTCAGAATCGAACCAAACTTGACCCACAGGACCAACGTATCGCTACGAGTCCGATGGCGCAAGTTTCGTCTCGATCCGACGTGTGTGCACGAAGTTAGGGTGAATTACAGAAAAGGCGGATACGGGGCGATGTCCGCGGATACGCGTTGATTCCGGTGTGCACGCACACCCGAATCAGCTTCCACGAAAACTCACACGTCCGTATCAACGGTGCGCACGTATCTGTGAAGACCGCACGCGACCAAGTCGTCCCGTTTGGCGGGGCCGACTCAGTTCCGGGGTGAAACAGGGTCTGGTTTTTCCTGTTTTTGGATCGCGGTGTGCGATCACCACAGGACGCGATGCCCCGAACAGTTTGTCCGGACACCGAAAGGGTCATACAGGCTTCACAACGCAATTTGCGGAATTGAAAACGGAGCTACGAGGCGAAAGTTACACGCACCTGAAGGGGACCCAAAAATCAGGGTCAAACCGTGTCCGACACGTGTCCGACTCGTGTCGGACACAGGGACCGAAATAGGGGTTAGGGTTTCCTGGCGGCGGCCGGCCGACGGAGGGCTGCGGCGGCTGCGACGGCTGCTGGGGCGTCGGCTGGTGGCGGCGGAGCCGACGGAGGTGGGCGGCGGCGGCGTAGCTGCTGGGGACGGCAGCTGGGCGGGGCTTCGACGGTGGTGGAGCGTGGAGTGAGGAGGCGGCGGAGCAGGATCTGAGGCGGTGGGGGAAAGAGGACGGCGAGGCGAGGGTGGCGGAGCAGCAGGGTGAGCCGGCGGCGGAGCGGCGGTCGGGGAAGTTGGCACGGGGCGGAGGAGCAGCGGGGTGGGGTTTTTAAAGGGGGCGGTGAGGCGAGGGGCTCCGGGTAAGGCGGCGGCCAGCGCGGGGGCAGGGCGCGTGGCCGCGCGCAGCGCCGGGCGCGGGGTGGCCGGCGGGGGACGCGGGCGGCCGGGAGACTCGGGGCGAAGGGGAAGTGGGGAGACGGGTCTGCGGTTTAGTGGGCGGCGGGTCGGGTCTGGGCAGACCCGACCCGACCTGCAAGGGAGCGGGCTGGGCTCGGCCCAACGGCTGGGCCGGGCCGGAGCGGGCCGGGCTGGAAAAAGAAAGAAAAAAAAGAAAAAGAAAAGAACACAATAATAATATTAATAATAATAATAAATAATTAGTATAATTAATTAATTAATTAATTAAATAGTTTTTAGGCATTTAAAAATAGGTCCGGGGCCCGATAAATTCCAGAAAAATTACCCTAAGTCCAGTTTTTCATTTTACACCCAAAAATATTATTTTCATAATATTTTAATGTTGTTTATTATCAATTAAAAATTATGTAATAATTTAAAAGCCTGATTTTAATTACAGAAAATTCCCAGAAAATTCCAGAAAATTGTGAAAAATCCTAATTTTAATATTTTTGAAAAATCAGGGGCTTACACCCTCGGACTCCATCAATCGACATACCTCGGGGGTAGCGACCATCGGACACGACCACCATAGTGCGTGCTAGTGACTACGGTTTACCAGAGTGGTTAAAAGCCCATACGCCTAATGATTGTCCTCTATGATACTAAGTGTCAAGTGTGTGTCAACATATCTAATATATAGTAATGACTGGAAGGAACTACACATGCAATAAATAAACAGAAATGCAATAAATATACAGAAATATACTAAGCATGCAAAATACTGTAAATAATTTGGCAAGGTATCTTGCTTGGCAAGAAAGCTGCAAAAATGTAATGTCCCGATGTCAACACCAAGAGTAGAAGTTGCGACCTCAGAATGAACGTCCCCGGATGCTGAAATAAATATCACCAACGTTCCCAGAATAAGCAAAATAGCTAGAAAGCACTTCCCTTTCGTCCGATTTGGACACAGGGGCAAAACGGTAATTTTGAATAAAAATGGGGTCCACGTGTGGCCCACTTTGCACCGAAAAATGTGCCAAGGGTAACAGTCTCTAAATGGGACAAATTATAGGTCAAACAATTTTAAATGTCAATACGAACCCAATGGTATGTCCAAATGTGGATTCCGATGGGCCGAACACAAATTTGCCCAAAAAGTCAACTGTGGGGCCCGCCAATTGGCGACTTGGTCAACTGTCTCAGAATTGCGTGAAAATTGGGTCACAGGACCAGCGCGTCACCACGAGTCCAGTGGCGCAAGTTTCGTCGTAATCTGACGAGCGTGCACAAAATACGCGCGACTTCCATAAAAGTTGCGACACGGGGTGTGTCCGCGGATACGGGCGACTTCCATAAAAGTTACACACGCGTCCGAATCAGTTTTCGTAAATTTTTACGTGTCCGGTTACGCTGCGTACACCGTTCGGTATACTTGGTACACGGCGGGGCGGTCCCGTTTGGCGGGGAGCGCTCCGTTTCACAACTTTTGGAGATCTGGAAAAGTGGGTTCGCGGGGTTTTGTGACGAATTTAATTCTGTCTACAGCAATTAATAATCTAGGGTTATTTAACAGAAATTAAACTAGGTCAAGTGGTCTACGCATACCAAAAAGAATCATCGAATTCGGATCTCTGTGGTGGGAGATACGAACTCGGCAACATGGGTGGTCACCGCAGTTTTCTGCGATTCCAGAATTCGGTCTGTGTCCGCCAACTTTGGCACTATTTTTGCCTAGGATTACGTGTTGTTCGAGGTCTGCTATCACACAGATATGGAAGAGGGTTAAGGGGTGAGCATACTGGTGAAGACGGAACGGTGTTTGGTTGAGCGAGTCGACGGAAAACAACTTCGGAACAAAGGTACCTCGCTGTGGGAATCTGCAGTGCGCGGGGTCGCGGTCGTCGGGATTGGTTTGGACGGCCTGGCGGGGTTCTCCGGCTGCGGTGACGGCTCTCTCTAGGTCTAGATGAGAAGAAGAGGGTCTGGGATGATTAGGTTTAGGGTTTAGAGATATATATATATATATATATATATATATATATATATATATATATATATATAGGGGGAGAGGAGAGAGTGGGTTTGGTTCTTACTTACGCGGCTAAGGGGGGTTTGGAAATAAAGGGGCGGGCTTGTTGCTGCACATAAGTGCAAGGGCGGCTGAAGCTAAAGGATGTGGAATGGTTCCTTTGCTAAAGTTGCTTGCTAAGTTGCTTTGGTTATTAGTTATTAGTAATAGTTATTATTATTATTATTATTAGTTGTTTATTATTTATTTCTTTTCTTTTCTTTTCTTTTCTTTTCCTTTTTCTTTTTAAATATATATATATATATATATATATATATATATATATATATATATACTCATAAGAAAATTTATAGATTATATTAATGCACACCGTTAGGCTAGCAACTGCTCAAGGGGTCTCCTACATGAAATAAATTTCGAAAAAATCCTGATGGTCCCATAAATCCTCTAAGTGCGCCAACACCTAAAATAAAAATTATTAAAAATCTATTTCTCCTATTTAGCCACTAATTACTACAATTAAATTAATAATTAATAAATAAAAGGGGTATATACGATTTTTAGGAATAGGGATTTTACAACCCGGTGTATGGAACTACTGGCCGCATGTCAGTCTGCCGCATGGACTATCGGTCGCATGCGTCAGGATGGCGCATGAAGTCTCTAAGCCGCATGCTCAGGACAAAAGTCCACTTCTCGGGATAAGTGCCGAAGTGACATGTAATAAATGCTTGTCAGAGAAGTGACTGGAGTGACGGATATGACAAGACATAAGTGTCAAAGAAAATAAGACAAAAATTATAAAAATGTGCCAAGGGCGGAGCAGAGTCATGCATCCAAAGGAAGAGCCGTATAGCTCGGCGCCGCATGCTCTGCTTGCCGCATGCACATGTCTGTCGCACGGGTCTCTCGGACTTAGTGAAGTTCTCATTCGTTCAGCAAAAAAATACAAGGAGTTCCGTCGTTAAGCATTTTCCAAGTACTTGCTCCAGAATGCATGTGTAATAATCAGTCATGCATCCAACAAGATGGACACATGTTGGAGGATATATGCGGCAAGGAGTTCAGACTGCATGGCACTCTCTGCCGCATAGGATGCTGGCCACATGAACACTTTACCGTCCCCAATCAGCAAGAACTCTATTGAAAAATTCGAGAAAGCTTCCAAAAATGGTTTTCTTCATAATTTTTTTATTTTAAGTCCAAATCCAATGAAACAAAAGTTAAAATCGCACGAAATCAAATGCTCTATCATATAGAACTACTAGTTTCCAAAAACAACAAGTTTTAATATATCAAAACTAAGAAAACTCATGGAACCCATAAAAATCCAAATCTTGAAACTCAGATTTACTCCAAATCATCCATCAAAACCCAAAACTCCAAAAACTAAATTAGATGAGGACATCAAGGAGAACATTTCCTATCAAACATATTTTTAAATAACATATATATGCAAAAATTCAAAAAATATATGGCTTCACCATTGAGCAAGATGTACTTGCCTAGAGTGGCTTCTTAGCCTCTACCTCCCATGGTGCGAGTATCACAACCACCTCTTTTAGGGTTAGGGTTCGGTCTAGGATAAGCGACAGAGGAAGAAGAAGAAGAAAGGAAGAAGAGAAGTGGAAATAAAAGAAAATAAGAGAGGAGAGAGAGAACACTTACATATATATAAGGGGAGAGATAGAGATGGTTTATTCATGGGTTCAACCAAAATGATTTTATGGGTTCAACCAAAATGAACCAAACCAAGTGTCCAGTCTACATGCGGGTCCTAAGTCAAGTCTATGGCAATACCAATGGGTATTCTATTGGTCTTAGGTAGTATCTCCGGGCAACATGAAATAAAATATAAATGACATGAACCATCATGCAAATACAACAAAAATACAATATCAGAAAAAATAAATTCTAGAAATTCAATAAATACCAAATTGAAAAATGGGTGTGACAAATTATTACTGGCCGCATAGAAGTCCGTCGCATGGACTATCGGCCGCATGCGTCAGGCTGGCGCATAAAGTCTCTAGGGGT
The DNA here is from genome assembly GCA_036927795.1 of Iris macrosiphon. Taxonomy (NCBI): domain Eukaryota; kingdom Viridiplantae; phylum Streptophyta; class Magnoliopsida; order Asparagales; family Iridaceae; genus Iris; species Iris macrosiphon. Next base: position 145,737,248 of record JAYESA010000018.1, read on the forward strand.
CACAACCCGCTCCCAAAATACTGGATAAATACGGGGACTGACATGGCCAACCGCACCTTGCAGAATACCGAAGTAAGCCACAATATGTTAAGGTTGTCAAGAAGACAGATGGGTGAACTCTAGCATGCTATGACGTTGGTCATAAGGCCGACAAATCCTATTATCTCAATCTAGCAACACAAGTTGTCACATCCCGATTCCCATAGTACGAAATCTGAGTACAATAATACATCTCCAGGCTACGCACCTATACAACACATTGGTATCGTATTTGCGATTGTCGCCTGTAGATTCTAGGATAAGGTACATGACAATAAAGAGTACATTCCATAATATTCACATATTGTACATAAGCTACTTATCAACTTATTTTTACATAACCACACTACCAAGTTTTCTCCAAAAATCATAATTTACATATAACAGCTACAAAATGAGATATGTTGTCTTCCAAAAGCTAATTCCCTTACTCGTCCATCTCATCGACGTCATATAAGGGTAGTTTTTCTTCATCAGTTTCTTCATTTCCTAGTGAACAAAAACTAGGACGTCAAAACGACAAGTAAGCCCTTATATCAAGAAAGTTTTAAAAATAAAAAAAATAAAAACGCAAGGATATGTCATATCAGAAGAAAATATATATCTGATATGAAAAATTGAACATTTGCTACTGATTTATAGTGTAAACTTGAAATATGAGGCTTTGTATTTCTAATAAAACATATTCCACAATGTGTCCAAAACACAGTCACAAATACAATCTGCAATACAAAATTTCTATATGCAAATGCAATTTAGATAACGTTTTTGGATCACCATCAACACTTATTTTCTCGGCAATAATTTTATATTCCCGGGATTAGGTAATTTTCTTGATGGGTGGTGCTTAGATTTTTTTTTATCCCACAAGTAACATTGGATATACACAATTATCGAATTTCTTGATCTCTTTCAAGAACTCGGATCCAATGGCGATTATATATCGGCTTATAACAAGTGTCGAATTACTTCAGTCGATGCTCAAAATTATTTTATAGTAATTGTCGAATATCTTGAACTTTTCTAAGAATTCGGAACATATGTCAACATTGTATATACACAATTGTCGAACCTTAAAATAATAAATATTACTGAGAGTTCGACGGTGTGATCCAAATGTTCTCTCCCACCCAATGCAATTCTATAAAATAATGTCATTCCTATCTAACAATCAATTAAGTTGAATTATAGGTCCTGTTTTGTATCTCGGCGTGTGTGTCAGAGACTACACATTTTGTGAGAACATCGCTTTTAGCAATCGTTCTGTCTTTTACGAAAACATAAAACATTCATTAATATATATATATATATATATATATATATATATATATATATATATATATATATATATATATATATATATATATTCTATTTCGTGTACTCAGGTATCATGTTTAACGAAGCTATTCCAAATGGTAGGAAAATTTCCGAAAAATATGAAAATTTTATTCCTCTCCTTGGAATATATAATAAATACTATTTTTGTTGCTCTTTTGTGTACATATAAAGTGTCCTATGCGTTCTAGAATCTAAGCAAGTTCGTAATCTAAGATTTTTAGGGTTAAACCTAAGTCAAAAATTCTAATAACTTAAAATAGAGATTAACCATTTATTCGGATTTTTCGAAAACGATTATCTCTAAAATTGCTTGAAAATTTTGGCAGAGTTCCCTTTGTATTTTGGACTGGAAATTTTTTCATAATTTAATAAAAAGACCCGGAGTAACCCTCCATAGAATTCACGGGTGCGTTGACCCCTTCGGTGGAGCAACTCTCTACACCGAAATCGCACGAATTTAATAAATACTAAAGTTCAATTTTGTCACGACCCGCACCCGGATATTCGGGCACGAGTACGTGGTTACGCCCAGCCTACGTCGCAGAATCGGTGGTAGAACGTTGTCTGGGTCATTTCTAACTATCTAACACCTCAACAATATAATATGGTACCTGTCAATCATCTCAACTCCAATCGGAGGAGCAATATGGTATCTCACAAATATATCAATCTCAATCACAAAACAAACTAAGGAGGAAAATAATGCACGAATGGAATAGCGAAGGAAAGAAAGATACAATCCACAATATGAAATAATAATACATCTGTGAATCTCCTCAAAATAATAGTCTAATACAAAAAATACTAAACAAAACTAGACCTCCTCGGTCACTGGTACTATGTCCTCCTGCTCTAGCCAATCATCTGAAAAAATATATCCAGTCAGGATTGGAGCGAAGTACATACCTCTGAAAGCAGTTCCAATAACATAATCGAGCATATATAACAAGCAATAGAAAAAGGATACAAGATGCACAAGTAGAAAGAATATACAATACAAGTGAACAGGCAATAGGCACAATAGAACTGGAAGTAAATACAAGAATAACTGCAAGTAAAGAACAAGAAATACTAACTATGTGTTTTAGAGTGCGAGTTCGTTATGTGATCGGCTTAGGTTACACATGAGATATAAAGGTAACTCCATTATACGTGAGGTGTATAATCGACATGCACATGAGATCAAGAGGGCTTTGATCACATAACCAACTCCTACTCCCCCTCCCCAACCAATACTCATGGATCCAATCACGACACGTTACGTACATGATCACGATAGTCACACTAGCACACGAAATAGTGGATGCACAAGAAGCACATGAAAATCAATACCCGATGCACACGATGAAATACATGTCATTGGGTACCCGTTGCACACGGTAGGGGATAACACCTCCTGACGGGATCCATATAGCACCAGTCCGTAAAATTTCTGTGTCGGGAATCAATGTATACTAATCTAGAACATGCATATATACAATATTATGAATTAAAAACAAACAGAAAAATATACTCGCCTAAAGTCCTGAGCAAAATGTATCTCTCGATGCCCAAGCTGGTGTCTCACAACCTATATATGGTATGTTGCATCAATACAAGGTTCAATGATAAAAATAAGTGAAGCTGATGCAAATCTAGGTCGATACGCCGTTTCTAAGTCAAACCATGCATTCTAGGTTGCAAGAGTCTAATGCTAAGTCACTAAGTCGATATACTATGAAACTATGCTAATCTAGCTAAGCTAACACACAATAGAGCATTCAAGAAGTCGTATCCTAAGATACGCAAGTTTTCTAATATGAAAATAGTTTATATATATATATATATATATATATATATATATATATATATATATATATATATATATATATATATATATATATATATATATATATATATGAGTCAAATATTGATAATAATAACTCAAAACAATATAAATATGATACATTGGCCTTGCACCAACGCGTATCGCAACTACCTCGATACCCAAGCTAAATACCTTGGGTATCGACCCAATACCTTGGTGATACCTTGGTATCTCAAGGCAACTCAACCCTTAGCCAAAACAACCTACATATAACTAAAAACTAAGTATCTGTCTACAACATAAAACCATACTACAATATCTAACTATATAATTAGTAATTGATACCAAAATAACCAAATCTTATTTCATGTAGCTAATAAGATAACCCTTAATTAATCCATATGCTACTACTTAGCTATTTAATACTATACTAACTTACCATCTATATACTACAACTAATACCAATATTCATATAGCTAACTAGCTAACTTAATGAACCAACTAACAACTTAACTCAACTACTAACAACTTAACTATACTCAAGTACTAACTAAAACAACTAATCCAATGACTGAAATCCAACCAATCAAACCAAACACTAAACTGGAAACATGAGTACCCACTCATACAACCTTGATCACTTAACTGCAAACAAGTTGTTAACTATTCTAGCAGAAAATCGAACACAGGGAAGGACTGAAATGCTCAGTCATCTAATCCTAAACTGCTGTTGCTGAAATCCTGTACAGTGCCATCTGGATACAGTAAGGACCCCCCCTTTTTTCTTGTTTGAACCGCTCAGCAATAACTCCTCCTTCCTCTGGGTGACCGGTTCTCTGTTGGTCTGAGATGTTGAAAGGTGCAGTTATTGTTCTCTCGTGAAACCCTGCAGGAACTCTCTTCATCAATCTCTGCAGTAGCTGCTCTCAACATATAGTTTCTGCAGGAACTGTTGTTGCTTTATATGCCCGATGCTGCTGAATCTCCTTCATGTCTTATGCAGTTTGCTATCTTCAGCTTCTGCTGTAGCTGTGTTCAATTATACAAGCTGCAGTATGCAATCACACTTGCTGCAGTGTGCAATCATACTAGCTGCAATGTTATGCCAGCTCAGTTGTTGTCCTCTATTTTCTCAGACTGTGTGCAACTGCACACAGTGACTGTGCTTCAGTTACTGCTCTTCAGTTGTGTGCAAGCAGTTGTTCTTCCCCTGGGACATGCAAGTGGTTGTGTGCAAATACTAGCTGCAGTATTATGCTTCACCTAGTTGCTATCCTTTATGTAGACTTTGATGTAGCTGCTGTTCCTCATTGGTTCCTGCAGTTGCTGTTGTTCTGTTGGTTTAAAATATGAAGCACACAGTGACTGTTCCCTGTGTGAGTTCACCCTTCCCTTCATGCACTCACACCCACACAGACACACAACACGTCACACAACTAGGTACATTTGTATATGTACCAGCACATATAGGTAACAATGCCTATAGCTATATACCTCCCTATTCCATATACCAATATGAATCCACCCTTATCATTAGATATGTACATAAATATCTAACTACACATATAAATAAGTATATAGATATAAACTAACACATGCATATATACACACCAACACACACACACACACATATATATATATATATATATATATATATATATATATATATATATATATATATATATATATATATATATATATATATATATAAGCATGTAAACATAGCTCTATATATCTAAATACCCTCATAATATACACATAGACACACATAAACATAAAACCCAAATTACCCTATTATATACTCTATATAATACATAGATAGTATATACATATATAATTACATATGCACGTATAGTAAAATGAGCCAAAACAAAACACATGGAGCGCATCGCACTCGTATCACACTTCTCTATGATACGCTTGCGATACGGCCCCCAACTCACAACCAAACGCATCCCGGAGGACACGTACAAGTCTAATACATAAATTATGAATAATACGTATAGAAATTAGAGTGTCTATGTGTCCGTGTCACAATGCGATATGCACAAGGCCCCGTGTCGGGGAAAACCTCCCAAAATCAACCATTTCGTCAAATTGACGAGATACGGCCTACACGTATCCAATTGTGGATACGACACAAGCTACAAACAAACAATAAATTATCAATTAGATCTATTGGATCTAATGACAAGTACTACATGTGTCAATCTCGAAATTTTCCCAAAATTGGCACCAATTTGGTCATAACTTCCACCGTAGGTCTCCAAATGATTCCAAACCAAAACCTATGGGTAGCCTATGCATGTGGGATGGTTTCTCATGGTAAAATCTCAGATCTATAGTATATTAGAAGGAAGAAAACTGGATTGTACCTATTGGGAGATGAATTTCCAATGAAAATGTCTCAAATGACAAGTAGCTCCTCTCCTTGTAGATCTTGGCCTCCTCCTCCTTGCTCCTTGCTCTTTGCTCCTTGCTTGTAGATCCTTGATGTAGAGGCTTCAATGATGAATTTAGAATGAGTTTGGTGAAGATTTGGTAGAGAAATAATGAGGATGTGGAGGGAAAATGGAAGAGGAAAAATGTAGATCTAGAAATTGGGGGAAGAAATGAAATGAGAGCTCTCTCTCTCTCCTCCCAATTATGGCTGCTCATAAACCCCTCTCCAAGCAATGAACAAAGTCACAAATACCCCTTGGGGCCTCTCATGAAGAAATAATTAGGGAGGGAAGGTTCTAGTCTAATGGTTTCAATAATTAATCAAGTCTCTTAATCCATGGGCCTAATTCATGGGCTCAACTTAGACTAGCCCAGATGTTTGTTTCATGCCTTCTAATTGAATGGTTAGGTCCACTATACAAGTCCAAAATAAGTCTACACTATCAACAATTAATAATACAATAATAAATAAATCATGTCATGCACAAATATTAATTATAAATAATCCTAAATAATTTATACCCATTGACAATTACCAAACTACCCTTGGATGAAAATGTGAGGGTGACAAATTCTTTTTAAAAGAAAATTTTCTTACCAAGGTGTCATAACCTATTTTCAAAATAATTCCTAAAATAAATATTATTTGTTAAAATTTATTGTTATTATATTTTTTTATTGTTTTGTAATTTAGCCCTCAAAAAAATTATGCCATTTTTCTATACATAGAAGTTTGCAATGTAATCCTTAAGAAAAATGTTGCAATTACATAAAAAAAATTCTCACCTACTACTAAGGTGTCACTTGATGGTTGATTGTATGGGTGACTCACCCATAAAATACCATCATTTGGTGTTTAGGTTTATGAAAAATAGGTGGAATGACTAGAAGTAAAAGGAGAAGGGGGGTTCCGGTCCTCTTCACCTCTCTCCCCATCTTCCTCTCCCTTTTTACTCTGATGTTGTTGCTGTTACTCTGATGTTGCTGCCGCTGCTTTGCTGCTGCTGCCGCGGCTACTGGTGCGGGACCGCCGACTGCCGGCGCCGGCCACCCCCATCCGGTCACCCCATCATCATCATTCCCCTTTCTCTAGGTATAAATTTTCCTTTCTCATTATCTTTTAAGTCTTCATTTTCTTCCAATAGAAACCTAGGTTAAATTCTTCTAGATGAGAAATTTAATTTGGATTATACACATGCCATCTTTGAATTCTAGGTTGTAATTGGGAAGGAGTGAAGGAGAAACAAGAAGATTTTTCAAATTAAGGAAAGAACCTAAAGCTAGGCAAGCCCTCTCCATGTTATCTCATAATTTTATTTTACTCTTCAAAGTTTGGTCATAAAATGTTTGTCATAAAGCCTCTTTCAAATTTTGTTATATGACATAACTTATGCTTGAGTTTGGATTGTTAGAAAATTTCCCTTCTTAACATTCAAGTGGAAACTCAAGAGAGAGAGAGAGAGAGAAGAAACCTACAATATCATTCATATATATATATATAAATATATATATATATATATATATATATATATATATATAAGAGCTTATATTTTAGATTTATTCTAGCAGATTAATTATCTTAGGATTGATATATTTGGTATTGTTGTATGATGCATTGCCTTTCCATTATTGTCAAGATTAAATTACATACTTAGCAATATGTTTTCATCTACTACCTTAGAGGAAACATATACTACTACCTTAGTACGTTAAAACCTAGTTAGAAGTGGTGTATTAGCTAATTTTATGCACTTTTTGAGAATATGCTTGTTGTCCAGATTTATTTTCAGAATTTAATGTTATGTTAGCGAGTTGAAATGAGGTTTATTTATTGAAAATTAGGACCACAAGCACCCAGGGTAGGTCCAAATTAATTCAGTACATTCTGGGGCCCTGTAAACCCCCTGATTTTTAAGAATTTTTAAATTAGAATTTTCCACAATTTTCTGTAATTTTCTGAGATTTTCTGTAATTAAAACCTAGGTATTTTGAAATTAAATAAATTTTAAATGATATTAAAATATTATGAAAATTAGATTTTCTAGTGTAAAATGAAAATCTAGACATAGGGTAATTTTCCGGGAATTTATTGGACCTAGGAAGTATTTTTAAAGCCCTAAAAACTATTGTTTAAATTAAACCTAATTAAATCTGAACCCGGTTCATTGAACCAAAATAAACCAAACCGAGTGACCCGAACCGGCCGGTCTGCCCGAACCGACCCAACCCAAACTTAGCGGGTCGGATCCGGGTCTGACCCGACCCGCTTGAGACCCGACCCGACCCGCCTGAAACCTAACCCCCAAACCCATCACCTTCCCGACCCTTCACCTGCCGGCGGGCGTTTCAGCCGCCGTGGCCGCCGGAGACCCCCCATCTTCACCTCCCCTCAACCCCCAGCCTCTTCCTCTTCCTATTCCGGCCAACTCCCGGCCGATCTCCTCCCCTATGCCTCTATAAAACCCCTACAGCCGGCCACCGAAATCCCCTTCCCCTCTCCACAGCCTCCGGCCTTCTCCGTCCGCTGCCACCTGAATCCGGCGCAGCCTCAGCCCAACTTCCAAGAACCCGACGCCCCAGCCCAGCTCCTCCGGCCGCCATCCTCAGCCCTCCGCACCTCCAGAACCCGCGGCCAGCACCCGCCGACGCCTCCTGCCCTCACCCCGACTCTGGCCAGCACCCGCAGCACCGGCGCCGCCTCCACCAGTGAGCCCGACGACTCCGGCGACACCCATCCCCGTCCAGCACAGCCTCCGGCGAGCTCGGACACGGAACAGCCCTAGCCCTAGCCAGGACACGGCCCGGACACATCCAGGACACGGTAGACTCGAACTCGGACACGCGCAACTCGATTTTTGGAGCCCTGTTCAGGTACTCTTTTCTCTCTCCTCGTAGCTCTGTTTCTCGTTCCGTCAGTTGTGACGCGAACCCTGCGTGACCCTCTCGATGCCCGTGCAACCCGCTCGGTGCATCGCGTTCCTGTGGCGATCGCGAACCGCGATCCAAAAACAGGAAAATCAATGCCCTGTTTAACTCAGGAACTGAGTACGCCACGCCAAACGGGACGACTTGGTCGCGTGCGGTCTTTACCGAAACGTGCGCGTCGTTGATACGGACGTGTGGGATTTCGCAGAATTTGATTTGGATGTGCGTGCACACCGGAATCAACGCGTATCCGCTGACAACGCCCCGTATCCGTCCTTTCTGGATCTCGCTGTAACTTAGTGTACACACGTCGGATCGAAACGAAACTTGCGCCATCGGACTCGTAGCAATACCCTGGTCCTGTGACCAAAGTTTGGTTCGATTCTGAGAACGTTGACAAAATCACGTATCGTAGGCCCCATAGGCTCCACTTGATGGACGATTTTGTGATCGGCTCATCGGAATCCAATTCTGGAAGTTCCGTTGGGTTCGTACCATCGTTCCTGACTTGTTGACACTAAGTTTGACAGATTTGGAGACCTTTGTTCTTGACACATTTTTCGGTGCAAAGCGGCCCACATGTGGACCCCGCTTTGACCAGAAACTGTCATTTTCGCCCCTGTGTCCAAATTGGACTCAAGGACAGGCGTTTCTAGCTAATTGATATTTTCTGGATCTGATGGTAATGTTTATTTCAGCAACCGGAGCAGTCTCTACAATTCCCACTGAAGTCAGAGCTACAATTGGAGCCGGAACCCCAGGCAAGTGTACCTTGCCAAAATCCTGCAGTATTGTTACTTATTTACTTGACTTAAATAACTGTTGTACATGCTTAAACCTAGGACCGTGTGACTTACTTAGCGTCCGATTAATAGTCGGGTGCCAATACCGTACGCGGGATTGTGTAAGGTCACCTAGAGATGGATATCGTGACCCTTTGCATTCTCGTACTTGCATTATCAAGTACATTATACCCAGGACACCTGACACTATTCATGAGACAGAATCGTCCTGAGATATTCATGGTGATTCTGTATAGGATACAATTTTCATGACTTAATCTCTTGCTTAGATATTATATGACTGGTTGCATTAGATATGATCCTACGTGGCATGGACATGAGACATTGTGGACATGAGACGTATGATTACATTGGGTGGGGAGAGTCACACAGGCTACAGGTTGATTATATTATGACGGTGTCGTAGTCTCCCTTTGAGCTAGACAGACCACATGATATCACTGCTACCCGGCTCCCCGACACAGAGCTTGTAGTGGTTTCAGCCTGAGTTATAGTGCTGCTCTCATCTTGCATATCACTTAGCTGGTTATATATTTACCCTATTATTTCATTTATTTGCTGCACTGCATTTACTTTGGCATGAGTTATATTGTACCTTGCTGTGTCCCCTGAGGACCTGGATCCGGATTATGTCCCCAGGATTTGCAGACGAGATCTATCCCGAGGTATACGGGACAGGAGCATTAGCAGGAGCAGAAGCAGGAGCAGGTGCATACCGTGGAGCAGAACCAGGAACCGAGGACTAGGTGATTGTCATAGATTTTCCTGAGTATATGTTTCTTCCATACTCAGTCTGTGATGTTCTTTACATTCTTGTTTAAATGAACAATTGTATCAGACTTGAACATCGGGTTGTTCCCCGATTTAAATTACTTGTGACTTGATGTTTGATGTATATTTTCCTTATGTTGACTTTGATATATTCATTCTGTAGATGAGATTAGTAGACCCTGACTATTGTTTACAGCTTAAGTATGTCCCGATGGATCCATTAAATTGGGTTTGTCCATCGGTGTGTGCTGCTGGCCTTGCCACGTGTCTAGTCCCTCGATATTTTAGGACTGGGGCGTTACATGGTTTTTGTGGTGGCCCATGCAGGTCAACGACTAAATTGTTCGATTTCAACTTAGGGACCGAACATGCCTGCAATAAGGATAAGATAAGTTTTTAAGATCTCATCTACTTGCTTGAAATGTTCTTGATATCTATATCGGATTCGAATTAAATTCTTGACTTGCATCCTGCCTTGATTCCTGTGCGCCTCTAATTGTTTATTTTGGATGCAGAGTTATGGATCCACGAGCAAACGAAGAGACTCCTGCAACATCACCACGGGATATTTTGGTAACCAATGAAGAGGAAGTAACACCAGTAGAAGAAGGTCAATCCGCTCAACAGCACAGTCAAGCGAATCAGCATACCTCGAGAATCCAGCAAGATGATATTCCACCATCGACGCAATTTACTCCACCAATGCCCGTAATCCCACAAGGGCAGGCCATGGACGGACAGCAGATGTTTCAAATGATCTATGCAATAATGCAAGCTCAACAAGAGGCTTTGAGTCGCAGCCTAGTAACCACAATAGAGCAGGCAGATCTACCAGCACGACGGCCAACGACAGGCTCTATCGCCGATTTCCGCCAGCTGAAGTCTCGTACCTTCTCAGGCAAGGAGGAGCCCACTGAAGTTCATGAATGGCTCACCAACACTCAACATCAATTAGAAGCAGCTGAGCTTCCACGGGAACGTTGGATGACTGCAGTCAGAATGCAATTGACGGACAATGCATATCACTGGTGGCTATCTGAGGAGACACGGCTCGGACCAAACCGAGTCACTTGGGAAGAGTTCTCTAGACTCTTTCAGGAGATGTACATTTCGGCTATCGCTCGATCAGAACTTCGCGACAAGTTCAATAGCCTCACTCAAGACAATATGACAGTGGAAGAGTACAACGCAGAATTCATTCGTCTGAGTCGCTTCACCCCAACCTTGATTCCGACAGAAGAAGAGAAGGCCGAGAAGTTCTTCAACGGATTAAACTTCGAGCTACAGAAACTAATTGGATCCGTTGCACCTACTTCGTACTCGGACGTCCTTGCTGCAGCACGACGCATGGAGCGCGTCATCAGGAGAGAGACCAGTCTGAAGCGGCCATCCACATCAGCACCAGCCGGAGCACCACAAGAAGAAGTTACAAAAAGACCTCACATGCACCAGCCACCAGAAGCATCTCCACAGGCAATACCTGTCTGTCCATATTGTCACAGGCGAGGCCATATAGAGAACAAGTGCAGACAAAAAATGAGATTATGTTTAGCTTGCGGATCCAGTCAGCATTTATTGAGAGAATGCCCTAAGCGTCGAGAAGGAGAACCAATGGTAAACCAACAAGCGGTACCAGTACCGAGGCCAGCCTATCCAGCATTTGGAGCACCGCAAACGGAAATTGAAGGAGTCCTACCACCAGCTCCAGGAGGGTATCAACCAAGGCCACCTTTGATACCCCAGGCACTACTCTTCCAGCAGGCTCAGCAGCAGCAGAGGAATCGACTGCAAGGACGCGGACAAGCCCTGGCGATGACCTTGGAGAACGTGCGAACTCGTGGAGTAGCTAATGCGCGTATGTTTTGTAGTTATCCGTTTCTAGCATTTCTGTAGTTCGTGCCTGCTGGTTCGTGACCTTAGCCTTGACCTGATAGTTTTAACTTGCTAAATAACCTACTCTGTTTTTAACTGATAACATAGTGATAACATAGTATATTTTATAAATGTTAATCTAATATGTTTTTAAGGATAACCTGGTTTTCTAAACTGTAATTTTCTAGATTTCCTTCATTCGGGAAATTTCATAACTTTTAATACTTAGGGAAATGATTTTCCCTATGTGTTCTTCTCAGAATCCTCAACCTTGATTTCTTTAATCGTGATGTGCTTCGAATAATGTTTGTAACCGTGTCATCTCTGTTGACCGGTTATTCTTTGATTGTGATGACGCAATCCTCTTAGGGGGGTAGATTGTAAACCCCCTGATTTTTAAGAATTTTTAAATTAGAATTTTTCACAATTTTCTGTAATTTTCTGAGATTTTCTGTAATTAAAACCTAGGTATTTTGAATTTAAATAATTTTTAAATAATATTAAATAATATTAAAATATTATGAAAATTATATTTTCTAGTGTAAAATGAAAATCTAGACATAGGGTAATTTTTCGGGAATTTATTGGACCCCGGAAGTATTTTTAAAGCCCTAAAAACTATTGTTTAAATTAAACCTAATTAAATCTGAACCCGGTTCATTGAACCAAAATAAACCAAACCGAGTGACCCGAACCGTCCGGTCTACCCGAACCGACCCAACCCAAACTTAGCGGGTCGGATCCGGGTCTGACCCGACCTGCTTGAGACCCGACCCGACCCGCCTGAAACCTAACCCCCAAACCCACCACCTTCCCGACCCTTCACCTGCCGGCGGCCGTTTCAGCCGCCGTGGCCGCCGGAGACCCCCCATCTTCACCTCCCCTCAACCCCCAGCCTCTTCCTCTTCCTATTCCGGCCAACTCCCGGCCGATCTCCTCCCCTATCCCTCTATAAAACCCCCGCAACCGGCCACCGAAATCCCCTTCCCCTCTCCACAGCCTCCGGCCTTCTCCGTTCGCTGCCACCTAAATCCGGCGCAGCCTCAGCCCAACTTCCCAGAACCCGACGCCCCAGCCCAGCTCCTCCGGCCGCCATCCTCAGCCCTCCGCACCTCCAGAACCCGCGGCCAGCACCCGCCGACGCCTCCTGCCCTCACCCCGACTCCGGCCAGCACCCGCAGCACCGGCGCCGCCTCCACCAGTGAGCCCGACGAATCCGGCGACACCCATCCCCGTCCAGCACAGCCTCCGGCGAGCTCGGACACGGCAGAGCCCTAGCCCTAGCCAGGACACGGCCCGGACACATCCAGGACACGGTAGACTCGAACTCGGACACGCGCAACTCGATTTTTGGAGCCCTGTTCAGGTACTATTTTCTCTCTCCTCGTAGCTCTGTTTCTCGTTCGGTCAGTTGTGACGCGAACCCTGCGTGACCCTCTCGATGCCCGTGCAACCCGCTCGGTGCATCGCGTCCTGTGGCGATCGCGAACCGCGATCCAAAAACAGGAAAATCAACGCCCTGTTTCACCCCGGAACTGAGTACGCCCCGCCAAACGGGACGACTTGGTCGCGTGCGGTCTTTACCGAAACGTGCGCGTCGTTGATACGGACGTGTGGGATTTCGCAGAAGTTGATTTGGATGTGCGTGCACACCGGAATCAACGCGTATCCGCCGACAACGCCCCGTATCCGTCCTTTCTGGATCTCGCTGTAACTTAGTGTACACACGTCGGATCGAAACGAAACTTGCGCCATCGGACTCGTAGCAATACGCTGGTCCTGTGACCCAAGTTTGGTTCGATTCTGAGAACGTTGACAAAATTACGTATCGTGGGCCCCACAGGCTCCACTTGATGGGCGATTTTGTGATCGGCTCATCGGAATCCAATTCTGGAAGTTCCGTTGGGTTCGTACCATCGTTCCTGACTTGTTGACACTAAGTTTGACAGATTTGGAGACCTTTGTTCCTGACACGTTTTTCGGTGCAAAGCGGCCCACATGTGGACCCCGCTTTGACCAGAAACTGTCATTTTTGTCCCTGTGTCCAAATTGGACTCAAGGACAGGCGTTTCTAGCTAATTGATATTTTCTGGATCTGATGGTAATGTTTATTTCAACAACCGGAGCAGTCTCTGCAATTTCCACTGAAGTCAGAGCTACAATTGGAGCCGGAACCCCAGGCAAGTGTACCTTGCCAAAATCCTGCAGTATTGTTACTTATTTACTTGACTTAAATAACTGTTGTACATGCTTAAACCTAGGACCGTGTGACTTACTTAGCGTCTGATTAATAGTCGGGTGCCAACACCGTACGCGGGGTTGTGTAAGATCACCTAGAGATGGATATCGTGACCCTTTGCATTCTCGTACTTGCATTATCAAGTACATTATACCCAGGACACCTGACACTATTCATGAGACAGAATCGTCCTGAGATATTCATGGTGATTCTGTATAGGATACAATTTTCATGACTTATTCTCTTGCTTAGATATTATATGACTGGTTGCATTAGATATGATCCTGCGTGGCATGGACATGAGACGTTGTGGACATGAGACGTATGATTACATTGGGTGGGGAGAGTCACACAGGCTACAGGTTGATTATATTATGACGGTGTCGTAGTCTCCCTTTGAGCTAGACAGACCACATGATATCACTGCTACCGGCTCCCCGACACAGAGCTTGTAGTGGTTTCAGCCTGAGTTATAGTGATGCTCTCATCTTGCATATCACTTAGCTGGTTATATATTTACCCTATTGTTTCATTTATTTGCTGCACTGCATTTACTTTGGCATGAGTTATATTGTACCTTGCTGTGTCCCCTGAGGACCTGGATCCGGATTATGTCTCCAGGATTTGCAGACGAGATCTATCCCGAGGTATACGGGACAGGAGCATTAGCAGGAGCAGAAGCAGGAGCAGGTGCATACCGTGGAGCAGAACCAGGAACCGAGGACTAGGTGATTGTCATAGATTTTCCTGAGTATATGTTTCTTCCATACTCAGTCTGTGATGTTCTTTACATTCTTGTTTAAATGAACAATTGTATCAGACTTGAACATCGGGTTGTTCCTCGATTTAAATTACTTGTGACTTAATGTTTGATGTATATTTTCCTTATGTTGACTTTGATATATTCATTCTGTGGATGAGATTAGTAGACCCTGACTATTGTTTACAGCTTAAGTATGCCCCGATGGATCCATTAAATTGGGTTTGTCCATCGGTGTGTGCTGCTGACCTTGCCACGTGTTTAGTCCCTCGATATTTTGGGACTGGGCGTGACAGGCCCTATCGGACCCGAAAAGGTAATTAAATTCTATTTATTTTTCCATCCAGCACCTACATGTGCTAACATACGTTTAGTTTAGTTCTTGAAATAAAGAATGAGTGTACTGCACCATCGGTAGTACGTAGTGCATAAAGATAAGTCGTGTTAAGACTATATTCATAACTCTTGATTATATGGAGACCTAGAATTGGATAAGAAGTTCAATGTAGTAATTCGATAACAAATTTGCTATATTTTTAGTTCACACATAATTCAGTTTAATACCGAAAATGGATTACTAGGCGTATAGATGTATTTTGCGTCCGAATGGTTGAAAGTGACCGTTCAGCACAATTTTTACTTCAAATTCAGTATTTAGACAAGCTAGAATCCTTCCTAAGTAATTGGATAATTGGAAATATGGTGATCTTTCACTTTAAGGATTTTTAAGTCCAAAAAGTATACTTAAGAATATTCTCTTAAGTTAATCTATGACCATTATCTTATAGGATGAGATAGTTGTTGTACAAAACTATCATGATTTCTAACCCTTATTGAGTTCTAAATTTTTTGTAGCAATCAGGATCGCTTTGCATTGCCAACAATAGCGAGTAGCTAAGGTCAATTTAAAAATTGTAAGAAGATTTTCATTATCTTTACAAATCAAGAATTTTATATATACAACTGTGTGTATTACCGGTGTTAAGAATTGCCCTACCGAAGGGGTCAGCGAACCCAAAAATTCTACGGAGGGTTGCTCCGGGTCTCTTTTATTAAATTATAAAAATTTTGGAGTCCAAAATATAAAGGAGACTACCAAAATTTTCAAGAATTTTTAGAGATAGTCGTTTCGAAAAAATTCGAATAATCGATTGTTCTCTAATATAATTTTAGTTTAGATTCAAACCATAGAATCCTTAGATTACGAATTTATTTAATTTTAGGACGCGTAGGACACTTTGCACTTGCACAAAATAGCAACAAAGATAGCTTTTAATTTCCAAGGTAAGAGTATAATTTTTAGGTTCTCGAATTTTTTTCTACCAGATGGAATAGTTCCGCTAGATGTGATACTTGAGTATACAAAACTGAATTCTATACTTTTATTGGATATTAAAATATTACCACAAAAGACGGAACACTTTGCTAAAAGAGATGTTCTCGCAAAAGGTGTAGTCTCTGACACACAAGCCAAGGTATGAAATCAAGAATAATATTATTTTTTTACTTAATTGGATTGATAGATAAGGATGATTGTAATTTTATAGAATTGCATTGGGTGAAAGAGAACATTTGGATCACATCCTAGAACTCTCAGCAATATTTTAAACTGATCAGTAGTTCTCAACATACGTATGGCCATATGATGATCGCAGTGAGGCTTAGCTCACTTATTTTTCATTGGATCCAAATTTCGAAAGATATCGAATTCGATAATTGTATATGTCCAATGTTTGATGTATGTTCCAAATTATTGAAAAAGTTCAAGATATTTGATAATTAATTTTATTATCATATGATCCGAATTTTCTAAAATAAAGAAAATTCGATAATTGTTTATATCATGTGCTTATCTCATTTTTATGTGATTCAATATTAATGTTGTTGACACAATTCTGTCAAAACACCTGTGGGGATTGGAATCTAAGCACCATCCGCCAAGAAATTACCTAATCCCGGGTAAATAAGATTATTGCTGGGATAATAGGTGTGATGGTGATCCAAAAGCATTATCTAAGTTGCATTTGCATATAAAATTTTGTATTGTGGAGTGTGTTTTGTGACTGTGATTTGGACACTTTCTAGAATATGGATTAGTTAGGAATACAAACCTTATATTTTAAGTTTACACTATAATGTGTCAAAGGTAGTTTTTCTAAAAAAATTCATATCAGTTATCCATTTATCTTCTGATTATTTTTCTCTTAAAACTTTTTTTTGTCCGTTCTTGACATAAGGGTTTGTTAGTCATTTTGACGACCTAGTTTTTGTTCACTATGAACTAAGAAGATGAGGAAGAAATACTACATCTTTATAGTATTGATGAAGTTGATGGTTGACGGAAGACAACTTTTGGGATAGTCGGCTTATTTTATTTTGTTGCTGAATATGTAAATTATGTTTTGGAAGAAGACTTGTTTATGTAAATAAGAGTTGTATAATGTGTGGATATTTTAGAATGTACCTTATATTGTCTTATACTTTATCCTAGAAATTACAGACGACAATCGCAAGTACGATACCAAAATATTGTACATGTGCGTAGCCTGGAGAAGTATTATTGCACTCGGTTTCCGTATTTTGGAAATGGGGGGGGGGGGGCACGTCTTTTAGTGGTGGCCCATGCAGGTTAGTCGTCTTCTAGCGGTCTAAGTTTTCTAGAACCAAACCTATAGGAATCATATATGAATGAGTTTGAGGATTCCAAAAAGGTTGAAAATTATGACTTTGGAAGACGAGATATTTTGAATCCAAACCTTAGGATTAAAGTACAGAGTAATTATCAAGGGATATATATATATATATATATATATATATATATATATATATATATATATATATTTGAGAAAATATTAGTTGATATGAATTACACCTTATTGGGGTAATATTTTATTTACATTTTCACTTAGAAATCCAAGATACATATTAATTCAGCATCCCTAGTTGCATCAGAATATGGTTTATCCCTACTGATTTTAAGTTTCTTGGATGTAGATAATGCTTCGTTTCATGCCCTGCACCATTCTGGGGAATAGCATACATAGTGATAACTGGTATTATCGCTTTGTGAAGAGAAAATGACGATTAGTCCGATGACAGATGATATTGGTGTACGGAATACATTATGAGGTTAACTACCCAGTCGTTTCAGATATAACGGATGAGAATATAATATACTTCAACAAGATAAACTACTATATACTCATTATGGCTCAACCGTCTACAGAGCTCGACTTAAACATGGATGATTACAATGGTACCTTACAAGAATGGCTGGAGCTCCATCCCGAGGTACCTATAAACAAAGAGTATAAATTAAAGAATCAGTCTACATAACCCTAATTTCTAATCCTTACAACCTGAAGCTAAACCAAAATTCTCACCAAATCCAGTCTACCTAAAAATTTGTTGAGGGGGTTTACATTTGTTGTTGATGTTGTTGGTGATGGAACGCTTTCCCTTTTCCTCAGCAGTAGGGATATGGATCCCCAAGTGTCGAGCGTCATTGAGCTTCTTCTCAGCGTTGACAGCACTTACAATAAATGTTGTCCAGTCTTTCAACTGGCTCTCGCCCATCCAGAGGCTGACTGTCGGGAGCATGTTCTTCCAGCACATCTCCATTAGTTTGGCCTCCGAATTGCCATGAGACAACCTTAGCGCGGCCTGTCGGAACCGCTAGATGTAGTTTCGTGTCAGTTCCTTCTTACCCTGGGCGACGTCCATCAGAGAAGACATCGTCATATCATTTTCTGCCTCATAGAATCTGTTAAGGAACAGACGCTTGAGGTCATCGAATGATGAGATATAGTTATCTTCGAGACTGCAAAACCAATCGAAAGCTACCACCGCCAATGACCCTACGAAGAGCCTGGTAAGGATAGCGTCGCTGCGGGATAAGTGTCCCGTTGTAATCTCGAAGTAGCTCATGAAGCGGCGAAGGGGTGAGGGGAGGACTTCCCATCAAATGTGTTTATGTTGAAGGACTTATACTTGGGCGGATATGGTATATCCCTCCACTCTATCGGGTATGGATGCCGCACCCCGAGATCACGGAGTGAGTCCCGATTGCTCATGGAATCTAGGCTAGCCCGAAGTTCTCGTACTTCCCTCCTTGCTTCCTTAGCTTCATCTCCTGCCGAATGTGCCGACGAACCAGGTAGGAGAGGAACACAACCCCCCCCCCCCGCGGGTGGAGCGGTCGTATTTGAATCTCCGTTTGTCCCGGGGTCTAGGTTTGCTTGCCCAGAGGCCCTTGCCGGCTGGGAGGCTATGTTTGCCTTGATTTCCAGCATTGTCTGGGTCAAAGCTTGCATTGATACACTCATTGTATGCATAATGGCCTCGAGAATCTCGAGGCGTTGCCGGTCACTGGGGCCTTCATGGTCGTCTCCGACTATGTATATCGTCCTCACACGGAAAAAAATGGACGGGACAGTGGATGACATGCTCCTTGTCTCATACCCTTGTAGTGAGTAGTCTTCAAGGTGGGCGGGAGCCGTCGTGTCCTCCTCGGATTCGGAGGGGATACTACCCCAACGTAGAAGATTGTGTCATTTTGATGGGAGTAGCTACCCTCCGAGATCTCAGAGTCTATTTTTTGGGAATCATTCTCTCCTCGGAACGCCGGATTGTGGCTACGTCAAGGGGGACACTACCCCCAGCTTGGGCCACCCCCAGGGGTTCTGAGAAAGAACTACCCCCAGGGGTTGACAACTTCTTCCTTAAGCGGGTGCCTTGGAAGACGCATTTCGCAGGTGCCGTCGTCAGCCCTCCGGGTAGTCGCCTTCGCGATGCAGTGGGTAGAGAGCGCCGGACTGGAGGTATTTGACTTCTTTCTTCCCTAGGTGGCGGAAAGCTTTCCAGTTGAGTAGCATGAGGCGAAGGGCAACTCTTCCTCCTCTGATACTTGCACATGATCTCCATGTTGTTGCCGGATAGGTGCTTTCTGGTGCAGTCGATGGAAGGCCGACTGTCTGTCTGTTGGTACTGTCGCTTTATTGCAGCAGCAATAAATAATGATGTTGGCGCAGCTGTGCCTTGGAGAGGGCACGTCGCATGCCGTAGCTGTTTTCCTTGCTTTGCGCTTATGAGTAATCACGTCAAGCAAATCATGCGAAAGGTGTTTTACCTTTGCATCCTCTTTGTGAGTCCGGGTATCCCGAGCACACGGATGAGCAGGTATCATATTTGCTCCCTAGCCTAGGGTTCGTACACGAACTTGCCCCGAGGTACTGGTGGAAGACTTTTGAAACTGACCATGTCCATTGGTCCCTGTGGGCTGGACGCATGGGTCAGTCATGTACAACTTTCCATCAGAAGTTCGCGTATAGTTAGCGATGGTTGTTGGATGTTGGTCGTATGAGCAGTTGCTTGAGTTTGACAGGCTCGCAGTGCCCTGGACTTCAGCTTAGCAACCGCAGGCGCGTAGTATGAAGGGTCCATATTTTGGTTTTCGCCATTCTTAGTGGGTCGCATAGAATTTGTGTCGCATGAGATACGGTCGAAAACAACGATTTTATTGCTATCAGGGCTGCATGCGGCCTGCTGTCAGCGGTTGTGAGTTGATGCCGCATGGACAGTCTTATGCGGCCTCCTCCTTGGCCGCATAGAAGCTGCCTCAGCACCACAACGTCCGGTATCGTAGTATTTTTTTTTGCCAGAGTCTGGGTGCTAAACAGTTTCTGCGTCAGTCCGAGATGCCGCATAGACGTGGACGTTCTGGGTGTTTGTCCGATGACCGTCATTGGCAACCGAGTGAGAGGCTGGAAGCTTCTGCTCCGCAGCTGGGTGGGGCGTAGCAGCCTTGGCCACCCACGTTCTGCGGGTCTTCTTGGGCTTGGTTATCCTTGGCGAAAGATTAGCACTTTCTTCGGAGAGCATCTCCTCGAACCCTTGCTGGTCGAAGCGGACCACCAACATCTTTTGCGTCGAGCCGAGCTTGACCGCATCGGATTGTGTCACCGACTTCTCAACAGTGGAGAAAAACGTCACCATCAAAGTTGCCATCATGTTTGCCATTAATTACGAAAGTTGGAAAGAACTTGATTCAATTGAACAAACTAAAGAAAGTACAAAAAAAAGTCCTAGAAAACAATCTAAGTACAAAGTCATTTTCTGGGGGGTGACAATGGAGGGTTAGGAGTGTAGCAACTCTCTTTGCTCCATGGACGATCCGATGCGGAAGCTCTTCTCTCTTGCTTGAGTGTAGATTCGCAGATAGCCAGCCTTGTTTCTTGGTCCGGTCTCTCTTTAAAGCAGAAAAAGTCGACATTTAGAACGTTCAAGTTGCTCCTATTTATAGCCATAGCTTTGGGTGCCGCATATGCCTCTGTTTGGTAGCCGCATAAGGCTCCTTCAACAGAATACGGTTGCAACTGTTGCCGCAAGCCTTGGAAAGATTGCCACATGGTATTGGTTGAGATATGTTGTTGATGAGATCTCGGGGTTGTTATCGACCCGTTCTGGCATGACTTGGTCAGCTGGACACGTAGTCAGCACCAACTATGCGAAGATCTTTGCAGTTGTAACGAAAAGATCTTGTGAGCTAGAGGCCGCATAACAACCAGGCCGTATGTTGACGAGGGCCGCATGGGTCATGTAGCCGCATACATACTCTCGTTTGGACCTTGGTCGAATGGACACTCTGGCCGCATGGATGAAAGGTCGCATGGACGTTGGGGGTTGCCACGTGTCTTCTCCTAACAGAAAGGAGTTACAACTGTGCACAAGAATTCGGACTTCAGCTGTCACATGGACATTTGTTAAAAAAAATTTGTTACTGAATATCTGGATTGTTCTCATCTGTTGTAGGCACGACTTGGTCAAATGGACACGTGACCGCTATTTAGTTGGAGAGAATCACTCAGTTGTAACAACAAGATTTGGTCGATATAAAATCTGGGACACATGTGGCCAAAAACGCATGGGACGCATGGAGTATGAAATGCATGAGGCCAGAGACACATGGACCGCATGAAGTCTGGAACATATGGGGCCAGAGACGCATGGACCGCATGGAGTCTGGGACGCATGGACAGAGGCGTATGGGAAGCATAGAATCTGGGACGCATAGACCAGAGCCGCATGGAATCTTTTGTCGTGTTGTACACGTGGCTCTGCATAATCCTTGGGACTTCTGTCTCTTAGTGTGTTCTCGTCCTTCGAGGCGATCAGAAAAATTATTTTTGTCAGAATTCTGTATCAGACGTCATCTTTGTTGTCAGGACGTCATGTCAGGTCGACCTGCGGCCAGTTGTCAGGACGCTCGTTTGGACCGCATGGTGTCCATGCGATCCAACATCTGTTGAGTTTTATTTTGGAACGCATAGACGTTGGACACATGGATGCACATTTTTCATGCTTCTACAGCAGGCTGCCCCCCCCCCCCCCCCCCCCCCCCCCCTCTCTCTCCACGCCACCCTCCCTCCCCTTAGCCAACAACAACAGTCGCCGCTGCTCGTGCGCACCATCGCACCGCTCTAGATAAGGGAATGTTTTCGACTTTTGAAACAACACGAAAATAATATCAATATCCTTCCTCTAACAGGAAATAATATCAAAAAGTCCGACAAAAGAACCTAAAGACCAAACTACTTTTGAGCTTGATGGTAGTGCCCCAAATAATATCTGTCATGTCCAAGAGAAGATTCAGAGAAAAATGAAGAGGAAGTTATAGACAACAACACTGGTGTTGTTGACAGCAAAGCTAGTATAGCTGATGTAGTAGAAGCAAATGCAATAGTAAGGAGATCAGCAAAGCTAGTATAGTTGTAGTAGAAGCAAATGCAATAGTAAGGAGATCGGAACTTAAGGCAACGTTTGGATCGCAAAATTATAATCTTGAGAAGAAAGTCATTCCTTTAGTACTATGTTTGGATACTAACAAGAAAAAATAATGATTCTCAAAGAAAAAAGAAAAAAATGATTCCTCTGTCCGTCTCAAGAATTTATTTTTTCACTCAAAAGAATTCACTTTATTTCACAATTTCTTTGATCTTTCCAAACATAAAAAAATATTGATAAAAATTACATTTTCCAAAAAAAATAAGAGAAAAAAAGAAAAGAAAACAAAAATTCCTTTCAGTGAACCACCCTAGGCCTCACAAAATAAAATCTTGTTCGAACTGTTGTCAAAGAGTACTCAACACAAGGCAATAGCATGATCGAGTCATGTGAGTACATACATACTAATAGAAAGGGAAGAGACTCCCATTATAGTTCCCTAGACATTGTAAGACTATAATAAGTATTAGGAATGTACATCGGTTGGTGGCCGACATATTCGATCACAACCGCAACCAAACCAAATTATTCGATTGTAAAATAATGACAGCCAAATCAAACCAACCAACTGGTCGGTTCAATTTTGAAAGATGTGAATATACATTCAAGATTGTGAGTCTTGACCAATCTAAAGTATAGAATCAACAAGACCGGTAAAATTGAAATGGCATGCTAACTGACCAACCAGATTATTTTATTACAAGCACAACATTACAGACCCGAAATAAAAACATAAAGTCGGGAGAAGAAAAACCTGATGTCCTTTCGGGGGAGGAATAACTACATCCTTCACCACCTCTTCAACTTACTACGTTGTACAAAGATACACTTTGGGCATGCTCCTGCAGCATCAGATACAGCAAAGCCATACTACCTACATCACACTATCGGACACATCGGTCACTTGCATCTCTCTTATCGTTTCGATGGTCTCCCATCGTCATCATCACCATCGTCGTCGGAGTCGTCAGAGTCTTCTTCATTCGGCCTCTTCCTCTTTGTGGCACTTCCATCCTTCCCAGAGGCTCCGCCTCCATCGCCCAAGTCACCACCACCTTCTTCGTCAATGTCTTCACCTGGCTCGAAGTCGCTTGCATCTTCCCCATCTTCTGGGTGACCCACCGGTTTAACAAGGTATTCTGTGCCCGTATCCTTCAAGAAAGAGCAAACACCACAAGCCAAAATAAAGGATAAGCATCACACTAATATTAACCATGAAGGGTTCTAATAATAAAATGAAATAGAAGGATTTGTTGCATGATCATAAAGAAAGGAGGAGGAGAGGAGTACATGGACGAGCACTCGGTTTATTCGATTTCAACCGAACCGAAATAGTCAAAACCTAATAAACATAGATTCAAAAAATCCAAACCGAATTGAAATTACCAAAATAGCCATAACCAAAACCGTAATTAATTTGACTTATTCAGTTGGGCTATTTTTATTGTTTAATAAGTCGAACCCAAGCTCGGATTGTGGTTAAATTATACTAAAATTGTAAATTTTAGACATGATAGTTGTATTTCAAACTTGGATCCAAAGTTAAACTAGTTCTTAAAACAGCAAAATTAAGCTCCAAAAGACATACATATAATTATTGTTTTCAAAATATACACGTTTTAATTATAAAATATGCATATAATTGAGGGTATTTACATAATTGCATAAGTTTTATTCGGTTTCGATTTTGGACAAGAACTGAGACCCAAAACCGAATAAGAAATTTAAGTATTTTCAAGATCGAACCTGCACCAAATTTTTTCAAACCGAACCGAACTCTGGTTCGGTTCTCGTTCAGTTCTCGTTCAGGACCGAATAATGCTCACCCCTAGGGGAGCATTGAGGATAAACACTAGAAATACAATTAAACCAATTTGAGTTGTTCAATTACTTCTTACAGTTCATTATACACTTTTTTGACAAAGGGAAAAGGTCAGATAAAAAGGACGATGTTATTTGCACCGCAAAATCATTCCGGGGCACTGCACTTTTGGCAGTTCTATGCATAGAGAGGACTTGCAAAATAGGACTGACAAAATTTGTGGTGCCTAAATCAAAATTTGTTGTGCCAATAACACTAACACCGGCCGATAAAAAGCTAATATCCGAACATAAACAGAAGCAATCAAGATAGAGTTGATGCATATGCAATGTTGTGTCGGCTCAGCTCAGCAACCAAATTCAATCTACACTGCATAATATTTTTTCGTATATTAAAGTTCTTGTTAAGGACGTAAGAAGGCCAGTCAGTTCATGTTTATGATGCCTCGTCCATCTTTTAAATGGACACGAACACGTTGAGAAAATTGCAAGCATCATATAATCACTATTCTAAAAGGCGGTCTATGCAGCTGCTTAGGCGTCTGTCCGATGGCCGCCTAGGCGTCTACCTAGTCTCCCTCGACGTCCGACTGTACATATTTTGTTTTGCAATTTTTAGTAGATTTTTGGAATTTTTAAATATTTTTGAACCGCCTGGATCTAGGCGGACTAGGCGCTAGGCGGCGGGTGCCCGTCCGACTAGCACCTAGCCCTTTTCAGAACCTTGCATATAATCGATATAATTAACTGCGTGCATAAGCACCATAACCTAATAGAAAAACAAATTGTACACAACATACTTACAGTTAAACTGTTTGAAAAAAAAAAAAAAAAAAAACTAAAGTAATCAGGCATGGCATGATTTATACAGATCCGGCAAGCATCATGTTTCAAAAGTAAAAAAAAAAAGTTTCCCGTAATCATACTATATTTTCAAATTAACTACAGGTGTACGGATACGACACGACACGCTAAGGGCACAGCGGACACAGAAGATCTGTGTCCAGTACGGTAAGAAATTTTTAAGTGTCTTCTTATGCCTAAAAATAGCAAAGAATCTTCTTCTTCACCATGAGAATCATACTTTCATAGTTTCACTAGTCTCTCTCTCTCTCTCTCTCTCTCTCTCTCTCTCTCTCAATTTAATCCTGCTTGCAGACCTTAAAATTACTAAAAATATACAAAATTAAATCGACACGATCAGATAATCAGTAGATCTATAACCAAAAAAAAAAAAAAAAAAAAAACTGAGTCAACTATTTTATGCTATTAAAAAAAAATCCATTACACACGGGCTTGTTAAAAAAAATCAATTTAATCCATTAAACTGAGTCAACTATTTTATGCAATTAAATTAAATGGACACGATCAGATCAGTAGATCCATTACACTCCAGTTATAATTATTGAGGAATTCACTAAACCTCAACTCGAAACCATGATCTACTTAAAGAGAATACAGTACAGATCCGACAAGCATCATGTTTCAAAAGTAAAACAAGTTTCCCAAAATCATACTATAGGTGCTCGGACAGACACGGACACGGGTGCGTGTAAGGGCACGACGGACACGGAAGATCTGTGTCCGGACCAGTAAGGAATTTTTAATGTGTCTTCCCGGTGCCTAAGAATAGTAAAGAATCTTCTTCACAATGCGGATCATACTTTCCTAGTTTCACTAAAATAAATGTAATGATTGATACAATTGCAGAAACTACACTATTATCTCTCTCTAAATTTAATCCTGCTTGCAGACCTTATAATTACTAAAAATATACAAAATTACGTCGGCATGATCAGATCAGTAGATCTATAACAAAAATAAAATTTTGAGTCAACTATTTTATGCAATTAAAAGGAGGAAAAAAAAAAATCATTTCACACAAGAACCCTCCAGTTATAATTATTGAGGAATTCTAACTCGAAACACTAATTTATGGAGATAATTCAAGCAATAAATCAGTAAAAAAAAAACTAATAAATAAATAAATAATACTTTAAGCAGGAACAAAAAAATATAACTGATTAACTGAATTTATATATCGAAGTAAACCCCTAATCCTCCAATTAAAGAAAAAGAAACCTCCAGTTATAATTATCAAGGAATTCACTAAATCCCAACTCGAAACCCTAATTTATGGAGATAATTCAAGCCATAAATCAGTAAAAAAAAAAACTAATAAATAAATAATACTTTAACCGGAAAGAAACTGATTAACTGAATTTTATATATCGAAGTAAACACTAAATCCCCCACTTAAATAAAAAAAAACCTCCAGTTATAATTATCAAGGAATTCACTAAATCTCAACTCGAAACCCTAATTTATGGAGATAATTCAAGCCATAAATCAGTATAAAAAAAAACTAATAAATAATACTTTAACCGGAAAGAAACTGATTGACTGAATTTTATATATCGAAGTAAACCCTAAACAAAGAAAACAGAAAAAGAAACCTACAGTTATAATTATCGAGGAATTCACTAAATCTCGATTCGAAACCCTAATTTATGGAGATAATTCAAGCCATAAATCAGTATAAAAAAACTAATAAATAAATAAATAATACTTTAACCGGAAAGAAACTGATTAACTGAATTTTATATATCGAAGTAAACACTAAATCAGAAAAAAGAAAAAGAAGAAGAAATTGTACCTCTTCTTCCTCATCGCCATCATCATCCTCTTCCTCCTCCTCCTCCTCCTCCTCCTCCTCCTCATCATCATCATCATCATCATCATCCACAGTGTGAACCTGCGGTCCAGGCACCTCCACCACGTCGTCATCGTCCTCGTCATCCTCGTCGTCGTCGTCATCATCATCATCGTCGTCATCGTCGTCACCGCCGTCACCCTTCAAATCCACCATCTCCTCCACGTCATCCTCGTCCCCATCGTCGTCGTCGTCAGCAGCAGCAGCTCCTTTGCCATCCGCCGCCTTCATCTCCTCCTTCATCTTCGCGATCTCCATCTCCCTCTCGTCCATGGCCCCCTTCATCTCTCTCTAGAAATTATTTTTATTAATTAAATTTTAATTAAAACCAGAAAAAAAAATGTCGGGAGAAGAAGAAGAAGAAAGAAGAGGGAGCTTCCCACGATAGATCCCAACCGTCCGTTAGGTCACAATCGCGAGGATCGGTGACGTGGACGGAATCGGACGGCTGCGGAGCGGGGGCTCTGTGCTTCTGCAGTAGGTGATGCAGGTCACGCGACAGAAATATGGGACAGAATTACGGGACAGCAGATCCGCTCTGAAGAAAAGGTGGCTACGTTTGCATATGGGTAGCTGTACATAAATTCTATCTAGAAGGGAGATTGTCAAGGCTGGAGAAAACACAAAGTAATTGTATTTGACCCGGGTCCAACCTTAGCGTCTGCAGGGACAGGGAGTTAGAAAATATGATCATGTATATAAATCATCTCTTCTATGACAATTTTAGATGATTCTCAACAAGGATAAATAATAACTGGTATGTTTTTTTCTTCGTTGATTTTTTGCATGTTAATAATGCTAAGTTTACTATCAAATGCTTACAACCTTCTTACAACCCTCTCAACCCCTCCCTCCCACGGACTATCTGGCCCACCTCTGTTCCCACCTTTTTCTTAATGAACTAGCGTCACGTGACATTCCGGTTACGTGATGACTATCCGGACAGCCACCGGGTCCTACCTCTCTCCCCTCCTCCAATAAACGACCTCCACATGGATCCCACGTGGCAGTTGTAAGAGGATTGTAGACATTTGGTCGTAGTCATAGTATAGCCCCTTCCAATAATATCAATGGAAAAAGACTACTTCAGTTCCTCTCCATACTTGTGTTTTCTTTTATTGTGTATTTCTGTTATATCTCTTGTATATATATTTTTTATTTATCGAATCAAATATCCCTTATCTATTCTTATAATGAGCCTTCAAACCGGTTCAAAAGTGAACCGTCTAAATCGTTTGTCTATTTATTTAAAAATTTAATATTACATAAAAAATTGTTGAAAAAAAATAAATTTGTTGTAAATAACGTCACAGAATATTGAACTTGACAAACCAAGAACAATATCTGACACTATAATATTATGTAGTTAAACAACTAGTTAAAATTTATTTAACTTTTAATTATGTGAGAATATACTTACAGTTTAGACGGCTAGCATTTTCAAGATTTTTTATAAAGACTAAAAATATATCCATAATAAATTATAATTAAAATATATTTAAATATTTAAACTATTTTATAATAATATTAAAAAAAATTATTTTTAATATTATTAAGGAAATGAAGTTCGTTTTTATTTTTTCCTCTTAGTAAATGATACATAAACAAATGTATTCTAAATGGAAATTATACATGTTTATAGCATAGTTTACAGTAACGACCGATATCGATACGGTATGGTATATACCGATCTGATACCGACCGATATTCGATACTGACCGATACCGACATTAGAGGTCTCTTTTTTCGATCAAATCGACAAAAAAAATTGAATGAAAAAGATCAATTAGTAAGGATGTAAAAGTATAATAAAATTATAAAATCATATAAAAGATGAAAAATTATCTATCGCATGTAAATCAATCGACAATGGTGACTACTATTTCATTCAATTTCAAAAATACTAAAAAACAACACTGAAAATACTTAAAATTATGCATAAATGTATAAAATATATAAATGTATAAAATATATTTTCTAAAATGTTAATAATTTACTAATAGTCATTTGTTTTTCGATACCAAAAAATTCGATACTCCATTCCGAAACCGCCGATACTATCGATATTGTCGATCCCGATACTCATAGGAATAGTCCGATACCGATACCGATACTTTGAACCTTTTATAGTTGCAGGAGCAGGTTGAACATTATTGACATGGAATCAGCATCCCACAAAATGCTGTGGTTCCTTTGCATCTTGGTGACACTACTTTTAAGCTCTGGATTTGGACAAGTTGGAGCAGAACTCAAACATACTCTTCATACTCACATTGGAGGTGAAATGAGACCCAAAAAAGAATTGTTTTCGAACTTCAATATCCAAATTTCCATTTGTATCGAGGTGTTTCAATTTTAATACGCTGTGTTTTTCAACTCGCAGAAAGGATTCTTGCAGAAAACATTAACAACAGTTCAGTAACTGCTTTAACTCTCAGAACACAGAGAGTCGATCCTTTGGATGGCTTGAAAAAGTACAGGGGAGGTTACAACATTACGAACAAACATTACTGGAGTGTAAGTAAAATGCGAAGTCATAAATCAAACTCTCACATCCCAATTTATTTATCATAATTTAAGTTGCATCCCATCCGATTATCATAATGTACAAAACTCTCCACTTTTGACAGAAATCGTCTCACACTCACGGTCAACCCCTTTGACAGGACTTTTTTGACGAAAATATCCTTCTCCTGCCGCTCCTCTTCCTCCTCCTCTGCCTTCTTCCTCTCCTCCGCGGTGGGGACGGAGGTTGCTCGTGCGGGAGCCGGAGGGCTCGCGAGGGAGCTGCTCATGCTGGGGCGGTGGGCTGCTCGTGAGGAGACGGGGGCAGGGAACTGCTCACTCGGAGATATTTTTGTCCGAAAAATATGGTCAAACGTGTTGACTGTCAGTCGGAAACGATTTTCATTAAAAGTGAAAAATTTTGTACATTATGGTAATTAGATGGAATACACCTTGAATTATGATAAATAAAATAGGATGCAACTCAAATTTTCTGATTTAAAAATACATTTAATTTGATGTGCTAATTTCCTTCCGTCGTTTCCCTATTCTTCAGTCCACCATATTTACAGGTAAGTTTGGATACATTATCGCGGGGTTATGGATCATCTTTGGACTTATTTATGGCACAATCCTACTGGTCTCCCTCCTTTGCTGCACCAACAAAAGAAGAAGAACAGCAAGAAGAAGAAGAGTGTTAACAAGAAAGAACAAAAGGAGAGTAGAGAACGATTACTCCATTTGGCCTATTATCTTCAGACTTGTAATCACACTCCTAGCAATGTAAGATTGCAATTACTATCTTTATGAACATCATAGTATCAATAGTATCTAAATCAGTGTTGTCAAAACCGGACCGGACCGTCTATAGAACCGGATCGGACCAAAAAATTTGGCCGATCTGACCTGAATTGGGTTTTTTAAAGAACCAACAATTTTTTCCTGAACCGTGGTTTAACCGGTGAACCGGTTCACAAAAGAACCGGCCATATTTTTTTATTTAGAACCCAAAAAAATTATTATGTAAGATTTGTACTATTTGGTACTTGGTTTGGTTTTGAGATACCTTATAGTTGTACAACTAGATCAAACCATACATACTAAGAACATGATCGACCCCGAGTTCAAGGGGACCATAGATGAACTTTCAAAATGAGACCCCATACATAATGTTAAAACAAAATTTTTTAATAAAAGTAGGTTAAAAAAGTTACTATACCACGAATTGAACCTAAGACCTCAATGTGTAAGTTTAATATAATAACAACAAACACTGCACACATCATGACACACAGGAGGCTCGAACCCGCAACCTCCTGGGTAATATGCATCGGTCTTAACCACTAGGCTAGACATCATTTGCAATTATATATATATATATATATATATATATATATATATATTTTTAATAATTTTTTTGGTCCTTATGGTATGTGGGTTCTGGACGGTCGTCCTAGCTGTCCTGGGCCAGGGCCGGCCCTGACTAAGAATCAAACAAAACCAAACTAAGAAATAAATGTAGATATTTTATATGATTTGGTTCGGTTTGATTTAGTTGGATTTTTGGTTTAAAACATGCTGCAGAGTTGCCTCAGGAGTAGCATTGCGTGGTACCACCAGATTCAATTCGAGATCCAAAGCAATCAAATCCACCATCCTTGGAGCAGCAAACGAAGCCTCGGAGACGATAAGTAGTGTGACAGCAGCTGTGCAATCCATCAGGAATGACACGCTGGCACACGCCAACCTCGATGATCGGTCCAGCAGTAGTATGAACTCGACGATGGGAGGCTCAGGGATGATGCCGACAACGTGAGAAGGAAGGCTGACAGGAGCATGCGCCGGCTGAACAAGGGCCTCAGAATCATGTAAGAATTACGTAGATTGAAAACGCGTGCAGACGAAACGTTGAACTGTGGCATCCGTTCGTCCAGTGACGCTGGTGATTTTTCGTTTCGTTGCAGGAACGTGCTGACTATCGTCACTGTTTCGGTGAACCTGGCTGCTATTCTTGCTTTATTGGGTGAGTAGGACCGAACCGGGGGGGGGGGGGGGGGGGGGTGAGCATTCGGTTGATTCGGTTCGGTTCCACCCGAACCGAATAACCGAAGATCGAATAAGCAAAATCGAAACAGAACTGAAATGGTCCATAACCGAACCAAACTGAACCGAATTAAACCGATTCGTTTTTCGGTTTATTCGATTTTTCGGTTTATTTACTCTCTTTTTTGTTAATATATATATATATATATATGTATAGTAGTGTAAGGGTTGTGGCCTAGTGGTTACAATGGAGGGACTTCTGTGGTGGAGACCACGGTTCGAGTCCCCTCCTTGGACGCCGGCTGGGTGATTTTGTGTCACGGGCGTGCCAAGCCTACTTGAATGGGGTGGGAGCTTCATGTTGGGTGATTCGGATTGTAGACTCCTTTTTGCGGAATGAGAGCTTTCTGTTGAGCACTCTGGGTTGTAGACTCTATTCTGCTCGGGTTGGCTGGGTGGTTCTGCCACGAATCCGAATAGGCCACTAATGAACATTATATATATATATATATATATATATATATATATATAAATTAAATTTTTTTATTCTGTTTTCGGTTTTTGACCGAAATCGAAATCGAAAACCAAAACCAAAACGGAAACCGAATAAGAAAATTTAGTATTTTCAAAATCGAAATCGAATCAATTTTTTTTTTAAACCGAATCGAATCTCTTATTTGGTTCGGTTCGGTTCGATTTGATTTTCGGTTCAAAACTGAATAATTCTCACCCCTAGGACCGACAATCATGAATGCGATCATTAATAATCATTGGTCAATGAATGTCTTCCTGTGGTAGCTATAATTTCAAGATTTTTCTTATTTCTCATCTAAGGGTGGTCTCTTTGTTGCAGCATCAGGACCTCTCAGGTTGCGCAGGATTTTCCGTATGTAAGTGGCTTGCAACATTTTCTACTATTAGCTCTAAACGGAAGATAAGTCTCCTAGAAACAGTGATCGGACCGATGATTGAACCGGATCGAAGCGTATCTGACCAAAAAATTGGTCCAATCTGATCTGAACCAATTTTTTTACAATTGAACCGACCGAACCGGTTCACAATTGAACCAGCCATTTTGTCTTCTTCTTTTTTCTTATAAAACTCAAAAAAGTTTATTATGTAAGATTTGGACTATTTGATACTTTGTTTGGTTTTGAGAGACCTTATAGTTATAAAACCAAACCAAACCGATCCAAACAAAGAAGTAAATGTGGATATCTTATATGATTTGGTTCTCGTAATGGGCCTATTTGAATCCCGGTCCAACCTATACCAAAGATTTCCGGTTCAATCTTCGGTCCGGTTTTTAAAACATTGCCTAGAAATATAATTGATGCAGCGGTTCTCTTCTGCAGGCTTATGGTCCTTTGTTTCATCTTGACATGCCTCTTCTGGTTGTATTTTGGGCTGTACTACTTCCTAAACAAGTAAGCCATCTTATTTCTCCATAGTGCAGAAATCTAAGGGCTACAACCCACCTACAGATGATCAAACTAATACATACTGCATCCAGGTTTGCAGGTGACACGTGCGCAGCACTTGACGAGTACAAACAAGACCCTAGAAACAGCACCCTGAGCTCAATACTCCCATGTAACAACCAGGCTTCAGCAAGGAGAGCTTTGCATGCAGTCGGAGCAGGAATTCATGGTATAGTTGATCAGGTATTGAAGATCATTTTCCCTCCTGGGTCCATGCTAAATTGGGACAAGCAGAGATATTAAACCAATACCGAATTCGGGTGACCTCTTGTGGTTACCGAGGAGAGGTATAAGATTCCGGCTGGATGGCGGAAGATCAGTGGATCGAGCCACGGAGGCGTATTATTCCTTCCATTTATTAATGGTGGGAGTTGGGGAACAGTGGGCCCACAAAGCGTGCAATACAACATACGCAAAAAAAATTGTGTGAAATGTCGGACCACATCAAAAGAAAAATAATATAAAACCAATGTTTTTAAAACCGGACCAATGATTGAACCGAATTGAACCGAAAATCTTTGGTATAGATCAGACCGGAGTTCAACCGGGATTCAAATAGGACCATTACGAGAACAAAATCATAAAAGATATCCACAGTTACTTCTTGGTTTTGTTTGGCTCTTAGTATGTATGGTTTGATTTGGTTTTACAACTATAAGGGCTCTCAAAGCCAAACCAAGTATAAAATAGTCTAAATCTCACATGATAAACTATTTTGAGTTTTTTTTTTTTTATAAAAAAAAAAAAAACAAAATGGCCGGTTCATCAGTTAAACCCCGGTTCAGGGAAAATACCGTCTGTTCTTTAAAATTTACGGTTCAGGTCAGATCAAACCAATTTTTTGGTCCGATCCGGTTCAACCGTCGGTCCGATTCGGTCCGGTTTTGACCACACTTTTTGAAAGCTACATGCTTAATATTTGTCCCTTAAACTACAAGCAATTATATCATGCTAGAGAGTATTTGCCTTGTATATATATATATGACTAACCTATGTATTCAAATCCGAAATTTTGTAGGTGAACTCAAACATATCAACTTTGCAGACACTATCACTCCCTGGTCTGAAACATATATGCAATCCTTTTTCTGGACCACCTTACTACATCTACCAACAAGAAAACTGCACTTCCGATACAATACGGATAAGAGACATACCACAGGTAACCTATGCTTATTTCCAGTATCAACTATGAAGCACAATTATATTTCTACACAGAGACTATTAGGAGTGAGCATTATTCGGTTTTGGACCGAAAATCGAATCGAACCGAAACGAATAAGAGATTCGGTTCGGTTTAAAAAAAAATCGGTACGATTTCGGTTTTGAAAATACTAAATTTTCTTTTTCGGTTTCGGTTTCAGTTTTGGATTTCTATTCGGTCCAAAACCGAAAACCGAATAAGAAAATTCAGTTTATATATATATATATATATATATATATATATATATATATATATATATATATATATATATATATATATACTAAATATATCTAGGTATATTTATTTATTATATATATTAACAAAAAAAAATTGCAAATAAACAAAAAAACTGAATAAACCAAATAAACCGAAAACCGAAACGATTTAATTCGGTTTGGTTTGGTTCGGTTATGGTCGAATTCGATTCGGTTTCGGTTTTGCTTATTCGATTTTCAGTCGAATTCGGTTTTTCTAATTCGGATCGGTTTTGCACCGAACCGAACCGGTGCTCACCCCTAGAGACTATACACCATTAGTGCTGATTTGTCATAACCGGCCTCTCTTCTTTTTTGTGAAGATTTTGAAGACGTATACTTGTTTGAATGGAACCTGCAGAGGAGGAGAATTTGTATCAGCTCAGGATTATGACAGAGCCACGACCGCCATCGCTTCCGTCCAGATGATACTCGATGCCTATCCTGGAATGCAGAGGCTCGTTGATTGCCGGGTAGTAAAAGACGCGTTCTCGACCATCCTTGGCAAACAATGCAGGCCGCTGAAGAAATACGTGCACATGAGCTGGGCAGCATTTGCAGCCCTGTCGACTGTCATGGCTACTCTTCTCCTCACATATATTTTAGAAGTCCATCGTGACACTAAATATCAACAACAACAACACGCTGATGGTTCTGTAAAACCTCATTCGGTGCCAGAGGAGGCGAACGAAGTTGAAGCGGCCGAGATGAGCTCCACGCAAACTGTGGTCGGATGGAAGTCATGAAAAGTGCGGAAGCGAAAGAAGAGTAATAAGAACAAGAGAAGAATTGAGAGTTTTTTTTTAGTACATTTATATTGTTCTATATGAGAAATAAATAAGTTCTGTCGGGGTGGATAGAGTATCTATAGGAATTTGCTACTATTTCCTTGGTTCTTTATTCTTAAGATTGAGAAAATATGTGGGCAGCATTTGCAACCCTGTCGACTGTCTTGGCTACTCTTCTCCTCACATATATTTTAATAGCCCATCGTGACACTAAATATCAACAACACGCGAGATGAGCTCCACGGAAACTGTGGTAGAACAAGAAAAGAATTGAGAGTTTTTTTTTAGTACATTATATTGTTCTATATGAGAAAAATAAATAACTTCGATTGGGGTGGATAGAGTATCTATCTATAGAATTTGTTACTATTTCCTTGGTTCTTTATTCTTAAGAGCGAGAAAATAAATTTTTGATAGGAAGAATTAATGATTTGTATTTAGTTGCTACTTCCTATACCTGTTTACCAAAACATGTAAAAGTCGTATTATGTAGATGAAAAGCAATCTCTCTTTCTATTAATTGTCTGTTTCCTACATGGTATCAAATGCTTCCATTATGTAGATAAGTCATGTTTGCATAGACTATCCGCATTCAGAAGAGGAGTAACATGAAGGAGTTCATTTGCATGACACTTTGCATATTTAGAATGGATGCACAGTATATAACATAGTTAGAGTAGAATGGGTCTGAGGCAGGGACATAAACATAATACTTGAATTTCATAAAT
Organism: Iris macrosiphon; assembly: GCA_036927795.1. Taxonomy (NCBI): domain Eukaryota; kingdom Viridiplantae; phylum Streptophyta; class Magnoliopsida; order Asparagales; family Iridaceae; genus Iris; species Iris macrosiphon. The sequence continues at coordinate 145,773,563 of JAYESA010000018.1, forward strand.
GTTCTTCGCTATTCAGTAGATCCTTATTCATATTGCTGTATATGACAGAGAAGGCCGAATGGTAAGAAACGGTAAGACAAACTCAGTTGTTCATTATTACGACACTCTTGTGCAGACACTGATATTACTTTCATTATATTGCCCTGAAACTGATCCTAAGGCAAAGACTAGAAAGACAACATAATCAGTCGGTGCACATAACTAATGAACGTGCTTATTTTATGGCGTGGACGAGAGGTCTCCCCACCAGTGCATTTAATGTACTGATACCCAACCAGATTGCATGCTGGGTGCAGGAAAAACTCGTACAGATTCAGAGATCGCTTAACCCAATGAGCCGCTGGACCGCACTTGGCGTCTTGGGGCATGGCGTGCGGACCTGGAGCTCACATATATAAGATATAATGTATGGAAATATCATCATTCTGAGTGTTTGATTCAGTTGTAAGCCTAAGGACATAATCATTATAAAGAGAGAGAGAGAGAGAGAGAGAGAGAGAGCACGAGCGACTTGTAATCTAGGCCTAGCGCTGCTTGTAATCTTTACATCATATCAATAAAGAGCTTGATTTGGATTCAATACTTGTGTTTATTCTATGTTTTCGCTATGAGGACTCTGCGAACTAGTTATTAACGGCCGTTTCGGTATTTGCCTCGCGCGAGCGCAACTCCAGGCTTGCGCGGCATCGCGTCCCGAGGGAAACGATCGTCCCGTAGGAGCGTTGGCACGGTAATTCGTGCCTAGCGGGGACGGCTGATTCCTGCGGGAGATCGGGGCGTGATATCATACGCTTGTTTGTTCGCCAAATCTTACTACTAACATACTTGATGAAAGTGCGCCAAGTTTATAGCTTGGGTACTTTCATTTGTGCGCCAATGATAGATTTGTGCGCCATAATCCAAGCTCGCACACTTTTATCATTGTGAGCCAAGGTCCTAGAAGTGCACTTTAGTATGATTTGTGCGCCATCTATGCTCGGAGCACTTTTGTATCAAAGTACGTCAGAACTGCCCGGACTAGTGATTTGTGCGCCAAAACTATTTTTGGCCATTTGTGCGCCAATACTATTATTGGCCATTTGTGCGCCAATAGTGGTTTTGGCCCACAATGTACGGATAATTTATTTTCTTGCCTGATTATGCGCCAACCCTGAATTATTGATTTATGCGCCTGCAAGTCCTTATTCTTTTGTTAGTAATGCTTAGCACTTAATGTTTCTCTGATTTTCTTTTAGTTAATCATGGTTATTTCCAGAACTGACATGATATGGATCTTGATTTTCTGACATGAGTTAAGTGATTGTACACTATAAATAAAATCCTGAATCTTGACATGGAACTGATAATCCTGATACTCCTGATAGTGGCTCGACGTTGCGCACCCATGACATGAGAATTCTTGTAGCTGTCCTGATCAAGGCTATTAGTAGCACCTGTATTGCATGTCATGTATCTCCGTGGTTGATTTTGATTATGCTCATCAAGCTACTGTCATGTCTTGCATCATGTCTAAGGCAGATTCCTGAGCACCACGGTCGAAAATTCTTGATAATTGTCTAGGATAATAACTAGAATAATAATCTAGAAAGCATCTAGAGAGATATCCTGGCTACATGCAATCCTGGAATTCTAGCGACACTTGATGGATTTAGAGTTCTCCGTCATGAGGGGCACACTTCCAGCACACAGAAGAGTGTTGTACTACCAAAAAAGAAAAAAAAAGATTATACCTGATAAACCTATATTATGTACCCGTTCGTCTGGATAATTCGGATAGTCTGCAGGCATGTGGCTGTAAGAAATCTCAAACTGCATGTGTTAGTAACTAAGACTGTGATAACCCTAGTTAGCTAATGATAGCAAGACGAAGGTCATGATTGGTCGTGATTGCTTGATTTTTAGTATAGTCTAGTCCCGTCCTAATTTATTTAACAACTGATCCAGAAATTGTAACCTGAGTATTAATTCCAGATATCCTTGTTTAAATACTTTATAACTATTTAACTGTTACTTTACCCGCTATTCTTATTTATTTGTCTGCAAACTAGTTTTAGTTCATAAGTTTGGCTCCCTCGTGGTGCTTATTGTTTGGGGTCTGACCCCACTGGTTTTGTATGGCCAGATTTTGGAGAAGGACCGCAAGATCTCCCACCTCAAGATGGTGAACACGAGGAGCACCCGAGGATATGAGTGAGTTTTTTCTTCCTTGTCCACTTGGTCTTGTACATACTCTTTTGAGGCATTTAGTCACCAAGCACGTGTTTAGCTCGTATTTTAGGATTCATGGTACTACAGCCTGCGGGCCTACATGTAAAGTATATTCTCGACTATAGCTAGAGTTGATCATGTAATATTATACTCTTCTAGGTCTTTATTTTTGTACTAGCTTCATGATCATATTGGTTTGTATAGTTTGGGATGACTTACTATTATATGTTGGTGATCATACACCTTATAAACTTGTTGCTTGCTTGAGATTGAGACACCTAGGATTCTTGACCCAGGATTGTCTGATGGATTGTAGAGTAAACGCTCACATGTCTAGATAGTCGTGACCGCTGAATGTGGGACTTGATTCCAAAGAAACTAATTCATAACAAGAAAAGGATCTTAATTTAATCTGTCCCGATCGAACGATACTAAGTATTTCTAAGTCGTGCTCCCCGAAAAGGGGAAACGGGGCACTACAAATGATAACGCAAAAATAAGCACACTTTTGTTGCGCTTGATTACCATGAAGTATAAGGGCAAAGGTGTAGTGCCCCGCTCCACGTCGGCACTATGTACAAGAGATATCGGTTTATGTCACGCCCCAGTCCCAAAATAGCGAGGGACTAGCCACGTGGCAATGGCCAGCAGCACACACCAATGGACAAACCCAATTTAATGGACCCATCAGGATGTACTTAAGCTGTAAAACAATAATCAGGGTCTGCTTGTCACGTCTCAGTCCCAAAATATCGAGGGACTAGACACGTGGCATTGGCCAGCAGCACGCACCGATGGACAACCCAATTGAATGTATCCATCGGGGCATACTTAAGCTGTATTACAATGTTTAGGGTTTACTAATCTCATCCACAGAATAATGATAGCAATATTAGCAAAAGAAATATTAAACAACAACCAGTCAAAGTAAATAAAATCGGAGAACAATCCGATATTAAGTCTGTTACAATGTTCTCATAGACAGGAAATAAAGAGTTTAAATCAAACAGGAAATAAAGTCTATTTGCCATAATGACAGAGCATGGCTAAGCAATTGTTCAGGAGAAGTCCTCAGCAATCACCTCATCCTCAGGTTCAGGTACTGCTCCGAGTAGGGCCCCGGTTCCGTACACCTCAGGGTAGATCTCGTCTGCTATAACTGGAGAACAAAACCAGGTCCTCAGCGGGACGTAACAAGGTACAGAAAAATACGAGCCAAAATACAGTGAATCATGTAAGTCAGATAAGATGTTAATCACAAGAGAAGCAAGTCAGACACAAAAAATTACTACATCTAAGACAGTGGCATGCCGAGGATTACAAGCAACTCGGGGTAAATAATTTAACCAGCTAAGTCATAATGCAAGTGAGAGTTATTATTCATACTCAGGCTGAAACTACTACAGGATCAGTGTTGAAGAAACCATAGCAGTATTTTCTCGAAGGGCCAGAACTGGTGCCAAAGCTCTGTGTCAGAGACTAGGACACATCCAGATTACACAATATAATATAATTAGCCTTGATATGGTAATACTCTCCCCACCCAATGTAATCTCACGTCACAATTCTCAATGTTCATGTTACGCAAGATTAAGCTAATGCAATAAGTCAGGATCAAATCTAAGCATGTAAATTATATAAGTCATAAACCTGTAACCTATACATAATCACCTTGAATATTCAGGAGGATTCTGTCTCATGATCTGTGTCAAGTGTCCTGGGTATAACGTACTTGATATGGCAAGTACGAGAATATAAATGTCACGATATCCATCTCTATATGACATTGCCCAACCCCGCGTACGGAGTTGGCACCCGACTATAATCGGACGCTAAGCAAGTCATACGGCCCTAGGGTTGAGCAAGTACAATAGTCACAGAAAATAAAGCAAGAGAACAATTTGAATCAATAAGCTATAATTTATGGCAAGGTACACTTGCCTGGGTTTCCTACTCCAATTGTAGCTCGGGCTTCAGCTGGGATTGCAGGCAGTACTCCGGTTGCTGTAATAAATATCACCATCAGATCCAGAAGACATCAATTAGCTAGAAATGCCTGTCCTTGAGTCCAATTTAGAGACAAGGGCAAAAATAATATTTTCGGGTTAAAGCGGGGTCCACATGTGGGCCACTTTGCACCGAAAAATGTGTCAGGGTCAAAGGTCTCCAAAATAGTCCAACTTAGTGTTAACAGGTCAGGAACGATGATACGAACCCAACAGAACTTCCAAAATTGGATTCCGATGAGCCGTTCTCAAAATCGCCTGTCGAGTGGAGCCTGTGGGGCCCACGACACGTGATTTTGTCAACGTTCTCAGAATCGAACCAAACTTGGCTCACAGGACCAGCGTATTGCTACGACTCCGATGGCGTAAGTTTCGTCTCGATCCGACGTGTGTACACTAAGTTACAACGAGAACCAGAAAGTACGGATACGGGGCGATGTCCGCGGATACGCACTGATTCCGGTGTGCTCGCACATCCGAATCAGCTTCTGCGAAATCCCGCACGTCCGTATCAACGATGCGCACGTATCGGTGAAGACCGCACGCGACCAAGTCGTCCCGTTTGACGGGGCGTACTCGGTTCCGGGGTGAAACAGGGAGTTGGTTTTCCTGTTTTTGGATCACGGTGTGCGATCACTACAGGACGCGATGCCCCGAGCGGTTTACACGGGCACCGAGGGAGTCATGCAGGCTACGCGATGCAAAAGACGAAATAGAAATCAGAGCTACGAGGAGGAAATTACGAGTACCTGAACAGGGTCGAAAATCAGTGAATTCCTCGTGTCCGACTCGTGTCCGACACGCGACACTGTGTCCACTGTTGCTCAACCTAGGATTTCGATTAGGGTTCTAGAAACTCGTCGGAGGTGGCTGTGCTTGGCCGGAGCTGGGTCGGCGGCGCTGTCCGGAGGCGGCCGGGTGCAGAGTCGGCCGGCGCTGCAGGGTCTGATGCTGGACGGCGGGGCAGCGGAGCGGGGTCGGGAAGGTTCTGTGGGGCGGAGGGATTTGCGGCTGAGGGCGGAGGCTGGTTCTGTGGAGGCGCAAGCGGAGGAAGGCGGAGCCAGGGGAGGAAGGAAATAGGGTTCGGCTGGGCGGCTCATCGGGGAAGACGGGCTGAGCGGGCGGAGCTGGGACGGAAGAGGGTGGAGACGACGGGGAGACGGGCGGAGGAGGAGGGGTTTTATAGAGGCGGAGAGGGAGGCTGAGGGTCGTCCGGCGAGGGGGAGCCGGAGCGGAGGGGTCGGCGACGGCCGTTTCGTAGCGGCGGGAGGCCAGGCGGCGGCGGCGGAGGTTTCCGGCGGCGGGGAGGGGAACCGTCCGGTTCCAGCGGTTGAGGGAGAGATAGGGATTCGGGTTGCGGGCGGCCGGGTCGGGTCGGGTCAGACGGATCCGACCCGATCCGCTAGGCTAGGGCACGGGTCGGGTTTCGGGCTAGCGGGTCGGGTCTGGGTTAGACCCGGATCCGACCCAATAAGGATTTGGTTTAATAAATAAACCCGGTTTGGTTCAACTTGGTTTGGTTTGGTTTATTTAATAAAAATCCGGTTTATTTTGGTTTAATTAATTACTTAGTATTTAGGGCTTTAAAAATTCATCCGGGGTCCAATAAATTTCCGAAAAATTATCCTATGTCTAGTTTTCTATTTTACACCATAAAATATTATTTTTGTAATATTTTAATATTATTTATTAACATTTAAAAATCTTTTAATAATTAAAACACTTGAATTTAATTACAGAAAATTTCCAGAAAATTCCAGAAAAATGTAAAAATCCAAATTTAAAATTTTTTTGAAAATCAGGGGATTTACAATCTACCCCCCTTAAGAGGATTGCGTCCTCGCAATCAAAGAATAACCGGTCAACAGAGATGACACGGTTGCAAAATTTATTCGAATCAGAAAATCAAGGTTGAGGGTTAAAATACATAGGAAAAGTCATTTCCCTAAGCAATAGAATTTCATAATTATAGGAAATTTAGAAAATTACAATTTTTAGAAAAACAAGTTATTCTTTCAAAAACTTATCAGGTTAACATTTATAAAATATTCTAAATTATTGGCAAGTTCAAAATTTCTAGGTTAACACTAGGTTATCAATGATTAACAATTTAAAATTGTTAGGTCAGGTCTAGGGTCACGAACCAGCAGGCATGAACTAAAGCAATACTAGAAACAAAAAAACTATAAAAACTTACCCGTATTAGCTACTCCATGGTTCTGCGCGTCTCCCACAGTCATCGCGAAAGCTTGGACGCGTCCTTGAGGTGGTGCCCTCTGCTGTTGCTGAGCTTGCTGGTAGGGTGCTGTTTGCAGTGCCAAGGGTGGCCTTGGTTGATGTCCTCCTGTTGCTGGTAGAGCTTGTTGGTTTGCCCTTGGTGCTTCTCTACGCTCAGGGCAGTCCCTCACTGCATGCTGTCTGGATCCGCAACCTAAGCACAGTCCTAACCTGCGTCGACATTCCCTGGCGATATGGCCTGCTTTGCCACAGTAGTGACAAGTAGTAAGGACTACCACTTGTGGTGTAGCTGCTTTCTGCTGTTGGTGTAGGTGAGGTCTCTTTGCAGCTTCTTTTTGCGGTGCTCTGGTTGTTGCTGATGGGGAAGCCCGCTTCAGACTGTTCTCTCTCCCGGTGACGCGCTCCATGCGTCGAGCTGCAGCAAGGACGTCCGAGTACGAAATTGGTGCGACGGATCCAATCAGTTTCTGTAACTCGATGTTGAGTCCGTCGAAAAACTTCTCGGCCTTCTCTTCTTCTGTCGGGATCAATGTTGGGGCGAAGCGACTTAGACGAATAAACTCGGCATTGTACTCTTCCACCGTCATAGCTTCCTGAGTGAGGCGATTGAACTTGTCCCGCAGTTCTGATCGAGCGATAGCCAGAATGTACATCTCCTGGAAGAGTCTGGAGAACTCTTCCCAAGTAACTCGGTCTGGTCCGAGCCTGTTCTCCTCGGATAGCCACCAGTGATGAGCATTGTCCGTCAATTGCATTCTGACGGCAGTCATCCAACCTTCCTGGGGAAGCTCAGCTGCTTCTAATTGATGCCGAATGTTGGTGAGTCATTCATGAACTTCTGTTGGTCCCTCTTTGCCAGAAAAGGTACGGGACTTCAGCTGGCGAAAATCGGTGATAGTGCCCGTCATTGGTCGTCGAGCTGGTAGGTTGGCCTGCTCCAGTACATTTACTATGCTGTTCCTCAAGTACTCAGCCTCACGACGATGGGCCTCATTTTGGATTTGTTGTTGGGCTTGCATCATTGCGTAGATCATTTGGAATAGTTATTGCCCGTCTATAGGCTGCCCTTGAGGGAATACAGGCATCGGTGGAACGAACTGCGGAGGCGGCGGAATATCATCACGCCAAAATCTAGAAGTTTGCGGATCTGCTTGGCTGCTTCGGTGAGTAGAGGGATCTCCACTCAATAGCGTCACTTCATCTTCTCCGTAGGTGGCTTCAGCACCTATTGATGTTCTTGCTGGAGTTCCGTCGTTTTCTCGTGAATCCATTTCTCTGCATCAAAAATAAACTATAAGAGCGCACAGGAATTAAGGCAAGATGCAAGTCAAAAATTAGTTCGAACACGATACAGATATCAAAAAACGATTCAAGCAAGTGGATGAGATCCTAAAAACTTATCCTATTCTTATTGCAGGCCTGTTCGGTTCCTAAGTTAAAATCGAACAATTTAGTCGTTGACCTGCATGGGCCACCACAAAAACCATGTCACGCTCCAGTCCCAAAATATCGAGGGACTAGACACGTGGCATTGGCCAGCAGCACGCACCGATGGACAACCCAATTGAATGTATCCATCGGGGCATACTTAAGCTGTATTACAATGTTTAGGGTTTACTAATCTCATCCACAGAATAATGATAGCAATATCAGCAAAAGAAATATTAAACAACAACCAGTCAAAGTAAATAAAATCGGAGAACAATCCGATATTAAGTCTGTTACAATGTTCTCATAGACAGGAAATAAAGAGTTTAAATCAAACAGGAAATAAAGTCTATTTGCCATAATGACAGAGCATGGCTAAGCAATTGTTCAGGAGAAGTCCTCAGCAATCACCTCGTCCTCGGGTTCAGGTACTGCTCCGAGTAGGGCCCCGGTTCTGTACACCTCAGGGTAGATCTCGTCTGCTATAACTGGAGAACAAAACCAGGTCCTCAGCGGGATGTAACAAGGTACAGAAAAATACGAGCCAAAATACAGTGAATCATGCAAGTCAGATAAGATGTTAATCACAAGAGAAGCAAGTCAGACACAAGAAATTACTACGTCTAAGACAGTGGCATGCCGAGGATTACAAGCAACTCGGGGTAAATAATTTAACCAGCTAAGTGATAATGCAAGTGAGAGTTATTATTCATACTCAGGCTGAGACTACTACAGGATCAGTGTTGAAGAAACCATAGCAGTATTTTTTCGAAGGGCCAGAACTGGTGCCAAAGCTCTGTGTCAGAGACTAGGACACATCCAGATTACACAATATAATATAATCAGCCTTGATATGGTAATACTCTCCCCACCCAATGTAATCTCACGTCACAATTCTCAATGTTCATGTTACGCAAGATTAAGCTAATGCAATAAGTCAGGATCAAATCTAAGCATGTAAATTGTATAAGTCATAAACCTGTAACCTATACAGAATCACCTTAAATATTCAGGAGGATTCTGTCTCATGATCTGTGTCAAGTGTCCTGGGTATAACGTACTTGATATGGCAAGTACGAGAATATAAATGTCACGATATCCATCTCTAGATGACATTGCCCAACCCCGCGTACGGAGTTGGCACCCGACTATAATCGGACGCTAAGCAAGTCACACGGCCCTAGGGTTGAGCAAGTACAATAGTCACAGAAAATAAAGCAAGAGAACAATTTGAATCAATAAGCTGTAATTTATGGCAAGGTACACTTGCCTGGGTTTCCTGCTCCAATTGTAGCTCGGGCTTCAGCTGGGATTGCAGGCAGTACTCCGGTTGCTGTAATAAATATCACAATCAGATCCAGAAGACATCAATCAGCTAGAAACGCCTGTCCTTGAGTCCAATTTGGAGACAAGGGCAAAAATGACATTTTCGGGTTAAAGCGGGGTCCACATGTGGGCCGCTTTGCACCGAAAAATGCGTCAGGGTCAAAGGTCTCCAAAACAGTCCAACTTAGTGTCAACAGGTCAGGAACAATGATACGAACCCAACAGAACTTCCAGAATTGGATTCCGATGAGCCGTTCTCAAAATCGCCCGTCGAGTGGAGCCTATGGGGCCCACGACACGTGATTTTGTCAACGTTCTCAGAATCGAACCAAACTTGGCTCACAGGACCAGCGTATTGCTACGAGTCCGATGGCACAAGTTTCGTCTCGATCCGACGTGTGTACACTAAGTTACAACGAGAACCAGAAAGTACGGATACGGGCGATGTCCGCGGATACGCACTGATTCCGGTGTGCTCGCACATCCGAATCAGCTTCTGCGAAATCTCACACGTCCGTATCAACGACGCGCACGTATCGGTGAAGACCGCACGCGACCAAGTCGTCCCGTTTAGCGGGGCGTACTCAGTTCCGGGGTAAAACAGGGCCTTGGTTTTCCTGTTTTTGGATCGCGGTGTGCGATCACTACAGGACGCGATGCCCCGAGCGGTTTGCACGGACACCGAGGGGGTCATGCAGGCTACGCGATGCAAAAGACGGAATAGAAATCAGAGCTACGAGGAGGAAATTACGAGTACCTGAACAGGGTCAAAAATTAGTGAATTTCTCGTGTCCGACTCGTGTCCGACACGCGACACTGTGTCCACTGTTGCTCGACCTAGGGTTTCGATTTGGATTCTGGAAACTCGCCGGAGGTGGCTGTGCTTGGCCGGAGCTGGGTCGGCGGCGCTGTCCGGAGGCGGCCGGGTGCAGAGGAGGCCGGCGCTGCAGGGTCTGATGCTGGACGGCGGGGCAGCAGAGCGGGGTCGGGAAGGTTCTGTGGGGCGGAGGGATTTGCGGCTGAGGGCGAAGGCTGGTTCTGTGGAGGCGCAAGCGGAGGGAGGCGGAGCCAGGGGAGGAAGGAAATAGGGTTCGGCTGGGCAGCTCGTCGTGGAAGACGGGCTGAGCGGGCGGAGCTGGGACGGAAGAGGGTGGAGACGACGGGGAGACGGGCGGAGGAGGAGGGGTTTTATAGAGGCGGAGAGGGAGGCTGAGGGTCGTCCGGCGAGGGGGAGCCGGAGCGGAGGGGTCGACGACGGCCGTTTCGTAGCGGCGGGAGGCCAATTGGCGGTGGCGGAAGTTTCCGGCGGCGGGGAGGAGAACCGTCGGGTTCCAGCGGTTGGGGGAGAGATAGGGATTCGGGTTGCGGGCGGCCGGGTCGGGTCGGGTCAGACGGATCCGACCCGATCCGCTAGGCTAGGGCACGGGTCGGGTTTCGGGCTAGCGGGTCGGGTCTGGGTTAGACCCGGATCCGACCCAATAAGGATTTGGTTTAATAAATAAACCCAGTTTGGTTCAACTTGGTTTGGTTTGGTTTATTTAATAAAAATCCGGTTTATTTTGGTTTAATTAATTACTTAGTATTTAGGGCTTTAAAAATCCATCCGGGGTCCAATAAATTTTCGAAAAATTATCCTATGTCTAGTTTTCCATTTTACACCATAAAATATTATTTTCATAATATTTTAATATTATTTATTAATATTTGAAAATCCTTTAATAATTAAAATACTTGAATTTAATTACAAAAAAATTCCAGAAAATCCCAGAAAATTCCAGAAAAATGTAAAAATCCAAATTTAAAATTTTCTTGAAAATCAGGGGGTTTACACTGCTAATCTCATCCACAGAAATGAATACAACAATATCAGAATTATAAAGCAATAACAAGTCTTGATTAAAACATAAGTCGGGGAACAACCTGATAATGAGTTTGACACATCAACTCAATAAACTGGAAATAAAGAGTCTAACAATAGAAATAACTGAGTATAGAATGTGCATATACTCAGAAGAAATCCTCAGCGATCACCTCATCTTCGGTTCATGGTACTGCTCCGAGAAGTGCTCATGTTCCGTACACCTCCGGATAGATATCTTCTGCTAACTCTGGGGACATAATCCAAATCCAGTCCTCAGGGGACATAGCAAGGTACAACATAACTCATGCCAAAATAAATGCAGTGCTGCAATAAATGAAACAATAAGATAAATATATAACCAGCTAAGTGATATGCAATTGAGAGTTTTAGTCATACTCGGGCTGAGACTACTACAGACTCTGTGTCGGGGAAACCCATAACAGTATTCTCTCGAAGGGCCAGTACGGTACCAAAGCTTTATGTCAGAGTCTAAGGCACTTCCAGTAAAGTAATATATATATATAATCAGCCTTTTGTATGGTAAATATCTCTCCACCCAATGTAATCTCACGTCACAGTTTCACGATGTCTCATGTCCATGTCACGCAAGACCATATCTAATGCAACAAGTCAGAATAAAATCTAAGCATGTATAATGTATATGTCCAAATCCTGTATCCTATACAGAATCACCATGAATATCTCAGGAAGATTATGTCTCATGAATAGTGTCAAGTGTCCTGAGGTATGACGTACTTGATAAGGCAAGTACAAAATATAAAGGGTCATGATAGCCATCTCTAGTTGACGTTACACAACTCCGCGTACGGTGTTGGCACCCGACTATTAGTCCGAAGCTAAGTAATATCACACGGTCCTAGGTTGAACAGAGATCTTATAGTCATAATTCAAGAAAATAGTATAAATAGTTGCTGCAAGTAGGGCAAGGTACACTTGTATGGGTTTTGGTTACCAACTGCGGCTCTGGTATCAGCGGGTTCTACAGGTACTTCTCCGGTTGCTGAAATAGACATCACCATCAGATTCAAAAGACATCAAATAGCTATAAATGCCTGTCCTTGAGTCTAATTTGGATACAGGAGCAAAAATAACAGTTTTTGGTTAAAGCGGGGTCCACATGTGGTCCACTTCGCACCAAAAAATATGTCAGAACCAATGGTCTCCAAATTCGTCAAATTTAGTGTCAACAAGTCCAGAACGATGATACGAACCTGACGAAACTTTCAGAATTGGATTCCGATGAGCCGATCACAAAATCGCCCGTCAAGTGGAGCCGTGGGGCCCACGATCACCACAGGATGCGACACACCGAGCGGGTTGCACGGGCATCGAGAGGGTTACGCAGGGTTCGCGTCACAACAGACGGAACAGAAAATAGGGCAAGTAGGAGAGAGAAAATGATACCTGAACAGGGCTCCATGGAAACCGAATTCTCGTGTCCGCGAGGCGACACGACACAAAGGGACACGGTGCTGCACAGTCTAGGGTTAGGGTTTCGGTGGCCGAAGACTCGCCGGAGCTGGGGCACGACTGTGGGTTACGGCCGAGGGCTTCGCCGGAGGAGCTCGCGGAGGCGGCCGGGCTACGCTGGGGCTGAGGCGGCCGGTGCTGCTAGGAGTTCGACGAGGTCGGGGCTGGTGGCTAGGGCACGACCGGCTCGAGACGCTGCGGGCTCGTCAAGGTAGGGGGTGGATCTGGAGGAGGAAGGCGGAGAGGGGTTTTGGTCGGGGAAGAGAGGCGCTGGGGGTTCTGGGCGGAGGAGAGAGACGGAGAGGGCTGGAGGGAAGGCGGTGGAGCTGGGGCTGAGGGCGCTGGCCAACGAGGACGGAGGAGCAGGGAGGAGGAGGAAAGGGGGAAGTGGTGGTAGAGACGGCGGGCTGGGCGAGGGGTTTTATAGGTCGAGGGCTAGGCGGTTACGACGGAGGAAGCGGGGACGGTTACGGCAGAGGAAGCGGGGCCTAACGGGCGGAGGAGCCGGACGGATCCGTAACGGCCGGAGACTGTCGGGGAAGAGACAGTACTATAGCAGTACTGTTGAAACGGGTCGGGTTCGGGTCGGGTTTGGGTTTTGGGCCCGGATCTGACCCAATAAGGAATTGGGTTTGGTTTGGTTAAACCGGTCTGGTTCGATTCGGGTTGGTTTGGTTTATTTGAAATAAACCGGGTTTATATCTAGGTTTAATTGGTTTATTTAAAACTTGGTTTTTAGGTCTTTAAAAATGCTTCTGGGGTCCAATAAAATCCAGAAAAATTATCCTAGGTTTAATTTTTCATTTTGCACCAGAAAATATTATTTTCATAATATTTTAATATTTAATAAATACAATTAGAAATTATTTAATTACAAAATACCTTGATTTTAATTACAGAAAAATTCCAGAAATTCCAGAAAAATTGTAAAATCCATTTTAAAAATTCCTGAAAAATCAGGGGGTTTACAGTTTACTGACTCAAAAATAATATCTTCCTTAAGAGCTCCTTATTGAACCAGGAGATGAATGATCTAGGTGAGTGGGCAGAACTTCGTTCTCTGATTCTTGCACGCCTTAATAATAAATCTGAGTTTTATAATGCCTACTGCTAAGAAGATTATTGTTTTCGTTGTCTGATTAATAGAACTACATGCTTAGCTAGAACTTGAATGCTTGTCAATAGAGAACCTTGACATGCTAATAAGAAGAGTAAGAGATTGCTTGAACATGTTTCCATATAGCTTGTGTTTTGAGAGAACCACATCGTGCTTGAACTTGTTCAGAGAGGACGGCCAGTCCGCACAGAGATAGAAGAGAAGAGATAGATGGTTTGCTTATTCATTTTGTCTGCATCATAGAGTTTATCTGATAGTGTTTCATGCATTCGCATCGGTCAGACAATGGCTATTAGTGAAGAGCTGAACCTTGGTCCAGGCTGCTAATGATAGTGAAGAGCAAACATGAGTCACAGCTGCTAATAGCATTAGATAAAAGAGTCATTGGTTAGCTGGATTACCCCTACTGATCCTGCGTTTCTCGGGGATCGAAAAGCATATTGATAGTTCATCGTGTTTGCTTGATAGAAGGATAGTTCCAAGATGGTGCATTGTCCCTAGAGTTCTTTGGGTATAGCTCATGAGATACGCTAAGCACACTCTGATAGTAGAATAATCGGCTTGCCTTGTATGCTTGAATGAATCAAACTTGAACTTTGTTTTAAAATATGTTTCCAAAAAGAAGTAATATGACTATGTTCATGTGCTGCATGTAACGAACATAGGTAAAACTAGAAAGATCACTAGTAATATAATATTTTATTACATGATTACTTAGTATTGGTTTTAATAAATATTGCTTTTGTTCATTAATTTTAGACTCACCAGTACTTTCTCCAAAGTGCTGACCCACCAACAGTTTGCTTGTTCGCAGGTACTGGATCGTCCGAGGAAGCGATAGGCGTATCTTATCCCCAGGATCCAGAAATCTGGTTTCGATACCTTGAGCCGTATCGAGTTTGCGTTGAGCTGCTTTTGTATAGAGGAACATAATATATGGAACGATGTCATTGTATTCAGAGAACCTCGTGCCTTGTGATTTGTTTCGTATACTCAGATGGATTTATTGTTTGAAACACTGTCCCTTCGCTGCGTACTCGATCGATTAGATGATAGCCACAAATTTAACGATGTTGTCTTGTGTTGACGTAACCCCAGGCTCGCACGATATTACGTCCCGATGGCAAACGATAATACACGCCCCACGGAAGAGTCGAGGTACGGTGATTCGCGTCCGGCGTGGGCGTTGTCGGGACCTTCGGGATTGGGGTATGACATAATGGTATCAGAGCAACTCGATCCTCTGGCCTTACGCCCATTTTGCTGTTGTTCTTAGATGACGATTCCTTGTGCATTGATATTGTTACTGAGTTGAACGTTCCATACAATAAGTCCATAGATATTCTCAAAGTTGTCGGTAAAAGTTTTCTGGATTTGATTTGTTCTTGAGAGTTGTGCCTTCGTGCTTGTGGTTTACTAGAGTTTTCGATTGAGGATGGTGAGAGATGAGGACTATCGCTGCTCTGGATATCGAAAAATTTCTCCTTGAGTTTCGAGGACGAAACTCTTTCTTGGTGTGTAAGTATGTAGTGCCCCGCTCCGCGTCGGCACTATGTACAAGAGATATCATTTTGCTAACTCAAAAAGGCTATCTTTCTTAAAAGCTCCTTGTTGAACCAGTAGATGACTGATCTAGGTGAGTGGGAAGAACTTCGTTCTCTGATTCTTGCACGCTTTAATAATGAATCTGAGTTTTATAATGCCTATTGCTAATAAGATTAGTGTTTTTGTTGCCTGATTAATAGAACCGCATGCTTAGCTAGAACTTGAATGCTTGTTAATAGAGAACCTTGCCATGCTAATAAGAAGAGTAAGAGATTGCTTGAACATATTTTCATATCGCTTGTGTTTTGAGAGAACCACATCGTGCTTGAACTTGTTCAGAGAGGACGGTCAGTCCGCACAGAGATAGAAGAGAAGAGATAGATGGTCTGTTTATTCATTTCATCTGCATCATAGAGTTTATCTGATAGTGTTTCATGCATTCGCATCGGTCGGACAATGGCTATTAGTGAAGAGCTGAATCTTGGTCCCGGCTGCTAATGATAGTGAAGAGCAACAATGAGTCACAGCTGCTAATAGATCAGATAAAAGAGTTATTCGTTAGCTGGATTACCGCTAGTGATCCTGAGTTTCTCGGAGACCGAAAAGCATATAGATAGTTCATCGTGTTTGCTTGATAGAAGGATAGTTCCTAGATGGTGCATTGTCCCTAGAGTTCTTTAGGTATAGCTCACGATACACGCTGTACACACCCTGATGGTAGAATAATTGGCTTGCCTTGTATGCTTGAATGAATCAAACTTGAACTTTATTTCCAAAGATGTTTCCAAAAAGGAGTAATATGACTCCGTTCGTGTGCTGCATGTAACGAACATAGGTAAAACTAGAAATATCACTAGTAATGTAATATTTTATCACATGATTACTTAGTGTTGATTTTAGTGAATGTTGCTTCTGTTCGTTGATTTTAGACTCACCAGTACTTTCTCCAAAGTGCTGACCCACCAACAGAAAGTGATAGGCGTGCCTTATCCCCAAGACCCAAAAATCTGGTTTTGATGCCTTGAGCCGTATCGAGTTTGCTTTGAGCTACTTTTGTATAAAGGAACATAATATATGGAACGATGTCATTGTATTCAGAGAACCTCGTGCCTTATGATTTGCCCCGTATACTCAGATAGATTTATTGTTTGCAATACTGTCCCTCCGCTACATACTTGATTGATTCGATGATAGCCACAACTTTAATGATGTTGCCTTGTGCGAGCACAACCCCAGGCTCGTACGACATCATGTTCCGATGGCAAACGATAATACATGCCCGACGGGAGAGCCGAGGCCTGGTGATTCGTGCCCAGCGAAAGCGTTGTCGGGACCTTCTGTCATGCCCCAAACTCCCGATATTCTCAACGTCTCAAAGAATCATTCCAACTGTCCAAGCATAATCCCAATCATCCAACCAACTGCCTCAAATGCAATAATCCAACTCTAGCTCCAACTATCCAACGCGTAAACCATTCAAGCCACAATCCTACCAAGCCAACGACGCACACTCTATGCACGCCTCAATGTAGTGCTTCCCGATATTTCAGCCCAAGTGTTCAAGCCTTTACGTGTTTTCCATATTATTAGGCATGAAGTAGTAGAGGAGAAGGGAAAGCGCCCACTCACATTGATTGATCCCGTTAGGCATCCTGTCCTGCCGATACGGCCAATCCCTTAAACCCGTGGTCCGATGCAAGCGCGATCTACTCAACTGGTATGACCGTGCGAGCAGGCCGTGCTCTCCAAATCATCCGACCGATCGGATTAAGGAAGACGGCATTATCGCTTCCATTCAGCTATTCAGTACTGTTCGGAACGAACACCTGATTTCCATCGAACCCGCTAGCCATCTGCACATTGAAACCAACTCGATTAATCATTCTTCCCGAAATCTGACATTTCAAATGTAACCAGCATTTGATTTACTCAGTCCGACTCAGCGTAACGCTCCGAGCGGTTGCGGGGCGTTACATAATATACCACTTAGAATCAGGTTCGTCCACGAACCGTGCTGGTACTCATTCCTTACTAGCATGCCACAATCCAATTCTATAGATCTGCTCTATGCAACTCTCATATTCACTATTTCTGACACAACATCTCGTTCTGCTGAATGCTCGAATAAATTTTCACGAATTCCCACATCCTCCTTGCAGCTCAACACGAATTTCTCGTATCGCTTAGTTTTGGATCGTACACGTATTTAAGGCGTCCCTAAAATACATGCATTTCAGCCGAGCTTTGCGATAGCAAATTTGAACAAGTTACAAGGGTATCTTTATGTTCGAGGTGTCCATTTGCTTTGCTCCCAATTGAACCAAATCATAATTCCCATTCCAACACATTCACTTGAGAACTATTCTCAATTATGCAGATTTTCCACCGACTCAATCAGTTCGTGTTCCAGCTCAATCCATCCCACTATTTCTGAAATCAGTACTAGCAACATCTCCAAATATTATCTCGTGCACCGAACGATTCTCACAACTGATCTACCCCAGCTATGCGACTTACCCAAATATCAACTTGCTTAGATCAGCTCAGTCCAACACATTTCCTGCCATCTCAATATCTCACAGGGTGAACATCTATATTGAGGTTTGTGTGATCCACGAAGATCTCGCCGCCACGCCAAAGGGATAGTGTCACCACGATTTCAACGTGGACACACTCGCCACAATTCCTAGGTTGCGCATGGAATAGTTCTTCGCGCTGCTTCCACTGCCTCGAAGCATAGGATATCACCTTCGCCTTCCGAATGAGCACGCTTCCCAGACTAAGTTTCGAGACATCTTGTAAATCTGAAGCACGTCTGTCCCTTCCAGTATTCGCAAGGATTTGATCTGAATGAGCCGCCACAGTCGTCCATTCATATGAATGCTATTCCCTTCCAGGGCACGATGAGTCAGAGACGATGCCATCGAGATAAAAAATCTGCGACTCTGAATCTCATCGGTTGACTAGGCTACTTCCACCATTGCTTCGATCTTCTGGCTGCATCCTCAGCTGAAGACTATCCCAAGGGTCTCTCGAATACAACACTCAGTCGATAAGCCAAATCTCATAGCCTCACATCTGCCCTCGATGCATTCCCAAATACGCCGCCTCAAGGGTCGTTCTATGGGTCTACCATATTCATATCCGATTCAGCGGGCAAGGTCGCTTAGGGTCAGCTGTCCCGAAGCTACGCTTGATAATTGTAATCATCACGATGGACAGTTACTATAAACCATGCTATATCTCATCTGCAAATCCGAATAAAATCCAACCATTCACCCGAGCGAAGTTTCTGAATCTGAGAACCGCGCTCGTTGAAACCTTATTCCATCAATCCGCCGTTCTGTCCTGAATCCATCAAATTTTCGAATTGCATATTCGATTCTCGCACCATCGATTTCAACGATTCTCGAAACTCGAGACTTGCTCAAATTCACATCCGTTTGCCACGTTCCACCTTGCACTTCCAACTTACTCGAGCAGCACAGTGATTTATTCCGACGTTGCTCCCACATTTAGCTATCTTCAAAATTCTGTCCGCCAATATCTTTGCCTTCCGTTGTGGCCACAATCCGTCCACGTCTTTCCAGAGAATCCGTCTATCATCGTTGCACCATCTTGCCCAAAATTTCATTTCCGCTAAACCTGATTCAACTTCTCGAGCAACAATATCCAAAATCCTTCAAGTTTGTGTGAATCAATCGCATTGTCCCTCCAAGCCAAGTTCATGTTTCGTTGCTCAACCAACAGCTCAAATGCGTTGCCCAAAATCATAGTCCGTGCTCGCTATTATTCCGATAATCCCATCGCTTTGCTCAAGCGTAACCCAAATGTTCGTTCTGATTCGATCCATCTCTTAAGCCCAACGATGCTTTCCATTTGCACCAGTCCGTTCACGATATGCTCAACTCAATATTCGCTTGCTCCATTTTCATTCTTTCCACTATACCGACTTTCACTCACCAGCTTGTATTCTCGTTTCACGAGTCCGTTCAGGAAATTTCCATTGAATGTCCAACCAAAATGTTTCCAATGTCTTGCTCAAAATGTGGTATCCCATATACCACTCCGAATCAAGTCGCTACTCGCATTACAATTTCCTTCACAGATCCAAGATCCGTTCGAACCATCCCTTATGCATAATCATGCCTTTCCCAATTCGAGTCTGACACAAAACTCAGGCAACGCTTGAATTATCCAACCGTTTCTCAACACGTCTGATACCTTCTCAACACGAGCAATCGTGCAATGATTGTCTTCCAAATAGTCCAACCCAATACCCAACGGTTTTACACTTTTGTTGTACGAGCAACTCGTACCAACTTATCCATATATTCTCGAGCCAAACTCAAACCTGCTCAACCGATGCGCCACAGCCAAAATTCCAACTTTTATCCAACACAATCGCTTGACGAGCAACTCGTGCAATGATATATTCTCTTCGAATGTTTCTACTCAAAACATGCCGCATAACCAAATCTCGTTAGCCAACCAACTGATCCATTGAGGCAATCAGAATCTCCCAAATGATAAGCCAAGCCAACCCAACGAAAGCCCACACTTGTTGCACAAATGCAACAACGCCAACCAACTTGCTGCACGAATGCAACAACGCCTAACGAGACTAAGCGATCCTACGAAAACCAACCAAGGCAACCCAACCAAGAAATAAAATGCAGCCAAAACCAGCAATAATTAGACTTATTGCATGAAACATCCGATGCGGCACCGAGTAGAGTCAAGAGCTAACGACACACGAAAGCAATTTTTGAGTTTGTGATGAAACGAAGGACCAAGTCCGAAGAAATGAACCGGGCGCTCTGATACCAATCTGTCACGCCCCAAACTCCCGATATTCTCAACGTCTCAAAGAATCATTCCAACTGTCCAAGCATAATCCCAATCATCCAACCAACTGCCTCAAATGCAATAATCCAACTCTAGCTCCAACTATCCAACGCGTAAACCATTCAAGCCACAATCCTACCAAGCCAACGACGCACACTCTATGTACGCCTCAGTGTAGTGCTTTCCGATATTTTAGCCCAAGTGTTCAAGCCTTTACGTGTTTTCTATATTATTAGGCATGAAGGAGTAGAGGAGAAGGGAAAGAGCCCACTCACATTGATTGATCCCGTTAGGCATCCTGTCCTGCCGATACGGCCAATCCCTTAAACCCGTGGTCCGATGCAAGCGCGATCTACTCAACTGGTATGACCGTGCGAGCAGGCCGTGCTCTCCAAATCATCCGACCGATCGGATTAAGGAAGACGGCATTATCGCTTCCATTCAGCTATTCAGTACTGTTCGGAACGAACACCTGATTTCCATCGAACCCGCTAGCCATCTGCACATTGAAACCAACTCGATTAATCCTTCTTCCCAAAATCCGACATTTCAAATGTAACCAGCATTTGATTTACTCAGTCCGACTCAGCGTAATGCTCCGAGCGGTTGCGGGGCGTTACACCTTCGGGATCGGGGTATGATAAAAGGTAACATAAGTGAGTACATTATGGAGATGTCTCATATTGCTTCAAAAGATCGACCTGTCAGATGACTTGCTCGTGTATTTGGTATTACTCTCACTTCCTACACAGTACAACCAGGTCAAGGCCAGTTACAACTGCCAAAAGGAGAAATGAACTCTAAATGTGCCTATTTCGTATTGTGTACAAGAAGAAGAGAGATTGAAGCAAGATAACATTGAAAGTGCTAATTTGGCTACCACCCCTAAAGAAAAGTATAAAGCCATTAAGATAAAGAAAACATAAGCTGCTAAGGGTCCAACCCAAAAGAAACAACAAACTGAAGCTAAATGTTATTTCTTTTGTGACAAGCCAGGACATGTAAAGAAGGATTGTACAAAGTACCACACATGTCGTGCAAAGAAAGGGTTGCCTGAGCTACCGAAAGCCAATTGATGGTGAAAGACACATCTATGTGGGTGACAGCAAGTCGTTAGAAGTGGAAGCAATATGATATTTTGGATTATTAATTATTATTGAATTTGATGGATATTTTTTTATTGTACCGTCTTTTAGACGGAATTTGATTTTAGTTTCTTTTGGACAAATTTGGTTATCATTATTCATTTGGAAACAATAAAGTTTTATCTATCTTTAAATTCAAAATATTATTGGAATTTTTTTTATGTTTATGGTAATCTATATTCACTTGAAACTATTACTTCTTATAAAGAAATCTTGCATGTGGAACCACGTAGTACTAAACACAAAAATAAGAAAAAAATTGGACGGGAACTAGAATTTTTGAGGATGTTGAGTTTGGGGGAAGAAATAAAGTCAGGGACATTGTCTTTGAGGAGGAATCAGTTTTGATTCCTACTATAACTTTTGACGATGTGCAAGATTCTATACATGTAATTGATCAAAAAGTGAATCTGAAACCTCAACAAGACAATGTCGAATTACCTCTATAAGTCAATGTTGAGCTACCTCAATAAGACAACATAGAGGCACCCCCCTCCCCATTCAAGATGAGGTAATTATTTGTGAGGAACAAACTCACAACCTCAAGAACCAGTTCCATTAAGACGGTCCATCAGAGAAAGGAGAAATATAATATCGGATATTTGTCATATTTCTCCAGGAACATAAGGAAGACTGTGGAATACTGGAAGATGATCTAATTAGCTTCCGTCAGGCCATGAAAAGTTCCATTTCTCATAAGTGGAATCATGCAATGAATGAGGAATATAAGTCTATGCAAGACAATAAAGTTTAAAAACTTGTCCCATTACCAAAAGGTGTGAATCCCATTGGTTGCAAATGGATATTTAACAACCAAGAAGGATTCGAAGGATAATGTGGAGATATATAAAGCACGTCTTGTAGCTAAAGGATTTACTCAAAAAGTTAGGGATTGATATTAAAGAGTCTTTTTCTTCGATTTCTTTGAAATACTTATTTAGAACAATCATGACAAAATTTATTTATGGACTCAAGCAAGCTTCTAGTCAGTTGTACTACAAATTTCACCAACTGGTTACCTATTTTGGTTTTGAGATAAACACTGTTGAAAATTGTATGCATCACAAGTTCAGTGGGAGTAAATATTTTTTCTGGTTTTGCATAAAGTACTTAATGCAAACCAGGTGACACCCGTCGCTAAGGAGACAAGTTTAGTCTCAATCAGTGTCCTAAGAATAGCCTTAAAACTAAAGAAATGTAATAAATTCTCTGCTCATCAGTTGTAGGTAGTTTAATGTATGCTTAAGTGTGTACGCGTCCGGATATTGCGTACATAGTTGGGATGTTCGGCAGATATTTAAGCAACTATGGTATGGATCATTGAAAGCAACCAAACATGTTAAGTAATTTTAAAGAGAACAAAGGGTTACATGATCTTTATAGCAGATCGGATAATTTGTAGATCATAAGGTATTCTGACTCCGATTTTGCTAGATGCCAATACAACAGGAGATCCACATCAGGTTATGCTTACATATTGGCTGGTAAAGATATATTTGGAAGTGTGTCAAACAGACACTCGTAGTATCTTCCACCATAGCAGAAGAGTTTATAGCATGTTGTAAGGCATCTAATCAGGAAATATGATTGCAAAATTTTGTCACATGACTGCATATACAGAAGGGTGTTGAAAGACTACTCAAATTATAGTATGACAATAAATCAGCAGTATCGTATTCCAATAATAACAGGAGCTCGTATAAGTTAAAGTATATTGACATGAAGTTCCTAGTTGTGAAAGAAATAATTCAGAATGGTCTAGTGTCCATATAGCATATTAGGACAAACTCCGTGCGGATACGGACACAAAAGTGTTACCGCCCAAGGTCTTTCATGAGCGCACTGCTCATATGGGTGTTTTCTTGTTTGAGAATATATTAGTATAGTGGGAGTTTACTTTTATGTATTCTGGTGCTATTTGAATTTGGACACAATTATGTATTTAAGTATTTTAGATATTTTTTGATCAGATATATGAAAAATTCAGTTCATTTTGTTTTCATTACGTTAATGTATTGATCTCATTAAAGTAAAGGAGGGCCAGTTGAAAATAAGCATGTATTGATCACATTGCGTGTAATTTTCATGCTACACATCCATAATTGATCTATGTCATTTAACTACATTGGTATATGTGACCATTGATGATTTAGTTGCGTTAATGTGACCAAGGCCGCTTTGATCCTATATTGATATGGTTAATGGACGAGATTGTCCGGGTATGCCCTAAGGTTAAGATAGCAATTTGAGCTCATAAAATTAACACAATTGTAAGATTACATATGTGGCCCAGTAAAATATTGTTGGAATTATCAAATAATTAGAGGCCACGCATATAAAATTAATTGTGTTATCTAAATAATTAAGCCAAATTAAAGTGGTCTAATTGAAAAATCGGCTTAAGGGTATAATTGTCATAGAAATAATGTGTAGATACCATAAAGATAATTCTAATTTGATGAGGGGCTAAATTAGAATTATATAAAACCTAGAATATATATATATATATATATATATATATATATATATATATATATATATATATATATATATATATATATATATATATATATAAGGAGGGATCCACATTTCCCATTTTTTGCATCCACAAGCATTTCCATGTTATCAACCGTTTGATCTTGTTTAAGTCATATAATCTTAACTATTGATTTGAATGGTTCAAAGCAACGATTAAGATTAGATGACTTAAACAAGATCCAACGGTTGTAAATATAGAGATGCTTGAAAATGCATAATAGGAGAGAATGTTGATCATTCCTCATATATAACTTATATTCAGTTGGACAACAACAAATCCTGGCTAACACAAAACCTGTATCAATAGAAATAAAACCTATACCTATACCTGACCAACAAGAACACGAGAATCTATTGCTCATGTACATCCCCAAAATCTCCTTAGCCTGACGTGTGCAGATCCTGGAAACTGACCACCTGTCGATGGACCTCCGATATCAATTGCACCCTAGTAAAAGAGTGTTCTTCCTACCGGAACTTGTTCCTATTTTTCCACAGTACCCACGCCGCCGCCGCCGCCACAATCTAAATTTTTGATCTTCGAAGTATCGACCAACTTGTTTAGATTCCGACTAAGAGCTTCGGCCACAATGATGAAGATGGCAGGAGAAAGCATGTCAACCTGTCTGACATCTCGGAAAGATTTGAAAAACCCCTGTCGTCTGGCCATTAACAGTCGTGGAAAACCATGCATTCGCCACCGATCTCCAAAAAATGTCGATCCATGTCTCGAAAAAATTCGAACGCTCTAAAAACCCATATCATGAACTGCCACTCCATCCTGTCATAGGATTTCTCCATGTCGAGCTTGATGGAACAATGCCTAAAGAATGACCCGTTGAATCCATCCGGGCCCGAAGCGCTGGCGAGATTGATGGGAACGGGGTCCATCCCCATGATGAACCAATATGGATTTGATCCATGAAGATCGGTCACCCATGGTTGGGTTCGGCCAAGTACTTAGCCATTTTTCTGGGTGCAGTTTCTGTGACTAGATACAGTTTTGGGAGCCGTTTTCGGAGCTGTTGCAGGCATAATTAGGCTCGGTCTTCAACGCGAAAGTTGTTGGAAAAAGTTTTCTCTTTCTTTCCAGCTTTGAACCAGATCATTCTGAGGTGTATTGAAGAAGTTATGGCTCTCGAAAGTAGGCTATCTGTTCATATTCTGCATGTATTCATCTTGCATGCAATAATGATGTATTGCCTTTCTCCATGCATTAGAAGATGGAAGGACTAATCTTGGGAGATGAAAGGGCTGCCCTTTTGGACTTCTCCATACATAGAGTGGTGTACCCAAGAGGCTTATCCTCCTTATAAATAGAGGGGAGATGGTGAAGGTTAGAACACAACTTGTAATCCTCACACTTGTAATTCTTTTCAAGTGAGTTTGAGAGATAGTGATCCTCAAGTGAAGTTGTACCAACTTGAGAGAAGAGCTCTTTGTAATCTTTCATTTGATTATAGTGAAAAAGACGAAGAAGGAGCGGGTGAGGACGTAGGCTCAAATTGAGCCGAACCTCGGTAAATCTTGTGTGTGTATCTCTCTTATTTTTTGCTTCTCTTCCATTTCTATTTTATATTCTCATCTCATCACAAAGACGGGAAAGGTCTTGTTTTTCCCAACAGTGGTATCAGAGCCAGGTTGCTAATCTTCTTGTGTTAAGATGGAGACTCCCATCGGCGGCGTTCTTATGATTAGCTTGAATGGCCGTAATTGGATGATATGGAAGGCGAAGATGATGGACCTTCTCTATTGCAAGGACCTCTATGCACCGGTTGAAGGAGTATCTTCCAAGCCGGAGTCTATGACGGCAGAATATTGGAAGAAGCTCGACCGGAAGACCATTGGCACCATTCGACAATGGGTGGATGATACCGTATTCCACCATGTGTCAAATGAGACTTCGACGAATAGCTTGTGGAAGAAACTTGAAGATCTCTACGAGAGGAAGACCGCCGGCAACAAAGCTTTCTTGATTCGGAAGCTTGTCAATCTCAAGTTCAAAGAAGGTGACTCTATATCTGAACATCTAAATGAAATTTAAAGTATTGTGAATCAACTTGTAGCCATGAAGATGGTGTTGGACGACGAGCTTCAAGCCCTTCTCTTACTTAGCTCGTTGCCAGACAGTTGGGAGACTCTGGTGGTGTCTCTTAGCAACTCAGCACCTGACGGAGTTGTATCCATGAACCAAGTTACAAGCAGCCTCTTGAATGAAGAAATTCGAAGAAAGTCATCCGGATCCTCCTATTCTCATGCTCTTGTTACCGAGAATAGGGGGAGGAGCAAAAGCCGATATCCTCAGAACCGTGACAAGTCAAGAGGGAAATCAAAGGCTAGAAAGGACATCAGTTGCTATCACTGCGGGAAGAGTGGACACATAAAACGGGAATGCCGCAAGCTCAAGCGAGAACAAAAGGAAGGAAGGACCAATGAGAAGCAAGAAAAGACTGAAAGTGCAGCCGTTGCCATTGACAATGAAATTGTGCTTTTCTCGGCATGTGAAGAAGACTGTACAAATCTCACTTGCCAAGACCAAGAATGGGTGATTGATTCTGGTGCCTCCTACCATGCTACTCCCCGGAAGGACTACTTCACTTCGCTTCGTGAAGGTAACCTTGGGACGGTAAAAATGGGTAACAAAAACTCTTCTCAAATTCTTGGCATTGGAAATATTTATGTTACCACTAACATTGGAACAAAGATGGTTCTAAAAGGTGTTAGATTTGTGCCCGATCTTCGTCTTAATCTTCTCTCCACCGGCAAGCTTGATGAAGAAGGATACACAAGCAACTTTGATAAAGGATGTTGGAAGCTTACCAAAGGTTCACTTGTACTTGCGAGAGGAAAGAAGTGTTGTACTCTCTACAAAACTCAGTTCCACTTGGAGAAGGATGGACTTGGAACAGTGGAAGGTACCTCTATGGATTTGTGGCACAAGCGGCTTGGCCACATGAGCGAGAAAGGACTACAAACTCTCGCAAGGCGGCAACTACTTCCATCCATGCAAGGTATATCATTATCCCACTGTGATCATTGCTTAATTGGAAAACAACATCGGGTAGCTTTTGTTAAAAACTATAACAAAAAGGAAACCGGCATATTGGACTTAGTCTACTCGGACGTATGCGGACCCATAAATGTAAAAATCTTTAGTGGTGCCTCCTACTTTGTGACCTTCATTGATGATGCATCTAGAAAAGTATGGGTGTATGTCCTAAAAGCCAAAGATCAAGTCTTTGAAGTTTTCAAAGATTTTCATACCAAAGTTGAAAGAGAAACCGGAAAGCTCTTGAAGTGTATTCACACGGATAATGGTGGTGAGTATACTTCAAGGATGTTTGATGACTATTGCTCTAAATATGGCATTAGACACCAAAAGTCTGTCCCACACACACCACAATACAATGGGGTTGCAGAAAGAATGAACCGCACAATTGTGGAAAGAATAAGGAGTATGTTATCCTTAGCTAAATTACCAAAAATATTTTGGGGAGAAGCAGTACGAACAGCCTGCTACTTGATAAATTTGTCC
Source organism: Iris macrosiphon (assembly GCA_036927795.1). Lineage (NCBI taxonomy): Eukaryota > Viridiplantae > Streptophyta > Magnoliopsida > Asparagales > Iridaceae > Iris > Iris macrosiphon. The sequence goes on from JAYESA010000018.1 coordinate 145,800,849, forward strand.
CCCTCAGTTCCTTTGGATGGAGATATTCCTGAAAGGGTTTGGAGTGGAAAGGATATTTCCTATTCCCACTTGCGTGTGTTCGGGTGCAAAGCATTTGTGCATGTACCTAAGGAGAAAAGAACAAAACTTGATGACAAATCTATTCCATGCATCTTCTTGGGATATGGAAATGATGAATTTGGATATAGGTTGTGGGATCCTAAAAACAAGAAAATTGTAAGGAGCAGGGATGTTGTATTTTGTGAAGATAAAATATTTACTGATTTTGAAAAAGAAGAGGAGCCACAAAACACTCACATCGTCCCAGATCCAATCTCCACACCGGTTGTTTTACCTTCTCCTATGTTAGAAAATAATGATTTTCAAGATGTGCAGAAAGAAGAAGAAATTACAGGTTCCCCAGGTTTTGATCAGGGGGAGCATGAACATGCAGAGCCACCTCATATGGATCAGCTACAAGCACCTCAGTTGAGACGGTCGGAAAGAGATCGACAACCCTCAACCAGATATCCTACTTCAGAATATACTATGGTGACAGATGCAGGTGAACCAAAAAGTTTCCATGAAGCACAAGTACATGAAGATCATACCAAGTGGAAGAAAGCCATGCAAGAGGAGATGGATTCCTTGCATAAGAACCACACTTATGACTTGGTGGAGCTACCGAAGAACAGAAAAGCCTTGAAGAACAAATGGGTGTTCAAAATCAAGAATGAAGGAAATGACCAAGTCAAGTACAAAGCTCGCCTCGTGGTGAAAGGTTTCAGTCAGAAGCAAGGTATTGATTATGAAGAAATATTTTCTCCTATTGTAAAGATGTCTTCTATTCGGGTTATTCTTGGTCTTGTCGCTTCTCAAGATCTTGAAGTTGAGCAGTTAGATGTGAAGACTGCATTCCTCCATGGTGATTTGGCAGAGGAAATCTATATGGAATAGCCAGAGGGTTTCAAGGTAAAAGGCAAAGAACAGTTGGTTTGCAAATTAAAGAAAAGCTTGTATGGGCTCAAGCAGGCACCGCGACAGTGGTATAAAAGGTTTGATTCTTTTATGCTTGACCATGGGTATAAAAGAACATCTGCAGATCATTGTGTTTATATCCAAAAGTTCTCTGATGATGATTTTATTATTCTCTCTCTATATGTTGACGATATGCTTGTTGTTGGAAAAGATATGTCTAAAATTGACAGGTTGAAGAAAGAGCTGAGCAAGTCCTTTGACATGAAGGACTTAGGAGCGGCACAACATATATTGGGAATGAAAATCTCTTGGGACAGAAATGCGAAAAAGTTGTGGCTATCGCAAGAAAGATACATTGAACGTGTTCTGGAGAAGTTTAATATGTTGAACTCCAAGCCGGTCAGCACACCGCTAGCAGCTCATTTTAAGCTAAGCTTACAACAAAGTCCTTCAAGAGAGAAGGAGAAGGAGGAGATGAGGAGCATTCCATTTGCCTCAGCCGTCGGAAGCTTGATGTACTCCATGGTTTGTACAAGACCCGACATAGCACATGCAGTTGGTGTGGTAAGCCGTTTTCTTGCCAATCCGGGTAAAGAACATTGGGAAGCAGTAAAATGGATCCTAAGATATCTTAGAGGAACTTCTAAATATTCTTTATGTTTTGGAGATGGCAGACCTATCTTGGAGGGTTTCACTGATTCTGATATGGCAGGTGACTTGGACAAAAGAAAGTTCACATCTGGATACTTATTTATCTTTGCAGGGGGAGCCGTATCATGGCAATCAAAGCTGTAAAAGTGTATCGCTCTATCCACCACAGAAGCTGAATATATCGCTACCACAGAAGCTAGCAAGGAGCTCTTGTGGATGAAGAACTTCCTAAAGGAGTTATCGCTCAAGCAAGAGAAGTACACTCTTTACTGTGACAGTCAGAGCGCCATCGACTTGAGTAGAAACGCTACATATCACTCAAGGACAAAGCACATCGACGTACGCCATCACTGGATCCGAGATGCTTTGGAGAATCAACTGATGCACATTAAGAAGGTTGATACAAGCCAAAATTCGTCGGACATGATGACGAAGCCTCTACCAAAAGAGAAGCATGACTTCTGCCGAAGGAAGGCAGGTATGACTACTGTTTGAAAACCTCTCTCCTCATGTGGATGGAGGGGGAGATTGATGGGAACGGGGTCCATCCCCATGATGAACCAATATGGATTTGATCCATGAAGATCGGTCACCCATGGTTGGGTTCGGCCAAGTACTTAGCCATTTTTCTGGGTGCAGTTTCTGTGACTAGATACAGTTTTGGGAGCCATTTACGGAGCTGTTGCAGGCATAATTAGGCTCGGTCTTCAACGCGAAAGTTGTTGGAAAAAGTTTTCTCTTTCTTTCTAGCTTTGAACCAGATCATTCTGAGGTGTATTGAAGAAGTTATGGCTCTCGAAAGTAGGCTATCTGTTCATATTCTGCATGTATTCATCTTGCATGCAATAATGATGTATTGCCTTTCTCCATGCATTGGAAGATGGAAGGACTAATCTTGGGAGATGAAAGGGCTGCCCTTTTGGACTTCTCCATACATAGAGTGGTGTACCCAAGAGGCTTATCCTCCTTATAAATAGAGGAGAGATGGTGAAGGTTAGAACACAACTTGTAATCCTCACACTTGTAATTCTTTTCAAGTGAGTTTGAGAGATAGTGATCCTCAAGTGAAGTTGTACCAACTTGAGAGAAGAGCTCTTTGTAATCTTTCATTTGATTATAGTGAAAAAGATGAAGAAGGAGCGGGTGAGGACGTAGGCTCAAATTGAGCCGAACCTCGGTAAATCTTGTGTGTGTATCTCTCTTATTTTTTGCTTCTCTTCCATTTCTATTTTATATTCTCATCTCATCACAAAGACGGGAAAGGTCTTGTTTTTCCCAACACTGTGACGGTTCCCACGTCACCCTCCTCACTTCCTCCACAGAGGGAGTGGCCATCAGTTCCTCACTATCACAAGGAGTGACCAAGGCCGGGATGGCCGATAGGAAATCTCATCCTCCGCCAGGTGAATTTCTTGAAAAATGTCGCCGAACACCGTTCGCATTCCAACTCGACAAAGCCCGCCTCGTCCCCTTGAGCCTCATAGCCATGCGGGTAAGAGGGTTGGAGTGAGTAACCGAATGCCGGCGTTGTCCACCACAGTCAAGAAAGGATGGTGTTGTATCCAAAAATTCTGAAACATGAAATGCTTTTCAAGAGAGCCACTCGCCGCTCTGACCTCAATTAGAAGGGGGGCGTGGCCCGACTTTGAAACAATTAAGTGCGAGAGCGACGTCACCAGCTCCAAGTCAGCCCAGTTGTGATCCACAAGAGTCCTATGAATCTCCGTCTTGCATATTACACCATGTGAAAGCACTTCCAGAGGAAGGGAGGGACATCAAACCAGCTTCCATAGTGAAATTGGCGATCGCGAACACCGCCGTTTTGGCATAGAAATGGTGGGGCGCGGCTGGAAAGGAAATCCATGTCTGGGCCCATGGGGATTCCATCCTCGGGTTGAAGTCCGAAGACCACTTGAATATCCTCATCGGCGCACGGGCAACAAACCAGGTGTCCTTAGCGTTTTGATGTAACTTTCCTTGTTTATGCTCTATCTACTCAATATTTGATGCTTTACGTTGTACTTCCAGCGCTTCTCCATCAGGATGGTCACTCCTAAGCTTGACGAGGAGGAAGTGGTCCCTCCTAAGGTTTGGAAACGATGACACCTTGCCACATATATTTGCATAATTCTTCATTATTTTTGGGCAAATTATAAGGGCACTACACATTTTACTCGGAACTAGTCCATTGAAAATTTGCAAAAAATTACAAGTTTGCCATCATAAAACTTACTTGGGGCTAGCCGAAACTCGGGACTGTTATAATCAAGATTGTCAAAAATTTGACAGTCCTACCACTTGGAAGGACTGTCAAAATTTTGACAGTCCAATTTCCCAAAATTACAAGTTTGCCACTCTCATAGTTACTTGGGGCTAGCCCACCCCAAAGTATAAAAGTGAAATGGCTTTCTATTTTTGGCATTCCACCTAGACTTGAAGAAACCCTCATTCCACCAAGCCCAAACCTAAATTTGGAAATTGCTAGTTGTGGTTGGAGGAGGATTTTACTTTGGTGATATCCAAGAAATATTCTTCCGGTATGTCTTCGACAACCTACGATGAATAAGTTTTGCAATTGTCCGAAAAAGATTTAGTTTATTTTGACTATTGTAGGAACAATGCATGAAAAAATATTCGATGACGAAGTCGGATCGTCCAATTCATTAAATATGCACTCCGGACGTTCCGAAGAACAAGTTGGTTGTTCCGAAGCACGTACGGTACGTAAAACGACAACCCTAATTCGATAGTCACGAGTTATGACTGTAAAAATTAGACAGTCCTATATAAATATAAGACTGTCAAATAATCTACAATCCTAAATTAATAGAGGACTGTCATAAATTCGAAAGTCCTATATAAAAGTAGGATTGTCATAATTTGGACAGTCCTATTTAAAAATAGGACTGTAAAAATAGTGACAGTCCTGGATAATTATATGAAGTTATTAATTTTTATATTATTTTATATTGGTTATAGGACCAACCTTGTTCAGATATTGTGGTATATCCTGTTGTTGGTGTTGATGTGGATGATATTTTCTCAACGGATATTGAATTTGCAAGCCATGAAGAAGCATTAGAGTGGTGCAGAGAAGTTGGGAGACGACATAACATAGTTATTGTCATTGCAAGATCCATCCGATCTCGGACGGGCCGTGTCACGCCCCAGTCCCAAAATATCGAGGGACTAGACACGTGACAATGGCCAGCAGTACACACCGATGGACAACCCAATTTAATGGATCCATCGGGCATACTTAAGCTGTAATATAGGTCTAAAACCATAGTAAAAACTAATCTCATCCACACACAGAATAATAAGAACAACAGCAAATAAAGAAAGTACATCAAAGTCCAGTCTCAGCAGAGTATGTCGGAGAACATCCTGATAAGAGTCTAAAACACTGGTTCATCAGACCAGAACAAAAGTGTCCAATAATAAAGTATCTGAAGAGTACAAATATCATAAGCTCAAGTAAAGTCTTCAGCCATCACCTCTGCTTCTATGTTAGGTTCTCCTTCAGCAATAGCTCCTGGTACAGTTTCAGCTCCTGTCACGTAAACCTCGGGATAATGTTCTTCTGCTAAACCTGGGGACATCATCCATTCCAGGTCCTCAGGGGACATAGCAAGGTACCAATAATACAAGCCAAAAATAGATGCAGTGAAATAGAAAATAAAATAAGCAGGGTAACTACATAACCATCTATGTGAAAATGCAACTGAGAGCAACACTAGTACTCAGGCTGAGACTGCTACAAGCTCTGTGTCGGGGAGCCGGTAGCAGCAATATCTAGTAATGGGTCTAGCTCTGCTCGAGAGTCTACAACCTCACAATAGTAGTATATATATATAACAGCCTGTAGCCTGTGTGTCTTTCCCCATCCAATGTAACCACACGTCTCATGTCCATGTCACGTGAGATCAGAGCTAATGCAACAGTCATAACCTAAGAATATAATAATTATGTCCATCCTGTATCCTACACAGAATCACCTTGAATATCTCAGGAAGATTCTGTCAATGTATGGTGTCAAGTGTTCTAGGTTATATTGTACTTGTTAAACAAGCACGAGAATATAAAGGGGTCTCGAATGTCCATCACTAAATGACGTACACAACTCCGCGTACGGAGTTGGCACCCGACTGTAATCGGACGCTAAGTATGTCATACGGTCCTAGGTTATAGCATGTACAATAGTCACAAAAATTAAAGCAAGAGAACTAAATAACTAATAAACTGCAATTTATGGCAAGGTACACTTGCTTGGGATTGGAATACCAGTAGCGATCCCTGTAACAGTGGGTTCAGCAAATACTCCTCCAAAAGCTGAAATGAATATTACCAACAGTCTCAGAACATAGGAAATAGCTAGAAACGCTTGTCCTTAAGTCCAGTTTGGACACAAGGGCAAAAACGACATTTCTGGGCCAAAGCGGGTCCATATGTGGGCCGCTTTGCACCGAAAACCGGGTCAGGGTCAAAGGTCTCCAAATCAGTCCAACTTAGTGTCAACAAGTCAGGAACGTTGATACGAACCCAACAGAACTTCCAGAATTGGATTCCGATGAGCCGTTCTCAAAATCGCCCGTCAGGTGGAGCCTGCGGGGCCCACGACACGCGATTTTCCAACGTTCTCAGAATCGAACCAAACTTGACCCACAGGACCAGCGTATTGCTACGAGTTCGATGGTGCAAGTTTCGTCTTGATCCGATGTGTTTATACTAAGTTACAGCAAAATACAGAAAAGTCAGATACGGGGCGTTGTCCGCGGATACGCACTGATTCCGGTGTGCACGCTCATCCGAATCAGCTTCTGCGAAAGTTCGCATGTCCGTATCAACGACCCGCACGTATCGGTGAAGACCGCACATGACCAAGTCGTCCCGTTTGACGGGGCGTACTCGATTCCGGGGTGAAACAGGGCTAAGTTTTTCCTGTTTTTGGATCACGGTTCGCGATCACCACAGGTCGCGATGCCCCGAGCGGGTTGCACGGGCACCGAGAGGCTCATACAGGCTACGCGATGAAATTTACGGAATAAGAAACAGAGCTACGAGCAGAAAGTTGTGGTTACCTGAACAGGGTTCAAAAAGTCCAATTACGCGTGTCAAACTCGAATCCCCGTGTCCTGGATCCGTGTCCAAGCCGTGTCCTGGTCTGCACTCGTGTTCTGGATCATGTCCGAGTCGCTGGTGGCTCGCTGGGCAGCCAAGGGTCTGTCGGAACCGGTCTGGGGAGGTCGGCGACGAGTCTGGGTGGTCGGTTCAGCGCTTGAGGCGGCAGGAACACCGGAGTCGGTGTCGGATCGTTCTGGGGTTGTCAGCGTCGGTTTCTGGAGGGCTCGGCCAGAATTCTGAAGGGCGGCGTCAGGTCGTCGGCGGGTCCGGCTGGGTGGCGTCGCCAGGTAGTTCAGGTTCTACTGGAGGGGAGTCGTCGGAATTACAGGAGCTTGCCGGAGAAGAGGGGTGGTGAAGGGTGGTTTTTCGGCTGAACTAGGGGTATATATAGTGCTCGAGGGGAGAGGGTTAGCCGGACGTTGCCGAAAGAGGAAGGGAAGAAGTCGTCGGGTAGTAGGGAGATGAACCGTAGGGTTGGTCGGCGGCCGCGGCGGCTGGAATGGCCGCCGGCCAGGTGAAGAGTCGAGCAAATTAATTTGGGGGTTAGGGATTTGCACGGGTCGGGTCGGATGCTGGCGGGTCGGGTCTGACCCGGATCCGACCCGCTAGCTGAGCGGTCCGGGTTGGTCAAACCGGCCGGTCCGGTTTGGTTCATTTTAATTTGGTTTAATTAATTAGTAAATTTTAACAATAGTTTTTAATAGTTTAAAAATTCATCCGGGATCCAATAAATTCCTGGAAAAATACCCCAAGCCCGGTTTTTAATTTTACACTAGAAAATATAGTTTTTATCCCATTTTCATATTATTTAATATCTTTAAAAATTCATTTTAATTTAGACTACCTTAATTTATTGTTTTAAAATTTACAGAAAATTGTAATTAATTCCAGATAATTTAATTTAATATTTCTTAAAATTTTCAGGTGATTACAGGCCGAAAATATCTTGAGCTGGGATGCGAAAGAGGAGTATATTTAGGGAGCATCATAAAAAAAAGGGTGTTGTTGAAAAAAAAATTTCTAAGAAAAACGTTGGGACGAGAAAATGTGGTTGTCCATTGAAGATGTTGATTATAAAAGTTGAAGATGTGAAGTGGATAATCGAAGTTAAAAATGGAAGACACAATCATCCTATTCCAGGGACACTTACGGGTCATGCCTACGTGGCACGGTTGAAGAAGGATGAGAAAAAGTTGGTTGAAGAATTGTTCCTTTCAGGAGTTGCACCGAAACAAATTTATTCTGCTGTGCGACAAAAACAAGATGGGAACAAGTCTACCATGAGGACGATCTATAATAGTTTGGCCAGAGCGAAATACAATAGTATGAAAGGAAGAATGGCGATGCAGCAAGTATTGAAGTTGCTTGGGGAGCATCACTACGTGGAGTACCATAGAAGACATCCACAAACTGATGAACTCCTTTGATTGTTTTGGGCTCATCCTGATTACACACACTTGGCTCGGTCCTTCGCAGACGTGTTGGTCCTTGATTGTACATATAAGACCAACAAGTTCAAGATGCCTCTTTTTTACGTTGTCGGGTTTACGTCTACGGGAAAAACATTTACAGTCGCTTTTTATTTTATGAAGAGTGAGACAGTAGAGGATTACACATGGGCGTTGAGGAAACTACAATCCCTTTACACAGGTTACAAAGAGCCGTCTGTTTTTGTTACTGACAGAGAATATGCGTTGATAAATGCTATAGATATTGTATTTCCTCATGCGCATAGACTACTATGCATTTGGCATATAAATAGAAATATCCAAGCTCAATACAAGAGAAAATTTGAAACAGTGGACGGTAAAATTGACATGCTTCGCTTCGAAGAATTCTACAGTGATTGGAGTCTTGTATGGCGAGCAAGTACTACAGACAGTTATGACGCAGCATGGTACATGTTCCAACAAAAGTGGGAGACGAGTAACCCGACATGCATATCTTATATCAAAGATACTTGGCTAGAACTATATAAAGAGCAATTCGTCTTAGCATGGACCAACATGGTGAAGCATTATGGCACGATCACTATGAACCGGGTCGAAGGAGTACACTCATGTTTAAAAAGATATCTACGGTCATCGGTCGATAATTTTGTCTCTGTTTGGCAATCGATTCATTTGATGACTATTGCCACGGTGAACGATATTGTAGCATCATTTGATATGAGCCTCAATATTGCAAAGCATGAATACAAGCAAGAACACCTCTTAGATGGTTTAACTCATGTGGTATCTCACAAGGCCTTGGAGTTATTGTTTGAGGAGATTCGTAGGTCGAAGTCGGTGGGTTATGATCCCGAGGTTTGTGGTTGTTCATATCGTCATTCACTCGGACTTCCATGTGCACATGAGATCAACGAATACCGTCGTAAATCTATACCTATTTCAATAGATGGTGTTGATCAACATTGGCGACAGCTGTCGATAATGCCGACGGTGGAAGTACAAGATAATTTCTTTGCGTTGTCCCAAGTGAAACTACTTCACGCAAGGTGGTGTGGCGCATCGGAACTGGAGAGAAGATCCATTGAGTTTAAAATCCAAGAGATTGCAGTCCCGGTAACAACTCGATTGCAAGAGCCATCCGTTGTTCGAACTCCTAAGGGAAGACCACAGTCAAGAAAGAGTAGAGCAAAAAAGAATGAGGAGGAGTCAACTAAAAGAGATCCATCCTTATTTGAACATATCGAACGCAGTTTGGAGGCAAAGTCCGTAATGGATGGGGGGTATTTCCGCAGAAAAAGAGTAAGCTAACTATTCGAAGGGAGAAGAAACAGAAAACGATAGATGCAGGCACGGCGGAGGGTGTTGAAAACTTTTCTGTTTCTTATAGTCTATACATTGAAAATTTCCTACCTGAGATACGGAATTTTATTTGGTCTATTGTTGATGTTCCTGCGGATGGCCACTGTGGATACCAAGCACTAGCAAGACAACTAGGCTATTCAGTTGAAGCAGGATTGAGACAGGTTAGGGCAGAGTTGTACGAGGAGTTGGAGTCGCGACTAGCCTTCTATAGCCAGATACTTGGCGAAGAAATTGTTGGAGATTTGTTGGCAGGCATACTTTGTACGAAAACAGTTACCGGACCAGACCATTACATAGATGTCCCGCCTGCTGCTTACGTATTCTCTAATAGGTATACGTTACCTATTGTAATTATCTCACAAGGTATTAACAATACTTTTTTTCTAATGTGTGCCCTCCCGGCCGAACACCGAGTATCCAATCTATGTTGCATAGGGCTTGTCGGACAACACTTCGTCATCCCAAGGTTAATCGCTCATTCTCCAATTCTGCCACCTTCTACGCTTTGGTATAAACACGCACCAGAGGAAGCGATCGCATGGACGACACCCTACAAGGATACAATGGCGGCCTATAAGAAGATGATGAAGATGGAGGATCCAAAAATTATGCCGGACGACTACTTTGATATTCTAATCGATTGATACTGTATAACAAAAATGTATTTTGTGTTGATCCATGTATATTGAACTATATGTTATATGTATGTTGTGTAATGAAAGGAGTTATTGAATTGATACTAATAGATTTTGACTGTATGTTGTGCATTGCTACTAATAACCTTGGACTGTCAATATGTAAAACTGCCAGGATACTAGGACTGTCACAAATATGACAGTCCTAGTATATACTAGGACTGTCATAATTGTGGCAGTCCTAAAGTTTACCCACTGTCTATTAGTAGTTATATGTAACTTTAGGACTGTCAAAATTGTGACAGTCCTAGTATATACTAGGACTGTCAAAATTGTGACAGTCCTAAAGTTTACCCACTGTCTATTAGCAGTTAGATGTAACTTTAGGACTGTCACAATTTTGACAGTCCTAGTATATACAAGGACTGTCAAAATTTTGACAGTCCTAAAGTTTACCCACTGTCTTATATCACACTTATATGTAACTTTAGGACTGTCACAATTTTGACAGTCCTAGTATATACTAGGACTGTCAAAATAGTGACAGTCCTAGTATATAATAGGACTGCCATAATTTTGACAGTCCTAGTTTATACTAGGACTGTCAAAATTGTGACAGTCCTAAAGTTTACCCACTGTCTTATCACACTTATATGTAACTTTAGGACTGTCACTATTTTGACAGTCCTAGTTTATACTATGACTGTCAAAATTGTGACAGTCCTAAAGTTTATCCACTGTCTTATATCACACTTATATGTAACTTTAGGACTGTCACAATTTTGATAGTCCTAGTATATACTAGGACTGTCAAATTAGTGACAGTCCTCATACATACAGTTTACACACTGTCTTATATATAAAATTACCCCCACTGTCTGCACATTAGACCACTGTATGTATGCAGTTCAAATTGATATTTTAAACTTGTATACAACTCAAATTCACTCATAGTTGTCAATAGTAGCAAATTTATTGAAAGTGTCAATAGTAGCAAAAGTCATACAACTGAAAATCATAGTTTAAACTATTACAATTCTCAAAAGTCATATTCATTCAAACTTTTACAACTCAAAATGAAAGTTTAAACTTTATGACGCCTCTTTGTACGTTGCTCTCTATTTTCCAAGAAAGGAAAATCTTCAGCATTGTCGATTTGTTGGAGTTCGTCATTGATTGCCATATAATTCGAACCCTGGCAACTTACGAGGCTTCTTTCCAACTTCTTCACTTTCCTTGCCTATTCATGAGAATTAAAAAAAAATTGTTAGAAACAGTTAGAAATATCAAACTTAAAGTCTACAAGTTGGCTCACCATCTTGACCAGTGCAGTATACAAGACCGATTTGGCAGGAAGCTCTAAAGGTACACGCACAATATCCCCTCCGCATTGGAACAAGGTAGGCAGTCCGACACCGGCGTAGTAGGCGAGGTAGTCGTCGCTATAATCCATCATATTGACTACTGCTTGACGTTCGGTATCTCTAATAACGTGGCGTTGCCACTCGGTGAAGAAGTCTGATACCCAGTTGAACGCCGCAGGAATATAGTTTAGCGGTTTTATACCGCGCGGAGGAGTTATCATTTTCAAAGTGCGCCTTGGGATAGTTTGTACGTAGCCAAACTGACGGAGCACTCTATCCGGCATATAAGCCTCCTCGATTTTATGACAACTGATAAGACCGTGATATAAGGCGACTGGTTGCAATGGTCGGGTAGTCTGTCGTAAATCATGGTATGGAGCCCATACAATCTGCACCACATAAAATTTAGCATAACGTCATTTAGCATAACATAGTAAATTAATACCAATTAAGTACAAAATTAGGTCTATATTCACCTCTTCTGTCGTCATATCTTCGAGTGCATGCCGTAGAGCGACCAATGTGTGAGAACGTTTGGCATCTTCCTTAGTTGGCTTCCATCGACACATTCTAAGCAGGTTCTCGTCATACCCTCGGTTCGGTTTCGCCCGCTGCAGGGTTGGAAAGTGCTCGTATATCCATGCCTTCACGTTACGGGAAATATATTAGTCCAAAAATAAACAACACAATTTAAATTTACGTAAACAAGTTGACAAAGATATATCTATACATGGAGTAGAGTTTGGCATCCGGAAATTGTCTTCGAACCCACACGGGATGCCGCACCAAGCTCGCGGTAAAGGTATGCCAGTATACCGCTTCCCCAAAAAATTTCGTCCACCGTTTCAATGTTGTCCAAATTGAGGAGATATTTGGCATTTATGGACGTTCCAGACTTATCGATAATGCCAACAGCCCCTAAGATGAACTGCATATAACCGCAGGCCACATTTTTGCTATTATCAATTTCGGGGGCCGGCTCAGCGAATATCTTCTCCAAATATTTTAGAGGAAGTCCATAGGACTTCTTGAATTCTCGAAGACTAGTAAAACTAGTGGAATCAACTCCCAGACACCCTGATACATGATCCACAATATTGTCGTAATAGTTGATGCTCGACTCATCAAAAGTATGATTCATCATGGGACGACCATCAACCCTAAGTCCCAATATATGATGGACGTCATCAAGGGTAATCGTCAACTCCCCATTGGGTAGATGGAAAGTGTTGGTTTCTGGATGCCACCGTTCTACAAATGCTGAAATCAGTGAATTATCCACCGTCGTATATGAGTAGCTACCCAAATATTGTAGACCGGTGGGACTGATTTTTGCCTTCACATCATCTCCCAATAATTCATACCTCCATGTATTGTATTTTTTCCCGTGGTTGATCACCGTCAACATACGACCACTCTCCTGAAAAGTCAACAATTGGATGAAATTATACCTCTATGTAAAATAAACTTTGAACTTACAACTATATATAAATTTATCATAACGTAATGTACTTACCAGATTGTTCCATATTTGGTATGCAATATGGTTTTTGATCGACGGTAACATAGAGCAACAGTTTGGACGAGTGTAGAATGGACTATCTGCCTGCTCAGAAGGTCCTGAACCATCAGTAGTCCGGTTTCCGAGAGTTTGTGGAAGACTCTCGACAGGACTATCTGCAGGCTGAGAAGGTCCTGAACCATCAGTAGGCCGATTTGAAATATTTGGCATGTCCTCATCGGAGTTGGAAGAAGAACCGGAAGAACTAGGAGGAGCACGTCTCTTCGAACGAAGTGCAGTCTTCTTCGTCAATCGACGTTTCCTCACTTCAGGGCGTGCCTCGACCTCGCGGATAGTGACGCCTGGTTCAATAGTATGCGAAACTGTGCGTTCCTTACGCATCGACGCAGTAGGGCGTCTTCTCATATCTTCATCCACAGTGTCCTTTCCAGGGGCATGACTATAAGACAAAAATTAATATATACAGACAAAAATTAATTTCTATTTTAACATAATAATTGAATTTTCCATTGAGGATTGTAGCAATTTTTACAGTCCTGTAAGTATACAGGACTGCAGAATTTTCAACAGTCCTAATTTTTTAGGACTGTTAAAATGCCTACAGTCCTATATAAATTTAGGACTGTAGACAATCCGACAGTCCTTAATATATATAGGACTGTCGATTTTCCTACAGTCCTAAATCTATATGGGACTGTAGGAAATTCTACAGTCCCGTCCGATACTGCTCGACAATGTCGAGGATTCTCGACATTGTACGCCCTAAAATCGTGTTCGATCAACCAAGTGAACGTCTAAACTACATCATAAACTCTGCCAAGGACTTGTATGCCCTCATTTGAAGAATGGAAAGAAAATCACTCAAATTTTTCAAAATGCAATAGGATTTTTTTAAAATTTTGGACAATTTTGCAAATACAATAGCACAAGGAGAATGATGATTTGTACCTTGGTTCTTTCGAGACTTTGGGAGCCATCAACAAGGAGGAGGAGGACAGCGGAGATCGGCCGGCGGGAGGGGGGAAAGCTCCGGTGGGGTGGGGAGGGTTTGGGAGTGTTTGGGAGGGTTTGGAAGTAGTGGGCTAGTATGAGTAAAATTTTGGGTTAGTATAAGTAAATGTTCCTCCTTAGTGGGCTAGCCTCAATCCTGGACTAGCCCCAAGTAAATATGGTAGTGCCCTTATAAAAAGCCTATTTCTGGGAAGCTGTAGAGCATAGCCTTCATTAGCAGCATGTAAACTATTACAAGGCACATAAAGATGTTTAATTTTTGTTTCTTGAAAGTGGTCTTTGTTTGGTTGTAAAAGATAAAAGCGGACTTGGATGGAGTGATGTGGATATTCCTTTGGTTGGTTGGAAAAAATTGGAAGTTAGGAAGTGGTATGATCAACTTATTTGAAAAGTGGTATGTGGTATGTTTACCACCATACTAACAAGTAATAAATAAACACAAACACAAACACACCCAATACAACACCCAAAAATGAACAAAATTAAATTAAGAGATGAATGTTATAAATCCAAATTAAATTCTAACTCAAAATAAAACAAAATTTATTAGAATAGTACCCAATAACTGCAGCAGCAGTAGTTCAAAAATTTTAAAAATTATACATAAATTTAAAAAAATATCCATGTGTGTTGTAAATATGGATTGTCCACCATTGTTATTTGGTATCTATAACATATGTGTTTTAGTTATCCATAACATATATCTTTTTGCATTTTTTTTTTTAATTGTCATCATGATGTTAACCTCCATTGTAAGTTTATATAAGGGACTCTTCTTAAGTTGATTGAGATATCTAAATGAAGAAACAATTTCTTCCATATTTCTCTACTTTATAATACGTTACCAAAATAAATTACTCTAGAAAATAGAAGAAGGGAGAAAGAATTCTCTTAAGAAAAAGAAAAAAGGTAAGTCAAACTTTCTCCATTCTTTTTATGTATATTTCTTCAGTATTACAAGCACTTCAATAATCTTTATATATATATATATATATATATATATATATATATATATATATATATATATATATATATATATATATATATATATATATCATGTGATGATTATTAGAATGACAATTATTTGAAAAAATAAGTCTAAATTTTGTACACTTAGATACATATTTTAATAAAATTAAATACATGTTTGATTTATGTGTTTATAGATTGATTAGAATATAAGTTTCTATATCTATTTTCTCTCTAGTTTTAAATTTAAATTTATATTGAACATATTCACAATTTCATTCAAAATAAAAACTTCATAATAATTTATTTAAAATTATGTATAAACATCATCTCTATATTTTTTTTCCTTATAAATTGTGCCTAAGTATGAAATTAATCTAAAATATCTCAAAAAAAAATTTCACTTATTATGAATTAGTAAATTACACTAAATTAGTTTATGTGATTTTGTTATTTTTATTATTATCTTTTAATTTATTTAAATTCTACAAGTTACTAATTCACATTGTTGTATAGAATTATAAGAAAGTATCCAAAATACATTATTATATAATGATCGCATTGATGTATATGTGATACATATAAGACAATATTCCAACCGGCAGAGGAGGGATTGAACCTTGGTCTACTCTAAGGTGGCCCGCCACATTACCACTAGGGTAATGCCTTCGGTTTTGATAGTATTTTATCACATTGTGGTATATGTAAAGTTTTGTAATCTTGAAAGCACTTATAAATTTTATTAATTTAATTAATTTGTCTTTAATATAATTATTTTTTGTCGTTCAGATGTCGAGTCTTGCAAAGATTTAATTCAAAGCTCTTAATATGAACGGAGACAATTATTTATCATGGCAATTGGATGTGAAGTTGTACTTGCAGTCCAATAAACTTGATGGTACTATTTAGAAGGAAAATAAAGAATCTTCTGAAGGCAAGGCTAAGGCTTTGATTTTTCTACGACATTATATTCATGATAAACTAAAGGCAGAATATCTATGTGAGGATGATCTATTGGATTTGTGGACATCTCTGAAGGATAGATTTGATCATCAAATGATGTAATCCTTTAGCTTGCTCAAAGTGAATGGTTGAACCTAAGATACCAAGACTATAAAACTGTTAAAGAATATAATTTTGTTCTGTTTAATATTCTTTCTCGTCTTAGGTTGTGCGGAGAAAAAGTAACAAAGGTTCAAATGATTGAGAAAACTCTCTCCACTTTTCATGCAAGTAATGTGCCTTTGCATGAACAATACTATGAAATTATTCACAAAATACTCTAACTCGTAACTTGTCTCCTTGTAGCAGAAGAAAATAGCGCAGTTCTCATAAAAAATTATAACTCTAGACAAACTAGGTCAATGGCAATTCCTGAGGCAAATATCAATGTTGGATTTAGCAGAGGCCGTGGTGGAGGACGTAGGAGTGGACGTAGAAGAGAAAAAAAATCTGGGAGATGTGGTCATGGTTATCAGCCTTACAAAGATAAAAAAATTTGGTTCACAAAAGAATAAATTGAACAAGTGGACAATACCCTCTAACAAAGGAAATTCAAATCATCAAAATAAACCAAATATGGATTGTAATGCTTGTCATAAATGTAGCAAAGATGGGCATCGGCTTAAGCAATGTCGAGCTACTGAACAAGAGGTTGACAAATTCATATATCCAAGAAAATGGAAATAAATATGATAGAATATTGGGACAATGATCAACCACTTGACATCACTCATTTGAATTGTTTTGATTTTTGTTTAAGATCAAAATGAAAATCAGATTATAAATGAACAGTTTAAGGGGATGTTGGAAACTCCACTTTCTATTGAATGAGCACTTGGTCAACTTATGTTTTATTTCAAGTACTATGAACTATTTACATTTGAAGTCATGTTTTGTTTTTAGTTTCCATCATGGAATGTCTAGACCATGAGAATTTGTTAAAAATCTTTATTATATATTTGGAGTCACATTTCTATAATATGATATTATCGTTTGGTATGCGTAATTATTTTTATTATATTTGTGCTAGCTAGAATATATGCTCTCTCTTTTTTTGCTTCATGTTAAAGGTATGGATATACAAAGGAAGAAAAATGACTTAGTTATGTGTTTGGTAGATAGTGTTACAACACATAAGATTTTAAATAATCAAAAGTTTTTCTCAAAGTTAGTGTTTAACATGAATAAAGTGTCAACAATAACTGAACCAGCCCATATAATTAAAAAAATTGGAAAAGCACACATCATGTTACCTAATGGTACCCAAATCAATTTGCAAAATGCGTTATATTCAAGCAATTCAAAAAAATAATTGCTAAATTTTAAGGATATACGCAGAAATGGGTACCATATTGAAACTCGAAATAACAACAACAAAGAGACATTGTGTATCACATATAATGTTGGGAGAGAAAAACTCACATTAGAAGAATTATCTTGTCTTTCGGTGGATTTGTATTACACAACCATTGGTATAATTGAATCTCATAAGAATATGGAAAAACATAAAGCCAATGATTATGTTTTATGTACCATTTGATATAACCTTTTGGGTCATCCGGATTAAACGATATTCAAGCGGATCATTGACAATTCTTGTGAACATTTATTAAAAAATCATGATTTTGGCATACTGAAGAATTACCTATGTGTTCCATGTTCACAATGAAAGTTTATAAGTAGACTATCTTTTCTAAAAGTTAATAAGAATCAGTCTCCTACTTTCTTGCAAAAAATACAAGAAGATATGTGTGGTCATATTCATCCTACTATTGGTCCTTTTAGGTATTTCATGGTACTCATAGATGCATCTACTATGCAGTCATATGTTTGTTTATTGTCTACTAAAAATCTTGTATTTTTTCGTCTTTTGGCCCAAATTATTAAACTTATATCTCAGTTTCCCGATAACCCGATCAAGAGTCGTTCAATATGCGGAAGCAACTTTAAATTTGTGATGAAATGAATGATTGTCCAAGGAAGTTAACTGGATGCTCTGATACCACTTCGTCATGCCATGACTTCGTAAAATCGATAATCGTCCCTCGGACGTGATTTCGTACGTGCCTAGGTTATGCAACGTACAAGGCAAGAAGATAAAATATATAATTTTCATAGAAAAATACCGAGTCGAGGCGGAAGATTTATAGAGTCATATGAAACATTCAAAATATGCGAAGCGAATCTCTTTATTGATAATTGCAGCAGTTACAAAGGCTTAAATAGCCCCATTAAATATGCCAAGTTGGCTACAACACTCGTTGATCTCTCTTGCTTACAAATGATTTCTACCTTTCCATACATCATGTCTTTGTATATCCAAGCTAAGGCCTCAGCACCTGAGAACTTGAAAGTGGTTGCTCACACACGTGGGTCAATACGCAACTTATACTGGTGAGCAGGATAACCCACTCGTCTAAACCGACACTAAGTGATCATGGCAAGCATAAAGATTATTTGGTGATCTTTCTATTTGAACTTAGATTAATTTTAGTCCATGTTGAAGCACACCTCAAAAGCAGTAAATCATGCTCGCATGTAAAAAATTTAGTTATGAAAACATATACACATATAGGCATTGAATTCACTTAAGCGGATAAGCATGTTATTCTCGATTCTCGTTTGGGAACTGAGCATGTTATTCTGATCACATCGGTAAGTAAACTTGTTATGTTCGTCGCCTCGACAGCTAAGCATGTTATATTTGAATCGCATCGTTAGCTAAGCATAGGCATATTTGTATAGCTTATGAAATGCAGGAAACACGTTGAATTGCCTCGCTCAATAGAAAATCTGAATATATAGCCGATGTACGCACTCTTGCTCGACGCAAGTAGACATTCATCCTCCTTGCTCAAACATTTGATAGCCCACTGCAACTTATTTATGTGAAAGTCACCGATGACACGAGCGTCATAGTGGGTACATCTCATCTTGACATTTCGGTACATCCTCTTAGTCGAATTATAAGCCCTTTGGAGGTCCCGAAAGTCCCTGGGTCATTAGTGGTGCATCATCTTGGTCTGAGTCGACCAGAGGGCTCCCAATATCGTTTCTATGGTATGTAATGCCTCATTCAGTGCCCAAGTAGCAAGCATGTCTGAATGGCCCACTATACCGTGCTCAATGGCATTCTCAAATTTCTCCTAGGCCGATATAATTCCGGCCGCCTCCAGGTGCCTCAAGTCTGGTTCATCTCGATTGAGGAATACTAAGCCCGTGCACAGGTAGCCCATGACCATTTACCATACAATATTTCAATAATGTAAGTACGGCGAGGTACGAGTCTTCTCGCCCCACTCAATACTCTAGCATGTTCTTCCTTTGTAGGTACGGTCGAGGTACATGTCTACTCGTCCAATATTTCAAAATATAAGTATGGCGAGGTACGTGTCAACTTGCCCCACCAAACTATCCTCGTGGCATCGTTACTCTTCCGATCGATGTTCCGGATGGGTGACCCGTAGGTCCCAACAACTAAGTCATCATGCCGCTTCTCGACACAATGTTCCATGGTGCCCTATCCCTGATCGATAATTCCGTGGCACCATTCTCCTTTTCGATTACTTGAGATATCCCGTATCCCGACTTGACAGTTTTGTGGTTTGAACCACAATTTCCTGCTTCACTGATGAAACGTTCTTATGATTCGCGTTCGATACTCGTGCTCTTTATGCATGCCTCGATATACTTTGTTTCAATGTCCTATCTTCGTATTCAACTATGTTTCGACTTATGTTTTTCTGATCCACGCTCGCTGAATCTATGATATCACTAGCATTCAACTGATATATTTTATTAAGCATGAAGGAGAAGAGGATAAGGGTCGGGGCCAAGGCCCGCCCAACTTTACTTATCTGCTTATCGTTCCTTGCTGAGCCAGCGCCGCTTATCACTTCACCTGAGTCGATACGGTTTATCCCCAAATTTTGTGGTCCGATGCGAAGCACGATTTACTTAACTGGTATAACCATGCAAGCAGGTCGTGCTTGTCAATCATCCGATAAAAGCGGATTCAAGCAAGACTGCACCATCGCTGAAGTCCCATTATTTATGCCTCGCCCTAAACTAGCCCACTGATTTTATTCCACGATACTTGACTTCGTCCTTCTGCCCGCATCGAGGCAAAAATCGAACCTCAAAAAGTTCTATATAAAGCCTGTAAATGAAACCAAAATCTGAATTAATACTTGTTTTCGAATCTGTCTTATCGAATTGCAAGCAACTCGATGCCTCGTTCTCATTCCAACTTATGTTATGCAACCAACCCAAATGTCTCGTTTCAATCAGACTCAGCATAATGCACCGTACGGAGCAGGGCATTACAAATTTATCTCATAAGTTTTATGATTATTATATATCATTAGGGATTGAGGTAGAGCATCATGTTACCCATGTGCACACATAAAATGGGTTAGGTGAATCATTTATTAAACATCTCCAACTTATAGCTAGAGCTCTACTAATGCAATCTAGTTTGCCAATTGAGGCTTGAGGACATGCTATTTTACATGTTGCATTTCTAATTAAATTTAGACCCATTGTCTACCATATTTTTTTACCTATACATCATGTTAGTGGTAAACAACCCAATATTTCATATTTGAGAAAGTTTGGATGTGCAGTATATGTCACAATTCTACCTCCCAAAAGAACTAAGATGGGTCCCAAAAGATATTTGGGAGTATACATTGGTTTTGAATCTTCTTTCATAATAAGGTATTTGGAACCAATGACATGTGATATCTTTACTGCAAGATTTGATGATTACCATTTTGATAAGAGAGTCTTTGTCACGTTCCAGAACCAGAATACTGGAGAGCGGGGACAGACAAAGCCAGCTACGTATACCAGAGTACTCTATACCCTGAGATACGGTCACAACTGTCTAGACATGTGAAGGTTTACTCTACAATCCATCAGGCAATCCTGGGTCAAGAATCCTAGGTGAGTCAATCTCAAGCAAGCAATAAGTTTACAAGATGTATGATCTCCAACATATAATAGTAAGACGTCACAAACTATACATACCAAGATGATCATGAAACTAGTTACCAAAATAAAGAACTAACAGAGTACAATGTTACATGATCATCTCTAACTATAGTTTAGAATATGCTTTACATATATGCCCGCGGGCTAGAATGTCAAGTCCCAAAATACGAGCTAAACGTGCTCGGTGGCTAAACGCCTCAAAAGAATAATTATACAAGATCATGTGGGTGATGAAAGAGGAACCCACTCATGGCCCCGGATGCTCCTGGTGTTCACTATCTTGAGACGGAAAGTACGGAAGAACATGCGGTCTTGTTTCGATATCTAGTCATACAAAATCAGTAGGGTCAGACCCCAAAACAACAAATACCACAAGGGAACCAAACTTATGAACTAAAATTAATATACAGACAAATCAGTAAGAAATAGCACAAGGAACAGTTAAATAAATACAATGGGTAAAATATCAGTTAAACAATTCTTGAGTATTTAAACAAGGACATCTGGAATCAGTACTCCGGTTACCATTTTCGGATCAGTTGTTAATTAAAATCAGGACAGGACTAGAGTAGACTGAAAATCAAACAATCACGGCCAAACATGCTCTACGGCTTGCTATCATTAGATAACTATGGTTATCACAGTCCTATAACACATGCAGTTTGAGATTTCTTACAGTCGCATGCCCTGCAGACTATCCGGGTTATCCAGATGAACAGGTACATAGTATAGGTTTATCATGTATAATCATTTTTTTTGTCTTTTTTGGTAGTGCAACACTCGTCGGTGTGCTGGAAGTGTGCCCCTCACGACGGAGAGCTACAAATCCATCAGGTGTCGTTAGAATACCGGAATTGCATGTAGCCAAAAAATCTTTCTAGATGATATCTAGATTATTATTCTAGTTATTAGCCTGGATAATTATCAAGGATTTTTGACGATGGTCCTCAGAAATCAACCTTAGACATTATGCAAGACATGACAGTAGCTTGACGAGTACAATCAAAATCAACTATGTAGATACATTTCATGCAATACAGGTGCTACAAATAACCTTGATCAGGACAGTTACAGGAATTCTCGTGTCATGAGTGCGCTACGTCGAGCCACTATCAGGATTATCAGTACAGTGTCAGGATTATCAGTGCAGTATCAAGATTATCAGTACAATATCAGGATTATCAGTTCCTTGTCAAGATTATCAGAAAATCAATATCAAGAATATCATATTCAGAAAATAACCATGATTAACTAAAATAACGGGATAAAAGAGAACCAGAGAATCATAAAGAGTTAAGCATATTAAAGAGAATACTGGCATACATGTGCATAAATTATCAATTCAAGGTTGACACGTAAAATCAGGCAAGAAAATAACATCTGCGCATAATGAGCCAAAATCACTAGTGGCGCATAAATGGCCAAAAAAAGTATTGGCGCACAAATGGCCAAAAATAGTTATGGAGCATAAATCACTAATCCTGGCAGTTTTGATGCACTTTGATACAAAAGTGCTTCGAGAAAAGGTGGCGCACAAATCATACTAAAGCGCTCTTCGAGGACCTTGGCGCACAATGATAGAAGTGCGCGAGCCAGGAGCTTGGCAGATAAATCAATCATTGGCGCACAAATAAAAGTACCCAAGCTAATAAACTTGGCGCACTTTCATCAAGTATTATAGTAGTGAGGTTTGACGCACAAACAGGCGTAGGAAGGTCTACTAAATAATAAAACACAAGTTCCAAGGCATAGCACAACAGTAGAGATAACCTTGCAGTCGATAACACAATTCTCGAGAATGGTCAGAAGTCATTTCTTAGTCATTAAGTAATTACGAAGGGCTACAAAGTGCGCCGTCTAGGAAGAATACGACATAGTGATCCAACATAGCAAAGTGTGATATTCTCCAGAAGAGACAAAGTGCGTCGGTAAGAAATTTTTTACCAAAGTGCGACAACTCTACAATATCTGCAAAGTGCGACAAGTTGGCTATTTAAGCAGTGACGTACATTCTTGATGACTTGTAGATCCATTCAAAAGTAAGCCAAGTAGGATTGGAGTACTTTTGAAGAAATTATCATTGAACAAAATGTACGTAGGAGTAGAGAAGTGGGTCCGGTGTACTCAACATATCTTGGCACACTTTCTAAGAAATTTGTGAAACACACACAAGTAAGCTCACTGGATCTTCGTTTTATGCGACAAGGGTTCCATGCGTACTTTTTGTATGCATTCTCAGGCCAACTTTGTATTCTCCGACTTGCTGTTCTCGGACTCCATGAGTAACCCAATTCAAGGAAAACAAAATCATCAATGAGCCAAGTTCTAAGTGTTACTCAAAAATAAAACGATCAGATTATTAAAATAAGTTATACTGAGAATCAAAGCAAGATTCATGGTTGTTCCTTCAGTTGGCAAGATGTATTTGCCTATGATCAAGTACTAGCCTAATACCAACACTACCAAGGTCACCCACGGCCAAAACCAAGCTCGGTTGCTGGTCTCTGCTGGAGAAAAAATGAAGAAGAAAATATGAATGAAAGAAAAAGAAAAGTAGAGGAAAGAGAATGGCATTGCTTGTATAGGAAGAGCTAGGATTGTAGGATATTGGATCATAATCCATGCCCCTCATTCGGGTTCATCACAGTCAAACACCAAGAAAACCAAGAGACCAACGGTCCAAATCATGCAGCTAAGAAAAACTTACAAAAATAATATAAACAATGCATGAATGGCATAAAGCAAGATGTAAGCAATTAAACAATAAATGAGATATACATGTATAATATGCGTATATCGGGTACGTATACTAGTTCAGTGAGACGAGTCTCACGGTCTCTCTCCTCCTTAGAAAATTTTATCCTCGAAATTTCAGTAAGGCACGGGTCTAGCAAGAAAACTCTG
Organism: Iris macrosiphon; assembly: GCA_036927795.1. NCBI lineage: Eukaryota > Viridiplantae > Streptophyta > Magnoliopsida > Asparagales > Iridaceae > Iris > Iris macrosiphon. The sequence continues at coordinate 145,824,796 of JAYESA010000018.1, forward strand.
GGGACATAAAATCAAGGTAAACAAGGGCATACAAAAATCAAGCACAATCCTAGAACAAGACAAGCATGCACAAGACAAGATCAGAGTCCGAGATATCCGAATAAGTATAACTCATGAGTCAAACAAATACGGGTATCGAGCACGGATATCATCCTCTCGCTCCCAAGTTGACTCGTCCGGTGAATGATGTCCACAAGAAACTCGGACTAACCGAATAGTCTGGTTCTTGAGAATCTTTTCGCTCCGGTCCAAAATGGATACAGGCCTATCCTCATACGAAAGGTCGGTACCAACGACCAATTTCAGAAAGATACAGGACATGACTTGAATCTGGTATATACCGTCATAACTGAGATACATGAAAAATGCTATGTATCTTGCGAAGTGACAGCGGAAGAGCAAGGCGATAAGAAACATCTCTCACTCGCTCGAGGATATCGAACCAACCAATATACCGTGGACTAAGCTTTCCACGCACACCAAATCTGATGACCCCTCGGGTAGACAAAATTTGAAGGAATACTTGATCGTCGACAGAGAACTCAAGAGATCGTCGCCGCGAATCGTTCCAATGACGCTAACGATCTTGAGCCACCTTAAGATGCTTCCGGACTTATTTGATTAACTTAAATGTCTGGCTATCATCTCGGGACCAAGCAATTACCTCTCACCAATATCATCCCAAGCTAACGGTGATATGCACTTTCTGTTATACAGTGCCTCGAAGGGTGTCATCTGGATTCTTGCCTGAAAACTAATATTGTTGGAGAATTCCTTCAAGTGTAAATGGTCTTCCCATGAACCACCAAAGTCAAGGGTGCAAGATCGAAGCATATCTTCTAGAGTCTGGATCGTACATTCTGACTGACAATCTGTCTGGAGGTGATAAGCTGTACTAAACTTCAGACGGGTACCCAGACTCTGTTGTTGACTCTCTCAAAAGTGAGATATGAATCTGAAATCTCTATCTGATTCGATGCTGACTGGCACTCCATAAAGTCTGACAATCTGATTCATGTACATCCGAGCCAACTTCTTTATAGACTGTCCCACTCTGAAGGAAAGAAAATGAGCAACCTTTGTGAGTTAATCCACAATTACCCAAATTGCATCTCTAACAGATGGGGATCTAGGAAGACCGGTCACAAAATCTATGATGATATGGTCCCACTTTTATTTCAGAATTAGTAAAGGTTGAAGAAGTCATGCTGGTCTCTGATGCTCAGTCTTGACTTGATGACAAACCAAACATCGGGAGACAAACCTTGTTATCTCCCTCTTCATACTATTCCACCAAAACTGCTGACGAATATCTATGTACATCTTCGTTCCTCCTGGGTGAAGGAAATATTAAAAAATATGGGCTTTTGACATGATCTCTTGACGGATATCTCCACTTGGTACACAAAGATGATTACCAAATTAGAGAGTTTTGTCACTATGAAAGCTTAGTTCTGTTCTACGCCCTGCCTCGCATACTGCTCTAAGTCGCTAAAGCTTGACATTCGTTGACTGTGCTTCTCTGATCCTTCCCACTATATTAGACTGAACTTGCAGACCGACCATCAATATTGTTTTGTCATGCAACACTACTTCTATGTCCATTTCCTGAAGATCTTCTAAAATCTTTTGCTGCGCCATGAGAAAATAAGCTCCTGCTCTCCGGCTCAAAGCATCTGTCACGACATTAGCCTTCCCTAGATGATACTGAAGGTCAAGATCATAGTTTGTCATCATCTCTAGCCATCTTCTCTGCCTCATGTTGAGATCCTTCTGAGTAAAGACGTAATTCAAACTCTTATGATCAATATAAATCTCTATTTGATCTCCATATAGGTAATGTCTCCAAAGTTTGAGTGCAAAGACAACTGCTACTAACTCCAAGTCGTGTATTGGATAATTCTTCTCATGGTCTCGAAGCGGCAGAGACGCATAAGCTATAACATTGCTATGCTGCATAAGAACACACTCTAATCATTTTCTTGACGCATCGCAATATACCGTGAAACCACATGTCCCATCTGGAAACGTCAAAATTGGTGCCGTAATCGACTTCTGCTTGAACTTCTTAAAAGAGGTTTGACATTCATCTTTCCAATCAAAGCGCACATCCTTACGGGTCAATTGTATCAATGATGCAGAAATTCTAGCAAAATCTGACACAAATCTTCGATAATATCCTGCTAGTCCCAGAAAACTACGAACTTCTGCATATGTTTGAGGAACTGGCCACCTTTCAACGACTTCTATCTTCTGGGAATCCATTTCAAATCCTTCTTTAGCAATAATATGCCCCAAGTATGAAATATGATCAAGCCAGAACTCGCACTTGCTGTACTTGGCATATAACGTATGTTCTCTAAGGACTTGAAGAACTGCACGAAGATGCTGCTCGTGCCCTGCTTCACTTCGACTATAAACCAAGATATCATCGATGAACACAATCACGAACTTGTCCAAGTATGGCATGAAAATACAATTCATGAGACCATAAATACTGCTGGCGCATTTGTTGCTCCAAAGGGCATTACTAAAAACTTTTAATGTTCATATCTTGATCTGAACGTCATCTTGGGTATATCTTGTTCTCTAACTCTGATCTGATGATATCCCTTGGTTCTTGATGGTTATTGCTTTGAGAGTACGATAATCAACACATAATCGGGACGTTCTATCATTCTTCTTCACAAGTAGCATTGGGGCTCCCCAAGGCGATCCCCTAGCACAAATAAATCCCTCGGTTCTCAATTTTTCAATCAGTCGGTACAAGACTTCCAACTCTGATGGTGCCATCATGTAGACTCTCTCTGACACCGATGTTGTTCTTGAAAGTAGATCAATGGTAAAATTTCTCTTTCTGGTGGCATGCCTAGAAGCTCTTCTGGAAACACATCTGAAAACTCACTGACTACTCTGGAGAATTATACTCCTTTTGCTAATGTTATTCTCGGATTGCTAACGGAGACTCCATCTCTCCTCTAGAAAATGAGAATACTTTCACTCTAGGGATACGAAAGATAACATTGCCAGCATGGCAATCTATCGTCGTGTACCGGACACTCAGCCAATCCATTCCTAGGACGATGTCATAATCTCCCATAGGAAACACTATCAGTCTAGCGAGAAAATCTCTTCCGCACACTACGATCCGACACGAGGTATAAACTCTATCTACTCCCACGATATCGTTACCAGTAAGTATATTGAGTCTTACTGATAATGATTTGTGTCAAGCCCCAGTCCCAAAATATCGAGGGACTAGACACGTAGCAATGGCCAGCAGCACGCACCGATGGACAAACCCAATTTAATGGATCCATCGGGACATACTTAAGCTGTATTACAATAGTCAGGGTTTACTATTCTCATCCACAGAATAAACATAGAAATATCAATAGAAAGTATTAAACAACATCCATTCAAAAGTAAATAAAATCGGGGAACAACCCGATATAAAGTCTGTTACAAATGTTCTCATAAACAGGAAATAAAGAGTTTAATTTGTCATAAAACTGAGCATGGAAGAAGCAGTTGTTCAGGAGAAGTCCTCAGCGATCACCTCGTCCTCAGGTACTGGTACTATTCCGAGAAGTGCTCATGTTCCGTATACTTCTGGATAAACCTCATCTGCTAATCCTGGGGACATAATCCGGATCCAGGTCCTCAGGGGACATAGCAAGGTACAAGAAAGCTCATGCCAAAATAAATACAGTACAGCAAATAATAAAACAATAGGGTAAACTATATAACCATCTATGTGAAATGCAAGTTGAGAGCATCACTAGAACTTAGGCTGATACCACTACAAGCTTTGTATCCGGGAGCCGGTAGCGGAGTATACTATGAGTTTTACTATGTGTTTTCTATGGATTATATATATATATAATCAGCCTGTAGCCTGTGTGTCTCTCCCCACCCAATGTAACCACACGTCTCATGTCCATGTCACGTGAGATCATATCTAATGTAGTGAGTCATACTATGTCTATGAATATAATGTCTAGGAATATAATGTCTATGTCATAAATCCTGCAACCTACACAGAATCACCATGAATATCTCAGGACGATTATGTATCATGAATAGTGTCAGGTGTCCTGTGTAAAACGTACTTGATAGAGCAAGTACGAGCATATAAAGGGGTATGATATCCATCTTTAGGTGACTTTACACAACTCCGCGTACAGGGTTGGCACTCGACTATAATCGGACGCTAAGTAAGTCACACGGTCCTAGGTCAAGCATGCACAAATATATATATATATATATATATATATTCAAAGGAATAAATAACAAGAACTGCAAGTTTGGCAAGGTACACTTGCTTGGGGTTCCGGTTCCAATTGTAGCTCTGACTTCAGCGGGATTTGCAGGGAGTACTCCGGTTGCTGAAATAGACATCACCATCAGATCCAGAAAATATCAATCAGCTAAAAATGCCTGTCCTTGAGTCCAATTTTGGACACAGGGACGAAAATGACATTTTCAGGTCAAGGCGGGGTCCACATGTGGGCCGCTTTGCACCGAAAAATGTGTCAGGGTCAAAGGTCTCCAAATCAGTCCAACTTAGTATCAACAGGTCAGGAACGATGATACGAACCCAACGGAACTTCCAGAATTGGATTCCGATGAGCCGATCACAAAATCGCCCGTCAAGTGGAGCCTGTGGGGCCCACGACACACGATTTTGTCAACGTTCTCAAAATCGAACCAAACTTGGGTCACAGGACCAGCGTATTGCTACGAGTCCGATGGCGCAAGTTTCGTCTCGATCCGACGTATATACACTAAGATACAGCGAGATTCAGAAAGGTCGGATACGGGACGGTGTCCGTGGATACGCGTTGATTTCGGTGTGCACGCACATCCGAATCCGCTTCTGCGAAATTCTGCACGTTCGTATCAACGACGCGCACGTATCTGTGAAGACCGTACGCGACCAAGTCGCCCCGTTTGGCGGGACGTACTCAGTTCCGGGGTGAAACAGGGCGTTATTTTTCCTGTTTTTGGATTGCGGTTCGCGATTGCCACAGGACGCGATACACCGAGCGGGTTGCACGGGCACCGAGAGGGTCACGCAGGGTTCGCGATGCAACAGACGAAAACAAAAACGGGTAAACGAGCAGAGAGAAACGGGTACCTGAACAGGGCTCCAAAAACGACGTTTTCTCGTGTCCGCGTGTCGAGTTCGATGTGTCCGGGTCCTGTGACCACCCTAGGGTTAGGTATTTGGGCTGCCGGAGGGTCACTGCTGGCTGGGGCGCTCAATGGAGGAGGGCGGCTCGACGAGGGCTGGGCGGGGTCGTCGTGACGTGGGCGGCCGGACTTGGGTCTGGAGGGCGGCTGAAGTTTCTGCAGTCGGGTTCGGCGGGAACTTGATCGGAGGGGAAGGAGAGGAGGAGGTTCAGGAGGTCTGGGACGGAGCGGGGCTGGCCACGGCGACGAGGTCCGGTCGAGAACGGCCGGCTGGGGTGGCTGGGAGTTGTCGGAGAAGTGGGGCGGAGGAGGAAGAAGAGGGAGGTGGCTAGGGCTTTTTATAGGGGAGGAGCGGGGAACTGGTGGGTCGGACGGTGGAGGGAGAGGAAGAGGGAGCGTCCGACGGCGGCCGTTTCGGGTAGCCGGAGTGGCGAGGTCGGCTGCGGGTAGAGGAGGCGAGGCGGTGGGCTGCCGGAGCGGCGTCGGGTTTGGAAGAGGGAAAGTTTTTTGGGTTTCGGGCGGGTCCGGGTCTAAGTGGGTCGGGTCTGACCCAGATCCGACCCGCTAAGGGGGTTGGGCCGGTTCGTGTAGACCGGTCGGTCCGGTTCGGTTTAAAATTTAGGTTCGGTTCGGTTTAATGTTTGGTTTATTTAATTAGGTTAAATTAATCAATAGTTTTTAAGGCTTTAAAAATCCATCCGGGGTCCAATAAATTCCCGAAAAATTACCCTATGTCCGGTTTTTAATTTTACAATAGAAAATATAATTTTCATCACATATTAATATTATTTAATATTATTTAAAATTCATTTAATAATTAAAGAACCTTAGTTTAATTAAAGAAAAAAATTACAAAAAATTAAGGAAAATTAAGAAAAATTCCAAATAAATTTTTTTCTTGAAAATCAGGGGGTTTACAATCTACCCCCCTTAAGAGTATTGCGTCCTCTCAATCAAAGAATAACCGGTCAACAGAGATGACACGATTGCAAATATTGTTCGAAGCACATAAAAATCAAGGGGAATCAAGGTTGAGAGTAACACCTAGGAAAAATTATTTTCCTAAGCATTAAAAGTTATGAAATTTCCTGAATAAAGAAAATCTAGAAAAAATACAGTTTTAGAAAATCGGTTTTTTCCTTTAAAAACTTATCAGGTTAACATTTATAAAACATTCTAAATTATTGGCAAGTTCAAAATTATTACTAGGTTAACACTAGATTACATATAATTAGCAAGTCAGGTTAAGTCTAAGGTCACGAACCAGCAGGCACGAAGTAAAACAATACTAGAAACAGAAAACTATAAAAACTTACGCGCATTAGCTACTCCTTGGTTCTGCGCGTCTTCCAAGGTCATCGCGAAGGCTTGTCCGCGTCCTTGTGGTGGATTCCTCTGCTGCTGCTGGGCTTGTTGGAAGAGTGCTGCTTGTGGTACTAAGGGTGGCCTCAGCTGATACCCTCCTGGTGCTGGTAGAGCTTGTTGGGTTGTCCTTGGTGCTCCTCCTCGATGCTGAGGACAATCCTTGGCTATGTGTTGATTGGTTCCGCAAATCAAGCATAATCCCAACTTGCGTCTGCAGTCCTTCTCAAAATGGCCTACCTTGCCACAGTATTGACATGTAGGTAATGTCTGCGGAGAGGCTTTGGATGGCTGGTGTATGTGAGGTCTCTTTGCATCTTCTTCTTGTGGTGCTTTGATTGATGTGGAAGACCGTTTCAGACTGGTCTCTCTCCTGGTGACGCGTTCCATGCGTCGGGCTGCAGCGAGAATGTCCGAGTAAGAGGTAGGTGCGACGGATCCGATGAGTCTCTGCAGCTCGAAGTTTAGTCCGTCGAAGAACTTCTCAGCCTTCTCTTCTTCCGTCGGGATCAAAGTAGGGGCGAAGCGACTTAGACGAATGAACTCTGCGTTATACTCCTCCACTGTCATACTGCTCTGAGTGAGGCGATTAAACTTGTCCCGAAGTTCTGATCGAGCAATAGCCGAAATGTACATCTCCTGAAAGAGTCTGAAAAACTCTTCCCAAGTGACTCGGTCTGGTCCGAGCTGGGTCTCTTCAGATAGCCACTAGTGATGAGCATTGTCCGTCAACTGCATTCTAACGGCGGTCATCCAACGTTCTCTTGGAAGTTCAGCTGCTTCCAACTGGTGTTGTATGTTGGTGAACCACTCATGAACTTCGGTTGGTCCTTCTTTGCCCGAAAAGGTATGGGACTTGAGTTGACGGAAATTGGTGATAGACCCCGTTGCTGGTCGCCTAGCTTGTGGGTTCACTTGCTCCAAGGCGGTTACTAGGCTGGTTCTCAAATACTCCGCCTCGTGACACTGAGTCTCTTGATGAATTTGCTGTTGGGCTTGCATCATTGCGTAGATCATTTGAAATATCTGCTGCCCGTCTATAGGTTGCCCTTGTGGGAATACGGGCATCGGTGGAACAAACTGCGGAGGCGGCGGGATATCATCACGCCGGAACCTTGAATTATGCTGAGCTGCTTGATCGCTTTGAGAAGATAGTCCTCGGTCTTCGGGTGTCACTCCTTCATCATAAGTAACCACAACATCGTGTGGTGTACTCAAGGGATTCTCGTCTCCGCTTCTTGGATCCATTACTCTGCATCAAAAATAAAATATAAGAAGCGCACAGGATTCAAGGCAAGATGCAAGTCAAAAGTTAATTTGAATACGATACAGATATCAAGAACGTTTCAAGCAAGTGGATGAGAACCTAAAAACTTATCATATTCTTATTGCAGGCCTGTTCGCTCCCTAAGTTGAAACCGAATAATTTAGTCGTTGACCTGCATGGGCCACCACAAAAATTATGTCAAGCCCCAGTCCCAAAATATTGAGGGACTAGACACGTGGCAATGGCCAGCAGCACGCACCGATGGACAAACCCAATTTAATGGATCCATCGGGGCATACTTAAGCTGTATTACAATAGTCAGGGTTTACTATTCTCATCCACGGAATAAACACAGAAATATCAATAGAAAGTATTAAACAACATTCAGTCAAAAGTAAATAAAATTGGGGAACAACCCGATATAAAGTTTGTTACAAATGTTCTCATAAACAGGAAATAAAGAGTTTAATTTGCCATAAAACTGAGCATGGAAGAAGCAGTTGTTCAGGAGAAGTCCTCAGCGATCACCTCGTCCTCAGGTACTGGTACTGGTACTGTTCCGAGAAGTGCTCATGTTCCGTATACTTCTGGATAAACCTCGTCTGCTAATCCTGAGGACATAATCCGGATCCAGGTCCTCAGGGGACATAGCAAGGTACAAGAAAGCTCATGCCAAAATAAATGCAGTATAGCAAATAATGAAATAATAGGGTAAACTATATAACCATCTATGTGAAATGCAAGTTGAGAGCATCACTAGAACTTAGGCTGATACCACTACAAGCTCTGTGTCTGGGAGCCGGTAGCGGAGTATACTATGAGTTTTACTATGTGTTTACTATGGATTTTATATATATATAATCATCCTGTAGCCTGTGTGTCTCTCCCCACCCAATGTAACCACACGTCTCATGTCCATGTCACGTGAGATCATATCTAATGTAGTGAGTCATACTATGTCTATGAATATAATGTCTAGGAATATAATGTCTATGTCATAAATCCTGCAACCTACACAGAATCACCATGAATATCTCAGGACGATTCTGTATCATGAATAGTGTCAGGTGTCCTGGGTAAAACGTACTTGATAGAGCAAGTACGAGCATATAAAGGGGCACGATATCCATCTCTAGGTGACTTTACACAACTCCGCGTACAGGGTTGGCACCCGACTATAATCGGACGCTAAGTAAGTCACACGGTCCTAGGTCAAGCATGCACAAATATATATATATATATATATATTCAAAGGAATAAATAACAAGAACTGCAAGTTTGGCAAGGTACACTTGCCTGGGGTTCCGGTTCCAATTGTAGCTCTGACTTCAGCGGGATTTGCAGGGAGTACTCCGGTTGCTGAAATAGACATCACCATCAGATCCAGAAAATATCAATCAGCTAGAAATATCTGTCCTTGAGTCCAATTTTGGACACATGGGCGAAAATAATATTTTCAGGTCAAGGCAGGGTCTACATGTGGGTCGCTTTGCACCAAAAAATGTGTCAGGGTCAAAGGTCTCCAAATCAGTCCAACTTAGTGTCAACTGGTTAGAAACGATGATACGAACCCAACGCAACTTTCAGAATTGGATTTCGATGAGCCGATCACAAAATCGTCCGTCAAGTGGAGCCTGTGGGGCCCACGACATACGATTTTGTCAACGTTCTCAGAATCGAACCAAACTTGGGTCACAGGACCAGCGTATTGCTACGAGTCCGATGGCACAAGTTTCGTCTCGATCCGACGTGTATACACTAAGTTACAGCGAGATTCAGAAAGGTCGGATACGGGACGGTGTCCGCGGATATGCATTGATTTCGGTGTGCACGCACATCCGAATCAGCTTCTGCAAAATTCCGCACGTCCGTATCAATGACGCGCACGTATCTGTGAAGACCGCACGCGACCAAGTCGTCCCGTTTACCGGGTCGTACTCAGTTTCGGGGTGAAACATGATATTGTTTTTCCTGTTTTTGGATCGCGGTTCGCGATTGCCACAGGACGCGATACACCGAGCGGGTTGCACGGGCACCGAGAGGGTCACGCAGGGTTCGCGATGCAACAGACGGAAACAAAAACGGGTAAACGAGCAGAGAGAAACGGGTACCTGAACAGGGCTCCAAAAATGGCGTTTTCTCGTGTCCGCGTGTCGAGTTCGATGTGTCCGGGTCCTGTGTCCACCCTAGGGTTAGGGATTTGGGCTACCGGAGGGTCGCTGCTGGCCGGGGCGCTCGCTGGAGGAGGGCAGCTCGACGAGGGCTGGGCGGGGTCGTCGTGACGTGGGCGGCCGGACTTGGGTCTGGAGGGCGGCTGAAGTTTCTGAAGTCGGGTTCGACGGGAACTTGATCGGAGGGGAAGGAGAGGAGAAGGTTCAGGAGGTCTGGGACGGAGCGGGGCTGGCCACGGCGGCGAGGTCCGGTCGAGAACGGCCGGCTGGGGCGGCTGGGAGTCGTCGGAGAAGTGGGGCGGAGGAGGAAGAAGAGGGAGGTGGCTAGGGCTTTTTATAGAGGAGGAGCGGGGAGCTGGTGGGTCGGCCGGTGGAGGGAGAGGAAGAGGGAGCGGCCGACGGCGGCCGTTTCGGGTAGCCGGAGCGGCGGGTCGGCTGCGGGTAGAGGAGGCGAGGCGGTGGGCTGCCGGAGCGGCGTCGGGTTTGGAAGAGGGAAAGTTTTTTGGGTTTCGGACGGGTCCGGGTCTAAGCGGGTCGGGTCTGACCCGGATCCGACCCGCTAAGGGGGTTGGGCCGGTTCGTGTAGACCGATCGGTCCGGTTCGGTTTAAAATTTGGGTTTGGTTCGGTTTAATGTTTGGTTTATTTAATTAGGTTAAATTAATCAATAGTTTTTAAGGCTTTAAAAATCCATCCGGGGTCCAATAAATTTCCGAAAAATTATCCTATGTCCGGTTTTTAATTTTACACTAGAAAATATAATTTTTATCACATATTAAAATTATTTAATATCATTTAAAAATTATTTAATAATTAAAGAACCTTAGTTTAATTAGAGAAAAAAAATTACAGAAAATTAAGGAAAATTCCAAATAAATTTTTTTCTTGAAAATCAGGGGGTTTACAATTTGGGTTCTAATCCAACTCGTGACGCAAATCGTGCAAACATAAAAGAATATGATGCACCAGAATCAAATAAAGCTGAATAAGAGTTGACGAGAATGGTACCTACCACCACCTCACCTGAAGCTAGTTGTTCCTCCACGGTGAATGTCATAGCCTGGTCTCATCCTCTCGGTGCAGGTCCTCGCTGATGAGAACCTTCTTGCCTGGCTTTTACTTGAGCTTGGGCCTGCGCATACTGTTGTGGCCTCTGCTGTTGGAATACTTGAGATTGGGTCGGCAAAGGCCTCGGACCCTGGTTCTGCTGAACCAACGCTGGAGCCCTATACTGGGGTCCTATCAGGGATAATGGTGATGAACTAGCTCTGTGTGGGCAAGTTCCCACTCTGTGGCCTAGTGCTCCACAGGCTAAACACAACCCTTGTGCTCTACGACACTTTGAGATCACGTGTACTGACTTTCCACATTGAGAACACCCTGCTGAGGAAGGCGTCATTTGCTGTTGAGTTTGAGTTGGTACTGTTTGTTGAACTGAGGCTGTTGAAACTGGCCTCCTCGGAGATCCGATAATTAAAGCCCTAACTGTCTGGACTGGTGCTAAAGACTGGTTATAAGAACCGCCTAAAGTATGGGTCCTCTTGCGACCTCCAGTCTTATCCACTATTCTTTGTGAGGTATACTCATGCCTCCTTGCTGCTCTTGCCAATATGATCTCCAAGTGAAGTCCCTGCTGGAACCTCCTTACTCGGTCTAATTCGGTCGCCACCAAGGTGGGAGCAAACCGACTTAACCTACAGAACTCTGTCGCGTAGCCGTCGATAGTTTTGTCCATCTGGTTCAAGTTATGAAATATTTGTTGCAGATCATAACGCGACACCGCGTCAAAGTATCCGACCTGAAATATTTTGTTGAATGCGACCTAAGGGATGGGTACTGTTAGTGAAACCATATGTGCTGCCCACTGTAACACCCCGTTCCGCTCAAACGGACAGTCGTTTCAAAACGGCAATAGTGCAGCTGTCCCGACCCGCTTTGCCTCAAAAGAGAAGCAAAGGATATCCAGACTTGTCCCTACAGGAATTCAGCTTAGGCTTTCAGAGGCTCGCTTGGCGTATCACTCTACCGAGGCGAATCATCGCTAAGGTGGGTGGCTACGGTGAACTTATCTTTGCTTAGCCAGCACACATAAAATCTGGAATATTTATGCTAGTCGCTAGGTGATTCACCCCCTGCATGCCAATAAATCCAACGCACCTAGCTAAGCGAATAATCCTAACTTGTATTGCTATGCTAGAACATGAAAAATAAAATACTGCTTATATATATGTTCAGACCCTCGCATGCTAAGTCCCTAACGGTTACATTTCTCGGCTTACCTTCGGGCCCGAGCAAACATGTTGCTTATGATCCTTAGAAACGCATGCTTGTCTGCTTGTACGTTGCCTCGACTCAATACTTGTAACATAAGCCAGGCCAACACCCTGTTATACAGGATACTGTTCAGTACGACTATGAGAATGGAAATCAGGCTATGCATCTTGTCTTGTACTATTGTTGCCTCAACAGCATGCCTCTTGTCTTGTACTCTTGTCTTGTACTCTTGTCTTGTACGCTTGTTGCCCCAACCATGTAAATGGATAACTTACCCGAGACGTCGTTCGATCACGGACAACTTGTGCACAGGGATGGTCTAGCGGGCGATGCTGGGGCACTGGCATCGTCCCGGTCCGGGCGAGACCAATTATTTTAGTCTTTTGTTCTTGGCGGAATGGTTTGCAGCGCCTCTTGTACTTTCGTTGCATACCATTCTCGTCAAAGACTATACCGTCCAATATGGCATACGCCAGTGATCGCCTTGTACTTAACTTGTTGCATGCTTGCTTGTAAATGAAAGATAAACAAATCATCCTCGCTTAGCGGCTATCCGCGTGCGAGGCATTGTATAGCATCAAGAACAACTAAACACCTGAACGATCCTGAAATAAATACTCGTGTTTGCATATGCTATGCCTCCTGAATGTTTATACATGCCCCTGCTTAGATTAACAATGTTTGCCTTGGACAGGGAAAGATAAATGGTAAGTTGGTAAGTCTCGCCGTGTTTCCTCAAACATCGCACGGCGCACTGCCCGACACGTTAGGCTATTCAATATTTGCATGAAACTGATCCTAAGGCAACTAGAAAGACAACTTAATAGTTGCGCACGGAACTTATATTACGTGTTTGGATTTGTCGAGCGGGCGAGTAGCTTCCCCACCAGTGCATTCAATGTACTGATAATCCACCAGTTTGTGTGCAGGGTGCAGGAGAACCTCGTTCGGTGCGGATGCCTCCAACGTGCGTGCTTAGGCGTGAAGATCACTCCGAAGCAACGGTGCGTCCGGAACAGAAGCACATATACAAGACATAATATTGGAACATAGCCCCAACTCGTCTGAACATCGCCTCTACAATTATTCCACAATTGTAGCCACTTGGCACGCTTTTACTGTTTCAGAAAGAGAGGCTTGAGCGACTTGTAACCTCGGCTATACGCCGCTTGTAACACATGTTTATATCAATAAAAGAGTTGCTTTACTTTATACTTGTGTTTCAATGCTTCCGCTATACTGTCGACTCAGTGAACCTGTTACCAAATCGCTATGCCTTCATGACTTTGCTGCACTCGAACAATCTGTGCGACTCTGTGGCTTAGAACTCCTACAGCCAGCTAATGAATCACGGCCTTGAACGGGCGCGGTTCACGCTCGTGCGGCATCACGCCCGGATGGGTCAAGCGATCGTTCCGCGGGAGCGCTGCCGAGGGTGATTCCCGCCTAGCGGAAATGGCCGATTGCCTGCGGGAGATCGGGGCGTGACACCCACCAGTCTCAGGCCAGATATAGCAACTGCAACCGAACCACCAAGACTTGCTCTCTAGCCGGAACTCTGGCTGCCTCTAGAATAGCCTCAGTGTCCTGAAGTCAAGCATCCGATGCAATCGCATCCTCGGTGCCAAAGAAATACGAGGGTTGGAGGCGCTTGAAGTTACTTGCCGAGTTGTTGGCACAAGGCCCGCCTCTTGTACTAACTGAATGAGTACGTCCTCTCGACGTCCTTGAGATGCCAATAATTTTTGAAGGATACCAATTAGCACACTGTTGTCTCATCCTGCATCAGGTACTGGTTGCACGGGAGGTACTGACTGGATCTGAGATTCCTTATTTTAAGATATTTTGGACCCGGCCCCGGAATGCTGAGACTGAACCTCAAGGGTTTGCTGGACATCGTGATGTTATCCTGTTACTGGAGGAACTCGGACTGGATGATCAGAAGGACCAAGAACAATGTAAAGATAAAGGTAACAAGGATCATCAAAGGGACGAACATGATTGATCAAGAATCAAAGCAGATGTTGAATCAAGATTTCAGGGATATCAATTCGACACTGGAGGAGATCAAGGAGTAGCATGATTGAGACATCTAAAACACATTGGTAAATCTCCTACACTTCTGAATTTTCAGACCTGCATGGGCCACCACTTAAAGTCGTGTCACATCCCAGAACCAGAATACTGGAGAGCAGGACAAACAAAGCCAGCTACATATACCAGAGTACTCTATATCCCGAGATAAGGTCATGATTGTCAAGACATGTGAGGGTTTACTCTACAATCCATCAGGCAAACCTGGGTCAAGAATCCTATGTGTCTCAATCTCAAGCAAGCAACAAGTTTACAAGATGTATGATCACCAACATATAATAGTAAGACGTCCCAAACTATATATACACAGATAATCATGAAGCTAGTTATCAAAATGAAGAACTAGCAGAGTACAATGTTACACAATCAACTCTAGTTATAGTCTAAAATATGCTTTACATGTAGGCCAGCAGGCTAGAATGTCAAGTCCCAAAACATAAGCTAAACACACGCTCGGTAGCTAAATACCTCAAAAGAACAATTATACAAGATCAAGTAGGTGATAAAAGTTTAACCCACTTATGGCCTCGGGTGCTCCTGGTGTTCATCGTCTTGAGGCAGAAAGTACGGAAGATCCTGCGGTCATGCTCCGATATTTGGCCATAAAAAACCAGTATGGTCAGACCCCAAAACAGTAAGTACCACAAGGGAGCCAAACATATGAACTAAAACCAGCATATAGACAAATCAGAAAGAAATAGCACAAGAAACAATTAAATAAGTACAACGGATAAAATAATAGTGCCACGCCCCAGTCCCAAAATACGTAGAACTAGGACACGTAAGCATGCCAGCCGCCTGTATATATGGCAACTCCAATATATGGAAACCAAATATATACAACGTCCAACACTCTAAGGGATGTGGTATCTGCGTACGCTGTATAATGAACAATAATTCACAAGTGGAAAAACTATCACAAGTCACAGGGTATAATCTAAATCTCATCCACAGAAATCAAATATACACGAATAACCAATAACCAGGTAACTAGATCTCAATATAGAGTACCTAAAGAATGACAGTCGGATGAAAACAAATCCACTGCCGAAATAGAATATAAAATGAACAAGATAAACCCCATATAAATACAACATCTAACCATCACGAGGCTCGAAGAGAAGACCTCCTCGAAATATAAGTAGCCTGTCCGGATCTGCGCTCCCGCGAATACTCATAAATATCTATACCTGAAAAGGGACCAGGTCCTCAGAGGGACATAACAAGATACATAGAAATATGCCATAATATAAATACTGAATAAATAAAGGGGGTGTGCTAACCATCTAAGTGAATGCAATTTAAAGACAACCTTGGTACGTATGGGTAGTGTAAGCCCCCTGATTTTCGGAATTTTAATTTGCAATTTCCCGGGATTTTTCGGTAATTAAAAAAAACCTAGGCTTTGGTAATTCAATGATTTTTAATTACAGTTTATTCATATTAAAATATTATGAAAATAATATTTTACGGTGTAAAATGGAAAACCGGACACAGGGTAATTTTCCGTGAATTTATTGGACTCCGAAAACCCGTTTAAAGCCCAGAAGACCCATGCAGATTTTAAACCGAATTAAATCCGTGCCAACGCCCGACATCCCATGAGACCCGAGGCCAAGCCCAAGGAGCGCTGACCCAGCCCAAATCCTAGGTCAAACCCGAGCCAATTTCTGTATATATATAAATACTTAATCCCCTAAGTTTTTCTCTACAAAGAAAAGAAAAAGAAAATTCCCAAAATCCCTAACCCTAACCCTAACCTAGCCGACCCCCGCCTGTGGCCGACCCCGCGGCTGACCTCGCTCCGGCAGAGCACCCCGCCCCGGTCGTGCACCCGACGTCGACTGAACCGAGCTCCTCCCCCAAATTTCTTCTACTCCCTGGAGACCCACCAGCCCGACTCAAGCGGAGCGTCGCTCTCGGCTACAGCTCCGCCGACCCTCCTCGGTGCGCCGCCGTACTCCGGTCTGCAGCGGTGCAGCGGAGCAGCCTCGTCCGGCCGCTGTGCATCCCCCGACCGGCGGAGAACCCCGACCGGCTGGCGCTGTTGAACCCCTGTGCATCCGCCGACCGACCCTGTGCTTTCCCCCGACTCTACTGTGCGACTCCGGCTGCAGCCTCCCCGACCGCGCCGCACAGCTCCGGCCATGGCCGACGGAGCAGCCATTCCCCCGCTCCAGCCCGACCTCCTCCGCTCGGTTCTCCTCCACCGAGCCGATCCGCGCCACCCTCTTCCCCGGTGACTGGATCGAACTCCGGCCCGTCGTCAACAGGCGACTCCGAACCACCACCATCCGGTCATCATCACCACCACCCGAGCGCCGACCGCTGCCCTAGCCCCGGACACAGCAGCGTCCCCGGACACGGCAGATTCGAACCAGGACACAAAACAGACACCCGGACACGTGAAATTCAGCATTCACGGAGCCCTGTTCAGGTACCGATTTCTTTCACCCCGCCACTCCAATTTCGATTCCGTCAGTTGCTATGCGTAGACTGTATACCCCTCTCGGTGCCCGTGCAATTCGCTCGGTGCATCGCGTCCTGTAGCGATCGTACACCGCGATCCAAAACAGGAAAAAACAACGCCCTGTTTCACCTCGGAACTGAGTCCGCCCCGCCAAACGGGACGACTTGGTCGCACGTGGTCTTTACCAAACTGTGCGCGACGTTGATACGGTCGTGTAGGATTTCGCAGAAGTCGATTCGGAGGTGCGTGCACCCCGGAATCAACGCGTATCCGCCGACAACACCCCGTATCCGTCGATTCTGAAACACGCTGTAACTTCGTGTACACACGTCAGATCGAGACGAAACTTGCGCCATCGGATCCGTAGTAATACGCTGGTCCTGTGAGCCAAGTTTGGTTCGATTCTGAGAACGTTGACAAAATCACGTATCGTGGGCCCCACAGGCTCTACTTGACGGGTGATTTTGAGATCGGCTCATCGGAATCCAATTCTGGAAGTTCCGTTGGGTTCGTATCATCGTTCCTGACTTGTAGACACTGAGTTTGCGAAATTTGGAGACCTTTGACCCTGACACGCTTTTCGGTGCAAAGTGGCCCGCATGTGGAACCCGCTTTGGCCCGAAAATGACCTTTTTGCCCCCTGTGTCCAAATTGGACGTAAGGACAGGCATTTCCAGCTATTTGACATCCTCTGAGACTGTTGGTGATATTTATTACAGCTTTTGGAGTAGTTTCCACCGGATCCACAGATACCAGGACGACAGTTGACATTCAAACATCAGGCAAGTGTACCTTGCCAATCTATGCAGCTTAGTTATCTATTTTCCTTGCTTATATATATATTGCTGTGCATGCTCAACCTAGGACCGTGTGACGTACTTAGCGTCCGATTATCAGTCGGGTGCCGACACTGTACGCAGTGTTGGGTACGGTCATTTAGAGATGGATATCCGTGACATTTTATATTCTCGTACTTGTCTTATCAAGTACCATATGACCCAGGACACTTGACACTATTCATGAGACAGGATTTTTCCGAGATATTCGTGGTAATTCTGTATAGGATACAGGACATGGACATTATACTATTAGATACTTTATGACTGGTTGCATTTAGCTATGATCGCGCTTGACATGGGCATGAGACGTTGTGGTCATGATATGCGTGGTTACATTGGGTGGGGAGAGACACACAGGCTACAGGCTGTATTTATGTATATCTTCTATTATTGAGAGGTCGTAGACTCTCGTAGCAGAGCTAGACCCACTACATGTTATTACCGCTACCGGCTCCCCGACACAGAGCTTGTAGTGGCTCAGCCTGAGACTAGTGATGCTCTCACTTGCATTTACACTTAGATGGTTACATATTTACCCCTTTGTTTCATTTAGTTATATATTGCTGCACTGCTTATCTGTATTTATCGGCATGAGCTTTCTTGTACCTTGCTATGTCCCCTGAGGACCTGGATCCGGATTTTTGTCCCCAGATTTTGCAGACGAGGTTTATCCCGAGGTTTACGGGACCGGAGCAGGAGCTGATCCAGGAGTCGTACCACCATCTGAGGACGAGGTCTTAGCTGAAGACTTCTCTTGAGCATCCATGTTCATGCTCAGCTTTTAGTATTTCTTTCAGTCTTTTATATTCTGGTCATTTGAACCATTGTACTAGATATTTATCGGGTTGTTCCCCGAAGTACTTTGTGAGACTAGATGATGATTTACATTCCTTATTATTCTGTGGATCATATTTTATATCTTGTGTGGATGAGATTAGTTGTACCATGATTGTCGTAGACTTGTTTTACAGCTTAAGTATGCCCTGATGGATCCTTTATAGTGAGTTGGTCCATCGGTGCGTACTGCTGGCCGTTGACACGCGTCTGGTCCCACGGTATTTTGGGACTGGGGCGTGACATGGTTTTTGTGGTGGCCCATGCAGGTCTACGACTAAATTGTTCGGTTTCAACTTAGGGACCGAGCAAGCCTGCCACTAGGATTAGAGTATAGGATCTCATCCACACTGACTATGACTCATCCTCCTTCCAATTCATTCCATTCGGATAAATTGCATCCTGCTTGATTCACGTGCTTCCCTATTAGTTTCTTGAGTATAGCCTCTCTTAGAATATATAAGTTCCTGTTGTTAGATGATAAGTAAGGTAACCTTCCTATTAAGAGTACCACTAGAGTGTTGACACCCCACTAAGTTTAGATTATCTAGCGAACCCTAGAATTCCTTATCCCTAGAATTGGTTTACCATTACACCCTGATGTATTATGAAGACTTGAGAGTAGTATAGACACTACTAGAGTTAGTTAGAAGTTTTACCAAAATGTTTGACCCTAGTATTGAGGAACCTAACCTTCGTAGTTAGATAAGTATTGGAGAACTATAAATTTATATTCTTGTCTTGAGATAGGCAGACAGTACCTCAGAAAGCCCAGAGCAACGAGCATGACGTTCCCTATGAGATCATGCCTCAAACACGGAGAATTGCTCGCCACCTTCCCTTAGGAAACTATGATGCTATCTAGAGCCCTCTATCTTTATTTTATATATTGTTTTCCTGCGACCATAGCGCTCGCTATTTTGCGACGGCTAATTACGTTTCTTCTCTTCATCTTTCAACTCGTGCCACCTGACACTTCTGATAGTAGGCCAAGTAATTTTATTCCTTGTTAAGGATCCATAGTTTGCTAGGGTTATAGCTGTAGTCTTGAATTTGAAATTGGTGCCTAGTAGTTAGAGTTGATAAGTTTGAGTTAATCTTGTAGATGGTGACCCGATGATTATCCCTTAGCATTAAATCGCGTAAGTTGTACCCCCACCTTGATACAAGTTACCTTCCCTTTCCCTTGAGACTAGTAACCTGTCCATTCTCGTTATCGACACATGACCTATGAGCACTATGATGAAGACTTAAGGTGACCCTTACCTATATAATGCAATAGGAGACCCTAATAAGTATCAAGATCCTTCCTCATATACCCTAATAAGAGTTCTGTTTTATTTACATGTGCAAGGTTATCGTGTAGGATCCTCTTAAGACGATCACGGTATTAGTTTAATTCTTTTATAAGTTGGGTAGTATGCCTCACAACATAGTACCAACTAGCCCTATTGACCCATTGATGAAGTGAACTAGGATGACACAACTTTAGACTTGCATTAGAAGATAGTGTTTAATTCAGACTGTAGAATTTAGAGGTCCTTGCCCCTAACTGGTCGACTAGCGACTTGGACAAGGAGGTTGTATGATGACTGTAGAGATTGGAGAGTCTGTTATTATTATGGTTGCTTGTTTGTTTTGTTTTATGAACTTGAATAATTTGTACCTCCTTTCATCATCATCTAGCGTACTTAAATTTGTTGTACTTGACTTATGCTGCTATTCTATAGCCTAGTTTTGCAAGCTTATTCTTTATCGAGCTTGTTCATGACATATGTATTAGTGGACTGGTACATTAATACAATTGTCTATTCAGAATCAGTGTATTACGGTCTGATCAACCTTAGTGCATTTTGGTTCGCTCTTCGCACGACTACTTTACGTGGATTGAGATATAGTTGACCAGTATACTTGCCTTCTAGATACGTCTGAGCATATCGTATCAGTTATGTAACTGTACTAATACGAGCATATGAATAGGATTACCAATAGGATTTCAATCCACAACAACTTGACAATTCCCATTTGGAATTCGTTAAAACGCCTTGATCCTGATACTTCTAATCTATTACCTCACCCTTGAACTCTTTATTATTGATCTCTGTCTTCCCTTATTTCGGAAAGACGAAACCTCGTGCTTGGTATAAGTTGATATATAGACAGTATTAGATATCCCCCACCGGCCGGTCACATTATTGATGACCCTTTTTTATATAATTAAGGGAATATCATAGGTGATAAGTTTGGTGTTAAAGACTTGACGATTCAATAACATGATTAAATGAGTTGGGGCATAGATTTATTAGATAAATAGTCTTAGATAATAGATGGGTAAATTCTAAGTTGGGTAGAGACCGTAATGCTCACTTGAGAGAAATTCTTAGACTGTAATCAAGTGAGACTTGACAGAGAGAGCCCTACACTAATTTAATTTCGAGGACGAAATTTTTATAAGTTGGGTAGATTGTAAGCCCCCTGATTTTCGGAATTTTAATTTACAATTTCCCGGGATTTTTCGGTAATTAAAAAAAACCTAGGCTTTGGTAATTCAATGATTTTTAATTACAGTTTATTCATATTAAAATATTATGAAAATAATATTTTACGGTGTAAAATGGAAAACCGGACACAGGGTAATTTTCCGTGAATTTATTGGACTCCGGAAACCCGTTTAAAGCCCAGAAGACCCATGCAGATTTTAAACCGAATTAAATCCGTGCCAACGCCCGACATCCCATGAGACCCGAGGCCAAGCCCAAGGAGCGCTGACCCAGCCCAAATCCTAGGTCAAACCCGAGCCAATTTCTGTATATATATAAATACTTAATCCCCTAAGTTTTTCTCTACAAAGAAAAGAAAAAGAAAATTCCCAAAATCCCTAACCCTAACCCTAACCTAGCCGACCCCCGCCTGTGGCCGACCCCGCGGCTGACCTCGCTCCGGCAGAGCACCCCGCCCCGGTCGTGCACCCGACGTCGACTGAACCGAGCTCCTCCCCCAAATTTCTTCTACTCCCTGGAGACCCACCAGCCCGACTCAAGCGGAGCGTCGCTCTCGGCTACAGCTCCGCCGACCCTCCTCGGTGCGCCGCCGTACTCCGGTCTGCAGCGGTGCAGCGGAGCAGCCTCGTCCGGCCGCTGTGCATCCCCCGACCGGCGGAGAACCCCGACCGGCTGGCGCTGTTGAACCCCTGTGCATCCGCCGACCGACCCTGTGCTTTCCCCCGACTCTACTGTGCGACTCCGGCTGCAGCCTCCCCGACCGCGCCGCACAGCTCCGGCCATGGCCGACGGAGCAGCCATTCCCCCGCTCCAGCCCGACCTCCTCCGCTCGGTTCTCCTCCACCGAGCCGATCCGCGCCACCCTCTTCCCCGGTGACTAGATCGAACTCCGGCCCGTCGTCAACAGGCGACTCCGAACCACCACCATCCGGTCATCATCACCACCACCCGAGCGCCGACCGCTGCCCTAGCCCCGGACACAGCAGCGTCCCCGGACACGGCAGATTCGAACCAGGACACAAAACAGACACCCGGACACGTGAAATTCAGCATTCACGGAGCCCTGTTCAGGTACCGATTTCTTTCACCCCGCCACTCCAATTTCGATTCCGTCAGTTGCTATGCGTAGACTGTATACCCCTCTCGGTGCCCGTGCAATTCGCTCGGTGCATCGCGTCCTGTAGCGATCGTACACCGCGATCCAAAACAGGAAAAAACAACGCCATATTTCACCTCGGAACTGAGTCCGCCCCGCCAAACGGGACGACTTGGTCGCACGTGGTCTTTACCAAACTGTGCGCGACGTTGATACGGTCGTGTAGGATTTCGCAGAAGTCGATTCGGAGGTGCGTGCACCCCGGAATCAACGCGTATCCGCCGACAACACCCCGTATCCGTCGATTCTGAAACACGCTGTAACTTCGTGTACACACGTCAGATCGAGACGAAACTTGCGCCATCGGATCCGTAGTAATACGCTGGTCCTGTGAGCCAAGTTTGGTTCGATTCTGAAAACGTTGACAAAATCACGTATCGTGGGCCCCACAGGCTCCACTTGACGGGTGATTTTGAGATCGGCTCATCGGAATCCAATTCTGGAAGTTCCGTTGGGTTCGTATCATCGTTCCTGACTTGTAGACACTGAGTTTGCGGAATTTGGAGACCTTTGACCCTGACACGCTTTTCGGTGCAAAGTGGCCCGCATGTGGAACCCGCTTTGGCCCGAAAATGACCTTTTTGCCCCTGTGTCCAAATTGGACGTAAGGACAGGCATTTCCAGCTATTTGACATCCTCTGAGACTGTTGGTGATATTTATTACAGCTTTTGGAGTAGTTTCCACCGGATCCACAGATACCAGGACGACAGTTGACATTCAAACATCAGGCAAGTGTACCTTGCCAATCTATGCAGCTTAGTTATCTATTTTCCTTGCTTATATATATATTGCTGTGCATGCTCAACCTAGGACCGTGTGACGTACTTAGCGTCCGATTATCAGTCGGGTGCCGACACTGTACGCAGTGTTGGGTACGGTCATTTAGAGATGGATATCCGTGACATTTTATATTCTCGTACTTGTCTTATCAAGTACCATATGACCCAGGACACTTGACACTATTCATGAGACAGGATTTTCCCGAGATATTCGTGGTAATTCTGTATAGGATACAGGACATGGACATTATACTATTAGATACTTTATGACTGGTTGCATTTAGCTATGATCGCGCTTGACATGGGCATGAGACGTTGTGGTCATGATATGCGTGGTTACATTGGGTGGGGAGAGACACACAGGCTACAGGCTGTATTTATGTATATCTTCTATTATTGAGAGGTCGTAGACTCTCGTAGCAGAGCTAGACCCACTACCGGTTATTACCGCTACCGGCTCCCCGACACAGAGCTTGTAGTGGCTCAGCCTGAGACTAGTGATGCTCTCACTTGCATTTACACTTAGATGGTTACATATTTACCCCTTTGTTTCATTTAGTTATATATTGCTGCACTGCTTATCTGTATTTATCGGCATGAGCTTTCTTGTACCTTGCTATGTCCCCTGAGGACCTGGATCCGGATTTTTGTCCCCAGATTTTGCAGACGAGGTTTATCCCGAGGTTTACGGGACCGGAGCAGGAGCTGATCCAGGAGTCGTACCACCATCTGAGGACGAGGTCTTAGCTGAAGACTTCTCTTGAGCATCCATGTTCATGCTCAGCTTTTAGTATTTCTTTCAGTCTTTTATATTCTGGTCATTTGAACCATTGTACTAGATATTTATCGGGTTGTTCCCCGAAGTACTTTGTGAGACTAGATGATGATTTACATTCCTTATTATTCTGTGGATCATATTTTATATCTTGTGTGGATGAGATTAGTTGTACCATGATTGTCGTAGACTTGTTTTACAGCTTAAGTATGCCCTGATGGATCCTTTATAGTGAGTTGGTCCATCGGTGCGTACTGCTGGCCGTTGACACGCGTCTGGTCCCACGGTATTTTGGGACTGGGGCGTGACAGGTAGGCGTAGGCATAACGACCAGCATCCTCTAGAGTGTGGTATCTGCAACGTCCGTCATTCCGAAGAATGAGGTATCTGAATATATACAACGTCCAACACTCTAAGGGATGTGGTATCTGCAAAGTATATAACGTCCATATCACTCCGAAGAGTGCGATATCTGCAATAAAGAAGTTGGGTGTCCCATACGCCTACTAGTTGTCTTTCCCGCCCAATGTAGATATACAATTCGTGAACACGACGTGGACATCTTGTACTATGATGCAAGTCTCTATAGAAATAAACAACTAAGCTAAATACCGTTACACGTGTTGCTCACACTGATGGCCAGTCGCGCATGAGACACGCGTCCCTACATGAACTCACTCTGTGACATGTACTGATACGTGTCAAGGCCTGGGGAGTCATACCAATAACTCCACAACTTTTAGGTAGGTCTACTAGACACTAGGTCAGACACAAGTCCTAACGTCAACGCATTCGTTGACTGCACCCGAGTCTGCTCGGACGCGCACATTTATATAATATTAAAATAAATAAATATATAACTAAAAATAACTAAGTTTAAACAGTACAACAAAGCAAGGTATACTTGCCTGGCAAGAGAGCTGCAAAATATAACGTCCAGATGTCAAATGCCAAAAGTCAGAAACTATGGCCTCAGAATGAACGTCTCCGAATGCGATGAAGACGGGGCCAAGTTTGGTCAGCGAGGAGACGAAAAACGGGACAGGAAAACAGGTAAGTTGTTCTGTCTCACGCGCACGGCTTCGCGGTGTGCGGTCGGCTCCGGCGCCTGGCGGCGGGCCTGGACGGTCAGCGGCGAGCTCCGGTGGCGCGGCGGCGACTTTGAGGTGGAGGGGGAGGACTGAGGTGGGAGTGGTGAGGGTTTGGTGAAGGGGAGTGTATATATAGGATTTTAGGGTTAGGACATTTAGGTAATTTTAGGTTTATAAATATCTAGATATTTATTAGATATTTTATAAATATCTAGATATTTATTAGATATTTTATAAATATCTAGATATTTTAGGTTTATAAATACATTGAATCGGGACCCATTTGGAATGTACGGTTGAGAATCACCCTCCAATAGGAGGAGGACACCTCGCACATGAAATTTTGCAGATAAAACCCTGCAGTTTCACAAATTGCACACCTATTAAATTGAAAAATTGCGCAATTACGAATTTGTTTGAGAAAAACACCTATTTTTTTAGGGCGTTGTAATGCACAGAAATGAGGGGGGGATGTTCAGTAAGGGACTAGAGGGTGTGAGGGTGAGTCTGGGCAGGGGCTGGACCTGGTTTTGGGTGATGCGGGTCACCGTATTAATTTATCAAAAATTAATGCGCATGGTGTTTTCTAATTATTTAAAAATATGCAGGGTCAGAATTTAGTGCAGTGCAAGTATATTAATCGTAGTATACTCAAAGTAGAATAATAACGTAATTTAGTTTGGGCAAAACAGGTTCCTGTTGGGCCTCTAATTTCTATTGGAATAGACAATGGTACAGGTCTGAAAATTAATTAAAAATTAATACGGACGTTTGTAACGATATTTGTGTGACTAAAACGAGACTCATGCCAGCATATCTGTGAGTTGCACAAAGTTCAGAATAGTAGACTGGCATGTCTAGGAGAGGTATGTAAACTTTGTTTGGGGATAACAGTCAGTGTAATGCTTTAAATATTGATGTGATGGTTAGGTGCACTAAGCAATATAAGATATTGCATAAATAATTTAAAATACTGTAAATAAATCCTAATTTGTTAAAAATAATCCTAATTTACTATCTAATGCTGAAATCTGGTCGAGGGAGTTTACAAATAGTTAAACAGTTCTGGAGTATTTAAACAAGGACATCTGAAATCAGTACTCCGGTTACTATTTCCAGATCAGCTGTTAATTAAAATCAGGACAGGACAGGACTAGAATAGACTGAAAATCAAACAATCACGGTCAATCATGCTATACGGCTTGCTATCATTAGCTAACTAGGGTTATCACAGTCATAATTACTAACACATGCAGTTTGAGATTCCTTACAACCACATGCCCTGCAGACTATCCGGGTTATCCAAACGAACGGGTATATAGTTTAGGTTTATCAGGTTTAATTATTTTTTCTTTTTTGGTAGTGCAACACTCCTCGGTGTGCTGGCAATATTGTCCCTCACGACGGAGAGCTCCAAATCCATCAGGTGTCGTTGGGATATCGAAATTACATGTAGCCAGAAAATCTCTCTATATGCTATCTAAATTATTATTCTAGTTATTAGCCTGGACAATTATCAAGAATTTTTGACCGTGGTGCTCAAGAATCTGCCTTAGACATGATGCAAGACAGGACAGTAGTTTGACGAGTACAATCAAAATCAACCACGGGGATACATGTCATGCAATACAGGTGCTACTAATAGCCTTGATCAGGATAGTTACAGGAATTCTCGTGTCATGAGTGCGCTACGTTGAGCCACTATCAGGATTATCAGTACAGTGTCAGGATTATCAATGCAGTATCAAGATTATCAGTACAATATCAGGATTATCAGTACAGTATCAGGACTATCATTACAATATCAGGATTATCAGTTCCATGTCAAGATTCAGGAGTTCATTAATAGTGTACAATCACTAGATCATGTCAGAAAATTAAGATCAATATCGAGAATGTCATATTCAGGAAATAACCATGATTAACTAAAATAACGGGATAAAAGAGAACCAGAGAATCATAAAGAGTTAAGCATATTAAAGAGAATACTGGCATACAGGTGCATAAATCATCAATTCAGGGTTGGCGCATAAAATCAGGCAAAAAAATAACATCCGCTCATAATGGACCAAAATCACTATTGGCGCACAAATGGCCAAAAAGATTATTGGCGCACAAATGGTCAAAAATAGTTGTGGAGCATAAATCACTAATCCTGGCAGTTTTGACGTACTTTGATATAAAAGTGCTCCGAGCAAAAGGTGGCGCACAAATCATACTAAAGCGCACTTCTTGGACCTTGGCGCACAATGATAGAAATGTGCGAGCCAGGAGCTTGGCGCATAAATCAATCATTGGCGCACAAATGAAAGTACCCAAGCTAATGAACTTGTCGCACTTTCATCAAGTATGCCAGTAGTGAGGTTTGACGCACAAACAGGCGTAAGAAGTTCTACTAAATGATAAAATACAAGTTCCAAGGCTTGGCATAACAGTAAAGACAACCCTGCAGTCGAGAACACAATTCTCGAGAATTGTCAGAAGTCATTGCTTAGTCATTAAGTAATTACGAAGGGCTACAAAGTGCGTCGTCTCTGGAGAATGTCACATAGTGCGCCAACACAGCAAAGTGCGACATTCTCCAGAAGCGACAAAGTGCGTCGATAAGGAAAGTTTCACCAAAGTCCACCAACTTGGCTATTTAAGCAGTGGCGTACATTCTTAATGACTTGTGAACCCATTCAAAAGTGCGTCAAATATAATTGACATACTTTTGAAGGAATTGTCATAGTACAAAATTTACGTAGAAAAAAATAAGTGCGTCCAGAGTACTCAACATATCTTGGCGCACTTTCTAAAAAATTTGTGAAACACACACAAGTGCGCTCACTGGAACATCGCTTTATGCGACAAGAGTTTCCTGCGTACTTTTTGTATGTATTCTCAGGCCAACTTTGCATTCACCGACTTGCTGTTCTCGGACTTCATGAGCAATCCAATTCAAGAAAAATAAAATCATCAATGAGCCAAGTTCTAAGTTTTACCTAAAAATAAAACCGATCAAATGATTAAAACAAGTTATACTAAGAATCAAAGCAAGATCTATGGTTGTTCCTTCGGTTGACAAGATGTAGTTATCTACGGCCAAGTTTAGCCTAATACTAACACTACCAAGTCACCCACGGCCAAGGCCAAACTTGGTTGTTGCTCTCTGCTGGAGAAAAAATAAAGAATGAAAGAGAAATGAAAGGAAAAGAAAAGTGGAGGAAAGAGAATAAAATTGCTTATATAAGAAGAGCTAGGATTGTAGGCCATTGGATCATAATCCATGCCCCTCACCTGGGTTCATCACAGTCACACACCAAAAAAACTAAGGGACCAACGGTCCAAAGCATGCAACTAAGAAAACTTACAAAAATAACCTAAACAATACATGAATGGCATAAAATAAGATGTAAACAATTAAACAATAAATGAGCTATACATGTATAATATGCATATATCGGGTACGTATACTGTTTGAGTGGGTGGGGTTCCCAACCTATGTGGAGAACACCCCGGAGTGCAACGAGTGCCGTATGTGGTCAGAGAAGCTCGGGGAGGAGACGAGAGCCATTCGAGAGGTCGAAAAAACTCGGGAGGAAGGAGGAACAGCTGTTGTACAGGGGGACAGAGTTCG
This sequence comes from Iris macrosiphon, assembly GCA_036927795.1. Classification (NCBI taxonomy): domain Eukaryota; kingdom Viridiplantae; phylum Streptophyta; class Magnoliopsida; order Asparagales; family Iridaceae; genus Iris; species Iris macrosiphon. Next base: position 145,853,224 of record JAYESA010000018.1, read on the forward strand.
AGACGAATTCGGTCCGAACTCGGTCTGAGTTTGGTCAGGGTGCTCCAGAAGCTCCAAAAAACTGTTATCATTGTTTTCTCGCAAATCACTGACTCGACCGAATTCGGTCCGAGTTCGGTCGGCGGGCTGAACGAAAATTCAGAGGTGTTTTATACACCGTTGGATCGTATCCTACGGTCTAGAATTAGTTGCAGGATTATGGGGTATATATTAGGTTTTTCTAACCCTAATTCCTATATAACCGTAATATATCATCTCAAGAAAGAGGAGAAAAGGAGGCAAGAGTGTCATTACAACTTTGAGAAGGAGAAAGGAGGATTGAAGGCCGTTTCGGATGAGGAGATCAATTTTGGATAATTTTTCATTGTCTTCTATCTTCGTAGTGTGATCTATTTTCTATTCCTAAGTGTTGTGGCAATCCGTATTGGATCGGGAGGAGCTTGTAGATGGTGTATTGTCTGTATTCCATTAGTGGAGGTTCTTCAGGGTTGAATTCCGATCGTCCCGTGATTTTTTTTTGAAAGAATTTTCCACGTCAAAACTCTCTGTGTCTGCGTGGATTATTTTTCTGTGGTTTGGTGTTTGGTTTGTGCATTGTATTGCTCAGTTCTCTCGCAGGTACTCTCTGGTTTGGAAAAAAGTTTTCGCGCTTCTTTCCCAACATATACTAGATTAGTGAGACGAGTCTCACAATCTTCCCACCATTATGGGGAGGTAAGCAACAGATTGTTCTATAGAACAACCAATTGCTAATGAACATCGTAAATTGACATGAAATATAACTACTCTATCTCATCAAGATCCAAGAACTCCACAATGTTATTATGAGACAAGGAGAATGTTACATTGAAATTTCAAATCAATTACATGATACATTTAATGACGCCGCAAAGGTAATTAGATCACGTGCCAACAAAAAATGTGCCATCCAGAATCACTATTCCAGTTGGACAAAATCTAAAAAAGGTAGCAAATGAATCTACTACTACACGTCAAAAGTGTGGTAGGCCTATAGGTTCCAAGGATAGTGTTTCTAGAAAAATGAGAGTTAATGAAACATTTTGTCCTGATAAAAGTTCGATAGTGGATGGAGCTCCGAAAATAAATAATGAAGATGTGTACGTTTTCAAATTCAATAAAATGCCTATGGATACCTCCAGAGTGTCACAGGTACCTGAAAAATGAAAAGATCTCGGTATTCCATACATGTTCAGATAAATTATGGAATAGGAAAGCACTCGTCACCGATGACATATTTAACTATGCAGTAGCTACTGAAATATCAAATGTCAATGATTATTGAAAAAATGAACCATGTAATATAAATAAATGTCGACAAAGAAAAGATTAGCCAATGTAAAAAGATGTTATTTAAGCAGAATTAAAATTTCTAAAAAAACATAGTGTGTTTGGACCTATAGTGAAAACACTAAAGGGCATGTTGATTTAAGCAGAATTAAAATTTCTAAAAAATGAACCATGTTGGTTTTAAACGGGTGTTCGTGAGAAAACGAAATGAGACAAACGAAGTTAAAAGATGCAAAGCCCGACTTATAGCACAAGATTTCTCTCAAAGACATGTAATTGACTATGTTGAGACATACTTCCCAGTTATGGATGTCATTACTTTTAGATATCTAAACAGTCTCGCAGTTTCTAAAAATCTTGATATGAGACTTATGGATGTTGTAACTGCATATTTATACAGAGACTTAGATCCTGACATCTATATAAAGAATTCAGAAGAATTTACAATGCCAGAGACTAAGTCAAAGGGCATGTGTTCAATTCAATTTAGACGACTATTATATGGGTTGGAACAATCAGGAAAAATGTTGTATAATCTTCTTAGTATATATTTGACTAGGAATGATACAAAAATAGTCAAATTTGTCCATATGTCTTCATTAAGAATCCAAGAATAAATTCTCTATATCAGCAATATACGTGGATAATATAAAACTAATCGAATCTCCTACATAATTGGAAAAAACTGCAAAGTATTTAAAGAAAAAATTTGAAATGAAAGACTTGGAAAAGACAGATTTGTCTCAGTTTGCAAATAGAACGAAGTTCCAGTAGAATATTAGTACATTAATCCCGATATATTGAATTTTTTTTTTAAAGATTCATAATGGACAAAACAAATCCACTAAGTACACTTATGGTTGTACGCAGCTTGAATTTGGATAAAGATCTGCACAATGCACAAGACTAGACATTTTATTCTTTGTTAATTTATTGTCTAGATATAGTTCTGCACCTACACTTAGACATTGGAATGGAATTAAACACATATTGAAATATCTTCGTGAAACAACTGATATGGAATTATTTTATTCATGCGATTCCACTAACAATTATCGTGTAGTTGGTTATGCAGACTCAAGTTATCTTTCTATCCCTCATAAGAGTTGCTCCCAAACAAGTTATGTGTTTATTAATAATCATGCAGTTATATCTTGACAATCAACAAAACAAGATTCAGTATCAATTTTCTCTAACCATGCAGAATTAATTGCATTACATTAATTGTATTACATGAAGCAACATGAGAAAGTATATGGTTGAGATCGACCATTCATCATATAAGAGTAAATTGTCAACTACCCACAGTTACAAATAAGTCGACAACAATATTCAAAAATAATACAGCTTGCATTGCCCAAATCAGAAAGAAATTCATTAAAGGAGATTGAACCAAGCACCTTACAACAAAGTTGTTTTATGCACATGAGCTACAAAGGAAGAAAGTGATTAAAGTCAAGCAAGTAAGATCAAATAAAAATTATGTTGATATGTTCATCAAGGCACTACCAAAGACCATATTTCAGAAGTTGGTACGCGAAATAGGCATTACGACAACTTACTCATCAGACCAACCAGCTATTATAGATCCATTGTATCGGGGGGGGGGGGGGGGGGGGGGGGGGTATGGCTTGTAAAAAATACTCTTTTTTCTTGACTAAGATTTTTTTCACTGAATTTTTCTTAGTAAGGTTTTAATGAGACAACAAATACGCATAAACCACCTACTAATTAATGGTAAACATCCAAGGAGGAGTGTTATAAATATGTATTGTCCACCATTATTTGGTATCTATAACCTATGCCTTTAGCTTATTCATAACCTACGTCTTTTGGCATTTCTCTTTTTAATTGCCATCACAATGTTAACCTCCACTGTAAGCCTATATAACGGATTCGTCTTAAGTTGATTGAGATATGTGAATGAAGAGACAATTTTCTCCATATTTCTCTACTTTATAATATTTTCTCTACTTTATAATAATGTGACACATTTTACAAAAAAATTACAGAGAAGTAAAGCAAATTTCTTATCCAATTATACAAGACACTCCAAATTTTTTAGAGAAATCATAGAGAATGGTAGACAAGCTCACAACCAGCAGAGAGGACATCCTCACTCCCAATGTATCCATTTTCACTTTGCCTATGCTGTCAATTCGCCTTGCAATATGTTCATAAACAAAAACAACAATTTTCCTTTCAATATGTCCATCAAAATCAATATAAACAGAAAAAGATCAATTTTGACAGCCAATTCAATTAAATTGCCACACCCAGAAAATAGGAAACATCAGTGAGGGACCATGTAATAAAAATGGTATGTTGTGTTAAAGGCTAATATAATCTTTAAAAAAATAAAGACATGCATCGCAATGTAGAGGGGAGAAAACTAGTAGTACTTAATATCTAAAGACGTGACATAACTTTATTCCTTAAAAAAAAAAAAAACTAGTTACTAAATATTCGAAGAACATCAAAAGAAGCAATTTTCTTTCAGAAAAAATACAGACCATAAGAAAATATGATATGGGCATGATACAAGTTTAAGGCATTATGCAACCCAACAATAATATTACTTTCGTTACTGAAAATTCAAAGACTTAGCAAAAGAAAATTTAGTGTATATATATGCTTCAAAGTAGTATCAAAACTGAGGATTTTTCTTCCTGAAAATTACATAGCAGAATATGGCATGGTCAAGATGTAACTTTCAAACAACTGCAGAGAAAACCCATCAAGAACTGACATTTCCCCAAGCATGAAGTCCAAAGAAACCCAAAGATGAAGAAGAAAAAAAAAATTAGGTAGAGAAAGAACAGAGGAGAGAATATAAAGAGAGTTTCCTCTTATTGACTATCAAATTCTTTCAATTGTGAAGGAAAGTGCTCCAAGTTTGAGCATCAAAAACCAATTTGTAATGTTTTATACAACACTGACAACATCTCAAGTGTAAAATGGCTGCCACTTACACTGTTCAAGTTTACCTATCAAAACTTTACCATATAGTTCAAACATCATATCCAATTTTTTCATAGAAAAACGTCATAAAAAATGCTATAGAGGAAAACCTCTAAATTGATAGCTTCGAACAACCCCAAGAATTCTTGTGCACTAAAGTATTTATTGCATATTAAGTATTTATTCTCCAAAATAACCAACATGCTCTTCTTACCTATTTGCTTATAGCTGCCCTAGATGCTTGAGCCGTTGCCATACCTCTATATATCCTACAGCTTCAATTGCCTTGCCACATCAGGTATTACATCTACAAACATGTACCAACCCACAAAATCATGTCAGTACCAGAAATAAGTCTAGAACTAAGGCAAATTCCATTTTACATCTTTCTCCACTTATTATAGTTTTATTTTTTGTCTAAATTTGAAAGGAAATAACCTTGATTTGATTAATTGCATTTGCTTAATTTGGAGAAACAATGTTACGTAAAGTTGATAAAAAAATGTCTATTTTACGGACGATATCATGACCTAAAGGTTATATTTGGTCCCTAGAGAGGGAAATGAACGGAAATGGAATTATGCAGATTGCAGATCCCCATTTGCATATGCTCCCATTTCTGCTTCTTTTCTCTTCCTGACTTTCTAACCCAACCTAGGAAGACTATGCGACTTTCACAAGCAAATAACCAAAAAAAATTGGTTTAACCAAATAACCACAGCCAAATAATGCTCATGAAAGCTTATAGACCAATTCTGTAGGGCTGACTATGTGACTTTCAACACCATTCATCTCTATAAAGGTCATATGATAGGTTAGTCAGCACAATGATAGGTTAGTCAGCACAATCATGTATATCTTCACAAGTAAAAGTTTACAATACTACTTTAAATTCTAAGAAATCAATCTCAGGACTTGAACAAGAAGGATGTATCAGTCAGCCCTATAATCATGAATCATTCTAAGTAAACAGGCAAAGTTGCATTCATAGACTATTAGCATTTAACAACCATCATGTAGCATGTGAAGTCATCTTCATTATTCACTTCAAACTGATTAAGAAAATGCCATCTTGGTCTCTTTTGTCCAGGGATTTGTTAGCTTGCTTAGAAGTTAATGAACTCTGATTCCAGGATCAACAAATCTGACCTTTGGTTTGTACGAACTAAGGGTACACAGATCCAATAGGAGTTCAAGTAAATAAACTTTGTTAAAAAAAATTATAGAATGGGAATAATATTAGATGGGTGAATCAATTCCTGGAATCTAGAAGATAATAGGCGCATGTACTCCAATCTTATACATATATATGACTTCATCAAAATCGAGATGGTGTAAAAGAAATTTAAGTTCCATGGCCTAATTTGGCAATAGAGTTGCAAACAATACCCCATTTATAACCACACAAACAAAATATAATAGCAGAAAAAATAATAGCAGACAGGAGAAAAAAAACCCAATTTTTTGGCTTAACCAAATAACCATAACCAAAAACTGCTCCCCCACCAAATAATAGCCTACAGGAAAAAAAAAACAATTTCTTGGCTAACCATTGGCAATTTTTTAGCTTCCATCTTCAAATTTCCAGACTCCAATTTACCAAGCAAAAGATTTTTTGATCGCAATTGAAGAATGGAGTTTTTTTTTTTTTTTTGGAGTCAGGAATTTTTCTGTATGATCTACCTTCAAAACCAAATTTGTTTCAAGAAAATAGAACAAACATAGCATATCTATGTTTCCTTCCATCAAAACCAACCATCCATTGAAAACAAATTCACAAACCCAAGGAATTTGGGAAAAAATCGCAAGGAACAGTTGGAGTTTCGGTAAGGAATGCTTACAGATCGATTTTTGGTGAGGAAAGTGGTGACGGTAGAGAACCACGAGATCCACGCACTTCCTGCGGATGGATCTGAGAGGAGAGAGCGAATCCAGATCTTGCACTTCCTAGCAACATCCCGCTTTTTCCAAGGAAGTGGAAATGGACAGAATAACAGCCGACAGGAACTGCTAGCGGTCTTTTCACCCCTCTTCACCAAAGACTTCCTCGTGTAACCAAACAACCGAGTTGGGAGCAGTTTCATGCATATGCATGAAATAACCCACTTTCGGCACCAGTTTCAGCAACCAAACAGGCCCTTACATAAACCTGACAGAATCAGCAACATAAGTCCGAGTAAATAAGGAAAGAAATAATTTGGAATATTTATCATTATTTTTGCTCTACTGTACAAATGGCTTATTTAATCATGGTTTGTAAAAGTTTTAATTTATCTATATGTCAATTTTAAATAGACAATTATTGTGGGTTGTATCACACACACACACATATATATATAACAAAAGTCATCTCCAATGCAACTGTTAGTTTAAATTTTTTTCCCACATGTGACAGTTAAATTTAATCACATCCAATATTATAATTTAATAAAAATTATGAGGAAGTCGTGTAATTGAATGTCTAGTAATAGACATCTTACTTCACATTGTCTTTTGAAATCATGGTGTAGTCACCAAAAAAGTTAAATAAGACATTTGTATTGGAGAATACTTTTTGAAATTTTTTTATATTTATTCTACGTAATGTCAATTTTTAAGACTATCACATTAGCATTGAAGAAGCCAATTAACGTTTTTTTCTCGTGATTTCATCTAGTTATTCGTGAATTAGTGAACTATTCCTGAACTAGAGCAGCAAAGACAGAGCCGGCTCCAAGCCTAGACGAGCTAGGCATGGGAGGGCTCCAAACTGTCCATTTTCAGGATCAGTCCCAAAGGATAACTGGAAGACATCTAGAATAATGATTCAAGGTAAAAGGAACCTAAGTGCACTAAAGAAGCATGACCCAAAGTTCCAAACATCAAGCCTTTTTTCAACATACTGTTGCTTCTTAGTGACAGCCCCATAGCCACAAAATCATTTCTTCATATTTCAATATTGGCAGGTATAATAAGCCAAATATTCAATGAAGAAAAATCAGAAAGACGCCAGAAGTAATCCACAAGTGCCATCTCTGTTGCACGGACACAAATACAACACGAAACATTACAGACACAACAGCACAGACACCAAGTAGAAGTAATCCACAAGTGCCACCTTACAGAAATACTACTTGCACTATTTAATGGGGTGAGTTTGTATCCAAGGCATTATCCTTTGGAACAAGCATAACACATAACAGTTCTATTATATATTTTTGGACTGCTACTCTTCTTCAAACACTTTCCACTATCAAAATGCAATAAACTGAAGTAAGAAACTAAGGCGATACTTCAAAGACTCATCTCAAATATTTGAGCTAATACAACACGGACCACAGACTTCTGATGGATTCTGGGGTTGCTAGAATCTACACATGACGTGGGGGTTTAAAAAAAATGTTTCTGGGGTCTATATGAATTTTATGCTATCTGCCAAGAAATTCCAGTAAGAACAGCTGAGGGTTATGAAGGTTTTGGTGTTTTGTAAGTCTTTTGGGTTGAATATAAGTTTAATGAACAATGCTTTTTAACTGGAATTTCAAACTCGGGTTTCAGATAGTTTCATGATGGGGTTTAGAGACCAGTAAAGGGATGAGTAGGAGAATGGAGATGAGAAAATTGTAATATAAAGTTACTAGGAAGAATATCAGTTCAGTAAGTGAGACGAAAAAAACATAGAACTGCCAGGAATTTCTAAGAAATGATTTCAGAAGTCCTTTACAATTTTTTGTCCGTTCATAAAAAAGGCGTCACAGCGAAACGGGATCCGCTTACGCAAGAGAGTTCAGATGTAAGTAGTCTTATCCCCATATATATGAAGAAGTTGTTTTTGCAACAAGTCTTATTCTCTTGTCATGCTATGCCCTCAATTTTTTTTGTTCATTCATCAAACTTGAAAATAAGCAATAAGTACCCTTGGAATCAACATATGACTCCTAATGTACATCAAACAACACACCCTTAATTAATATGCTTATTTGCATTTAAATGCACTCAACTTTGGCTTATGTTCATTTGGATACCATGACCCTTTTTTTTGGTGCACATGACTACCATAATTTTTGGTCATTATCAGTTTGCTACCTACCATCAGAATCAACAAATGCTGGACAAACTAACCCCAAAGTTCAAAAAACAACACAACCCCAAACTTAACCATAACCAGCCACCACCATATTCCTCCACCTTTGTCACCAATAAACCCCATTTCCACCACTACCATCTTCTACCTCCTCCTCAAGTCCCCTAAACCACCATAACCATTTTTTAAAATCCTCACCTGACCCAATCCCACCACCACCATCTTATTCTTCCTTCCTCACCAATAAATACTATTTCCACCACTACCACCTTCTACCTCCTCAAGTCCTAAACCACCATTACCATTTTTTTAAAAATCCTCCTCCCTAAACCCTAACCTACCACGACCATCTTCTTCCTCCTTACTCTTCCCTAAACCCTAACCCATCACCACCATCTTCTTCTCCCCGTGGTGCACACACCCCCCCCCCCATTTTTTTCCCACGCAGCCCTCTCCCCATGACACTGACCAGGACCCCACCACCGTATTCTTTGTGGTACTCATAGCATTTAACATACGTGTATAAACGTAGCTTTATTTATTTTTATTTTTTACTAACAATTTTATGGAATTCATGATATTAAAAAAGGTAATTGTAGCAAAGTAAACATATATCAAAGTTGATGGTATTTACGTGGAAAGAAGCCCAATTAATGATAAAAATAAGGAGTACTAATAGGACTAAAGGACTTGTGTTGCTTAGTTTTGTGAACCAAATTTAATTTAAACATCCTACTTCATATAGGATTACCAAAGACTAAATATAATATATACCATGATCCTAACCTTAATAAATCAACAAAACAAGCTTATCGATGCTTCTAGCAGTTAAATGAATGAAGAAATTTAAACAAGTACAAATATGAATATTGTAATTTAAACATCTTCAAAAAAATTATATAATTATAAATCTAATTTATAAAGTAATATATATCATATTATTGACATTATTACACTGAATCCAATAAAAAAAAGCACCTAATGAGTGTGTACCTGTGTTCTTTATGAATCACCATGGATTTAGCTTAACTTTATCATCTCCCTGTGACACTAACTAGGACCTAGGGGTGGCAATTAGGTCGGATCCGATCATGTTCGGGTTGATCTGTTTAGACTCAACCCGATCCCGACCCGTTTAGGTTTGACATGTTTAACAAACACCCGAACCCGACATGTTTATTAACATGACAACCCTACCCAACCTGTTTAAGCCATTTAATGGGTGGACCCATAGTACCTTTTTTTCTTATTGTTGAAGTGGATTTTTTTTTCTTCCAAAAGTTTGTTATTTTGTGTACTCATACTTCCTTCATTTTCTTGAATGTTAATTGTGTGAAAATCTAGTAGTTGTCAAAGATGTTTCAAACTTTTATTATGTCATAATTTGAATTGGGTTTAGATAGACTCGAAGATCTGAATCCAGCCCCTTCAATAAATGGCTCAAGTACCACTGTACTCTTCGTGATATCCATAGCACTTAACTGACATGGGTATAGACGTTTATTTGTATTTCTTTTACTGTCAAGTTTATGGAGTTCATGGTATATAGGTGATACAAAAAGTCATCATAGCAAAGGAAACATAGATCAAAGTTGATGGTAATTAAGTGCAAATATCCCAATTAATAATGAAAAAATAAGGAGTACTAAAGGACCTGTCTTGCTTTATGATCAAGCTTTATGATCCGAATTTTGTAAGCTTTATGATAAAACCTAATATAAATATCCTACTTCATGTAGGATTACAAATGACTAGATATAATGTATACCATAATCCTAATCTTAATGAAAATCAACTAAACAAGGCTGTCGGTATGTTTCTAGCAATTAAAATGTATGAACAAATTTAAACAAGTATATATACAAACATTGTAATTAAATATCATAAAAAAAATTCTATAATTATAGATCAAATTTATAAAGTAATATATCATATTACTGACATCATGACCTTGTACTTAACTTTAAAACGTCGGATGGATCATTTTCAAAGGCCGAATCTTACCCAACCCATGTAATGGTGTATGTTAAAAACAATGCCAGATGGGATTTGATTAGGATTTTGAAAGCAGCTCTAAAGCTTCCCTTATCTTTTCCCTCTGGCTCAAGAGGATGAACAGGAAACCCATTCTCATACCAAATTAATGAAATCTATTGCTAGATTTTAATAAGATGGGGTATGGGATTTGGAAGATTAATTAGGGTTTGTATTAATATTATGACTGTTTTTCAGAATTATAGTAAGAATGTTCTCATATTAAGAAGGGTTTTGGCTGAAAAATAAGTCGTGAAATAGATGAAATATGTAAAAAAAAAAAATAAAAAAAAAAAAAAAACAGATAAGAAGTTCCTAAACCAATTTAGAATGATAAATGGTAAGTCAGAGCATATACATACATGGCCCTCTGAAACCAGTCAACTAAGAGAAAGAAGAGCTTTAGATCTGCTTCTATCATCACAAAGTTGCTCAACCAATTTAGCATATAGTTGAGAACTTGGACAACAATTCTTCTCTTCCATAATAGATAAGAAGTCCGAGCATATATCAGTATGGCCCTGCGAAACCAGACCATCTATAAGAATTTTCCATGCAACTTCATCACAATTGTAACCCTTGGAAAGTAATTCACCGAAAACTAGTCTAGCTTTCTCAGAGTTTCCTTCATCACAGAGTCCTGAAAGAAGAAGCCGATATGACTCCAAATGCGGGAGATAGCCACATTCAATCATGGAACATAACAATTCTAGTGCTTCTGTATACGCTTTTGACTTGCAGCAACAATTGATGAGGAAGGTATATATATCTTCATTGGGAGAACTACCACTTTCTTGCATAAAGGAGAGCAACAATTTTGCTTCTTTCAGCCGGTTCACTTTGCAAAATCCAGCCATGAGGGCATTGTAGGTTTTAATGCTAGGTGTACAACCATGTTTAGCCATTTCCTTCATTAGTTCAAGCACATCACTCCAGTATACAACGTTCCATATATCAGAAACATCTAACGAGGGTTTGGAACCGTGCCTCTTTTCGAAGAGAAGTCTGAGTAAAATTGAGTATGTTTTGATGTCGGGCTCTAATCCAGCATCAAGCATTTCCTTAAGAACAGAAAATGACTTATCTATCAATCCCATTCTTTTACACCCATCCATTAATGTGTTATAAGTTATAACATTTGGAAAGACTCCTCCATCTTTCATTTCTACTATCTGATTTTCTGCCTCCTCCAGACTTCCTTGGCTGCAATAAGAACTAATAAAGGTAGTATAAATGCCTACATCTGGCTTGCACCCCGAAGAAACCATCTGTTTCAAAATTTTATTGGCTTCTCCAAACTCTTGTTCCTTCAACATCTCGAGAATAAGACTCGTATAAGTTGCAAACGTTGGTTCAACTTTCTTCTCTAACATCTCATCCAATACTGAGATAGCTTCATGTAGTTTTTTCTCTCGACACAAATCATCAATAATAACACTATAAAGGACAGAATCCATAGGGCACTGCTTTGAAATCTCCTGTACCAAGGAACGGGCAACCTTAAACTTTCCTGCTTTGCACAGTCCATCCACTAACGAAGTATACACCACCAGATTCACCTTAATGCCTTTTTTGTGAAGCGACTCAAAGAATCTCTGAGCTTCTTCATGTCTCCCGCTCTTGCAAAGAGCGTCTATCAGAACAGAGTAAGTCCAATCGTTAGGAGCCAAACCATTCTTCTCCATCAAATCCAGCAACCTAAAGGCACTATCCACACATCCCTCCTTACATTGCCCCTGAATCAAAGTAGTATACGTAATATTGTTTGGAGACAACCCAGCCTCGATCATTCTACTTAGCAAAGTCATCGCCTTATGCACCTTCTTCTCTCGGCAGAACCCGAGAATCAGTTCACTATAGGTCCTCACATCCGGCTCCAACCTCCTCTTCTGCATCAACTCCAAGACTCCAAGAGCGGCATCAACCTTCCCAGTCTTGCAGTACCCGTCGATCAAAGCATTGTAAGTCACAACATTCGGCACCAAACCCTTGTCCGAGACCTCATTCAGCTTCCTCTCCGCATCCTCGACTCTACCCTGCTTACACAAACCGCCGATCATCGCCGTATAAGTATGTATGTCAGGGCAGCATCCCTCGCTCTCCATCGTCGAAAACAGCCAAGATGCCTCCTTTACCCGTCCGCTCCCGCAAAGCCCGTGAATCAACACGGTATAGGACACCTCATTCCTCCGACAACCCTTTTCCGGCATCAACATCAAGAAGATCCAGCATGCCCTATCCAAACTCCCGCCTTTCCTAGTCCTGCAATACCCCAGTATCAACGAAGTGTAAGTGAACATATCCGGGGCCAGTCCCTGACCCAGCAAACTCCCGAAATAGGCCATCGCCCGGCCGACATTCCCGTCCTTGCAGTACAAGTTGATCATGGTGTTGTAGCTGTAGATGTTCGGAAAGGCCTCACCTTTCTTGATGCGGCCCCACAGGGACTCCATCTCCTCCGCCATTCCGAACCTCGCGAGCGACATCAGCAGGGTGTTGTAGCACCGGACGGAGGGCCTGAACCCGACGGCGCTGTCGCCGCCGCCGGCGAGCACGCCGAGCGCGAAGGTCAGGTCTTTCGGGGAGGCGCACGACTTGACCAGGCGCACGGCCACGTCGTCGAGCGGGGAGACGACTTCGGAGCGGAGCAGGGAGCGGAGGAGCGCGGCGTGGGAGCGCGGGGTGTGGGCGAAGCCCTTCCTCTGCGCGATCCAGCGGAAGAAGGAGAGGGCGACGGGCGGGGGGAGGGTTAGGGTTTGTAGGAGATCGGCGACGTGGGACGGGGTTAGGGTTTCGGCGGCGGTGCGGAGGGAGGGGTCCTGGGCCCAGTTGGGGCGGGAGAGGATCGAGGCTAGGGTTAGGGTTTCGGGAGAGGCGGCGGAGGAGGAGGGACGGAAGAGGAGGATCTGGAGATGACGTGGCTTGATAAGGGTCGTCGGTTTGAGCATCGTAGGGTGGGGGCGGGTGGGGGCGGGAGCATACGAGGGAGGAGCAATGGGCGGATGGATGGAGGCGGGATAGTAATGGTGGTGATCAGGGATATTAGTATACCAAGTCCTTCAAACATTTTGGATTTGCAGGATTTAGTAATCCAGTGATCCCATGTAAATTCTTTTTTTCCTTAGAAAAGGTGGATCTTCTCAATTGGAAGATCTCCCATATGAATAATACATATTCCGGCGAGCCTAAGTCAAATTGTTTTGCTCCAAAGCAAAGATATCCACTAAGGCACTTCGTCCTATTCAGATATACTCTTTCGGATAGGCCCTGACTAATCTGAAATCGTAACACGAGTCCTCTTTGCTTCTTAGTTAACTTGAGAGAAAAAATTGTTGTCAAGAAACTATAAGTTAAATTTGGAGAGTATATTGGTTAAGAATCACTACTACATTTCTTAGCATTACAGAATTTATGATTATGATTATCGAATTATAATTATGTAGTGATTCTAAAATCTTGAACGAATATCCCTTGGAAGGAAATAGAATTATCTATCATGTTGTTGCGAAGTGCCATAATTAATTTGTTTGCAAGAGTCTCTTGATAAATTTTAGGGACCGGCTATCCACACCCCATGACCTACTAAGCACACCCCATATAACTTAAGTTGAAAAATAGATTCATATTAAAAGATCCATATATCCACATGACCTACTAAGCACACCCCACCAGCCTCCCTCCTACACACTAGTCATCTTCTTCTTCTTTAATTTTTACCTTCTCTAACCCAACCCAAAAATCCTAAAACCCTACATTGAAATTGTGAAGAAGGCATCATGGAGGAAGAAAGTCCACTTCAAAGACACAATGTACGTTCTTTCTTTACGTAATTTCTCGGTTTGAAGTAATGTATGAGAAGTGTTGGACCCAAACAAAAAAAAAAATTGCGATGAGCACGACCAATATTGGGAGAACGGACCACTGTATGTTCTACCTGTATTGGCCGAACATTTCAATAACAGTTCGACTGGCAAAGGTCGAACCGAACATGTGATCTTCCGTTCGACACACTATGGTCGAATCTACACAACAATGTTCAACTGTCGTGGGTCGAACGCCATTATGTGCACTCGACAGACCAGGCTCGAACAGAACCGTGAATACACCCAAAAAAATTTAAAATTCGTTTCATTTTAACAAGAATTTAAGGGATTCGAAACCCTAGCAGTGATCCTCAACGAAAATAATACTCATTTTGAACTAATTAGGATGTTCGATTTGAAATACGCACCCCCAAGTAGAGAGGGGACCAGTTGTAAGGGTGTGGGGTGTTCTTAGGAATGATGATAGATTTTAGGTTATAATAGAAAATGGTAATTTGGTCATATGGTGGGATGTACTTAGCATTTATGTTAATTTTATTCATTTAAAATGGGATGTACTTAGCACTTGGAGTATGCTAAGTAATACATGGAGTGTGTATAGATTCTCCCTAAATTTTATTATATTTAAAGTTCTATTGCATCTACAAATGCATTGATGAACAATTACAACACACCAAAATTTATACACGAGACACATTTTAGCTAATAAAATCACTTTGGAAGCTTGCACCAGAAACAACTTAACAATTATTGCACTTGACGGTATTAACATGTCTAGATAAAGATATTCAAACAAGTAATTTTCACGGAAGTTAAAAAATTGCTTAAAATTTTGTTATCCCTTTTTAAATAATAATATTATTAATAATCATTTTTGTAAATAATCTTCTTTTTATCTAAGCTAATAAAATCACTTTGGAAGCTTGCACCAGAAACAACTTAACAATTATTGCACTTGACGGTATTAACATGTCTAGATAAAGATATTCAAACAAGTAATTTTCACAGAAGTTAAAAAATTGCTTAAAATTTTGTTATCCCTTTTTAAATAATAATATTATTAATAATCATTTTTGTAAATAATCTTCTTTTTATCTAATTTTAGTACAAATTTTTTTTTATATGTATGATTTTGGATTAAAAAAAGATTGTATCTAAAAAATTTGGTTTTCCAACCGCCAAGATTAAAACAAAGATGGATATAAATTAAGATTGTATTCAAAAAATCAAAGCCAAGATTACAATCTGTTTGTTGATTTAAAAATCAAAACAAAAGATTGTAATCCAAAAAATCTTGGCATCTAGAAAAATAAACCCATTTTTTTAAAAATCAGATAGATAAATAATATTGCATCAAAAAATGAAAGCCAGTATTAAAAAAATTTGATAAAAATAAGGCTTCATAAAAAAAATGAAAGCCCATGTTTTAAAATCATAGTCAAGATTGTAATCTATTTCTTATTTTTAAAATCGAAGCCAATTTGTTTAAAATCTTAATTTCTATCCAGAGTATAGGTGGATAGAAAAATGATTGCACAAAAATTGGATCAAAATGTTTCGCTAGATGAATTGGCAAAACGTTTTTGTTTAAAAAGGGATTTCTCAAACTTGTTTTCTACCACTAATATATTTAAAATATACTAGCATGCTTTTTTTTGTAAAATATAAAATTTCTTCTTGAGGTATGGCATCTTTTTCCGTAATCCTAATAGCCGAGATCCTTAATCATTGTGTCATGACCCGCACCCGGAATGAGGGCACGAATAGTGAACAACATCCAGCCAACGCCGCAGCATCGGCGATAGAACGTCGTCTGGGTCAATCTATCTACGCATCTCACACAATATATATAAGGTACATGCCATGCTATCTCAACTCCAAATAGAGGAACAATATGGTAATATGATAAATGCTAACCAATATCCAATCACAATATAAAACTAGAGGAGCATAAAAATACGATATGGAATAGAAGAGAGAAATAAGGAGTCACAATACATCACAAGTCCAAAATCACTAGTCTAGGCACAATATAAGTCTCCAATATTATATACATACTAAAAGTCTAATAATGAGACTAATACAATGTCCAAAATAATGTCTAAGCCTCCTCGGTCACTGGCACTAAGTCCTCATGTTATAGGGAAGTATCCTCTAGTGGCTCACCGTCATGCGGCCCGTAATAAGTGGGACACAACTCCTCTAGCCAATCATCTGAAAAATATATCCAATCAGAAAAGGAGTAAAGTATAAAACTCTGTAAGCAGTTTCAAATACATGGTAGAGAATATATGACAAGCAATAGAAAATAATACAATATGCACAAGTAACTAGAAGTGGAAATATAGCTGAAACAGGCAGATAAATAAAATATGCATTGGAAATATAATATAGGCAATAGAAAATAACTGTAAGTAAAAAAACCGGAATACTAGCTATGTGGTTTAGAGTGCAAGTTCGTTATATGATCGACTTAGGTTGCACGTGAGATGAATAAGGTAACTCGATTGTACGTGAGATGTACAATCGACATACACATGAGGTAAATAGGGCTTGATCACATAACCAACTTCTATTCTCCCTTTCCAACCAATACTCATGGATCCAATCACGACACGTTACGCACATGAATATGATATAGTCACACTAGCACACAAAATAGTGGATGCACATGAAGCACATAAAAATAATACCCGATGCACACGATAAAATACATGTGTAAGGAGTACCCGCTGTCACACCCCGGTCCCGCCCGGGCCGCCGCTCCGCCCGTGCCCCGCCCCATGCGGCCGGGAATTAACGAACCGGACACGTATCACCGTGCCTCGGCGCGCCGGACGCGAATCACCGCGCCCGTCCCGCGGGTGCGAGGGAGGAAGGGAGCCAAGCGAATGGCCCGTTCGAGCTTTCGGGGGACGTGATGCCGCACGGGCCTGGGGTTGCGCCCGTGCAAGGCCAATCGTTTAAGTTGATAGTTGGCTATCATCGCATCAATCGAGTAAGCAGCGGAAAGGGACTTGTTGCAATGCAATGCATTAGCCAACTGAGTGTTCGGGACAATCGAGGCAACTTGGGTTTCCTTTAGCAAAGGCACACGTTCGTTCCATACATTATGCCCCCTTATACGATAGCATTCTCGGGGCAACAATCGAAACCAGGATTCCGGGTCTTTGGGACTGTGGCACGCCTATCGCTCCCTCGGACGATCCAGTACCTGCGAACAAGTAAACTGTTGGTGGGTCAGCACTTTATACAAGTACTGGTGAGATAAATCAACTGAACAGAAACAAGCATTCACTCAAACAGGCACTAAGTAATCATGTTATAAAACATTACATTACTAGTGATCTTTCTAGTTTTACCTAGGTTCGTTTCATGCAGTTCTAGCAGAGTCGATTTACTTGTTTAGAAACATGTTTGGAAACAGAGTTTCATATTGAATATGCAAGCAAGCAAACCGTTCATGTTTCAGGGTGTGCGCAGCGTGTCTCGTGCGACTCGAGGGTCTGATGCAAAGCTAGACACACAATGCACATTCTTAGGGGCAGTCACTATCCAAGCCAATACAATGACTTAGCTATATGCAGGGCAGTCCCCGAGTATCTCAGGATCGGCAGCTGGTGGAACAGCATACCAATGACTCTTTATTTGATGCTAGAGGCAGCTGTGACTCATGGTTGCTTTGCACTATCATGGTAGCAGCCGTGACACATGCAGTTCAGCTCTCCACCAATAGCCATTGTCCGACCGCGTGCGAATGCATGGAACACTATCAAATAAACTCTAGTATGCAGACGAGACTAACCATCAGAATACACTCATTGTTGCGGGGCAATCCGACTTATCACTTGAACACGTTCAGGCACAGTATGGTTCTCTCAAAGCATAGACGATAGTGAACATATTCATGCACTCTAAGCAGGCGATTCAGGATTCTCGTTAAGCAGGCATTATTTCAAAGACAAGCTAGGTGAGTTCGTTCATTAACATGTAAGGCAGGTTCTATCATTCTCTTAAGAAAACATTGCAAGCAAAAACTCAGATTATTATTAAGGCGTGCAAGAATCAGAGAACGAAGTTCTGCCCACTCACCTTGATACATAACGCCGGCGCGGAGCGGGGCGTTACATACTTACCAACCAACAAAAAGTTTCGTCCTCGAAACTTCAAGGATAAACTTCTCGATATTTCGAGTAGTGATAGTGCCGTCCCTCGCCGTACTCAATCGAAACAATCAAGCAATTCAAGTTCAGGAAACATTTTGCACTTTGAGAATATCTATGGACTTATTATATGGAACGCTCTTTGCAAAACCATATCGATAATATCTCAGAGTCATAGCAACAGTTTGGGCCAGAGAATCGATTCCGCTCTGATACTATTCTGTCACGCCCCGGTCCCGCCCGGGCTGCCGCTCCGCCCGTGCCCCGCCCCGTGCGGCCGGGAATTAACGAACCGGACACGTATCACCGTGCCTCGGCGCGCCGGACGCGAATCACCGCGCCCGTCCCGCGGGTGCGAGGGAGGAAGGGAGCCAAGCGAATGGCCCGTTCGAGCTTCCGGGGGACGTGATGCCGCACGGGCCTGGGGTTGCGCCCGTGCAAGGCCAATCGTTTAAGTTGATAGTTGGCTATCATCGCATCAATCGAGTAAGCAGCGGAAAGGGACTTGTTGCAATGCAATGCATTAGCCAACTGAGTGTTCGGGACAATCGAGGCAACTTGGGTTTCCTTTAGCAAAGGCACACGTTCGTTCCATACATTATGCCCCCTTATACGATAGCATTCTCGGGGCAACAATCGAAACCAGGATTCCGGGTCTTCGGGACTGTGGCACGCCTATCGCTCCCTCGGACGATCCAGTACCTGCGAACAAGTAAACTGTTGGTGGGTCAGCACTTTATACAAGTACTGGTGAGATAAATCAACTGAACAGAAACAAGCATTCACTCAAACAGGCACTAAGTAATCATGTTATAAAATATTACATTACTAGTGATCTTTCTAGTTTTACCTAGGTTCGTTTCATGCAGTTCTAGCAGAGTCAATTTACTTGTTTAGAAACATGTTTGGAAACAGAGTTTCATATTGAATATGCAAGCAAGCAAACCGTTCATGTTTCAGGGTGTGCGCAGCGTGTCTCGTGCGACTCGAGGGTCTGATGCAAAGCTAGACACACAATGCACATTCTTAGGGGCAGTCACTATCCAAGCCAACACAATGACTTAGCTATATGCAGGACGGTCCCCGAGTATCTCAGGATCGACAGCTGGTGGAACAGCATACCAATGACTCTTTATCTGATGCTAGAGGCAGCTGTGACTCATGGTTGCTTTGCACTATCATGGTAGCAGCCGTGACACATGCAGTTCAGCTCTCCACCAGTAGCCATTGTCCGACCGCGTGCGAATGCATGGAACACTATCAAATAAACTCTAGTATGCAGACGAGACTAACCATCAGAATACACTCATTGTTGCGGGGCAATCCGACTTATCACTTGAACACGTTCAGGCACAGTATGGTTCTCTCGAAGCATAGATGATAGTGAACATATTCATGCACTCTAAGCAGGCGATTCAGGATTCTCGTTAAGCAGGCATTGTTTCAAAGACAAGCTAGGTGAGTTCGTTCATTAACATGTAAGGCAGGTTCTATTATTCTCTTAAGAAAATATTGCAAGCAAAAACTCAGGTTATTATTAAGGCGTGCAAGAATCAGAGAACGAAGTTCTGCCCACTCACCTTGATACATAACGCCGGCGCGGAGCGGGGCGTTACATCCGCTGAACACGGTAGTGGATAACATCTTCTCACATGATCCATATAGTACTAGTCCGTGTAACAATGTGTCAGAATCAAGAATATCAGTTCTAGAACAAGTGATATATATACTATCATGAAATAAAAACTAACAGAGAGAGGTACTCGCCTCTGGTCCTGAGAAAAGGTGTCTCTTGATGTCCAAGCTGGTTTCACACAATCCTATTTAGGAAAATTATGTCAAATGGTGTAGAGAGGTGATAATCATGATAAAATATGTCATATCATGCTTTCTAGGCCAAACTAGTCAAATCTAGGTCTTGAACAAGTTTTTAAGTTCACACTAAGATTTTTGGCCCAATACTAGTTAAGGGTCACTAACTAACTAGCAGTAGCTATACTAGGTACTACCTTAGTTTTCTAAGTCATGAGTATTAGCTATACTAGTAATAATTATTTCTAATACTAATTGTCACCCAACTCACTGTTAATGAAACAGTGCCTAGCCCCAAACTATATCGGAACTGAGTTTAGACACTCATTCATCTGGTACTGGGGTGTCATTGTATGTTGTTGCATTTGAGAATGCAACATGTTGCTGCCACTGCTCAGTTATCCTCCAAGCAATTTCTCTAGCTCAACCATACCCTTAACTGATACAAGCTCACTAAAAGATACTAACTTCTACATGTACATACTTTGACTAACTTAATTCTCATTGATATTACTCCTATCTAAATACTCCCACCTGCATCTATCATCTATCCTAAAACACAAACACCTAACTCATCTCACAGTTACCTGATACTCATACTCTACCATACCTCTCCACAGGCCACACAAATCCTCCACTCCTACTAGGCCTGCTCTAACCCGAGCCATAAGCTCACTGCTAAACCCATGTGTTGTACCCCTCACTTCTTCTTGCTGCCTGTAAACCCCATCACCAAAAATAGGTATTTTATGTGTATTTTATATTATTATATTTATTATAGATGTTGAATTTCCTTAGAGTATTCTCTTAGTTAATTAGAAAATAAATTTCTTGATATATTTACTTATATAAATATTTATTTAGAATTATTTTTAGGCTATTTTAGATTTTTGGAGATTTTTTTAGAATTTTTGGGTAATTAAAACCTTGGAAAGATAAATTTTTAGAACTTCCATGATTTACTATGAGACCATACTTGCATGTTGTTCCTACCAAACATTTATTTTAGGGTTAAAATATTTAAATATATTCTTCTGTAATTTATTTAGAATTTTAAGGAATTATTGGATTTTTGAAATTATTGAGGATTTATTTGGATATATAAAGTCTTAATATTAGGTAGATGATAATTTAGTGTTAATAGATATTAATAAGACCATATATAAATTATTTGTATTATCTTTAATTCTATTTAAGATTATAAATTATTGAGATAAATTTAAACTATATTTTAAACTAATTCAAATCATGAGCCTACTAGAAAAATAACTTCATGTACATCTTATCCTTATTTAAACTGATCATATTCATATCCAAATTAGCTAATCCTAGTCGTACTAGGAAAGCAACTTCATGTACATCCTATCCTTATTTAAACTGATCCTATTCATATCCAAATTAGCCAATCATAGTCATATTCAATTAAGTAGTCTTCACCATTATAAATACCTATTAGGCTTATGGAATAAACTCATCTTTCATATTTTTCGTCCCCAAACTCCTCTCTTTTTCGTCAAAAAAAGTCAAAATTCGTTATAAATTCAGCCTCATTTTCTAGTAGTTATGACGACTTAAAAAGATGATATCTCCTAGCTCCGGACTCCAAACGCGCTCCATTTTTTTTTTTTTAGAACCTTATCAAGGTTAGTTTTCGAATATATAAATTATTTTAATAATTCCTAAAACTATTTTTCCAGAAAATTCTAAAAGTGACACTTGTCCGAAATCAGACGCGTTTCGGTATTTTCGAGATTTCGGGAGATCCCGAACTCAGAATTACGAGCCGTTTAAAGTTTTGAAAAGCTGACATAATGAAATTCCATAAATTTATTTTTTCTGAATTTAATATACAATTTTAATCTACTGTAAAATTTGTGCAACGTAGACATAAATAGGAAATTACCGAAAACTGTCATATGTGCGCCCTTGTAGCCATAACTCTTTGCCGACTTGTGATTTTATGCAACTGTAGATTCCAGCGTTCATGTAGCGCTAAAATCTATAGGATTCCATAACAAATCCAGGATTGAGTTGGTTGACTTTTTGGTCAACGGATCGCCTCGATTTGCGTGCCATGGATCACAAATCTGTAAAGTTGACTTTCTTTAGACTGAAATTAGGGTTTAAACAATAAAATCAGATTATAGCAAGATTAAAATACTATTTTAGGTTATTTTATTCAGAATTAAAATAGATTAAAATGGAGGAACCTATTCATCCACTTTTGTAACCTAACTTGTTTAATTTATCTGACGGGTAGTATCACGCCCAGTCCCAAAATATGTAGGACTAGGAACACGTAAGCATGCCAGCCGTATGTATATGACAACTCCAATATATGGATACCATAATACACACGTACGCTATAATATGAATAAAACTCACATGTGGTATCTATATTATCATAAGTCACAAAAATATTAATCTCATCCACACAACAAGTCACAGAAAGAAAATAACTAAACTAGAATAAAGAGTCTGAATAATCCAACAATGATAGTCGGGTGAAGACAAATCCACTACCAATGACTATATCAAAACTAAATGAGAGAGAGTAGGGTAGAATCTCTAATATAGAATAAGGTGATGATATAAGAGTGTCAGCTAAAGTATCCATCGCTAGAGATAATCAATGGTGCTCAGTGGATAAGGTCTCCTCGGCAGAAAGTAACGCGTCAGGTCCGGGTCCGTACTCCTGTGGATACTCCTGGTCATCTATACCTGGCAAGGGACCAGGTCCTCAGAGGGACATAACAAGATACATAGAAGCAAGCCAATTGAATACAATGAACATGCATAATGTTTGAAAATATATAAGTACGCTGTACAAGACAATCTATATAAATGCAAATGAGAATAACTTTTCGATGTATGGACAAGGTTAGGCTACTCGATCTAAATCTCACAACTCACACACACGTCTAGAACATCAGAAATTGACATACCGCGGGGGTAGCGACCAGTGAGACTCCAGAAATTGATATACCGCAGGGGTAGCGACCCGCACAACACACTACCGTAGTGCGAGCTAGATACTACGGTTTACCAGAGTGGTTAAAGCCCATACGCCTAATGTTTGCCCTCTCATGATACTAGGCCAAGTGTGTGTTAACATATCTAATATATAGTAATGACTGAACGAAACTACACATGCAATGAATATACAAAAATATAAATAGCATGCAAAGTACTGTAAATAATTTGGCAAGGTATACTTGCCTGGCAAGAAGCTGCGTAGTCCCAATATTCTGCTCCGGAAGTCGCACAGAGCAATCCAATAGATCTTCGAGGTCAGTGTGCACAGGAACGGGAATCGAGGATGACTTTTATAGGTTGTCTTCGGCAAGGGTGACGGGTCCACAATGACGACAATGATATCGATGTTGAGGATGACGACGAGGGTGATAATGTTGATTAGGGTTAAGGTGATAATGATTACAATGGTGATAATAATGGTAATGATGATGGAAATGATGATAATGATATGGATGATGATGGGGTGATGGTGATGACGAGGATGGTGATTGGGATGATGGTGATGATGTGGATGATCATGATGAGGTGATGATGAGGATGATGGTGTGGATGATGATGGTGATAATGAATGGTAATGATGAGGATGGGTATGATGATAATGATGATGTTAATAGGGATGATGATGATAATGGCAATGGTGGTGATGATGATTGTTGCTCCGGCCAGGGGAAGGTCCGGCCAAGGCAGAGGAGGTTAACGGTGGTGTTAGTCGGCTGAGGGAGGAGATAACGGTGGGCTGTGGTAGTCGGGAGGAGGTTCTCAGGGAGAAGAATGGTGGTATAGAGTGGTGGTGGTCGGGATGACGGTAGGAGATGGGATGCGGTCGTGCGAAGGAGGGCACAGGCGGCTCGGGTTGGTGAAGGTCGAGTCGTGGAGGTCCGTGGTGGTGTTGCAGAGGGAGGTATTGTGGCACCCTGTTCCCCCTATTCGGGAAGCGCGACTAAGAAATACTAGACGGTATCGTTCGATCGGCATATATTGAAATAAGAACTCGTCCTCGTTATGGATTTGTTTCTTCGAAATCGATTCCCATATTCAGTGGACCGTGCCCCCGGAATCGACTTAGCGGAAGAGTCAGGAGGGACCTCTCCGCTGCATCTTTTGTTGCCTCGGATTTCGATGTCGCTTGTTGCTTTTGTAGCGCCCCGTTTCCCCGGTACGGGGAGCGCGGCTAAGAAATACAAGATAATATCGTTCGATCGGGATAGATTGAAACAAGAACTCGTCCTCGTTATGGATTTGCTTCTTCGGAATCGATTCCCATATTCAGTAGACCATGCCCCCGGGATCGACTTAGCGGCAGAGTCAGGAGGGACCTCTCCGCTATTATCTTTGTTGCCTCGGATTTCGATGTCGCTTATTGCTTTTGTGCTTTGAGTTGGTTTTCAAATTTGCTTGTTTTTCTTGAACGGTTTCGATGGATTTTATTATTTTCGTTCATTGAACTGCACTTCAATTTCGAGATTGGAAAGAGTGAAAGAGGTATTGATCAAGCTGTTCGTGATACAGGTGAACGAGTAGTAGACGACTTACGAGCGGAGTCTTGAAGCGCCTATTTCCTTCTCCCTTCCAACCAACTAAGTGAGTGGCTACCATCCCGATTAGCTAGCCCTGCTTTCAAGTCTTCACACCTAAAACTCTTACATTCTTGTAGTCTCGATCAGACGATACCAAGTAATAATAAAATATACCAAGATAAAAAGAGAATGGACTTGGATAATATTGCTTGTCAATCATACATTATGAACGGTTACTTACTTGCATGCTTGTTCATTTGGAATGTTCATCATATGCATAAATACAAGTTAGAATGCATACTCTTCTTTAAATTATGCTATGAACATAACTCATCATGAATGCAATAATCTGAACAGGGAGACTATACAAAAGTAGATCTCGTCATGTTACTGTCCTGTGCCTGATATTGCCCTAAATTGCCTCGACTGCAAACTTAGTGTATTACGTTGATCATGGACAACTTGTGCACAAGGTCTTAGTTCCTGCGGACGGTCGATGGGGCACTGGCACCGATCCGATCCGGACGAAACTCCTGAATAGTCGCCTGTATCGGATGGAATGACTTATGACGCCCCTGTTCATTTGCGTTACTTGTTATTTCATTCATGTACTATGCCCCCTCCATTATGGCATCCCGTCAGTGATCCCCTATATATTTAAACCTGTTGCAAACTAACTTGTATCTTTGTAGCAGGGAAGGCATGGTAAGTATTGTGCAGGTCGTTCAGACAGGCAGGTAAAAGTCATCGAACAGTGACAAGTTCATTTCAGTAAATTATATATGCTGCTTACTTGTAAATGAACTAAGACAAGATAGAAAACCATAAATAATATGCATGCTTCATATAAACAACGTATTGATTGGTATAGTTTGGTTAGCTCGCCTTCACCAATATATTTTGACATACTGACCCTCGTTGAAACAGGTTCCCCGCACTAAGACAAACCAAGCGAGGAGCCAAAGTCGTCTTCCCGATCCAGTCCAGTTGTAGGCGTGTTCAGATCGCGCCATCCTTGAAGCATTTTGAAGCAGGAGCTTGCAACTCTATATACACAATACAGCTCCGTGGGAAAGCCGTCCTCCAGCCCGGAGGTCTTTATCATTTTAAAGTTTAGTAAAGGGATGTAATGTATAGGACTGCTATCTCATTTTGTGTCAACACTTTTGTAAGCCCGTGCGGCAAATTAGCTGACTCGTTCAGGAGTTTGTAATAGATGTTCATTATCAATAAAGAGAACTTTTTCATGTTTCAAATCTGTGTTTTAATTTATCTGCGTACTCTGAATATGTGCTCGTTATGCAAAATACTCTAGCCTTATGCGGGCGTAACCCCAGGCCTGCACGGCGATCACGATTTGGGGGATGTCCCAACGATTCCATAGAATCGGGTCATGACAGCTTTCGTGCTTTGAGTTGGTTTTCGGATTTGCTTGTTTTCCTTGAACGGTTTCGATATATTTTATTATTTTCGTTCATTGAACTGCACTTCAAATTTCGAGATTGGGAAGAGAGGAAGAGATATTAATCAGCTGTTCATGGCAATGCAGGTGAACGAGCAGTAGGCGGCTTACAAGCGGAGTCTTGAAGCGCCTCTTTCCTTCTCCCTTCCAACCAACTAAGTGAGTGGATACCATCCCGATTAACTAGCCCTTCTTCCAAGTCTTCATACCTAAAAATCTTGCATTCTTGTTGTCTCGATCAAACAATACCAAGTAATAACTAAAAGATACCAAGATAAAAAGGGAATGGACTTGGTACATTATGCTTGTCAATTAACTTCGTGAACGGATACTTATTTGTATGCTTGTTCGTTTGGAATGTTCATCATATGTATGCATCAATACAAGTTAGAACGTATACCCTTCTTTAAATTATGCTATGTATCGAACTCATCCTGAATGCAATGAACTGAACAGGAAAACTATGCAAAAGTAGATCTTGCCATGTTACTGTCATGTGCCTGATATTGCCCTGAATTGCCTTAACTGCTAACTTAGTGTATTACGTTGATCACGGACAACTTGTGCACAAGGTCTTAGCTCCTGCAGACGGTCGTTGGGGCACTGACATCGATCCGATCCAGGCGGTAACTCTCCTGTTTAGTCATCCTGTGCAAGGACGGAATTGCGTGCAGCATATCCCGTGCTCTCGCTGTATACCATCCTCGTCAGCGACTAAAATTGGTCCATTATGGCAACCACGCCAGTGATCCCCTTGTATATTTAAACCTGTTGTAAACTAACTTGTATTTTTGTGGCAGGGAAGGCATGGTAAGTATTGTGCAGGTAGTTCAGACGGACAGGTAAAAGCCACCGAACGGTGGCAAATTCATTTCAGTAAATTCTATATGCTGCTTACTTGTAAATGGACTAAGGCAAGATAGAAAGACCATAAATAATATGCATGCTTCATTAAACCAACGTGTTGATTGGTATAGTTGGGTTAGCTCACCTTCACCAGTACATTTTGATGTACTGACCCTAGTTAAAACAGGTTTTCCGCACTAAGGTGAACCGAGCGAGGAGTCGAAGTCGTCTTTCCCGATCCAGTCCAGCTGTAGGTGCATCTTGATCGTGCCATATTTTGAAGCAAGGAGCTAGCAACTCAATACATAATGCAGCTCCGTGAGAAGGCCGTCATCCAGCCCGGAGGTCTTTATCATTTTGAAGTTTAGTAAAGGGATGTAATGTACAGGACTTCTATCTTATTTTGTGTCAACACTTTTGTAAGCCCATACGGCAATTAGCTGACTCGTTCAAGAGTTTGTAATAGATGTTCATATATCAATAAAGAGAACTTTTCCATGTTTCAAATCTATGTTTAAATTTATCTGCGTACTCTGAATATGTGCTGTCACGCCCCAGTCCCAAAATGACGAGGGACGGAAGACATGCGCAATGGCCAGCAGCACGCACCGATGGACAACCCAATTTAATGGATCCATCAGGGCATGCTTAAGCTGTAGTCTAACAGTAAATAGAACCAATGATACAGGTCACAGATTATTCTAATCTCATCCACAACATATAATCACAGATTAAATGCCAGAGTAATGTAAATAGAAATAACTATCAAATCTCAAATAAATATCTCGGGAAACAATCCGAGAATATGTCTGATACATCAATGCCAATAGACAGGAAATAAAGGAACTGGAAAGAGAAATAAATGACTACATACGGCCAATGCTCAGGAGAAGTCCTCTGGTGCGAGCTCGTCTTCAGGTCCTGGTACAACTCCTGGAAGTGCTATGGTACGGGATATCTCTGGATGGATCTCTTCAGCTATACCTGGGGACATAGTCCATTCCAGGTCCTCAGGGGACATAACAAGGTACAGATAATACAAGCAAAATATAAGCAGTGCAGCAGAATTAAATAAAACAGCATGGTAAACTATGTAACCAGCTAAGTGATAAATGCAAGTTGAGAGCATCACTAGAACTCAGGCTGAGACCGCTACAAGCTCTGTGTCGGGGAGCCGGTAGCAGTAATAACACGTAAAGGGTCTAGCTCTGCTGGAGAGTCTACGACCTCACACTAATAGTATATATATAGGAAAATAGCCTGTAGCCTGTGTGTCTCTCCCCACCCAATGTAATCACACGTCTCATGTCCATGACACGCAAGATCATAACTAATGCAGCAGTCATATAATGTCTAGGAATAAACTGTCCATGTCATAACCTGTATCCTATACAGAATCATCGTGAATATCTCAAGAGGATTCTGTCTCATGAATAGTATCAAGTGTCCTGGGTTTTGTTGTACTTGATAGGACAAGTACCAAGAGTAAGGGTATCGAATATCCATATCTAAATGACGTACCCAACACCGCGTACGGTATTGGCACCCGACTATGATCGGACACTAGGTACATCACACGTTCCTAGGTTAAGCAGTTAAAACAAGTTTACATTTAAATCCATAAGAAATCAAGTAAACTACTATGTCAAGAATTACTGAGAATTGGCAAGCTTTACTTGCCCACTGATGCATAATTAAGTCCAAAAAATAAATAGCAAGCTGCAGGGTTTGGCAAGGTACACTTGCCTGCTGATGTATAAATAAGCCAAGGAATATTTATCAAGACTGCAAGTTTTGGCGAGGTACACTTGCCTGTGGTTCCGGCTCTGATTGCAGCTCTGACTTCAGTTGGATTTGCAGGCGGTACTCCGGTTGCTAAAATAAATATCACCATCAGATCCAGAAAATATCAATCAGCTAAAAACGTCTGTCCTTGAGTCCAGTTTGGAGACAAGGGCAGAAACAACAGTTTCGGGTCAAAACGGGGTCCACATGCGGGCCCGCTTTGCACCGAAAAACGTGTCAGGGTCAAAGGTCTCCAAATTCACCAAACTTAGTGTCAACATGTCAGGAACGATGATATGAACCCAACAGAACTTCCAGAATTGGATTCCGATGAGCCGATCACAAAATCGCCCGTCGAGCGGGGCCTGTGGGGCACACGACACGCAATTTCGTCAACGTTCTCAGAATCGAACCAAACTTGACCCACAGGACCAGCATATTGCTACGAGTCCGATGGCACAAGTTTTGTCTCAATCTGACGTGTGTACACAAAGTTAGGGTAAAATGCAGAAAAGTCGGATACGGGGCGATGTCCGCAGATACGCGTTGATTTCGGTGTGCACGCACACCCGAATCAGCTTCTGCAAAATCCTGCACGTCCGTATCGATGACGCGCACGCATCTGTGAAGGCCGCGCGCGACCAAGTCGTCCCGTTTGGCGGGGCGTATCCAGTTCTGGGGTGAAACAGGGTCTGGTTTTTCCTGGTTTTGGATCGCGGTGTGCGATCACCACAGGACGCGATGCCCCGAACGGTTTGTCCGGGCATCGAGAGGGTCATACAGGCTTCGCAACGCAATTTGCGGAATCGAAATCCGAGCTACGAACAGAAAGTTACAAATACCTGAAGGGGACCCGAAAACCGGGGTCTGGATCGTGTCCGACACGTGTCCGACTCGTGTCGGACACAGGGGAAGAATCTAGGGTTAGGGTTTGGGGACTCCGGCGAGGGGCGGCGCTGGGCGGCCGGGCTGAGGCGGAGGGGGCCGGGGACGGTGCGGCGAGGCGGCGGCCGGGCTCGCGGCGGAGCTGGAGGCGGCGCGGCGGCGATGCTCGAGCTACTGCGGCCTGCTGCAGGGAGGCGGCGAGGCGAGGGAGGCGTCGGCGGGCAGCGGCGCTACGGGCGGTGGCAGCGGCAGCGGAGGGGAGCTGACGGTGGTGGAGGCTCGACGAGGGGGTGCTAGGGTTTAAATAGGGTGGTCGGGCGGTTGGGGAGGCCGAGACGGGCGGGGAGAGGGGCGGAGAAGCCGGCGCTCGCGGGGACGTGGCCGGGCAGCGCGGCGCGAGGCGGGCGGAGCAGCGCCGGACGCGGGGAGAGGAGAGGGTCGTGGGGGAGAGAAGGGTGGCCGGGTTCGGGTTCGCGGGCGGGTCGGGTTCGGTCGGGCGGACCCGACCCGACCCGATAGGGGATGGGCTGGGTTCGGGGAAGTGGGCCGGGCCGGCCCAACAGGCTGGGTAATAAAAAAAAAAAAAAAAATAATAATAATAATAATAATAAAAAAATTATCAGTAAATTAATTAATTAATTTAATAAATAATAAAATACTTTTTAGGCATTTAAAAATAGGTCCGGGGTCCGATAAATTCCAGAAAAATTGTCCTAAGTTCAGTTTTTTATTTTACATCCAAAAATATTATTTTCATAATATTTTAATATCATTTATTATCAATTAAAAATTATTGAATAATTAAAACCCTGTTTTTAAATTACAGAAAAATCCCAGAAAATTCTAGAAAATTGTAAAAAATCCAGATTTTAAAATTTTGAAAATAAATCAGGGGGTTTACAATCTACCCCCCTTAAGAGGATTGCGTCCTCGCAATCAAAGAATAACCGGTCAACAGAGATGACGTGGTCGCAAACATCGTTTGAAAACACATCACAAGATACTTAGGGAAGTACCGTTTTCCTAAAAATTGAAAGTTTATACTTTCCAGAAAAATCTAGTTAAAACTATAACTTTTATCAAAACCAGGTTGTTATTAACAAGTTGCAAATTACTAGGTTGGGGCTGAGGTCACGAACAAATAGGCACGAACTACACAAGACTAAAACGGATAACTATAAATCACTTACTCGCATCAGCGTCCTGCACAGTCATCGCGTAAGCCTGCTCTCGTCCTTGAGGTAGATTCCTCTGCTGTTGCTGAGCTTGCTGGTAGGGTGCTGCTCGAGGTGCTGGTAGAGTTTGCTGGTTCGCCCTTGGTGCTCCTTCTCTACGCTCAGGGCAGTCTCTCACTGCATGCTGTCTGGATCCGCAGCCTAAGCATAGTCCGAGTTTACGTCTACATTCCTTCTTGACATGGCCTATCTTGCCGCAGTGGTAACAGGTAGGAAGGTAGAAGGCTTTTGGTGCTGCTGCTGGTGGCGAGCTTATTTGTTGACGCTTTGCAGACTCCTCTTGTGCTGCTTTGGTTGGTGCGGATGGGGAAGGCCGCTTCAGTCTGGTCTCTCTCTTGGTGACGCGCTCTATGCGTCGAGCCGCAGCAAGAACGTCCGAGTATGATGTTGGTGCGACGGACCCAATTAGTTTCTGCAGCTCAATGTTCAGTCCGTCGAAGAATTTCTCGGCCTTCTCTTCCTCAGTCGGGATCAGGGTGGGGGCGAAGCGGCTCAGACGAATGAATTCTGCGTTGTATTCTTCCACTGTCATGGAGTCCTGAGTGAGACGATTAAATTTATCCCGCAGTTCTGATCGAGCGATGGCAGGAATGTACATCTCTTGGAAGAGTCTGGAGAACTCCTCCCAAGTGACTCGGTCTGGTCCGAGCCGTGTCTCCTCGGATAGCCACCAGTGATGGGCATTGTCCGTCAATTGCATTCGGACGGCAGTCATCCAGCGTTCTCGTGGAAGTTCGGCTGCTTCAAGTTGATGTCGTATGTTGGTGAGCCACTCATGAACTTCTGTGGGCTCCTCTTTTCCAGAAAAAGTGTGGAGCTTCAGTTGGCGGAAGTCAGTGATTGAGCCTGTAGTTGGCCGTCGAGCTGGTAGGTTGGCCTGCTCCAGTGCAGTTACAATGCTGTCCCTCAAGAAATTAGCTTCGCGACGCTGAGCCTCGTGTTGGACTTGTTGCTGTGCTTGCATCATCGCGTAGATCATTTGAAATATTTGCTGCCCGTCGATTGGCTGTCCTGGTGGGAACACGGGCATTGGTGGGACGAACTGCGGCGGAGGTGGGATGTCATCACGCCGGAATCGGGAGGTAGGTTGACCTGCCTGCTGGTTTTGTTGAGTTGAGGGGACTCCTCCGACTGGTGTCACTTCATCGTCGTAGGTGACACCTATAGCTTGTGGTGTTCCGACGGGAGTCTCGTTGCACTCTTGTGGGTCCATTTCCCTGTATCCAAAATAACCAATAAGAGGCGCACAGGAATCAAGACAAGATGCAAGTTTAAATTAGTTCGAGTACGATACAGATATCAAAAATGATTCAAGCAAGTGGATGAGATCCTAAAAACTTATCATATCTTATTGCAGGCCTGTTCGGTCCCTAAGTTGAAACCGAACAATTTAGTCGTAGACCTGCATGGGCCACCACAAAAACCATGTCACGCCCCAGTCCCAAAATAACGAGGGACGGGAGACGTGCTTAAAGGCCAGCAGCACGCACCGATGGACAATCCAATTTAATGGATCCATCAGGGCATGCTTAAGCTGTAATCTAACAGTAAATAGAACCAATGATACGGGTCACAGATTATTCTAATCTCATCCACAACAGATAATCACAGATTAAATGCCAGAGTAATGCAAATAGAAATAACTATCAAATCTCAAATAAATATCTCGGGAAACAATCCGAGAATATATCTGATACATCAATGCCAATAGACAGGAAATAAAGGAACTGGAAAGAGAAATAAATGACTACATACGGCCAATGCTCAGGAGAAGTCCTCTGGTGCGAGCTCGTCTTCAGGTCCTGGTACAGCTCCTGGAAGTGCTCTGGTACGGGGTATCTCTGGATGGATCTCTTCAGCTATACCTGGGGACATAGTCCATTCCAGGTCCTCAGGGGACATAACAAGGTACAGATAATACAAGCAAAATATAAGCAGTGCAGCAGAATTAAATGAAACAGCAGGGTAAACTATGTAACCAGCTAAGTGATAAATGCAAGTTGAGAGCATCACTAGAACTCAGGCTGAGACCGCTACAAGCTCTGTGTCGGGGAGCCGATAGCAGTAATAACACGTAAAGGGTCTAGCTCTGCTGGAGAGTCTACGACCTCACACTAATAGTATATATATAGAAAAATAGCCTGTAGCCTGTGTGTCTCTCCCCACCCAATGTAATCACACGTCTCATGTCCATGACACGCAAGATCATAACTAATGCAGCAGTCATATAATGTCTAAGAATAAACTGTCCATGTCATAACCTGTATCCTATACAGAATCATCGTGAATATCTCAAGAGGATTCTGTCTCATGAATAGTGTCAAGTGTCCTGGGTTTTGTTGTACTTGATAGGACAAGTACCAAGAGTAAGGGTATCGAATATCCATATCTAAATGACGTACCCAACACCGCGTACGGTGTTGGCACCCGACTATGATCGGACACTAGGTACGTCACACGTTCCTAGGTTAAGCAGTTAAAACAAGTTTACATTTAAATCCATAAGAAATCAAGTAAACTACTATGTCAAGAATTACTGAGAATTGGCAAGCTTTACTTGCCCACTGATGCATAATTAAGTCCAGAAAATAAATAGCAAGCTGCAGGGTTTGGCAAGGTACACTTGCCTGCTGATGTATAAATAAGCCAAGGAATATTTATCAAGACTGCAAGTTTTGGCGAGGTACACTTGCCTGTGGTTCCGGCTCTGATTGCAGCTCTGACTTCAGTTGGATAAGCCAAGGAATATTTATCATACTATGCACATAGTCAGTTCTAGCACATAGCCATGTCTAGTATAGTCTGGTAACCAAGTCCATTCTCCCTTAGAATCATAACACAAGAAATTATAGAATCAACCATATAGAGTAAAGAAATATTCCAAATAAAATAGTTGAACCCAAGTGAAAGTGCCACACGTGCACGTAGGGTTACCAAGGATAACACGTATCTAAGTTGTGCACGTTAGAAATTGGTGCATGAACCAAAATAGGTGCATGGACCAACCCGATCGCATGGACTATTAGCCTCATAGGAAGTCAGTCGCATGCATCTCTAGGCTGCATGCTCAGGACAAAAGTCCACTCTTTGGGACAAGTGACGAAGTGATGGAAAATAATACGTGTCAGAGAAGTAATGGATGTGACTGATTTGACAAGCCATCAAGTATGCCAGAAAAAGGACAAAAACATGTAAAGACGTGCAAAGGGGGTACAAAGATACAGACGTATAGCATTCCAAGCCATAGGATCAAGGCCAAATGGAACAAATGCCGCATGAACTCCATTGCCACATGCACGGGTCTGCCGCATGCTCTACTGGCCGCATGCTTAGGTGGCTGCATAAAACCATGCGTTGAACTTGAGTTGGGCACTTAGCAAAACACTTATGCGGATCAGTCATGCACCCAACAAGATAGGCACATAATGCGAAGGGCTACGGTAGAAAAGTTCGTATTGCATAGCATTGCTACTACATGCCTTCCCTGTCGCATGGAACTTCATTGTCCCTAATCAGCAAGAACTCCATGGAAAAATCCTAGAAAACTTCCAAAAAATGGTTTTCTTCATAAATCACTCATTTTAAGTCCAAATTCAGTGAAACAAAAGTCAAAACTGCACGAAATCAAATTCTCCGCTACATTAAACAATTTTTTTTCATAAGAACTAAGTTTTAATAGATTAAAACCAAGAAAACTTATGAAACCATAAAAAATTATAATTTTGAAACTCAGATCTACTCCAAACCATTCACCAAAACCAAAAACTCTAATAACTAAAATAAATGAGAACATCAAAAAAAATATTTTTATCAAACATATTTTTAATAACTATAATATATGAAAAACCTGAAAAGCAATGGCTTCACCACTTTGAGCAAGATGTACTCACCTTGGTGGGCTAACAAACCTCTTCCTAGAATCAAGTCTAGGGCTAGGGTTCGGGTTGGTTCTCGGGTGAGGGAAGGAGCAAGGAAGAAGAAAGAAAGAAAGAAAGAAAGTAGGAAATGAAGAAGAATAAGAGAGGAGAGAGAGAGAGAGAGAGAGAGAGAGAGAGAGAAATACTCATATATATACCAAGTGGAGAAATGAGGTTAGCCATAGGATTAAGTCATGACACTCTCCAAACAAATCTCAACAATCCAAGATAGACTTAGTGGTTCCAAAAGTAAATCGGGTCAGGTATGCATCCTACATACGGGTCCTAGCACGAGTCCATGACAATTACCAATGTGTTCACTATTGGTCCAGGGTAGCCTCCCACAATAAACAAAAATCCAAACAAATAAAATTTAACATAATTGACAGGAACCAACATGTAAAATACAGCATGAATACATTTACAATTTTTTTTAAATATCACAAATTCAAGAATACCAAATTTGGGAACGGGTGTGGCATTCCACCTATCCGAACTCAATCTTAATCCATATATGTAATTATCCTTTTTATCAAGCCTATAAATATTTGTACTATAAATATCTTATAATAAATATTAGAACTTTCACTTTTAAATAGTATATTCATAATATTATGTTATAAGAAAATAAAATTTATTTGTGTTAGTGTCACGCCCCAGTACAAAAATACGGAGACGGATATGGCCAGCTACCCCGTACAAGGTACTATACGTCGTACAACGACCACGGCTATATAAGACAAGGGAGTGCATGCTACAATCAAGTCTCATATGGTCAATAACTTCTATGTCTCAATTATTCAAACAAGAAATAGTAAGCATAGAGCATATATGATAAAATAATAGGACATCCCAAACGCTTTTCCAAAATATTCTAGAAACCAACTATGCAAAATAAGAAGCTGGAAGAGTAACAAAAGTTTATGACAGTGATCAGCTGCAGTCTGATTTAATATAATTATGTAAGAAAATTAATGTCCAGGCGAGCCGACTAACAGGTGCCGGTGGCTAAACCCCAAAAGAAATAAATATGGCTCATTCGTAAAGGTCCCATACTGTTTGAAAAATAAATCGACATCTCGATCTCTATTACCTCCCGGTTTTCCCTGGTAGGCTAAGCCAGAAAGAGAGAAAGAGTTCAATGATGAGCAGGGAAGAAAAAAATTTACTCGCTATCCCCTGTGACCATGTTTCTGGTACGCACCATGAGTAGGAAAAAGATACGCTTGATCCTTAGGTGCTGGCTCAAAACTTGGCCATGCAAAACCAGTGGGGTTAGACCCCAAATTGCAAGTACCACAAAGGAAGTATGAAATAGAGAAACAAAAAACCCAAGAAAAATATATAATAATACATTGGTTCGGTGTCGTAACTTAGGTCCATGGCATATCCTAGCGCAAAGGTCCAACCCTACAACCAAACAAGAACAAGGATTGAGCCATCATATTGTGATAGTCCATTTTCCTAAGCTACTAACCGAATAATACAATCACAACCAAGTCCATTTCCTTAAATCGGCCAATCATTTGTATGACTTACTATTTTTGTGGAGTCTGAGGTTATCTCAGAAATAATGCATAATAAGTCTCCTCAGATCACGTCAGTGTCGAACATGAGCTAACCGAACCAAATAAATAAAACAGGCACTTGCATGATGCACTAGTCCCCCGTAGGGCCACTGCGCTAAAAATACGGTATTAGAGGTTCCAGTGTTCCTATAGTGAAATAGTGGCTCAGCATAATAATAGGTCAGGTACTGCACTCCACTAAGGCAGATGATATACATTATCTATGGTAGCCAATCCACAGTGCACTTATAATAAATCTATATGGGAAGGTTCGTTGGTATGATCTCAGAATATCGTTCCTCCAATGTTACTACCACTTTTAGTTACCTAATTAGCCCTATATTATTTGTTAAAATCTTAAGGCGTGGTCACATGAGAATTTTTCTTAAGATTTCATACAAAGTACGGACACGCTAGATACAAATCCATGAAAGTCAAATCTGGATTCACCCGAGCGTGTATGCAATATTCAGACAATCAATATCCTAGCCACACTTTGGTAGTTGACTCGCTTATTATGCCCGTACTGGAGAAATAATATATATTTATAATATTACGTATTCAAAAATTTGGAGGCATTCTCGATGCACAACCCAAATATAATCATTTAACACGTGACACGACGTATCGTACCTTGGCACACATTAAATCATGGACAACTATCAGGCAATAGTGGTATCAGCACAGATACAGTATTCGAGTCCAATTATCAATTATACATTGGGTCATGAAAGAACAAGAAACATTCAATCAAACAAGCAAGGCCGTATGGGAAGTTGAGGCCTTATATGAAGTCAGGCCGCACATGAAGTCAGGACCGTATGACAATCCTGGTCGTATATGAAGTTAGGGCCGTATGACAATCCTAGCCGCATATAAAGTCAGGCCACATGACCACTTGGCAACATATGAAGTCTGGTTGCATGCTCAAGGTTTAAAGTCTACTCCTTGGGACAAGTGTTGAAGTGACGGCCAATAAAAGAAGTGTCAGTGAAGTGACAAGAAGTGATTGATGTGATAAGCCATAAAGTGTGCCAAAATAAAGATAAAAATTATAGAAACATATGCCACTGTTTAGATTCATGCATCCAAGAAAAATAGTGGTCACATACTCTCCAGGCCGAACGAGTGTCGGTGCCGCATAGAGTCTGATGCCGCATGGATTTCTTTGGACTTAGCGAATTTTTTTATTCGTTCAGCGAGTGAAAGTATAAGGTATTCAAGGAAACTTGTATAAATCACCAGTCATGCGTTCAACAAAATGGATGCATGCAGTCAGTATTCGGCAAGAATTTAGGCTGCATAACCCTCTCAGGTCGCATGACACTCTCAGCCACATATCTCACTGGCCATATGCGAACTTCGTCTTCTCCAACAACAGGTTCGGCCATGGCAGAAACTTCTGTAAACTCCCTCACCCAAAATTAGGCATACTTGGCTTAGAAAGAGAAACTATGGCTAGTTCGAACCCAAATAGAAATATAACACGGTATTTATTTTAATTTTGTAATATTTATATCACATAGAGCACCTTACCGTTGCTTCGATATTTGGAGCACTACACTAGCCATTACCTACCTACAAATTGTATACTCTTGCCCTTGACATGACCGTCTTCTATTTTGATCTTGGTATAACTTATAATTATGCTCTCTTGTACTACATTTTAGTCGCACCATAAACGTCGCGAACGTTATTTCTTAATTCTAAATAAATTTAACTTTGTACCCTTGTGCGTTCCAATCAAAATTGGAGACACAATCTTGACCAATTTCGTGCAACCTAAAATTTGATAATATTCTACTCTGAGCCCTCTACGTCCATAACACTTGTGTCCCACTTAATTTTATCCCTATATACTTCTAATTAAATCCAGAACACCTTGTGCATTAATTTTAATTATTTAACCCAATTTCCATCTTTGTACAATTTTCTAATTATTGGGTACTTTTATGCAAAAATGTATTAAGGTGTCCACACCATTGGACAATACATGAAGAAACCCATTTTTCCCTTTATATGAAATTTTCCATAATTTTCGGAATGTACAACGTGCAACATTGCCCCTCATTTAATCCTAGCCATGCATTTTAAATAAAGCAAATCCTAGCCCTCAAAATATCCCCATGTAAGGCCAAGCCGATCCCAAGAGGATGTTGACCAAAGCCTACATTCCTAGGTTAACCCCAACCCTAAATTTTATATGTATAAAATAACTTTTTTCTCTCCTTTCTTTATTTTCCTTTTTACCTAAAACTAAACACATAGCCGACATCCCCATATACTATTCTTCTTCCTTCCGACCTCCCTCCGGTGAGCCATCCCACCGGAGCAGACCCAGCAGCATCACCTTCGCCGGCCGGAGTAGTCTGCACACGCCTCTCCTCCGCTCATCTCCCCATGCTCTCTTCTTCATCTACCTCCCCGACTTCTTCACATCCTCCTCCACCTCGATGAACCGCCAGCAACCGCTGCTCAATCGTCGGCTCCCTCGATCCCCCCATCACCACTAACATTAACACCAGCTTCCATCGGACTCCTCCACCTCCTCCACGCAGAACCACCAATGTCGCAGCTATCCCGACTTCCCTTCATCCCCGCCGGACTCGACCACGACGCCACCAGTCTCCACTATCCTCTTCATTTTCCTCCGCCCTTCCCTCAACGGACAACCACCCTGCTGCCATCTTCCTCTCTACTAATCCCTGTCCATCCTCCTCGCCACGACGCCGGAGCACAACCCGTCCCCACCTTCTTCTTGAACTCCTCCTCCTCCTCCTCAGCCTGACCTCCGCTGCTGCTCACTGCAGGCCGCACCAATACCACTACACCACAAGCACGGCTACCACCATTCCCTGTCCTCTCATTCCCTCCTTCGCCTGAGCACCGAGCAGCCTCGTCGAAGCTTTGACCCGACTCCTCTTCTCTCCCCCACGACCTGCCCTCGACTCCTCTCCCCTCGTCGGACCTCCCTGACCGTCGGGCCTCCTCCGGCAGACCCCATCATCTTCATCATCATCCCCATTAACATCATCATCCCCATCATCATTCTCGTCATCACCATTATCCCAATCACCCTCTACATTATTACCATTATCTCCATCATCATCCTCGTCATCACCATCATCCCAATCATCTCATCCTCGTCATCACCATTACCCCATCATCACCTCATCAAGATCATCTATATCATCACAATCATCCTAATCACCATCCTCGTCATCACCATCACCCCATCATCATCCACATTATTATCATTATTTCCATCATCATTACCATCATCATCACCATTGTAATCATTATCACCTTAACCCTAATCAATATTATCACCCTCCTCCTCATCCTCAATATCGATATCGTTATCGTCCTTGTGGTCCTGTCACCCTCGTCGAAGACAACCTGTAGCAGTCACCCCCGATTCCCGTGCATGTGCACGCTGACCCCAAAAATCTATTAGATTATTCTACGCGACTTTCGGAGCAGGTTATTGGAACTACATAGCTTCTTGCCAGGCAAGTATATATTGCCAAATTATTTACAGTATTTTGCATACTTATTATATTTTTGTATATTTATTGCATGTGTAGTTTCTTTCAGTCATTACTATATATTAGATATGTTGACACACCCTTGACACTTAGTATCATAAGAGGATAATTAATAGACGTATGGGCTATAACCACTCTGGTAAACCGTAGTCACTAGTATGCACTATGGTAGTCGTATCCGATGGTCGCTACTCCAGTGGTATGTCGATTGATGGTGTTACGATGGTCGCTAACCCCGCGGTATGACGGCTGATAATGTTCTAGACGTATGTGTGAGTTGTGAGATTTAGATCGAGTAGCCTACCCTTGCCCATACGTTAAAAAGTTGTCCTCATTTGCATTCATATAGATTGTCTTGTACAACATACTTATATATTTTTAAATATTATGCATGTTCATGTATTCAATTGGCTTGCTTCTATGTATCTTGTTATGTCCCTCTGAGGACCTGGTCCCTTGTCAGGTATAGACGTCCATGAGTATCCGCAGGAGTACGGACCCGGACCTGACGCTTTACTTTCTGCCGAGGAGACCTTACCCATTGAGCATTATTGATTATCTCTAGCGCTGGATCTTTTAGCTGACACTTATATTATTACCTTATTTTATATTGGTGATTTTACTTTTCTCTCTCATTTTAGTTTTGTTATAGTCATTGGTAGTGGATTTGTCTCCACCCGACTATCATTTATGGATTATTCAGACTCCTTATTCTAGTTTAGTTATATTCCTTTCTGTGACTTATTCTGTGGATGAGATTTAGTTATGCATGTGACTTACGATAATATACCACTTGTGAATTATTGTTCATAATACAGCGTACATGTGTATTATGGTATCCATATATTAGAGTTGTCATATACATACGGCTGACATACTTACGTGTACCTAGTCCTACATATTTTGGGACTGGGACGTGACATATTTTTGTGGTGGCCCATACAGGTCGAGAGCATATTGTCTCGGTTACGTTACTGTACCGAGCAAGCCTACAATTAGGACTAGAGTATAGGATCTCATCCACAATTGACTATGACTCATATTCCTTCCAATTTGTTCTATCTAAATAATCGTATCCTGCTTGATTCCTGTGCTTCCCTAATAGTTCCTTGAGTATAGCCTTCCCTAGAACATAGGAATCCCTGTTATAAAGATGATAATTAGGATAATAATCCTACCAAGAATACAACTAGAGTATTGACACATCACTAAGTTTAGAATATCTAGTGAACCCTAGAATTTCTTATCTATAGATTGGTTTACCATTACCCCTTGATGTATTTATGAAGACTCGAGAATAGTATAGACACTACTAGAGTTAATTAAAAATTTAACCATATTGTTGACCCTAGTATTGAGGGACCACTAGAAATTCAAGGTTGAATATTAGGACCAAACCTAACTTTTATAGTGAGATAGTATTAAAGAACTATACATTTAGATTCTTATC
The DNA here is from genome assembly GCA_036927795.1 of Iris macrosiphon. Lineage (NCBI taxonomy): Eukaryota > Viridiplantae > Streptophyta > Magnoliopsida > Asparagales > Iridaceae > Iris > Iris macrosiphon. The sequence continues at coordinate 145,894,638 of JAYESA010000018.1, forward strand.
TTGATATTAGCAGACAGTACCCTAGGAAGCCAAGAGGAATAAAATAACATTTTTCTAGATCATACCCCGAACACAGAGGTTAGCAAACCACCTTCCCCTTAGAAAACTATGATATTATCTAGAGCCTTTCTATTTAAATTCAAATCGTGTTCCTCTGAAAATCTAGCATCACTATTTGTGTAACACTAATTATGTTCTTCTTTTCTTTCAACTCGTGCCACCTAACCCTTCCATTCTTAATATTAACCCTTTTGTTCTATGAGCACTATGATTAAGACCTAAGATGACCATTACCTATGGAGTTTTATAATAGGATGACCTAATAAATACCAATATCTTTTCTCGTATACCTTAACAGGAGTTTCTACTTTATCCTTAAGGCAGTACAGTATTAGTTAATTCTTTTAAGTTGAGTAGTATGTCTCATAACATAGTATCACATAGTCCTATTGACCATTGATGAAGTGTAATAGAATGACACAACTTTAGACTTGCATAAGAAGATTGTGTTTATTTAGACTGTAGAAATTAGAGGCCATACCCCAATTTAGTCGACTAGCAACTTAGACAAGGAGCTAGTATGACAACTATAGAGACTGTAGAGTCTTATCTTTTATGAACTTAAATTATTTTGCACCTTCTTTCATCATAATGCAGCGTATTTATTATTTTCTAAACTATCTTGACTTATGCCGCTATTATAGCCTAGTTTTGCAAGTTTACTCTTTTATCGAGCTTGATCATGATATATGTATTAATGGGTATACACACTAATATATTTCAGAATCGGTATATTATGGTCTGATCAACCATAGTGTGCTTGGTTCGCCTCTCACATAAGTACTTGTGTGGATTGAGATAACATTGACTTAGCTTCTTAGACAAATGTACTTGCCCTCTAGATATGTCTGAGTGTATCGTATCGGTTATATACTGTACTGATACAAGCATACAAATAAGAAATTACCAAATAAGATTTTAATCCACAACTGCCTTGACAATTCCCATTTGAACTCTTTAAACACCTTGACCTCCATACTTCCATTCTATTACCTCCTCCTTGAACTCTTTATTATTGTTTTCCATCTTCCCATATTTCGGAAAGACGAAACCTCGTGCTTGGTATAAGTTGATACACTGCTAGTACTAGATATACCCCATAGGCTAATCACATAACTTGGTGCTCTCTTTTATAATTGATTAAGGACATATCATAGGTAATATGTTTGGTGTTAAAACTTTGAGGATTGAATAACATGATTAAATAATTAGAGGAATATTTTCTTAGATATATAGTCTTAGGTGATAGATGGATAAATTCTAAGTTGGGTAGAAACCGCATTATTAAAACTTGAGATAAATTCTTTTAGACTGTGACTAAGTGAGATTAGATAGAGAAAAACCATACCTTATTTTAATTTTGAGGATGAAATTATTTTAAGTTGGGTAGATTGTAAACCCCCTCTCCCAAAATTAGGCCTACTTGACTTAGAAAGAGAAACTAGGGCTAGTTTGAAGCCAAATATAAATAGAACATGGTATTTATTTTAATTTTATAATATTTATATCACATAGAGCACCTTACCGTTGCTTCGATAATTGGAGCACTACACTAGCCATTACCTACCTACAAAATTCACACTCTTGCCCTAGACATGTCTGCCTTCCATTTTGACCTCGGTGTAACTTATAATTATGCTCTCTTGTGCTACATTTTAGTCACACCATAAACGTCGCGGACGTTATTTCTTAATTCTAAATAAATTTAACTTTGTACCCTTGTGCGTTCCAATCAAAATTGGAGACACAATCTTGACCCATTTTATGCAACCTAAATTTTGATAATATTCTACTCTGAGCCCTCTACGTCCATGACACTTGTGTCCCACCTAATTTTATCCCCATGTACTTCTAATTAAATCCAGAATACCTTGCACATTAATTTTAATTAATTTAACCCAATTTCTATCTTTGTACAATTTTCTAATTATTGGGTGCTTTTATGCAAAAATGTATTAAGGTGTCCACACAATTGGATAATACATGAAGAAACCTATTTTTTCCCTTTATATAAATTTTTTCATAATTTTCGGAATGTGCAACGCGCAACATCGTCCCTTATTTAATCCTAACTATGCATTTTAAATAAAGCAAATCCTAGCCCTCCAAACATTTCCATGTAAGGCCAAGCCCATCCCAAGAGGATGTTGACCAAAGCCCACATTCCTAGGTCAATCCCAACCCTAAATTCTACATGTATAAAATAACTTTTTCCTCTCCTTTCTTTATTTTCCTTTTTACCTAAAACTAAACACATAGCCGACCTCCCCCTTCTACTATTCTTCTTTCTTCCGACCTTCCTCCGGCGACCCATCCCGTTGGCGCAGACCCAGCAGCATCACCTCCGCCAGCCGGAGTAGTCTGCACACGCCTCTCCTCCGCTCATCTCCCCTGCTCTCTTCTTCATCTACCTCTCTGACTTCTTCACATCCTCCTCCACCTCGACGAACCGCCAGCAACCGCTGCTCAACTGCCGGCTCCCTCGATCCCCCATCACCACCACCATTAATACCAGCTTCCACTGGACTCCTCCACCTCCTCCACAGTGAACCACCAACGTCACAGCCATCCCGACTTCCCTTCATCCCCGCCGGACTCAACCACGACGCCACTAGTCTTCACCACCCTCTTCATCTTCCTCCGCCCTTCCCTCGACGAACAGCCACCCTGCTGCCATCTCCCTCTCCACCAGTCCTTGTCCATCCTCCTCGCCACGACGTCGGAGCACAACCCGTCCCTACCTTCTTCCTGAACTCCTCCTTCTCCTCAGCCTGACCTCCGCTGCTGCTCATCGCCGGCAGCACCAACACCACCACACCACCAGCACGACCACCACCATTCCCTGTCCTCTCCTTCCCTTCTTCGCCTGAGCACCGAGCAGCCTCGTCGGAGCTTCAACCCGACTCCTCTTCTCTCCCTCACGACCTTTCCTCGACTCCTCTCCCCTCGCCGGACCTTCCTGACCGCCGGGCCTCCTCCGGCAGACCCCATTATCATCATCATCCCTATTAACATTATCATCCCCATCATCATCCTCGTCATCACCATTATCCCAATCATCCTCCACATCATCACCATTATCCCCATCATCATCCTCGTCATCACCACCATCCCAATCACCCTCCACATCATCACCATTATCCCCATTATCATCCTCGTCATCACCATTATCCCAATCATCTTATCCTCGTCATCACCATTACCCCATCATCACCTCATTATGATCATCCATATCATCACCATCATCCCAATCACCATCCTTGTCATCACCATCACCCCATCATCATCCACATCATTATCATCATTTCTATTATTATTTCCATCATTATTACCATCATCATCACCATTGTAATCATTATCACCTTAACCCTAATCAACATCATCACCTTCGTCATCATCCTCAACATCGATATCGTTGTCGTCCTCGTGGACCCGTCACCCTCGCCGAAGATAACCTATAGCAGTCACCCCCGATTCTCGTGCCTGTGCACGCTAACCCCGAAGATCTATTAGATTATTCTACGCGACTTTCGAAGCAGATTATTGGGACTACATAGCTTCTTGCCAGGCAAGTATACCTTGCCAAATTATTTATAATATTTTGCATGCTTATTATATTTCTGTTTATTTATTGCATATGTAGTTTTTTTTAGTCATTACTATATATTAGATATGTTGACACACCCTTAACACTTAGTATCATGAGAGGACAATCAAAAGGCGTATGGGCTATAACCACTCTGGTAAACCGTAGTCACTAGCACGCACTATGGTAGTCGTGTCCGATGGTCGCTACCTCCACGGTATGTCGATTGATGGTGTCACGATGGTCGCTACCCCAGCGGCATGACGGCTGATGATGTTCTAGACGTGTGTGTGAGTTATGAGATTTAGATCGAGTAGACTACCCTTGCCCATACTTCAAAAAGTTATCCTCATTTGCATTCATATAGATTATCTTGTACAACGTACTTATATTTTTCAAACATTATGCATGTTCACTGTATTCAATTGGCTTGCTTCTATGTATCTTGTTATGTCCCTCTGAGGACCTGGTCCCTTGTCAGGTATAGACGACCATGAGTATCCGCAGGAGTACGGACCCGGACCTGACGCTTTACTTTTTGCCGAGGAGACCTTACCCACTAAGCATCATTGATTATCTCTAGCGCTGGATCTTTTAGCTGACACTTATATCATTACCTTATTTTATATTGGTGATTTTACTTTTCTCTCTCATTTTAGTTTTGTTATAGTCATTGGTAGTGGATTTGTCTCCACCCGACTATCATTTATGGATTATTCAGACTCCTTATTCTAGTTTAGTTATATTCCTTTTTGTGACTTATTCTGCGGATGAGATTTAGTTATGCATGTGACTTGAGATAATATACCACTTGTGAATTATTGTTCATAATATAGCGTACGTATGTATTATGGTATCCATATATTGGAGTTGTCATATACATACGGCTGACATGCTTATGTGTACCTAGTCCTACATATTTTGGGACTGGGCGTGACAACTCTAAAAATAAAATAAAAATGTTAATAAAATCCTTATTTTAAGTCCAAATCGGGTGAAACAAAAGCTAAAATGTTCTAAATTAAAAGCTCTATCATGTAAAAAAAATTAATTTTCTAAATACATATTTAATAGATCAGAACCAAGAAAAACTCATGAAATCCATAAAATTCTTAAGTTTAGAAATGTAGATCTACTCAAAATCACCCATAAAAACAGAAAACTCCAAGAACTAAAAGTGCTTAGAAACACATAACAAACACAATGAACAATAATATGAAGGATTTCTTCATTTCTCATGCAAGATGTACTTGCCTAAGAAAATGGAGAGAGAAAACTAAAAAGAGGAAGAAAATGAAGAAGTGAAGAGAGAGAGAGAAAATATTTGGTATATATGGTAGGGTTGAGGGTTGAAACAAAGGTTATCATGACTTGAACCAACCCACAAAATGAACCATGAACAAAGTTAAACCAAAGAATGGAACTAGTCTCCATGTACATGCAAACATGCTAAAATTAAAACGTTCCAAATACGTTTATCGAAAACGGAACAGTTAGTAGCTATTCTCTCACAGACACCCACTTGTGAATTCTCTCTAGCTCACACCTCCCTATAATTATTATTCTTTGTCTATGTGCTCCCCACACATTAACATTAGTCACTTATACTTAATCTTGTTGAGCCAACCTACCTAGTCCTTGATCTCGAAACCTATCAAGTAAAAATACTATTTCCATGCAACACACTCAAAGACTCTCTCATTTTCCCTTGGAAAACCTCCATCCCTCAACTTCCCAACTTGCAACCCTCTCTCCATTCCTCATGTACTACCAGTCAAACACTATACAAGGCAACCATTCTACTTTTTCATATTCATGATAATGGCTAACAAAGCCTAAAGCCTTTACTTCCTGCCATTGGGTGCACAATCCATTTTGGTACAACCACCCTATCTCCAGCTCCTCCTGTAAATGTTGCAGTACTCTCTGTAAAATCTCCTGCAACTCACCCCCTATCTTTTATTTTTCCTAGACAACCAACCCCACTTTTAACTCCTCTGACAAGTCTTCCTATTTTCATGCAACCACATACGGTACCTCCACTACACCAAAACCACAAGAAGACACCATATTCCTCTCTTCTATCTCTACACCCAGGAACTCGCACACTCATGTGCCAACGACATAGCCCACATCCTTCTGCCATCACCCTTCTCTCTTCCACCCTATTTTAATAAAACACAAAGTGTCTTTACCCTCTCCTATACGAAATTTCTATTTTTGTGCTAAGCACATCACTCCTACTGCTCGAGACCCTAGACTTCCTACACCCTTCCGCTCTGTAGTCGTATGTACCCCCTCAAACCTCCTGCCACCATCTCTATCCTTTCTTTGTTCACACCCTTTTCTATAACAATCCAAAATTTCTTTTGAAACTATTCCAACACATCACTCCTACTGCTCGAGGCCCTAGACTTCCTACACCCTTCCGCTCTGTAGTCGTATGTACCCCCTCAAACCTCCTGCCACCATTTCTATCCTTTCTTTGTTTACACCATTTTCTATAACAACCCAAATTACCATTTGAAACTGTTCCAACATACTTTCAAAATTCATGTTAATATTGTTCCTGCAGAGTCGTACTCTCCCGACCAAGACTCGTATTCTAATCCAAGCTCTCTCTCCTCCCCCTTGAAGTATTCAGTGTTCTGCCAAGTACTCGTATAAACTTATAAACTAGTACTTCTTCTACTGGAACCACCATCCCTTCCCATCCTAAGCTTTAATCCCTATTCCACCATGCATATTTGAGATTTCTACATCAACCTCCCCAAACAAGAGCTACAACAACAACAAACAATAAAGCCAACAACCACAACAACAATAACAAGCAACAAATAGCAAGAAGAACCAAGAAAATGAAGGAAGAAGAAGAAGAACCAATAAAAATAATAACAACAACAATAGACAAAGGAGAGAGTGAAGCATATATAGTAGATTCTATTACGCCCATCGAAGCGCCTCTGTGCCGAGCTCAGCTTCTCGGAGACACCACCGGACCCGTCTTGTCACATGCATTTGACAAATGTGGACTCTAGCTCCCTCAAGATTGACTCGAATACGACGTCGCACGCTGAATCCTCACGCACTCATATTGGAGCTGCCTCCATTCATTATCGACAACGAACACTACCTCCAACCTCTACTCGCATGTCCCGTTGACCGACCAAAACAGTCGCTCGTTCCACAAGATGCCTCCGCAGTCTCTCTACCGAAGCCTATCGCTGTCGTTGACATCGTCGAGCCTGCTTCGGGCACGTTCGAGTCGACTGTGCTACACTTCCAATGCTAAATGGAGCCCCGTCGATCCTCGCGCCTCACTGCGACCGAGTCGACGCCCATGCGAGACGAGAGCGCTGCCTCCAAGCTTGACACCGCCGCTCTGGCACTCATGCTTCCCAGCGCTCGTAAGACGCCCCCATACGATCCACCGTCGACATCCACCAGATCCGTACCCCGCACTAACACCGCGACTCTTCCCCCCGATGCCCCGAACGGAGCGCCCTCCGTCTGTAGCCGTTCGAGCGCCGATATCTGCACCAGAGGGAGTATTCCCCCCTCTTTTGATTGAAAATTAATGAGGAGTAAATTTCTCTCCCCCCCATCTATGGATTTGACTCTGCTAATAAGGTATACTTTCACTTAACCACCTTCTCTTTGTATTTATTACAGTCCAACTAGGATTTATGGTATAGATATATGAATAAAGATAGGCTATGGGATAATGTTAACTAAATGCAGTAACATTGGGAATTAGGGTTGAGGGTTAAAACAAAGGTTATCATGACTTGAACCAACCCACAAAATAAACCATGAACAAGGTTAAACCAAAGAATGGGTCTAGTCTCCATGCACATGCAAACATGCAAAAATAAAATACGTTCCAAATAAGTATATCGAAAATGGAGAGTGACAGTTAGTAGTTATTACCTCACAGACACCCACTTGTGAATTCTCTCTAGCTCACACCTCCCTATAATTATTATTCTTAGTCTATGTGCTCCCCACACTTTAACAATAGTCACTTATACTTAATCTTGTTGAGCCAACCTGCCTAGTCCTTGATCTCGAAACCTATCAAGTAAAAATACTATTTCCACACAACACACTCAAAGACTCTCTCCTTTTCCCTTGAAAAACCTCCATCCCTCAACTTCCCAACTTGCAACCCTCTCTCCATTCCTCATGTACTACCAGTCAAACTCTATACAAGGCAACCATTCTACTTTTTCATATTCATGATAATAGCTAACAAAGCCTAAAGCCTTTACTTCCTGCCATTGGGTGCACAGTCCATTTTGGTACAACCACCCTATCTCCAGCTCCTCCTGTAAATATTGCAGTACTCTCTGTAAAATCTCCTGCAACTTACCCCCTCTCTTTTATTTTTCCTATACAACCAACCCTACTTTTAACTCCTCTGACAAGTCTTCCTATTTTCATGCAACCACATACGGTACCTACACTACACCAAAACCACAAGAAGACACCATCTTCCTCTCTTCTATCTCTACACCCAGGAACTCGCACACTCATGTGCCAATGATATAGCCCATATCCTTCTGCCATCAGCCTTCTCTCTTCCACCCTATTCTAATAAAACACAAAGTGTGTCTTTACCCTCTCCTATATGAAATTTCTATTTTTTGTGCTAATTTCTATTTTTTGTGCTAAGCACATCACTCTTACTGCTCGAGGCCCTAGACTTCCTACACCATTCTGCTTTGTAGTCGTATGTACCCCCTCAAACCTCCTGCCACCATCTCTATCCTTTCTTTGTTCACACCATTTTCTATAAGAACCCAAATTACCTTTTGAAACTGTTCCAACACATCACTCCTACTGCTCGAGGCCCTAGACTTCCTACACCCTTCCGCTCTATAGTTGTATGTACCCCCTCAAACCTTCTGCCACAATCTTTATCCTTTCTTTGTTCACACCCTTTTCTATAACAACCCAAATTACCTTTTGAAACTGTTCCAACATACTTTCAAAATTCATGTTAATATTGTTCCTACAGAGTCGTACTCTCCCGACCAAGACTCGTATTCTAATCCAAGCTCTCTCTCTCCTCCCCCTTGCAGTATTCAGTGTTCTGCCAAGTACTCGTATAAACTTATAAACTAGTACTTCTTCTACTGGAACCACCATCCCTTCCCATCCTAAGCTTTAATCCCTATTCCACCATGCATATTTGAAATTTCTACATCAACCTCCCCAAACAAGAGCTACAACAACAACAAACAACAAAGCCAACAACCACAACAACAATAACAAGCAACAAATAGCAAGAAGAACCAAGAAAATGAAGGAAGAAGAAGAAGAACCAATAAAAATAATAACAACAAAAATAGACAAAGGAGAGAGTGAAGCATATATAGTAGATTCTATTACGCCCATCGAAGCGCCTCTGTGCCGAGCTCAGCTTCTCGGAGACACCACCGGACCCGTCTTGTCACATGCATTTGCCAAATGTGGACTCTAGCTCCCTCAAGATTAACTCGAATACGACGTCGCACGCTGAATCCTCACGCACTCATCGTCGGAGCTGCCTCCATTCATTATCGACAACGAACACTGCCTCCAACCTCTACTCGCATGTCCCGTTGACCGACCAAAACAGTCGCTCGTTCCACAAGATGCCTCCGCAGTCTCTCTACCGAAGCCTATCGCTATCGTTGACATCGTCGAGCCTGCTTCGGGCACGTTCGAGTCGACTGTGCTACACTTCCAATGCTAAACGGAGCCCCGTCGATCCTCGCGCCTCACTGCGACCGAGTTGACGCCTATGCGAGACGAGAGCGCTGCCTCCAAGCTTGACACCGCCGCTCTGGCACTCATGCTTCCCAGCGCTCGTAAGATGCCCCCATACGATCCACCGTTGACATCCACCAGATCCGTACCCCGCACTAACACCGCGACTCTGCCCCCCGATGCCCCGAACGGAGCGCCCCCCGTCTGTAGCCGTTCGAGCGCCGATATCTGCACCAGAGGGAGTATTCCCCCCTCTTTTGATTGGAAATTAATGAGGAGTAAATTTCTCTCCCCCCCATCTATGGATTTGACTCTGCTAATAAGGTATACTTTCACTTAACTACCTTCTCCTTGTATTTATTACAGTCCAACTATGATTTATGGTATAGATATATGAATAAAGATAGGCTATGGGATAATGTTAACTAAATGCAGTAACATTGGGAATTAGGGTTGAGGGTTAAAACAAAGGTTATCATGACTTGAACCAACCCACAAAATAAACCATGAACAAGGTTAAACCAAAGAATGGGTCTAGTCTCCATGCATATGCAAACATGCGAAAATAAAATACGTTCCAAATAAGTATATCGGAAATGGAGAGTGACAGTTAGTAGTTATTCCCTCACAGACACCCACTTGTGAATTCTCTCTAGCTCACACCTCCCTATAATTATTATTCTTAGTCTATGTGCTCCCCACACTTTAACAATAGTCACTTATACTTAATCTTGTTGAGCCAACCTGCCTAGTCCTTGATCTTGAAACCTATCAAGTAAAAATACTATTTCCACGCAACACACTCAAAGACTCTCTCCTTTTCCTTGAAAAACCTCCATCCCTCAACTTCCCAACTTGCAACCCTCTCTCCATTCCTCATGTACTACCAGTCAAACTCTATACAAGGCAACCATTCTACTTTTTCATATTCATGATAATAGCTAACAAAGCCTAAAGCCTTTACTTCCTGCCATTGGGTGCACAGTCCATTTTGGTACAACCACCCTATCTCCAGCTCCTCCTGCAAATATTGCAGTACTCTCTGTAAAATCTCCTGCAACTCACCCCCTCTCTTTTATTTTTCCTATACAACCAACCCTACTTTTAACTCCTCTGACAAGTCTTCCTATTTTCATGCAACCACATACGGTACCTACACTACACCAAAACCATAAGAAGACACCATCTTCCTCTCTTCGATCTCTACACCCAAGAACTCGCACACTCATGTGCCAATGATATAGCCCATATCCTTCTGCCATCAGCCGTCTCTCTTCCACCCTATTCTAATAAAACACAAAGTGTGTCTTTACCCTCTCTTATACGAAATTTTTATTTTTTGTGCTAATTTCTATTTTTTGTGCTAAGCACATCACTCTTACTGCTCGAGGCCCTAGACTTCCTACACCATTCTGCTTTGTAGTCGTATGTACCCCCTCAAACCTCCTGCCACCATCTCTATCCTTTCTTTGTTCACACCATTTTCTATAAGAACCCAAATTATCTTTTGAAACTGTTCCAACACATCACTCCTACTGCTCGAGGCCCTAGACTTCCTACACCCTTCTGCTCTGTAGTCGTATGTACCCCCTCAAACCTTCTGCCACAATCTCTATCCTTTCTTTGTTCACACCCTTTTCTATAACAACCCAAATTACCTTTTGAAACTGTTCCAACATACTTTCAAAATTCATGTTAATATTGTTCCTACAGAGTCGTACTCTCCCGACCAAGACTCGTATTCTAATCCAAGCTCTCTCTCCTCCCCCTTGCAGTATTCAGTGTTCTGCCAAGTACTCCTATAAACTTATAAACTAGTACTTCTTCTACTGGAACCACCATCCCTTCCCATCCCAAGCTTTAATCCCTATTCCACCATGCATATTTGAGATTTCTACATCAACCTCCCCAAGCAAGAGCTACAACAACAACAAACAACATAGCCAACAACCACAACAACGATAACAAGCAACAAATAGCAAGAAGAACCAAGAAAATGAAGGAAGAAGAAGAAGAACCAATAAAAATAATAACAACAACAACAGACAAAGGAGAGAGTGAAGCATATATAGTATATTCTATTACGCCCATCGAAGCGCCTCTGAGTCAAGCTCAGCTTCTCGGAGACACCACCGGACCCGTCTTGTCACATGCATTTGCCAAATGTGGACTCTAGCTCCCTCAAGATTGACTCGAATACGATGTCGCACACTGAATCCTCACACACTCATCGTCGAAGCTGCCCCCATTCATTATCGACAACGAACACTGCCTCCAACCTCTACTCGCATGTCCCGTTGACCGACCAGAATAGTCGCTCGTTCCACAAGATGCCTCCGCAGTCTCTCTACTGAAGCCTACCACTATCGTTGACATCGTCGAGCCTACGTCGGGCACGGTCGAGTCGACTGTGCCGCAGTTCCAACGCTAAACGGAGCCCCGTCGATCCTCACACCTCACCGCGACCGAGTCGACGCCCAGGCAAGACGAGAGCTCCGCCTCCAAGCTTGACACCGCCGCTCTGGCACTCATGCTTCCCAGAGCTCGTAGGACGCCCCCCATGCGGTCCACCGCCGACATCCACCAGATCCACACCCCGTACTAACATCGCAACTCTGCCCCCCGATGCCCCAAACAGAGCGCCCTCCGTCTGTAGCCGTTCGAGCGCCGATATCTGCACCAGAGGGAGTATTCCCCCCTCTTTTGATAGGAAATTAATGATGAGTAAATTCCTCGGCCCCCCATCTATGGATTTGACTCTGCTAATAAGGTATACTTTCACTTAACTACCTTCTCCTTGTATTTTTTACAGTCCAACTATGATTTATGGTATAGATATATGAATAAAGATAGGCTATGGGATAATATTAACTAAATGCAGTAATATTGGGAATTAGGGTTGAGGGTTAAAACAAAGGTTATCATGACTTGAACCAACCCACAAAATAAACCATGAACAAGGTTAAACCAAAGAATGGGTCTAGTCTCCATGCATATGCAAACATGCGAAAATAAAATATGTTCCAAATAAGTATATCGGAAACGGAGAGTGACAGTTAGAAGCTATTCCCTCACAGACACCCACTTGTGAATTCTCTCTAGCTCACACCTCCCTATAATTATTATTCTTTGTCTATGTGCTCCCCACACTTTAACATTAGTCACTTATACTTAATATTGTTGAGCCAACCTGCCTAGTCCTTGATCTCGAAACCTATCAAGTAAAAATACTATTTCCACGCAACACACTCAAAGACTCTCTCCTTTTCCCTTGGAAAACCTCCATCCCTCAACTTTCCAACTTGCAACCCTCTCTCCATTCCTCATGTACTACCAGTCAAACTCTATACAAGGCAACCATTCTACTTTTTCATATTCATGATAATAGCTAACAAAGCCTAAAGCCTTTACTTCCTGCCATTGGGTGCCCAGTCCATTTTGGTACAACCACCCTATCTCTAGCTCCTCCTGTAAATATTGCCGTACTCTCTGTAAAAGCTCCTGCAACTCATCCCCACTCTTTTATTTTTTTCTATACAACCAACCCCACTTTTAACCCCTCTGACAAGTCTTCCTATTTTCATGCAACCACATACGGTACCTACACTATACCAAAACCACAAGAAGACACCATCTTCCTCTCTTCTATCTCTACACCCAGGAACTCGCACACTCATGTGCCAATGATATAGCCCACATCCTTCTGCCATCAGCATTCTCTCTTCCACCCTATTCTAATAAAACACAAAGTGTGTCTTTACCCTCTCCTATACGAAATTTTTATTTTTTGTGCTAAGCACATCACTCTTACTGCTCGAGGCCCTAGACTTCCTACACCCTTCCGCTCTGTAGTCGTATATACCCCCTCAAACCTTCTGCCACCATTTCTATCCTTTCTTTGTTCACACCCTTTTCTATAACAACCCAAATTACCTTTTGAAACTGTTCCAACACATCACTCCTACTGCTCGAGGCCCTATACTTCCTACACCCTTCCGCTCTGTAGTCGTATGTACCCCCTCAAACCTCCTGCCACCATCTCTATCCTTTCTTTGTTCACACCATTTTCTATAACAACCCAAATTACCTTTTGAAACTGTTCTAACATACTTTCAAAATTCATGTTAATATTGTTCCTGCAGAGTCGTACTCTCCCGACCAAGACTCGTATTCTAATCCAAGCTCTCTTTCCTCCCCTTGTAGTATTCAGTGTTCTGCCAAGTACTCCTATAAACTTATAAACTAGTACTTCTTCTACTGGAACCACCATCCCTTCCCATCCTAAGCTTTCTATTACGCCCATCGAAGCGCCTCTGTGCCGAGCTCAGCTTCTCGGAGACACCACCGGACCCGTCTTGTCACATGTATTTGCCAAATGTGGACTCTAGCTCCCTCAAGATTGACTCGAATAAGATGTCGCACGCTGAATCCTCACGCACTCATCATCAGAGCTGCCCCTATTCATTGTCGACAATGAACACTGCCTCCAACCTCTACTCGTATGTCCCGTTGACCGACCAGAACAGTCGCTCATTCCACAAGATGCCTCCGTAGTCTCTCTACTGAAGCCTGCGTCGGGCACGGTTGAGTCGACTGCGCCGCAGTTCCAACGCTAAATGGAGCCCCGTCGATCCTCGCACCTTACCATGACAGAGTCGACGCCCAGGCGAGACGAGAGCTCCGCCTCCAAGCTTGACACCGCCGCTCTGGCACTCATGCTTCCCAGCGCTCGTAGGACGCCCCCATGCGGTCCACCGCCGACATCCACCAGATCCGCACCCCGCACTAACACCGCTACTCTGCCCCCCCGATGCCCCGAACGGAGCACCCTCCGTCTGTAGCCGTTCGAGCGCCGATATCTGCACCAGGGGGAGTATTCCCCCCTCTTTTAATAGGAAATTGATGAGGAGTAAATTCCTCGCCCCCCCCCATATATGGATTTGACTCTGCTAATAAGGTATACTTTCACTTAACCACCTTCTCCTTGTATTTATTACAGTCCAACTATGATTTATGGTATAGATATATGAATAAAGATATGCTATGGGATAATGTTAACTAAATGCAATAACATTGGGAATGAACATAGTGTGTGTGTGTGTGTGTAGTGCTCATATTTCTACATGAGCCATGCATATGTGGACCATTAGAAATAGAGTGTACTAGTGCACATGGGTGGACATGGGATGTAGGAGTCTATTTTTGGTCCACATGTGCATGACTCATGTAAGAATATGAGCACTATATCTCATATACTGTTTACCCATATATATATATATATATATATATATATATATATATATATATATATATATATATATATATATATATATATATATATAACCGTAATAAAAATGGGAGGCCAAGGAAATAAATTCCCCGCTCCGTGTTTATAGAAACATAGACCAATGAATGTAAGTTTATAGTAAACCCCTCTTCTTTTCATATATGGTTTCTTATATATAAAAATATAACCCTAATCCCTAATCATTAATCTATATACTATCATGAGTATGAATTGGTATCTAAATTTTAATTATGATATTTTACTTAGTATCATATTTTTATTTGGTATTATAAATATTCTTGCTTAATATGATATTATACTTGGTATCATACTTTTACTTAGTATTATAGATGTTATTACTTAGTATTTTACTTAGAAGATTATATGAGTATCACTATAATTAAGTGTTTTAGTTATCTTATTAACTATATTAATAGGGCCATAATTAATGGGTTGATCAATTTAGTTATCAGATGAGCTAGGCTAGTTAAGTCGATATTTGTTATTTTGATTGATAATTACTGTAATCCCCCTGATTTTCAAGAATTTTTAAATTTAGATTTTTCACAATTTTTTGGAATTTTCTGGGAATTTTCTGTAATTAAACTAAGGTGTTTTAATTATTAAATGATTTTTAAATGATATTAAATAATATTAAAATATTATGAAAATAATATTTTATGGTGTAAAATGAAAAACTGGACATAGGATAATTTTTCGGAAATTTATTGGACCCCGGAAGTATTTTTAAAGCCCTAAAAACTATTGTAAAAATTAACCTAATTAACCCTGAACTCGGTTCATTGAACCAAATTAAACCGAACCATGCTGTGAAACGAACCAACCCAGACCCAACCCACCTTAGCTGGTCGGATCCGGGTCATACCCGACCCGCTTGAGAACCCGACCCGACCCGTTTGGAAAACCAACCTTTCTTCTTCCTCCCCGATTTCTCTTCATCTCCGTCCGTTTCCGCCGCCGGCGACGTTTCCGCTTCGGCTCCCTTCAACCTCCGGCCACCTCCCCTTCCTCTCCCCTTGAACTCCCGGCCATCCCTCTCCCTATCCCTCTATATAATCCCCGTGTCCGGCCACCGAATTTCCCCTTCCCCTCTCCTCAGCCTCCGACTCCGGCGACTTGCCTCCGTCCCAGTCAGCCTCCGGCGCCGCCCTCCAGCACCTGAATCCGGCCGCCCTCGACCACGCCGGCCTCCCAGAACCCTACGCCCATCCTTCCGGCCAACTCCTAAAGCCCAGCTCCTCCAGAACCCGCGGCCAGCACTGACCCCGACTCCGGCCGGCACCGCAGCACCGGCGCCGCCTCCACCCGCGCCTCGGCCGACTCCGGTGATACCCTCAGCCGTCCAGCACAGCCTCTGGCGAGCTCGGACACGGCAGAGGCCAAGCCCTAGCCAGGACACGGCTCGGACACGTCTAGGATACGGTAGACTCGACTCGGACACGCATAATTCAAACTTTTTGGAACCCTGTTCAGGTACTCATATCTCTCTCCTCGTTGCCCCGATTTCTATTTTGTCAGTTGTGACACGTAGGCTGTGTGACCCCCTCGGTGCCCGTGCAAACCCTCGGTGCTTCGCGACCTGTGGCGATCGCGAACCGCGATCAAAAAATAGGAAAATCAACGCCATGTTTCACCCCGGAACTGAGTACGCCCCGCCAAACGGGATAACTTGGTCGCGTGCGGTCTTTACCGATACGTGTGCACCGTCGATACGGACGTGCGAGATTTTGCAGAAGTTGATTTGGATCTGCGTGCACACCGGAATCAACACGTATCCGCCGATAACGCTCCGTATCCGACCTTTCTGAATCTTGCTGTAACTTAGTGTACACACGTCGGATCGAGACGAAACTTACGCCATCGGACTCGTAGCAATACGCTGGTCCTGTGAGCCAAGTTTGGTTCGATTCTGAGAACGTTGACAAAATTACGTATCGTGGGCCCCACAGGCTCCACTTGACTGGCGATTTTGAGAACGGCTCATCGGAATCCAATTCTGGAAGTTCTATTGGGTTCGTATCATCGTTCCTGACTTGTTGATACTAAGTTGAACAAATTTGGAGACCTTTGACCCTGACCCATTTTTCGGTGCAAAGCGGCCCACTTATGGACCCGCTTTGACCCGAAATTATCATTTTTGCCCTTGTCTCCAAATTGGACTCAAGGACAGGCGTTTCTAGCTGATTGATATTTTCTGAATCTGATGGTGATATTTATTTCAGTAACCGGAGTACTGCCTGCAAATCCCACTGAAGTCAGAGCCACAATTGGAGCATGAACCCCAAGCAAGTGTACCTTGCCAATTTACAGTCTTTGATACATATTACTTGGACTTAATTATAAACTATTATACATACTTAAAATCTAGGACCGTATGACTTACTTAGCGTCCGATTAATAGTCGGGTGCCAACACCGTACGCGAAGTTGTGTAAAGTCATCTAGAGATGGACATTCGTGACCCTTTATATTCTCGTACTTGCATTATCAAGTACGATATACCCAGGACACCTGACACGAATCATGAGACAGAATCTTCATGAAATATTCAAGGTGATTCTGTGTAGGATACATGATTGACATAGACATTATATTCTTAGACATTATATTCCTAGACATTATATTCATAGACATAGTATGACTCACTGCATTAGATATGATTTTACGTGACATGGACATGAGACATCGTGGACATGAGACATATGATTACATTGGGTGGGGAGAGACACACAGGCTACAGGCTGATTATATATATATAGGCCACTCATAGTAAAATACATAGCATAGTATAACTGCTACCGGCTCCCCGACATAGAGCTTGTAGTGGTATCAGCCTAAGTTCTAGTGATGCTCTCAACTTGCATTTCACATAGATGGTTATATAGTTACCCTATTATTTTATTTATTGCTGCACTGCATTTATTTTGGCTTGTATTATCTGTACCTTGCTATGTCCCCTGAGGACCTGGATCCGGATTATGTCCCCAGGATTAGCAGATGAGGTTTATCCAGAGGTATACGGAACATGAGCACTTCTCGGAACAATACCAGTACCTGAGGACGAGGTGATCGCTGAGGACTTCTCCTGAACATCTGCTTCTCTATGCTCAGTTATATTGGCAAATAAACTCTTTTATTTTTGTTTAAATGAACATTTGTAACAGACTTAATATCGGGTTGTTCTCTGATTTTATTTACTTGTGACTGGTTGATGTTTATTACTTTTTGTTGATATTGCTGTATTTATTCTGTGGATGAGATTAGTAAACCCTGATAGTTATAATACAGCTTAAGTATGCCCCGATGGATCCATCAAATTAGGTTTATCCATCGGTGTGTGCTGCTGGCCATTGCCACTTGTCTAGTCCCTCGATATTTTGGGACTGGGGCGTGACATGGTTTTTGTGGTGGCTCATGCAGGTCTACGACTAAATTGTTCGGTTTCAACTTAGGGACCGAACATGCCTGCAATAAAAATAGGATAAGTTTTTAGGATCTCATCCACTTGCTTGAAACGTTCTTGATATCTAAATCGTATTCGAATTAATTTTTGACTTGCATCTTGCCTTGATTCCTGTGCGCCTCTTATATGTTATTTTTGATACAGAGTAATGGATCCAAGAAGCGAAAATGAGAATCCCTTGATTATACCACACGATGCTGTGGTTACTTATGATGAAGGAGTGACACCCGAAGACCGAGGACAATCTTCTCAAAGCAATCAAGCGGGCCAGCATAATTCAAGGTTCCGGCGTGACGACATCCCACCTCCACCACAGTTCACTCCACAGATGCCTGTCTTTCCACCAGGGCAAGTTATGGACGGGCAGCAGATATTTCAAATGATCTACGCAATGATGCAAGCCCAACAACAAATTCATCAAGAGACTCAGCGTCACGAGGCAGAATATTTGAGGACCAGCCTAGTAACCGCATTGGAGCAGGCGAACCCACAAGCCAGGTGACCAGTGACGGGTTCTATCACTGATTTCCGTCAACTCAAGCCCCGTACCTTTTCTGGCAAGGAGGGACCAACCGAAGTTTATGAGTGGCTCACCAACATACAACACCAGTTGGAAGCAGCTGAGCTTCCAAGAGAACGTTGGATGACTGTCGTTAGAATGCAGTTGACGGACAATGCTCATCACTGGTGGCTATCTGAAGAGACCCGGCTCTGACCAGACCGAGTCACTTGGGAAGAGTTTTCTAGACTCTTTCAGGAGATGTACATTCCAGCCATCGCTCGATCAGAACTTCGGGACAAGTTCAATCGCCTCACTCAGGATGCTATGACGGTGGAAGAGTACAACGCCGAATTCATTCGTCTAAGTCGCTTCGCCCCAACATTGATCTCGACAGAAGAAGAGAAGGCTGAAAAGTTCTTCGACGGACTAAACTTCGAACTGCAGAGACTCATCGGATCCGTCGCACCTACCTCTTACTCGGACGTTCTTGCTGCAGCTCGACGCATGGAACGCGTCACCAGGAGAGAGACCAGTCTGAAACGGTCTTCCATATCAGCCAAAGCACCACAAGAAGAAGCTGCAAAGAGACCTCACATACTGTCACCCTCACATTTCCATCTAAGGGTAGTTTGGTATTTATCTTGAGTATTAATTATTTTAGAATTATTATAATTAATATTTGTGCATGACTAATTTATTTATTTTAATTATTGCTAGTGTAGACTTATTTTAGACTTGTGTAGTGGACCTAACCTTTTAATTAGGGGACATGAACAAACTTTTGGACTAGTCTAAGTTGAGCCCATGAATTAGGCCCATGGATTAGGAAACATGATTAATTAGTGGAACCATTAGAATAGAACCTTCCCTCCCTAATTATTTCTTCATGAGAGGCCCCAAGGGGTATTTTTGACTTTGTATATTGCTTGGGGAAGGGTTTTTGTCCAGCCATAATTGAGAGGAGAGAGAGTGCTCTCATTTTAGTTCTTCCCCAAAATTCTAGATCTAGTTTTTCCCCTTCCAATTCCCCATCAATTCCCCATCAATTCCCCATCATTTCTCTTCAAATCTCTTCCTAAATTCAACATTGAAGCCTCTACATCAAGGATCTACAAGCAAGGAGCAAGGAACAAGGAGGAGGAGGCCAAGATCTACAAGGAAGAGCAACTTGTCAATTGGGACTTTTCATTGGGAATCCATCTCCCAATAGGTATAAATCAGTTTTTCCCCTTCCTATAGACTATAGATCTGAGTTTTTACCATGAGAAACCACCCCACATGCATAGGTTACCCATAGGATTTGATTTGGTATCATTTGGAGACCTACGGTGGGAGTTATGTCCATTTTGGTGTCGATTTTGGGGGAATTCCGAAATTGGCACATGTAGTGCTTGTCAATGGATCTAATAGATCTAATTGACCATTGATTGTTTGTTTGTAGCTTGTGTCGTGTCCACAATTGGATACGTGTGGGCCGAATCTCGTCGATTTGACGAAACGGTCGATTTTGGGGGTTTTCCTCCGACACGGGGCCATGTGCATATCATATGGTGACACGGACATGTAGACACTATAATTTATATATGTATTGTTCATAATATATGTATTAGGCTTGTACGTGTCCTCCGGGATACGTTTGGTTGTGAGTTGGGGGCCGTGTCGCAAGCGTATCATAGAAAAGTGTGATACGGGTGCGGTGCACCCCATGTGTTTGTGTTTTTGGCTTTTGTACTATACATACATATGTAAATATATTTGTATATGCTATCTATACTTTAATTGGAGCATATAATAGTGTACTTTGGGTTTTTGGTGTTTATGTGTGTCTATGTGTATTTAATAGAGTATCTACTTTATCTATATGTGTGTGTATATATATATATTGGTGTATATAGCTATATGTATTAATATCTATAGGTATATATATATGTATTTGGCTTATATGATATATATATATATATATATGGGGATAGCTACATATTGGTTGTGTTTATATGCATTTAGATATTTGGTATATGTCTATATACATGTGTTAGTTGCATCTATATAGATATGTATTTATGTTTGATTAGATATCTATATGTGTGTATATATATATAGTTATATACTTAGAGATTTTAGTGGCTGTGCATTGTGTGATCAGTGTGAGTGAGCGAGCATTTAGACAGGGGGTGATCAGACAGGGTCTTGACACAGCAGCTTTTGCACTCAGTGCATAGAGAAAGGGGGGATAACCAGCAAACAGTGCACAGCAAGGCTGGACTGCACAACAACCTGAAGACTGCACGGCAGGCTGTTTCAGTGAGATACGGAACTGAACTGAAGTGAAGATAACACATGAACACAGCAAGGGGACCTGAGATTTACCTGCAGACTGCACTGTGTTGAGACAGCAAGATTGCACACAGCATTGAGAAACACCTACCTGCAGACTACACTGTGCTTGAGACTGAAGATTACACAGCAAATTATGAACAGAGCAGTACACTGAAGACTGAAATGAAGGCAGCACAGCAACTCACCTACTGGAGACTCTACCTGCAGATTGCACAGCAAACTGTGTGCAGATACACACAGCAACTGAAGACTGCAAGTTTTACCTGAACACAGCAGACTGACCATAGCAAGGATTACACAGAACTGATACTCCTGCAGTCTCCATTGCACAGCAAAGTGCAGTCCCCATTGCACAGCAATGTGCACAGTATGTATGAGGATTACCTGTGAACTGCACATTTCAGTACAGAGATAAACTGAAGACTTACCTGAACACAGCAAGGATTGACTTGAACACACCTACCTGCAGACACAGCAACTGAAGCATCAACATCAGTTTATACATGGGAGAAGTTAGCTAGTTAGATTATGCCAAGGTTTTGGGTATCAAGGTAGGTATTGGTGTAGTTAGTATGTTTATAACTATGTATACTAGAGGTTAGTGAGTAGTAAAGGTACTAAGGACTATGTTAGATATGTATATTAGTATAAGTAAAATATTAGTAGTATACTTGTTAGAAAGCATTTAGTTTTTAGTTAAGGTATTGGTTAATTAGTTTAAGATATTAGTGTATACTTAGCATATTAGTTTGGGATATCTATTTATATCTATTGTGTTTAGTTTTGGTTTACCTTGAGATACCAAAGTATCACCAAGGTATGGGTCGATACCCCAGGGTATTGAGGTTGAGTGTCGGGGTATTTGCGATACGCATTGGCACAAGGCCAAAGTATCATAATTAATTGTTTTGAGATATTATTATTATTATATATGACTTATGTATATATATATAAACTATTTTCATAGTAGAAAACCTGCGTATCTTAGGATACGGCTTCTTGATTGCACTGTGGTGTGTTAGCTTAGCTAGTATAGCATAGCTTCATAGTGTATTGACTTAGTGACTAGCATTAGACTCTTGCAACCTAGAAATACATTGGTTTGACTTAGAAACGGCGTATTGACCTAGAAATTCTTCAACTTCATTTATTTTCATCATTGAACCTTGTATTGATACAACATACCATATATAGGTTGTGAGACACCAGCTTGGGCATCGAGAGACACAATTTGCTCAGGACTTCAGGCGAGTATATTTCTCTGATTGTTTTCAATTCATAATGTTGTATATATGCATGTTCTAGATTAGTATACATTGATTCCCGACACAGTGATTTCACGGACTGGTGCTATATGGATCCCGTCAGGAGGTGTTATCCCCTACCGTGTGCAACGGGTACCCAATGACATGTATTTCATCGTGTGCATCGGGTATTGACTTTCATGTGCTTCTTGTGCATCCACTATTTCGTGTGCTAGTGTGACTATCGTGATCATGTACGTAACGTGTCGTGATTGGATCCATAAGTATTGGTTGGGGAGGGGGAGTAGGAGTTGGTTATGTGATCAAAGCCCTCTTGATCTCATGTGCATGTCGATTATACACCTCACGTATAATGGAGTTACCTATATACCTCATGTGCAACCTAAAACGATCACATAACGAACTCTCACTCTAAAACACATAGTTAGTATTTCTTGTTCTCTACTTGCAGTCATTCTTGTATTTTACTTCCAGCTTATTGTGCCTATTGCCTGTTCACTTGTACAGTTTATTCTTCCTACTTGTGCATCTTGTATCATTTTTCTATTGCTTGTTATATATGCTCGATTATGTTATTGGAACTGCTTTCAGAGGTATGTACTTCGCTCCAATCCTGACTGGATATATTTTTTCAGATGATTGGCTAGAGGAGCTGTGTCCCACACATTACGGACCTCAGGAGGGTGAGACTTTAGAGGACACTCCCCTAGAGCCAGAGGACATAGTACCAGTGACCGAGGAGGTCTAGTTTTGTTTAGATGTTGTATTAGACTATATTTTGTGGAGATTCACAGATGTACTATTATTTCATATTGTGGATTGTATCTTCTTTCCTTCGCTATTTCGATTCGTGCATTATTTTCCTCCTTAGTTTGTTTTGTGATTGAGATTGATATATTGTGAGATACCATATTGCTCCTCCGATTGGAGTTGAGATGATTGACAGGTACCATATTATATTATTGAGATGTTAGATAGTTAGAAATGACCCAGACAGCGTTCTACCGCCGATTCTGCGGCGTAGGCTGGGCGTAGCCACGTACTCGTGCCCGAATATCAGGGTGCGGGTCGTGACACGTTTTTAGTGGTGGCCCATGCAGGTCTAGATAGACATCGTAGTTGTGCTCGACTAGAGTATTGCTACGAGCCTGCTTTAGGATACAGGATTTAGGCTGAGAGTTACTCAATCACAACTAGGAAAAACTCCAATATCTGTTCTACAATTCTTTATCTATTTGATATTGTCTTTCATTTTGAATTAAGTTATGTCCTTCTTTGATGATATCGCATTATATTCAATAATTGATTCCGTATTTTCAATCTGACTTCAGGATGCCTCCGAAGGTCAGATTCTATCGTTCAGGAGCAGCGGCAGCTTCCTCAGCTACTTCTCCGCCTGCTGCGGATAGAGTAGCAGCTGCTACTGTTACATCTTCCGTCGAGAGGATCGCCTCACCGGTCCAGGTGGGAGTCTCAGCAGCCGCTTTTGGGGGTGCTCCTCCCCCGGTTCCGAGGGTTGCTCCAGTTGTTCACGAGGATTTTCCGCCACCACCTCCAGTACCAGCTGATGCTACACAGCTGTTTGCACTTTTCCAGATGATGATGGAGGCCCAGAGGGCCCAGGCCGAGGCGCAGCACCGACAGACCGAGGTGTTGAGACAGGGCATCGAGAGTGCTCACCAGGTGGCCATCACCGCCGTAGAGAGGACCGCACCACCACAGCCACGGGAGGTACAGCCCAGGCTCGGCACTATCCAGGACTTCAAGAAGTTGGATCCCCGGCCTTTCAAGGGGACAGAGGGCATCATCTATGCGGATGATTGGTTGGAGAGCATGGAGCGCGTCATGCGCTTATCCCGTCTTGCGGAGGACCTGATGGTGGAGGCAGTGGGATTACAGATGATGGACATCGCCAGCACGTGGTTCCGGAATGAGCCACGGATCGCCGATCCAGGATTGACGTGGGGAGAGTTCAGGGACCTGTTCAGAAGGAAGTTCTTCCCGCCGACTGAGAGACTTGACCTGGAGCGACAGTTCCAGAACCTCTACCAGGGGAACATGACGGTGGAGGAGTATGCCGCCGAGTTTGGTAGGTTGAGCAGATATGCCGACTATATGGTGAGAGACCCAGAGAACCGGGCTAGTAGGTTCAGAGAGGGTCTGAACTGGGAAGTGAAGGCTCTCATTTCTTCGAGCCACGAGACGTATACCGACATCTTGAGGGAGGCTCGCAAGGTCGAGAGAGACCTGAGTGGGAGGCACAAGAGGGACCGAGATGTTTATGGTGGCAGCAGTAGCACAGGTCCAGCGAAGAAGCCATATTTCCAGCACCAGAGGCAGCAGTCCAATGCGCCTAACCGAGCACCGATACAACAGACGTATCAGATGCAGAGACCAGCCCAGACAGCTCGTGCCTGCCCCTTCTGTAAGAAGGCAGGGCATGGATGGGACGTTTGCAGGAAGAGGCTCGGTCAGTGTTTGTTTTGCGGTTCATCCGATCACCAGCTGAGGGATTGCCCCAAGACCTTAGCTCGGACAGTTCAGGACGTAGCTCCTATCCAGAGGATACCCGCGAGACACCCAGCGGGACAGCCGAAAGGACCTCCTTTACAGCCCCAGCAGCAGAAGTTCGTGCAGCACCAGCACCAGCAGAGGGGTGCACATCAGGGGCGAGCTTTTGCCCTGACCGTGGAGGAGTCAGAGCCAGTCGGAGACGTTATATCAGGTCCAGTCTTACTTGATTCTTTTTCAGCTCATGCCTTATTTGATTCTGGTGCATCTCATAGCTTTGTATCTGTATCTTTTGCTTTGAGACATCGTCTTGAGTCTGAACCGTTGGCGCGGACTTGCAAGATCACGACCGGGGGTGGCATCATCCTGGTCAGTGATGTTTGCAAGAACTAGAGGGTTTATGTGGGAGGCCGTGAGCTGAGTGTATGTTTACTTGTAATGCCACTTCCGGGTTACGATATAGTACTCGGAATGGATTGGTTGAGTAGACATCATGCTAGTATCGATTGTCGTGGAGGCAGAGTTTTATTTCAGACACCAGGAGAGCCGGAGTTCGAGTTTGTCCGAGGAGCAGAGCAGAGCGAGGGCATTTTCTGTGGGACTTTGGTAGAAGAGCAGGAGTCACCACATCCGTTGATTGCAGAGTTCTTGGATGTCTTTCCAGAGGATTTATCGGGGTTGCCGCCGGACAGAGATGTGGAGT
Source organism: Iris macrosiphon (assembly GCA_036927795.1). Classification (NCBI taxonomy): domain Eukaryota; kingdom Viridiplantae; phylum Streptophyta; class Magnoliopsida; order Asparagales; family Iridaceae; genus Iris; species Iris macrosiphon. The sequence continues at coordinate 145,920,126 of JAYESA010000018.1, forward strand.
TCTCTATAGACTTAGTGCCAGGAGCAGAGCCAATCTCTCAGCACGTCTATAGAGTAAACAACAGTGAACTGGCGGAGTTGAAGAAGCAGGTGGATGAGTTGCAAGACAAAGGCTTTATCCGTTCCAGTTCGTCATCATGGGGTGCTCCGGTACTGTTTGTACCCAAGAAGGATGGGTCGGTACGTATGTGTATCGACTACAGGACACTTAATAACCTCACTATCAAGAACAAATACCCGTTGCCGCGGATTGATGACTTGTTCGACCAGCTGAGCGGAGCGAAGGTATTCTCGAAGATAGACTTGAGGTCAGGGTACCACCAGGTGAAGGTGAAGAGGGAAGACATCCCGAAGACAGCTTTCAGGACTCGTTATGGACAGTTCGAGTTCTTGGTGATGCCGTTTGGGTTGACCAATGCCCCGGCAGTGTTCATGAATCTGATGAACAAGGTATTTCATCAGTACCTGGATCAGTTTGTGGTAGTCTTCATAGACGACATTCTGATATATTCGAAGACCCCGGAGGAGCATGAGCAGCACTTGAGGATTGTTCTGGAGATTCTCAGGAAGGAGAAGTTGTATGGCAAGTTGTCGAAGTGTGAATTCTTCCTTGATAAGGTTGAATTTCTTGGGCATGTCATTACAGGAGATGGAGTCTCGGTGGACCCGAAGAAGATCTCAGCAGTTGAATCGTGGTCTACCCCGAGTTCAGTAGCAGAGATCAGGAGCTTCCTTGGATTAGCAGGCTACTACCGGAAGTTTGTTCAGGACTTCTCCAGACTAGCAGAGCCGATGACTAGGCTGACCAGAAAGGACGTAGAATTCGTCTGGACTGAGGATTGCCAGTCAGCATTTGAGGAGCTGAAGAGGAGATTGACTACAGCTCCCATCTTGACACTACCATCAGGAGCAGGAGGATTTTTCATTTACAGTGATGCATCAGGGAAGGGTTTGGGTTGTGTACTACAGCAGCACGGGAAGGTAATTGCCTATGCTTCCAGGCAATTACGCCCGCATGAGAAGAACTACCCTACCCATGATTTGGAGCTTGCAGCAGTTATCTTTGCTCTCAAATTGTGGAAATACTATCTATATGGAGAGAGAGTAGAGATCTTCACAGACCATAAGAGCTTAAAGTATGTGTTTACACAGAAGGAGCTCAACATGAGGCAGCGGCGATGGTTGGAGCTGATGAAGGACTTCGACATATCTTTACAGTACCATCCAGGGAAGGCCAACGTAGTCGCGGATGCTTTGAGCAGGTATCCCGTGGCTATGTGCTTGACTAGGGACAGGCATCTATTGGCAGACCTCGATAGTTTGGGCATTGAGGTATTGATTCCGGGAGTCGCAGCGCAGATGTGGGGACTTCAGGTTCAGTCGGAGCTGATGGACCGAGTCAGAGCTGGACAGTATGAGGATGAGTCTCTGCGGAGCATCAGAGCACAGGTTCAGGTCGGGCTGGCAGAGGACTTTACCGTCGCAGATGATGGATCATTGCGACACGGTACCAGGTTGTGCGTACCAAAGGGAGCATTGCGCGAGGAGATCATGCAGGAGGCACATCGTTCCCAATACTCTATGCATCCCGGTGCCAACAAGATGTATAGAGACATGAGGGAGCATGTATGGTGGTATGGCATGAAGCGAGAGATAGCTAGCTTCGTGTCCAGATGCTTAGTTTGCCAGCAGGTAAAGGCGGAGAGACAGAGACCAGGTGGATTGCTTCAGTCTTTGCCCATTCCGGAGTGGAAATGGGAGCATGTTACCATGGATTTTATATCAGGGCTTCCGCGTTCTCCAGGAGGCAAGGATGCGATTTGGGTCATCGTGGACAGGTTGACCAAATCAGCCCACTTTCTGCCATTTAAAGTGGGTACATCTACGGAGAGACTTGCGGAGATGTATGTACGCCAGATTATCAGATTGCACGATATTCCAGTGAGCATTGTCTCGGATCGGGATAGCCGCTTCACGTCCCATTTCTGGAGGAGTCTGTAGGCTAGCTTGGGCACTCAGCTCAAGTTCAGTACCGCTTATCACCCTCAGACGGACGGACAGTCGGAGAGGACTATTCAGACTCTCGAGGATATGCTACGCACCTGTGTTTTGGATCTTGGAGGTTCTTGGGAGGATCATCTTCACTTGGTAGAGTTTTCATACAACAACAGCTACCAAGCCAGCATTGAGATGTCACCATTCGAGGCGTTGTATGGATGGAGATGCCGCACTCCGTTGTCCTGGGATGATGTTGGTGACAGGGCTTTATTGGGACCAGAGATGGTAGTGGATGCAGCAGAGAAGGTGAAGCTTATCAGAGACAAACTTCGAGTGGCACAGGACAGGCAACGGCATTGGGCCGATAGCCACCGGAGACCTCTGGAGTTTGAGGTATAGCTTTAGTTTTGTCTTGTTTGTGTTTGATTGTTGCTTGTTAGAGTGCTAAGTTTGTGTTTCGTGCTAGGTTGGCGGTCTGGTTTTCTTGAGGATTTCTCTGACACGTGGCACGATTCGTTTCGGTGGAGGCGGCAAGCTTAGTCCGCGATTCATCGGTCCTTTCAGCATTCTTGAGAGGGTCGGTGCAGTCGCCTACAGACTAGACTTACCACCTGCACTGGAGGGAGTGCACAACGTGTTTCACGTGTCGCAGTTGAGACGATACGTGGCAGATCCCAGTCATGTGTTGGATCATTCGGAGATAGAGGTGGGCCCTACTCTCAGCTATCCAGAGCAGCCAGTGGAGATTCTGGATCGGAGAGAGAAGGTGCTGAGGAACCAGACGATTCCTTTGGTGCGCGTCGCGTGGAGGCATCACTCGCCAGGAGAGAGTACCTGGGAGCGAGAGGCCGAGATGCGCGAGCGATATCCGTATCTTTTCGAGCCGTGAGGTATAATTCTTTCTTGCATTATATTGTTGTTTTGGTAGATAGTTTCTTCCTTAATTTCGAGGACGAAATTTTTCTAAGGTGGGTAGGTTTGTCACCCTCACATTTCCATCTAAGGGTAGTTTGGTATTTATCTTGAGTATTAATTATTTTAGAATTATTATAATTAATATTTGTGCATGACTAATTTATTTATTTTAATTATTGCTAGTATAGACTTATTTTAGACTTGTGTAGTGGACCTAACCTTTTAATTAGGGGACATGAACAAACTTTTGGACTAGTCTAAGTTGAGCCCATGAATTAGGCCCATGGATTAGGAAACATGATTAATTAGTGGAACCATTAGAATAGAACCTTCCCTCCCTAATTATTTCTTCATGAGAGGCCCCAAGGGGTATTTTTGACTTTGTATATTGCTTGGGGAAGAGTTTTTGTCCAGCCATAATTGAGAGGAGAGAGAGTGCTCTTATTTTAGTTCTTCCCCAAAATTCTAGATCTAGTTTTCCCCTTCCAATTCCCCATCAATTCCCCATCAATTCCCCATCATTTCTCTTCAAATCTCTTCCTAAATTCAACATTGAAGCCTCTACATCAAGGATCTACAAGCAAGGAGCAAGGAACAAGGAGGAGGAGGCCAAGATCTACAAGGAAGAGCAACTTGTCAATTGGGACTTTTTATTGGGAATCCATCTCCCAATAGGTATAAATCAGTTTTCCCCCTTCCTATAGACTATAGATCTGAGTTTTTACCATGAGAAACCACCCCACATGCATAGGTTACCCATAGGATTTGATTTGGTATCATTTGGAGACCTACGGTGGGAGTTATGTCCATTTTGGTGTCGATTTTGGGGGAATTCCGAAATTGGCACATGTAGTGCTTGTCAATGGATCTAATAGATCTAATTGACCATTGATTGTTTGTTTGTAGCTTGTGTCGTGTCCACAATTGGATACGTGTGGGCCGAATCTCGTCGATTTGACGAAACGGTCGATTTTGGGGGTTTTCCTCCGACACGGGGCCATGTGCATATCATATGGTGACACGGACACGTAGACACTATAATTTATATATGTATTGTTCATAATATATGTATTAGGCTTGTACGTGTCCTCCGGGATACGTTTGGTTGTGAGTTGGGGGCTGTGTCGCAAGCGTATCATAGAAAAGTGTGATACGGGTGCGGTGCACCCCATGTGTTTGTGTTTTTGGCTTTTGTACTATACATACATATGTAAATATATTTGTATATGCTATCTATACTTTAATTGGAGCATATAATAGTGTACTTTGGGTTTTTGGTGTTTATGTGTGTCTATGTGTATTTAATAGAGTATCTACTTTATCTATATGTGTGTGTATATATATATATTGGTGTATATAGCTATATGTATTAATATCTATAGGTATATATATATGTATTTGGCTTATATGATATATATATATATATATGGGGATAGCTACATATTGGTTGTGTTTATATGCATTTAGATATTTGGTATATGTCTATATACATGTGTTAGTTGCATCTATATAGATATGTATTTATGTTTGATTAGATATCTATATGTGTGTATATATATATAGTTATATACTTAGAGATTTTAGTGGCTGTGCATTGTGTGATCAGTGTGAGTGAGCGAGCATTTAGACAGGGGGTGATCAGACAGGGTCTTGACACAGCAGCTTTTGCACTCAGTGCATAGAGAAAGGGGGGATAACCAGCAAACAGTGCACAGCAAGGCTGGACTGCACAACAACCTGAAGACTGCACGGCAGGCTGTTTCAGTGAGATACGGAACTGAACTGAAGTGAAGATAACACATGAACACAGCAAGGGGACCTGAGATTTACCTGCAGACTGCACTGTGTTGAGACAGCAAGATTGCACACAGCATTGAGAAACACCTACCTGCAGACTACACTGTGCTTGAGACTGAAGATTACACAGCAAATTGTGAACAGAGCAGTACACTGAAGACTGAAATGAAGGCAGCACAGCAACTCACCTACTGGAGACTCTACCTGCAGATTGCACAGCAAACTGTGTGCAGATACACACAGCAACTGAAGACTGCAAGTTTTACCTGAACACAGCAGACTGACCATAGCAAGGATTACACAGAACTGATACTCCTGCAGTCTCCATTGCACAGCAAAGTGCAGTCCCCATTGCACAGCAATGTGCACAGCATGTATGAGGATTACCTGTGAACTGCACATTTCAGTACAGAGATAAACTGAAGACTTACCTGAACACAGCAAGGATTGACTTGAACACACCTACCTGCAGACACAGCAACTGAAGCATCAACATCAGTTTATACATGGGAGAAGTTAGCTAGTTAGATTATGCCAAGGTTTTGGGTATCAAGGTAGGTATTGGTGTAGTTAGTATGTTTATAACTATGTATACTAGAGGTTAGTGAGTAGTAAAGGTACTAAGGACTATGTTAGATATGTATATTAGTATAAGTAAAATATTAGTAGTATACTTGTTAGAAAGCATTTAGTTTTTAGTTAAGGTATTGGTTAATTAGTTTAAGATATTAGTGTATACTTAGCATATTAGTTTGGGATATCTATTTATATCTATTGTGTTTAGTTTTGGTTTACCTTGAGATACCAAAGTATCACCAAGGTATGGGTCGATACCCCAGGGTATTGAGGTTGAGTGTCGGGGTATTTGCGATACGCATTGGCACAAGGCCAAAGTATCATAATTAATTATTTTGAGATATTATTATTATTATATATGACTTATGTATATATATATAAACTATTTTCATAGTAGAAAACCTGCGTATCTTAGGATACGGCTTCTTGATTACACTGTGGTGTGTTAGCTTAACTAGTATAGCATAGCTTCATAGTGTATTGACTTAGTGACTAGCATTAGACTCTTGCAACCTAGAAATACATTGGTTTGACTTAGAAACGGCGTATTGACCTAGAAATTCTTCAACTTCATTTATTTTCATCATTGAACCTTGTATTGATACAACATACCATATATAGGTTGTGAGACACCAGCTTGGGCATCGAGAGACACAATTTGCTCAGGACTTCAGACGAGTACATTTCTCTGATTGTTTTCAATTCATAATGTTGTATATATGTATGTTCTAGATTAGTATACATTGATTCCCGACACAGTAATTTCACGGACTGGTGCTATATGGATCCCGTCAGGAGGTGTTATCCCCTACCGTGTGCAACGGGTACCCAATGACATGTATTTCATCGTGTGCATCGGGTATTGACTTTCATGTGCTTCTTGTGCATCCACTATTTCGTGTGCTAGTGTGACTATCGTGATCATGTACGTAACGTGTCGTGATTGGATCCATGAGTATTGGTTGGGGAGGGGGAGTAGGAGTTGGTTATGTGATCAAAGCCCTCTTGATCTCATGTGCATGTCGATTATACACCTCACGTATAATGGAGTTACCTATATACCTCATGTGCAACCTAAACCGATCACATAACGAACTCTCACTCTAAAACACATAGTTAGTATTTCTTGTTCTCTACTTGCAGTCATTCTTGTATTTTACTTCCAGCTTATTGTGCCTATTGCCTGTTCACTTGTACAGTTTATTCTTTCTACTTGTGCATCTTGTATCATTTTTCTATTGCTTGTTATATATGCTCGATTATGTTATTGGAACTGCTTTCAGAGGTATGTACTTCGCTCCAATCCTGACTGGATATATTTTTCCAGATGATTGGCTAGAGGAGCTGTGTCCCACACATTACGGACCTCAGGAGGGTGAGACTTTAGAGGACACTCCCCTAGAGCCAGAGGACATAGTACCAGTGACCGAGGAGGTCTAGTTTTGTTTAGATGTTGTATTAGACTATATTTTGTGGAGATTCACAGATGTACTATTATTTCATATTGTGGATTGTATCTTCTTTCCTTCGCTATTTCCATTCGTGCATTATTTTCCTCCTTAGTTTGTTTTGTGATTGAGATTGATATATTGTGAGATACCATATTGCTCCTCCGATTGGAGTTGAGATGATTGACAGGTACCATATTATATTGTTGAGATGTTAGATAGTTAGAAATAACCCAGACAGCGTTCTACCGCCGATTCTGCGGCGTAGGCTGGGCGTAGCCACGTACTCGTGCCCGAATATCAGAGTGCGGGTCGCGACACATACACTAGCCACCTAGAGCCTCTCCGCAGATATTATCTACATGTCAATACTGTGGCAAGGTAGGCCATATTGAGAAGGACTGCAGACGCAAGTTGGGATTATGCTTGATTTGCGGAACCAATCAACACTTAGCCAAGGATTGTCCTTATCATCGAGGAGGAGCACCAAGGGCAAACCAACAAGCTCTACCAGCACCAGGAGGGTATCAACCAAGGCCACCCTTGGCACCACAAGCAGCACTCTTCCAACAGGCCCAGCAGCAGCAGAGGAATCCACCACAAGGACGCGGATAAGCCTTCGCGATGACCTTGGAAGACGCGTAGAACCATGGAGTAGCTAATGCGCGTAAGTTTTTATAGTTTTCTGTTTCTAGTATTGCTTTACTTCGTGCATGCTGGTTCGTAACCTTAGACTTAACCTGACTTGTTAATTATATATAACCTAGTGATAATCTAAGTAATTTTGAACTTGCTAAATAACCTAGAATTTTTATAAATGTTAACCTGATATGTTTTAAAGGATGACCTAGTTTTCTAAATTGTAATTTTTTTCCTACATTTGGGAAATTGCATTGCAAGGGGAATGATTTTCCCTATGTGTTTTAAACCCTCAATCTTGACTTTTCTTAATCTTGATGTGCTTCGAATAAATTTTTGCAATCGTGTCATCTCTGCTGACCGGTTAATCTTTGATTGCGAGGACGCAATCCTCTTAAGGGGGGTAGATTGTAATTCTCCTGATTTTCAAGAATTTTTAAATTTGGATTTTTCACAATTTTCTGGAATTTTTTGAGATTTTTCTGTAATTAAACTAAGGTATTTTAATTATTAAATAATTTTTAAATGATATTAAATAATACTAAAATATTATAAAAATAATATTTTATGGTGTAAAATGAAAAACTGGACATAGGATAATTTTTTGGGAATTTATTGGACCCCGGAAGTATTTTTAAAGCCCTAAAAACTATTGTAAAAATTAACCTAATTAACCCTGAACCCGGTTCATTGAACCAAATTAAACCGAACCATGCTGTGAACCGAACCAACCCAGACCCAACCCACCTTAGCGGGTCGGATCTGGGTCATACCCGACCCACTTGAGAACCCGACCCGACCCGTTTGGAAAACCAACCTTTCTTCTTCCTCCCCGATTTCTCTTCATCTCCGGCCGTTTCCGCCGCCGGCGATGTTTCCGCTTCGGCTCCCTTCAACCTCCGGCCGCCTCCCCTTCCTCTCCCCTTGAACTCCCGGCCGTCCCTCTCCCCTATCCCTCTATATAATCCCCGCGTCCGGCCACCGAATTTCCCCTTCCCCTCTACTCAGCCTCCGATCCGGCGACTTGCCTCCGTCCCAGTCAGCCTCCGGCGCCGCCCTCCAGCTCCTGAATCCGGCCGCCCTCGACCACGCCGGCCTCCCAGAACCCGACGCCCAGCCTTCCGGCCAACTCCTAAAGCCCAGCTCCTCCAGAACCCACGGCCAGCACTGACCCCGACTCCGGCCGGCACCGCAGTACCGGCCGCCTCCACCCGCGCCTCGGTCGACTCCGGTGACACCCTCAGCCGTCCAGCACAGCCTCCGGCGAGCTCGGACACGGCAGAGCCCAAGCCCTAGCCAAGACACGGCTCGGACACGTCCAGGACACGGTAGACTCGACTCGGACACGCATAATTCGGATTTTGGAACCCTGTTCAGGTACTCATATCTCTCTTCTCGTTGCCCCGATTTCTATTCCGCCAGTTGTGACGCGTAGGCTGTGTGACCCCCTCTGTGCCCGTGCAAACCGCTCGGTGCATCGCGACCTGTGGCGATCGCGAACCGCGATCTAAAAACAGGAAAACCAACGCCCTGTTCCAAAAACAGGAAAATTTTGACAGTCCCATTTCCCAAAATTATAAGTTTGCCACTCTCATATTTACTTAGGGCTAGCCCACACCAAAGTATAAAAGTGAAATTTATTTCTATTTTTGGCATTCCACCTAGACTTAAAATTTTGTTACTGTATATTAAAATGTATTTTGTGTTGATCCATGTATGTTTAAGTGTATATTGAACTATATGTTGTATGTTGTGTAATGAAAGGAGTTATGATGATTTTGACTGAATATTGTGCATTGCTACTAATAACTTAGGACTGTCAATATGTAAGACTGCCAGGATACTAGGACTGTCACAATTATGACAGTCCTAGTATATACTAGGACTGTCATAATTGTGACAGTCCTAAAGTTTGCCCACTGTCATATATGCACATTTATATAACTTTAGGACTGTCACAATTTTGACAGTCCTAGTGTATACTAGGACTGTCAAAATTGTGACAGTCCTAAAGTTTGTCCACAGTGTCACAACAAGCTCAAATTGATAGTTTAAACTTTGATACAACTTTTACAAGACAAAATTAACTCAAAGTGTCACAACAAGGCAAAATTAACTCAAAGTGTCACAACAAGGCAAAATTATAGTTTAAACTTTTACAATTCAAAGTCTCAATATCGTCAAAAGTCATATTCAGTCAAACGTTTACAACTTTTACAGCTCAAATTTTGACAATTCTCAAAAGTCATTCAGTCAAACTTTCACAACTCAAAATGATTGTTTAAACTTCATGGCGCCTCTTCGTGCGTTGCTCTCTATTTTCCAAGAAAGAAAATTCTTCAGCGTTGTCGATTTGTTAGAGTTCGTCATTGATTGTCATATAATTCGAACCCTGGCAACTTACGAGGCTTCTCCCCAACTTTTTCACTTTCCTTGCCTATTCATGAGAAATGAAAAAAATTGTTAGCCACAGTTACAAATATCAAACTTAAGGTCTACAAGTAGGCTCACCATCTTGACCAGTGCAGTATACAAGACCGATTTGGCAGGAAGATCTGACGGTACATGCACAATATCCCCTCCGCGTTGGAACAAGGTCGGTAGTCCGACACCGGCATAGTAGGCGAGGTAGTCGTCGCTGCACTCAGCCATATTGACTGCTGCTTGCCGGTCGGTATCTCTAATAACGTGGCGTTGCCACTCGGTGAAGAAGGACGATACCCAGTTGAACGACACAGGAATATAGTTTAGCGGTTTTGTCCCGCACGGAGGAGTTATCATTTGCAAAGTGCGCCTTGGACAGTTTGTACGTAGCCAAACTGATGGAGCACTCTATCCGGCATATAAGTCTCTACGATTTTATGACAACTGATAAGACCGTGATATAAGGCGATTGGTTGCAATGGACGGCTAGTCTGTCGCAAATCACGGTATGGATCCCATACAATCTGTACCACATAAAATTTAGCATAACGTCATTTAGCATAACGTAGTAAATTAATACCAATTAAGTACAAAATTAGGTCTAAATTTACCTCTTCTGTCGTCATATCTTCGAGTGCATGGCGTAGGGAGGCCAATGTGTGAGAACGTTTGGCATCTTCCTTACTTGGCTTCCATCGGCACATTCTAGGCAGGTTCTCGTCATACCCTCGGTTCAGTTTCGCCCGCTGTAGGGTTGGAAAGTGCTCGTATATCCATGCCTTCACGTTACCAGGTTAAAAATATATTAGTCCAAAAATAAACAACACAATTTAAATTTATGTATACAAGTTGACAAAGATATATCTGTACATGGAGTAGAGTCTGGCATCCGGATATTGTCTTCGAACCCACACGGGATGCCGCACCAAGCTCGCAGTAAATGTATGCCAGTATACCGCTTCCCCAAGAAATTTTGTCCACCGTGTCAATGTTGTCCAAATTGAGGAGATATTTGGCATTTATGGACGTTCCAGACTTATCGGTAATGCCGACAGCCCCTAAGATGAACTGCATATATCCGCGGGCCACATTTTCGCTATTATCAATTTCGGGGGCCGGCTCAGCCAATATCTCCTCCAAATATTTTAGAGGAAGTCCGTAGGACTTCTTGAATTCTCGAAGACTAGTAAAACTCGTGGCATCAACTCCCAGACACCTTGATACATAATCGACAATATAGTCGTAATAGTTGATGCTCGACTTATCAAAAGTTTGATTCATCATAGGACGACCATCAACCCTAAGTCCCAATATATGATGGACGTCATCAAGGATAATCGTCAACTCCCCATTGGGTAGATGGAAAGTGTTGGTTTCTGGATGCCACCGTTCTACAAATGCTGAAATCAGTGCATTATCCACCGTCGTATATGAGTAGCTACCCAAATATTGTAGACCGGTGGGACTGATTTTTGCCTTCACATCATCTCCCAATAATTCATACCTCCATGTATTGTATTTTTTTCCGTGGTTGATCACCGTCAACATACGACCACTCTCTTGAAAAGTCAACAATTGGATGAAATTATACCTCTATGTAAAATGAACTTTGAACTTACAACTATATATAAATTTATCATAACGTAATGTACTTACAGGATTGTTCCATATTTGGTATGCAATATGATTTTCGATCGACGGTAACATAGAGCAACCGTTTGGACGAGTGTCGACTGGACTATTTGCCTGCTCAGAAGGTCCTGAACCATCAGTAGTCCGGTTTTCGAGAGTTTGTGGAAGACTCTCGACAGGACTATCTGCAGGCTGAGAAGGTCCTGAACCATCAGTAGGCCGATTTGGAACATTTGGCATGTCCTCATCGGAGGAGGAAGACGAACCGGAAGAACTAGGAGGAGCACGTCTCTTCGAACAAAGGGCAGTCTTCTTCGTCAATCAACGTTTCCTCACTTCAGGGCATGCCTCGGGCTCGCGGATAGTGACGCCTGGTTCAATAGTACGCGAAACTGTGCGTTCCTTACGCATCGACGCAGTAGGGCGTCTTCTCATATCTTCATCCACAGTGTCCTTTTCTGGGGCATGACTATAAGACAAAAAATTAATTTCTATTTAAACATAATAATTTAATTTTACATTCAGGACTGTAGCAATTTCTACAGTCCTGTAAGTATACAGGACTGCAGAATTTTCAACAGTCCTAATTTTTTAGGACTGTTGAAATGCCTACAGTCCTATATAAATTTAGGATTGTAGACTATTCGACAGTCCTTAATATAACTAGGACTGTCGATTTTCCTACAGTCCTAAATCTATATGGGACTGTAGGAAATTCTACAGTCCCGTCCGATACTGCTCGACAATGTCGACGATTCTCGACATTGTATGCCCTAAAATCGTGTTCGATCAACCAAGTGAACGTCTAAACTACATCCTAAACTCCGCCAAGGACTTGTATGCCCTCATTTGAAGAATGGAAAGAAAATCACTTAAAATTTTCAAAATGCAATAGGATTTTTGAAATTTTTTGGACAATTTTGCAAATACAATAGCACAAGGAGAATGATGATTTGTACCTTGGTTCTTTCGAGACTTTGGGAGCCATCGACAAGGAGGAGGAGGACAGACTCTCGGAGATCGGCCGGCGAGAGGGGGGAGAGCTCCGGTGGGGTGGGGAGGGTTTGGGAGTGTTTGGGAGGGTTTGGGAGTAGTGGGCTAGTATGAGTAAAATGTTGGGTTAGTGTAAGTAAAATTTTCTCCTTAGTGGGCTAGCCCCAATTCTGGGCTAGCCCAAGTAAATATGGTAGTGCCCCTATAAAAAGCCTAACAAAATCCAAGTAAAACTAATAAAATTCACAGGCAATTTGAGAGAGAAAAAGAAACGAAGAAAAGAAAAGAAAAGAAGAGAAAGGACGAAGGAGAGATTTTGGGACTAATGGCAATGCAGGGTTTAAGAAGAAAACTCCTCTCCAACTTCTACATCAGAAAGGTCAGAACCCAAAGCTAAAGCCCCCTCTTCTCTCTTTTCTACTTCTCTCTTTTCTATGATTCTTCATTAGCTATAAATATGAGTTTGATAAACTCTCCAATTATTGTTTTTTTTGCCAAAAGACATAATTTTTGTGGGTCATGGCTGCGGAAAGACTCTCTCTTTGTGCTGTTAGTGTGTAAAGATCGCAACTTCTTTATTCATATTAGCAAAATTACTATTGGTTATTTTCTTTCTTTTAGTTTTTTTTTTAATACCGATTTTGAGCAGCACGATTCTCCAACTGGCTTCTTCTCTCATTTTTTTTGACAGTTAAAACAACCTGATTGTGGAAATAAAGACAGGATTTTGTAGTTTTTTTTTTAATGCAAAAGAGACCTACTTTTTTGTAGGTCATGGCTGCGGAAAAATTGTTTCTTTTGTGCTATTAGTGTGTAAAGATCATAACCTTCATATTAGCAAAATTAGCTATTTTTTTTTTGAGGCTATTACTGCTTTTGAGCAGCATGAGTCTCTCCAACTGGGTTCTTCTTGATTTTTTTTTGCCAGTTAAAACAATGTGCTTCTTGAAATAAATAGGATTTTGCGTTAAATTCGTTTTTTTTTTTTTGGCTAAATCCCAAGCTCGGTTCTTCTATTTTTGCAAGGGAAAAAGAAAATGAAAACGAAAAAAAACCCCTACTTTTTTATCTGACATGGCTGCGGAAATAAAATTTTTCTTTGTGCTATTTGTGTGTAAAGATCACAACTTTTCTTTTGTTCATAGTGGCAAAAGTACTAAGATTGGATTTTGAGGAGGTTTTTACTGCTCTAGAGTAGCATGAGTTGCCAATTGTCTTCTGATAAGTTAAAACAATGTAGAAATCGAAATAAAAATAGGACTTTTGATTAACGTTGATTTCATAGTCTAAGTTAGTTTAAATCCAAACTGGATTCTTCTCATTTTTGCAAAAAGAAAAAGAAAAAAGAGAGGCTGTGGGAAAACAATTGTTTATTTGCTGAGTCTTAACTCTATTTATAGATTCCTGCCTACAGTAAGATGAGAGAAGAAGTCAAACGGGGAGGAATATAAAAAGGAATTGCCAAGAAGTCAAACGAGGAGGAATATAAAAAGGAATTGCCCAAATCAAAATTAGGCTAACCTATTTGAAAACTGTTTATGATACTTCCTATCTCACTTAAATGAGTTTTATGAGCTAGACTCATGTGATAGCTGTCTCCATGTTAAGCCAAAAAGTCTCGAAGATTTGTGCGTGATATAGAGATAATAGTAACATTCAAGATTTATGTATAAAATTAGACTTGGGGAAAAGATCTTGCATGACAATCCAACTCTCTATGAATGGGAAACAAGTCATTATGTATATTCTGGTATAGATTGATGGATAGTTGACTGTGTTATGATAAGGTAGCGTGTCTGACTTGGAATACATGATTTAGTTGGACTATCTCATAGTCTGTTAGTGATGTAAAGAGGATTCTCATGTGGCCCTAGCTAGGTGTGCTTGTGGATTACTTCAAAATCTAAGAGTAAAGGTTTAGTAGATGGATTTGAAGTCGTGCAATGGAAAGATCCAATCGTCCGCCCAATATGAAAGAATTTGAAAGTGAGTGCAAAGGCAATCGTCACTATGTTTTGGTGGCTATTGAGGTTAAAAAAAGATGCTGAAGTTAACTTCAAAGGCCACAAGGGAGGTAAACTCGGTTGCTTACTGATTTTAGTGATGTCACACTCGAGGAGTTTCTTGAGGTACACCTCTTAGTGCATTGCTGCAAAACTACTTACACCTTACCACTGCAGAAATATTTTTTTAGAGATTGTTTGGTTGCGTGGTCTTCCAGTGATTATTGTCTTAGATCGAGATTTCAAGTATCTGATTCCCATCCATTATAGACTTAGTGAGTCAGTTGAACCTGTACATCATATGCATGTTTTGCATGCTGACATACATTGAAAATTTGCCGCAAGCAGTAAAATTATGAACCTGTAGCAAATATTGATTGTTGACACTAAAGTTCAATGAACATGACATGATTATGGTCTGATTTGCAATCTGTGGAAGATCAATGCAAGTCATTTTTGATTGAATCTTGGCTAAATTACAACTTGATACCCTCAACTACTCAAAATGTTCAACTTGATACCCTCAACTTTGATAGGTACCAACTTAATACCCTCTCTCTAACGGTGTCAACCGAAAAATGATAAATGACCAAAATACCTCTCCTCCCCCCTCTCTCTCCGGTAGTCCTACCCCCTCCTTCTCCGGCCGGCGGCGGTGGAGGAGCAGCAGCAACGGCGGGGTCACGCGGCGTGCGCGCGGCGGGGTGTGCGGCGGGCACGTTGCGGGATGCGCGGCCGGGTAAGGGGGTGGCGCGGGCCGGGGGAGGGAGGTGGCACGCGGCCGGGGAGGGGGGGGGGTGGTGCACGACTGGCGGGGGTGGGCAGGGCAGTGGCAGCGGGTGGGGTGGGTAGTTTAGGAATTTTTTTTTAAACGTAAAAACTAACGATAGTGTGACAGAGGGTACCAAACTGAAAATATTAGTTGACATATGATACTAAGTTAGTACCTCTATCAAGTTGAACATTTTGAATAGTTGAGGGAATCAAGTTGCAATTAAGCCTTGAATCTTTTAAGGGGAAAGGGTGTTAGTCCTGTATTAAATGTTGAAGTCTATACAGTCTGCAGTTAGCATATAGATGTCTTCTTTGATCCCTCACAGTTATTCATGTACCCACTCTTCTATGTCTCATACTAAGCCCATCATGGAAAGACGAGAGCATTTGAAGTTGAGGAATCTTGGATTATTAGAGAGTTTAACATATTGAAGAGGTTTCTAGAATTATCTACTCAAGTTTCTGTGATGTCCATTTATCCAGTTTACCTGGATAATTGTTGAGGAGTTGCATAAACTTAGTTGAAAGAAGTAGGAGAATGCTGCATCATGCATTGCTGGGATTTTTTTCATGCCGGAAGGAGTTAATGGGGATTGTGGTGCTTTAAAATGTACTAGCAATGTTGTAAAAGAAAACAAATCATTCAAGCCTATATGGAGCCTATATTATTTCGAGTACTTCATTATTTGTTATGGACTTATTTGTTATGTGTTGTATCATCTGGGAGTAGTATGTTATTTCTTGGTACTTTGTTTGTACCTTAGTTTTAAATGGCCCTGTATGTAGTTTTCTAAGTATTGGTTAATGGAACATCATTGCTGATTGTTTGGGTACTTATTGCTTAATAGTTTTACAAGTAGGGGAAAAATCTTGAATTTACAAAGAATGAAGAAAATATTTAGTTAATTTCTTTCTTTTTGCATCCTTGAGATGACTTTGAGGGCTAAGAAGAGTATGGTAAATACCATTCTTTCTGTTATTTCCATGTCCTTTTAATACTTTAATTTTTCTTCACAATCCCATCTATATGATTACTTTCTTTTTGGTGCTGCTATGAACTACAAAAAGTGAAAAACCCATCAAACTTCTGTTATACACTAAGAGGATTTACTGTTCTGCAATGGGAAAATAGAATGCGGGTCATTAAGACACTCTTCTTTTTTGCATATTCATGTGAAGTAACACTTGTAATTTTTTTGGCAACCACTGTACTTTGATCCTGCATGATAACAGCTTCTTTGGCTGAGTTTCATACCTCTTATACGTCACTCCACATCTGGTCTATCTGGGTTAAAGTTGGGATGACGTAGGACAAGACCCAAAGGAAAGATACACTACCCGATGTAGATTATGATTTATAAATTCTGGTATTTGTGAAATTAGGGTTTTGTGAACAATTATAATTACTTATTTAGCACAAATAATTATAGTTATTTACAAAAATTTACAATTGAAGGCAAAGATTTAGAACAAAGTTACAGTATGACGGCGATGATGGACGTCGAACAACGAAGATGGTGGATGGCGACGAAGGTTGACAACGACGGAAACTTAGGATTTGAGAAGAATTTGAGATTTATGTTTATAAGAATTTGGATCAAACACCAAGATTCAATAAATAGAAAGTGTCCATGTACATGCCTATTTATTGGCCAAACTAATCCTAATTCATAATAATTCATCATAATCTAATCCTACAAGGATAATTGATCTTTTTCCTAACCTAAAACTGAAACAAAAATTCATATATAAGGATGAATTAATTATTGAATTAGGATTAGTATGACGTATAGATAAACATGTACATGGACACTTTTTAATTAGAGAAGGGAATAGGAGAGCTTTATTTATTGAATCTTGGTGTTTGACCCAACTTATTGTAAATATAAATTTCAAAATTTTCTCTCCTAAATTTCCGCCATCATCGCCATCCACCATCTCCGCCGTTCACTGTCCATCATCGCCATCATACAGTAACTTCGTTCCAAAATTTTGTTTTCAATTGTGAATTAAACTAACTATAATTCTTTCTGCTAATTAAGTAACTCTAATTGTTCACAAAATCCTATTCCGAAAATTACAAAAGGAAATCCTAATCTTAACTGGACTTGGAGTTGGAGTTGGACTTGCATAGGCCCACATCATGAGACTTCAATTTAAATTGCTTCTGGATTGGTTCAATTTGATAACGTTTTTGCATATTGGTTGATCTGCAGGAACACACTTCAAACATTTCTAATATAGCATATTTAATCATGTGAATGCCGTACTTATAAACACCATGATCCTCTATTTATGAAGATTGATTAATCTTGCTGTAGGTGGCTTAATATTCATGACCTTATATTTATGTTATTTGATTATATCTTCCCTATCTTGGCATGTCATGTCATGTGTGCATGCATCTTCAATGAGATCGAGTATTATTCTTAGACTGAGGGCTCTCACAATACCTCGGAAGTTATGATCATTGTAGTTAAATGTGATTTTAAAAGGTTGCTTAGGATGGTGTTGCATCATAATTATTTCTCTGATACAACATATACCGTACATTTTATATTGTTGACAGATATTCGAAGTTCTTTTCTCTCTTTATAATGATCTTCTGGGTTTTGGAAGAAAATGGTGTTTACTGGAATTGACATGTATTTATTATTTTATAGACATCCCTTCGAGATTCTTATCATTTTTATGGTGCTGTTGGATGGCCTACCTATGCCACAGAAAGAGTCGTTGATGTTGGACAGCCAACTCCCATATCTCACCCAGAGGTACTGTTTGAGACCTTTCATTAATTTTCTTCATTTCAGTCTTTTCCTCAGCAATAATGATCTATTCAAGTTAGGTGGGTTTTACCATTCGCTCAGGTATTGCATTTATTTCAAATCACTTGATATGTTCACAAGCTACATTTTCTGATATTTTGAAATTTGATGCAATTAGGTTGGTGTCCCCCTCTTATTAGTGTCACTGAGACTTCAATTTATTTTTATTTACCACTACGTTTATGGTTATAACATTTTTCTCGATCTCGACGTCTTTTTTTTTGATGTGATATCGCTCCACGAAAACAACTCAATGAAATCAAACCAATTCTATATATGAAATACAAGATAAATAAAGCAAGCATAATCTATGAATACACTAGAGATCGGTGTAAACACCGTATTTCGAAATAGGGGTTTACAATTCTCATTACTCAACATTTGCATTATGACTATCACTGCCGACTCAAGACCCATTAGTCTCCGCAAGATCTTTGCTGTGGTTTTACCTCTAGTTCATTTGCACTCTGAGACGGTGAGCTCTGTTCTCCTTGTCGACTTTGTAAGTCATGTGCTCACTGATTTCATGACCTCACTTATGGCTCTTCGTTCCTCTTCTAAGCCCCTCCCCTATCTATGGTGCTTGTCGCCATCCAGGGCTGTGATGTTATCATGCTAGCCCTATCAACTCTACCAACGAGTGCTACGTTATTGCTCATAACATAGTTCAATCAACTACCGATAGTTTGTCATGCTCGGAGCTAGCCCGACCAAGGTGCTTCTCTTATTTCCTACTTCGTCCTACGCCACCTCTGATTCGTTAACACATATACTTCAGATCTGGCGATTTCTCTCATGACCTATGTAGGCTATGTTGTATGTTATGATACACGATACATATCTTACAATACAATAAGATATACTCCATTCCGTTATGTGTTAGTTGATTTGATTCAATTCGATACAATATATATAGGTTGATAGGAGTATTGATTTTTTCACGTAATGTATACTAAAGAATATGGATTATGGAACTAGATAGACATATAAAGATGTGAAAAAAATAAATATAAGAAGATTATATTAAATCATGTTCTTATATGGATTTAGAAGTATATAAATAATAAACCCCTAGAGTTCCCGTATCGAGATGAGCGAACGCATAATCGATACACGATATGCAAGCAAATCGATACACTATGATATTCGAGTCGACAATCTAGCTCATGACAGTCATTTGGTGCCTATGTTGTTAAGGGCGTCGCGGGGGAGCCAAAAAGTCATTTTTTACATAGGGTGTCCCGCTCGTGTGTTTTGGCGCCCAAAAGGTCTTTGACAGTGTTAAAGGAATTCAAAGAGGAAGTTACCGATGTTAAAGGAATTCAAAGAAACAATTATTTTCTTTGCTATTTCTAATAAATGACAGTACTTTGAGTAATAAATGAAAATGCTTTCATCTTGGTATTTTGTAGAAATTATGAATAGATAACTCTACAATTAGTATGAGTAAGCACATATGAAAACTTTATATTTATTACATTGGATGTGGAAACTTTATATTCATTACTGTTAGAGCGTCTTGATCCTGCCCCCCTCCCCGCCTCTCTAATTTTACACCCCAACGCCCAGCCCCGCTACGCCCCATACAACATAGTTTGGTGATACTTCGTCAATTCTCTACATTGTTGCTACTCATGTCGTACACCTTGGTAGCTGTCTAGATAGTTCATCAAACATATTGAGATTGACCGTCACTTTGTGCGACACCATTATCTTGCGGGGCCGATCTCTTTATTGTTGACTTCTCACAAAGGCATATACACCATCCAACGACAGTTGTTTCTTTTCAACAAATCCTCGTTATTTGTCCTCTCGTGAGTTGGAGAGGGTAACAATATGCCTTAGTTGCATTATCTTTGTTATGTCTCAGTGATGTCACATGCTAGCTATTCTATAGTTGTCAACTCTTGTTTTCATTTTCATTTCTCTCTCTTTAATAGCATGGCCTTGAAACGAATGGAATCAATCTTTTCACAATCTCTAACAATTATAACTTCATACATTCATGCAAGATGGAGTTATTCCCTGAAACCAACACAACAATAAATAAATTATTAATAAAATTATGTTTAACATTTAACTTTATGTTTCCTATTTGCTAATAAAATTTAACATGTAAAAATTCATTTTTATAAGTTTCAAACTTGATAGTTCGATACCCCTATTTGAAACCACCAATATGTCTGATACCTATACGTTGTTTTTAAACTTTGATAGAAGCTTTAGTTATCTGTAAGTCTGTAACTGACTAACTGCTGAAACACTATATTACTTGATATTTCTATATTTTGGTCCTTATAATTGGTTGTCTTTTAGTTAATATTTCTTTCCTCCTGTGCTCTCGCGCTCTTTTTTTTTTTGCTAGATGGGGAATGAGTCCATTGTAGGCTCTTGTTCGAAATATACCGAATTATCCTACTTGATCAATGAATTGCGCTTTTAGCATTTGTTTTTAAATCCCAGATGATTCCTTTTTGTTTACTTTATGTGATCTTGACTCTGTTTATCTAATAATGAGTTTTCTGTGCTCTCTTAGTTATTAGGGGAGGGGGAAATTACACCTGGAATCACTACTGTTGAATATATCTCAAGAAGAAAGAGACTTTTGGACTTGCTTCCAGAAAAGAGTATAGCTATCATCGCCTCTGCGCCAGTGAAAATGATGACTGATGTGGTGCCCTACCCATTTAGACAGGATGCTGATTACCTATATATTACTGGTTGTTCACAACCTGGGGGTGTAGCTGTCTTATGCAAGGAAGGCGGCTTATATATGTTTATGCCAGAGCAAGATCCTAAGGTAAGCTATAAATTATAATTTTTGGTTGATGTTTGCGTCAAATATGAAAATGCAATCTTCAAGACCAACTATCAATTGACATGACTTTTTGAATTATTGTTATTTAATAGATGAATACAACGCACAAGATAAAAATTGATTGATGTTTTGGACTTAGATGATGATGGAACTATTTGATTCTCACTTAATAAACATGAATACACGTTCTTGCTTGATTTCATTGCTGACGAACCGACTTTCTCTTTCATTAATGTTATCAATGAATATGCAAGGTATAATCATCTTTTGCAATAGGCTGACATGTGAAAGCTGACTAAGAAAAACAGAAAGGGATCATGGGCCAATAACACCTGTATGTCTATGGTTCACTGCGTTTGGTTTCTCTATAAAGAAGATACATCTGGAGCAATCTGAACTCTGAAAATGATCCTAATCTTTGTTTGATCATGTTTCATTAATGGTAGCTTGCTGTCGGCTTTTCTTAATGTTCAGAATTCACTTCGTAAATTAATCTTTTCCTGTGGGAAAATGTTAACCAACAACCACAACAAAGCCTTTGTCACAAGCTTTTGTTTTGGTGTTGGCTACATGAGTCCTTTACTCCCCGTTCAGCTCAGCAAGGGTGATCTCTCCACCTAAATTTGCACAATAGACAAAGGGTCAAACACATATAATGCTACATTATATTTTGCTTGGCTAGCATAACATGACAACAAAATCTATACAGTAAAGCTTACATATATGTGATTCATTCTAGAAGTCAAGTTGGATACTTTGCACCACGGAGTAATAGCTCATGTGAGGCAGGAAGACTCAAAAGCAATACCCTGTGTCCATAATGTAAGCCAACACCAGTTGCAATCTGCACGATGCTTTTATACAAGCTTGAGAGATCAGGATTTATTCCATTGATATAGCCTATTTGGGGATGGAAAATCCTTTCGTTGTCTTTCTTTTCTGCCTTCTTGTCAAACTTAATCTATAAGCATTACGCTCTACACTTTTCTATTTAAATAAGGATTGAACGTTGCTAATTTGGTTTCTCTTGCTTCCCCCCAAGGTTTCTAAATCCCTTCTAGACATAACGGGGAAACTTTGAGATAGTGATTATAATTTTCCTTTTGCAATTAGAAGAATCTATTTAGGCTGCACTGTTCTTTTTTGTGGATTGTTGAGTGATTTAGGGTGGGGTATGCAATTTGTCGCTTGTTGATTCTCCTGTTTGAGAATTGATGTTCCACTCCTTGTTATCTTTGGTCATTGGCTCTTAACAAAACGTTTCGGTGCTGCGTGCTTGGCCTGAAATTCTACCGGAGTTTCGGGTTTTCCTGAGCTTGGATATGCATTAACCTGAAATTCTACGGAATTCTGGGTGAGTGTGGTCTGGCCTGTTTTGGTCTTGATTAGGCTGGCCTGTTTGGCTTGGGCTGCTGCTCATGTGCCTGTTCGAGTTAAGTTGGTTTGCTTGCTTGACCCAACTTTGGGCTAGGGTGTTCTCACGTCCGAATTATACTCCATCTCTTGTAGAGAACTCAACTTGAGTTATTGTGTTGTCGGGATCAGGTGCCCAATCGACATCATCTCCTTCCACAAGCACACTGTGATGTCGCAGTCCACATTGGAAACCTTGCGCTTGTACGAGAATTTTGTAACAACTTATTCCATCTTGTATTAGTCTTCTGCAGTTGCTTCTGGACATTTTCGTGAACTCTATAGACTTGATCTGCTAAATTCTCCAATGTCGTGTTTTTCTCCGACCCATTCAAAACTTTCTTTGATGTTCCTTTTCTTCTTCAATTCCTCGGCCTTTTTCGTGAGAAACTTGCCCTCCCATGGGTCCATAAGCTCGACAAGTCCGTCTCCTGAACAAGAACGAGGATGTGTTACATATCATACATGGTTGGTAGTCCTTTAGGATTTTTTTTTAAAGGGAACACGACACCGTTCAGACACTCTGACACTTGGCACGTCCTGAACCCACCCGATAGAGTACGGCTATGGGTGCTTCTCTAGTGTCAAATCTGCGACTTCGATCATCTGTCTCCTAATGAGGTTCTTCCGACTGCTGCTGTCAACCATCACTCTAAATCATTTACTGTTGAAGGTACATCAAGTTCGGAAGAGCTTCTTCTGTTGCGAAGAATCGTCGGATCTTGGTGCTAACATGATCTTTTGTACCACATAAAGAGTCATTTCTTCCTCGGAATCGCGATGGCTGTAGTCGATATTGCCATAGCCTGCTCCTTCGTCTAGCGCTTCTCGATAAACGTAAGCCACATGCTTCCTCCGTGGACAATTACTTTAGTGGTGACGTGGCTCATTGCCCTTGAAACACTTGCGAAGGACATGTTTGTTATACGGGTAATTGGGTTGGGTGGTCATCTATATAGGTTTCTTTTTCGCCCTCTTCTCCGTCGCTATATCCTCTTCAGGCGCTTCTTTTGTTGACTCGGTACTGGGCCGATTCACCACCTCGACTTGCCGTTTGACTATCACCTTTTTTGCAGCAGTCGCTCGACTTACAATGCTTGATTCCTGGCCTCTGTCAGATTAGGGATGTAATGAGTGCATCTATGAAACAAGATACTTGTTGGCCCTTAGTCTCGAAGAGATGGTTCCTCTTGGCAAGACGTTGAATTTCTGCAATATACTTGTTTACGCTCCGTTTGGTGGAAAATGTGCTGCTTGTAGTTATCGGATAGGAAGCATGCCTTCATTTCTTTTGCATCTTTCCTCGCAAGGTGATGTCTCTTTCCTATACTTCTACGCTCGTCCTATAGTTGTGCCACTAAGTTGACGTCCCTGACTTGTCAGGCCACCAATTTTACTTTCTTGTCTGTCAGGATAAACATTTACTTGAAGAAATGGTTCACCTTCGACAACCAATTCTTGAATTCCTCGATGCCGAGATCACCATGGAAGATCATTATATCGACCTTCAAGTTGAACTCATCTCCTCTCACATACGGACCTTTTCCAAGATCGTGATAAGCGTAGCCATTGTCGAACCGATCCCGTTGTTGCATATTTTCTCTCCCATAGTCGCCATATCGACCGCGTCCGTTGATGCCGTGCCGACCATCAGTCTCGTTGGTCAAACAACATGTCACCGCACCCCGCCTAGCAAATTCATCGAACTAGATGAATCTAAACGAGCCTTTCGTTAACGATGTTTTAATACCGGTACTTGTCTATCTTCCGGGAGTTGACATGCATTGCTAATCCGTGATGCTGTTTTTGGATCACGAA
Source organism: Iris macrosiphon (assembly GCA_036927795.1). Lineage (NCBI taxonomy): Eukaryota > Viridiplantae > Streptophyta > Magnoliopsida > Asparagales > Iridaceae > Iris > Iris macrosiphon. The sequence goes on from JAYESA010000018.1 coordinate 145,944,198, forward strand.
CCGTTTGACCCAACGAGTCCTGATTGTCTTCTGTCTACTTGATTCGCTAGACGCGGAGGTCAAATTCCGCAAAGAGACTTCCATGCGACGACCACTACAAATAGCCTTGAACCCCCTCTTTCTTCGTCAAGGAGTTAATGGTCGTCGTTATTTATTTTCATCATGTCTCTCGACACGGCGAGGCTCTGATACCATCTGACATAGCAGGGAAACACTAATGACTGAGAGCCAACAACCCAAAATAACGAGAACTGGAATCTCAATTCTTAAACACGAGAACCAACAAGATAAACTCTCATGCAACAATTTATCAATTCAAATTATTAATCAAAACTTGTCTTCTCCCCCTATAAACTCCTATTTATAATACTTACGTGGCATGTGGCCTAAGAAAGAGATCCCTAAAAGATATACCTAAATAAAGAAAATAAAATACAAAAAATCTCCAAGCATGATCTTCGATGAGCTTGAGCTTCCTTTCTGCAGGACAGGATGATCCGACCTACTCACCTCCCTCGTCGAGGTAAGATCAACTCCAGATTCAGTTGAGGTTGATGCGCGAAAGCCCTCTGCTTCTCAAGCTACTGGTTCGCTTCCAAATTCATCCCCTAATCAGCATGTCCGTCCGGACCCCGAATTTTGGATTTTTCTCCGTGGATATGCAGGAGCCCGAATTATGCCGGAATTTGGGTGATTGTGGGCTGCCCTGTTCTGTGCCTGATTGGGCTGGCCTGTTTGGCTTGGGCTGCTGCTCATGTGCCACAAATCTGGCCGTTGTTGTTAAAGTAACACATACAGTAGAGCCGTAAAGGCAAAAGTAACATTTTTTCGTTTTTTTTATTAGGAAGATTATAAAGCAGCTAAATTGTTGGAAACAAAAAACCCGGGTTGACGTCACTAAAGTCAATTATGACCTTATGTAGAATAATTCCCATTAGAAACTTCTTTGCAATCTCACCTCTTGAGACCCTTCATTAGAGGGATCATTATGAAACTCGGACGCCCTTTAGTCGATCAAGGAGAGTCAAGGACAAGGTCCAGAAGTGGCAATGATGCGGATGTGAGAACAGCCTTAGCCCAAAGCTGGGCCAAGCCAGCCATCTTAACCTTGCAGGCACATGATTTGATCATGGGCTCCAAGCCAAAGCTGAGCCTTTACGGCTCTACTGTATGCGTTACTTTCTGTTTCCATTTCGGCTATATTAACCTCTCTGTCACTAATAAAAACTATGCCCTTCTTTAAAGTTTCAAACCATGTTCGTCTCGGCCCACCTCTAGTCCTAGTAGCTCCATTAACTACTATATTACTTCTCTTGAATGATGCATCTATTGGTCCATGTTGCACATTTTCAAACCGCATGGATTTTTTCTCGTTGTTCACAATTTGCACCACCCTCAATTTTCCATGGATACATATTTCTTATCCTATCTTTAGTGTATCTCCACTCATCCATCTTAACATTCTCATTTTGGCCACAATTTCTGGACATGTTTCTTAATTACCTACCACCCCGATTAGCAATCTTATAGAATTTTCTTTTCAACTTCGGAGGTATCTTGAAATCACAAAGTACTCCAGAAGTACTTCATTTCAACTCCATTTCGACCATCTTGTTTAATTCTATGTATACGTTACTTTCTACGTAAAAATAAACACTGATGCTTATGCATTTTCACATCAATTTTAGGCAGTACTCTAAATGGCAGTCGAGGAGGCCGCCTAGGCGCGAGACGGCCGTTCACCGCACCGTTTTTGTCGTTGGCGGTGGAGTAGACGGCCAACGGAGGTTTGGTTGTGGAGGTGAGGCGGCGTACGCCTAGACATAACAATACCTGACTAGATGTTTTGACAAAACAGTTTACAAGCATTATGAACCTTTGGTTCACTTTTGCAAGACTGAAACTTCAAAAATCTTTGTTGTGCAACTTAGTTATGCATAAAACACTCTTAAAATATACATATTATGAAAAAAAAATAGTGGTAAAATAGTAAAAAAAAATGTCCAAAATGTACAAGCGTCTAGGCGGTGCCTAGGCGGCATGCGGACCCTCTCCACCGCTCACCCACCTACCGCCATTTAAAACATTGATTTTAGGAACATCTGGTAATAATTTTTAATGAAAATAACGATAATCCCCAATCCCACCAATGTGGTGTTTTGAGAAATTAATCCCTGTTAATTAAAAAAATTGAATTGAACAGATGACTTCCTTGAACACTTTGTCTGCTTTAGCAACAGGTTAAATCACTCACCCATTTTCTATACCCTCTCTGTCCTAGTCTGCCGACCTGTAGGTGGCCACTGCCTGCCTGCAATCAGCCATTGCAAATGTAAAATGGGGTTGCTCTGTCATGGTTGGTCACAGGCATTTCGCCACCGCCTGCCCATTCATTGTTACCATGTGGTTGAACTGTCGTGGTTCAGGTATGTTCTTTTTAGACTTATAACAGATGCTTGTTCCCTGGTTGCTCCACTTCATGTGCTGTGACGTAATTCCGTTTTGGTTTCTTTTTCCATAAAATATTGAGTTAGTTTATTCTTCCAAGTATTCTTTATGCAATATCTTAATTTATGTATGGTTATCTATTTCATTTCTTGTTCGCACCATCGCTGCCATATCCATTGTCATATTTAGATAGTTGTCATCTTCTTTTATTTAGCAGGCTACCATTCTGATATTTCTTTTATTTTTATCTGTAGGATGTGACTTGGCAAGGTCAAGTTGCCGGAGTTGATGCAGCCCTGGATTATTTTAAGGCTGATAAAGCGTTTCCGATGACTCAATTCCACAAGGTTTGTGAATTTGTATGACTGTCTTATATAATATAATGTGCACACATGCAAAATTCTTTGTACATGCCAATTAACTTTGATCTCTTAGAGTTACTAAACTATTGAGGATGTCAGTCCTTTAGGATCATAAGTATTGAGTATGTTGATATGGTATGTTGGGTGTCATATTTAAGTATAGTATAAGCACATGGGAATATCCTGAGGACATATTTGGGATGCCAAAATATGTCACACGATATTCCATTATGAGATTATTGTCATAATGATTGAGATCATTGTATTAATGACTGTAAGGCTATATAATGCCAATGAGACAATCAATAAAATAATCAACTAATTTCAACATGGTATCAGAGTCAGGTTTCCACAAACCCTAGCCGTCACCAAGCTTCCACAAACCCACAGAAGGATTTCCTAGATCTCCTCCACTGAATTCTTCCACGCCCCCCCTTCTTCCCTTCTCCGCCCTTCGCAGGCCGCCCTTCGCTGTTGCTGCCCCGTCCCGCTACTGCTGCGGCTACTACTGCTGCGGCTGCTGCGACTGCTGTTGCTGCGACGACGGCCGTGACATGCGTGCTGCCGCCTCCTCCGCACCAGCACGAGACAGCGCCTAATAGGGATGCCTAGATCTGAAAAAAGAGGGGACATGTTCGGATCTAGGAGCGGACGACGAAGACGAGCGTGAGTCGTGGAGCGGACGTGACGTGATTGGATAGACGCATCGATGGAGGAGATCATCAAGAAGCTAGATTCTGCAGAGGTGGCGACGTTGATGAAGTTGTTGACGATGTCGGCTGGTGAGAACACGACACGAACGTCGTCGGAGTTGAAGCTTCCCTCCATCGATCTGAAATTAGATGGACCAGCCACCTATCTGAGTTGGTCACGGCGGGTGAGAAGAACCCTCGCAGGAAAAAACATGGAGGGGTTCCTGACGGGCGAGGCGACAGAGCCGGACGAGGGCTTGACAGGACGCGATGAGTGGAAGTCCACTCATATGGTGATCTACATCTGGCTTCTCAACTCCTTAGTCCAGTCTATTGCCGCCACAGTAGACGGTATTGAGATGGTGAAAGATGTGTGGGAGAAGTTGAGAAGGACCTATGATGGTGTGGGGAACAACTTACGGGTCTTCCAGATAAAGGGGGAGATTGATGACACCGTACAGGGAGAGAAGACGGTGCAGGAGTATGCCACGGAGTTGGAGCGTCTGTGGTTGGATTATGATCACTCCTCAGATCGGGCGAGCTGCGGGGACCCTAAGTGTAAGGAGAGACAGGTGTGTCTGCAGGAGAGGACGATGAAGTTCCTCAAAGGGCTGACTGCAGCTTTCGCACAGAGGACGACCCTACTTCTAGCCCAACCAAAGATCCCTAGCCTTGAGGAGGCTATCTCAGCCATGATCCAGGAGGAGACACGCACCAGACTGCAAGCCGGGACAGGTGGTCCCCCCGAAGCAAAGTTAGCACTAGCGATCACCAGCTCAGGTAACACAGGATCTAAGGGAGAGCCCTGACAGCATAACCGGCAGTGCTACAACTGTGGGGAGATGGGTCATCATCGGTATGCTTGTACCAAACCACCTAGGGAGGGAGATTCAGGTGGTGGACGAGGACCGTTCGGCGGACGAGGATATAATGGAGGACGTGGTCGTGGTCGAGGGGGTAGACGAGGCGGCCGAGGAGGTTATCGGACGAACCTCCTGATATCAGAAGGGAACGGAGAAGCTGATGGCATCTTTACTGTGGAGGACCAGGCACTGGGAGACATGAGGAGTAGAACAGAGGAGGCGTCCACCTCATTCTTTGTTAGGGGCAACGCTGCCATGTATGCCCATCCATCAGAAGGTACTGACGAATCACTTGCCCTTGCGTCTATCTCTTCCCTTAAATCATCAGACTGGATTATCGACTCGGGAGCATCTCGGCATGTGACGGAGAATGCTAGTGAGTTTTCTTCCTACACTCACCTAGCATCAGCAGACAGCATTCAGACAGCTGATGGCACTTTCCAGCCAGTGGTCGGTAAGGGTATTGTTAATTGTACAGGTTCAGTAAGATTATCCAATGTTTTACATGCTCCATCCTTTCCAGTCAGTCTCTTGTCCATTAGTTCTATAATCCTCCAACTTAAATGCATTGTTTCTTTTGATATTCCTAAGGTGACCTTCCAGGAGAAAGGGACAGGACGAAGACTTGGGACTGGCACTTGGCATGAGGGACTGTGGTACCTAGATCGAGAAGGACTGGACTCAGCATTGGTATCTATGACAGAGAAGGCTGGCATGGAAGGACTGCAGCAGAGGACTGAGGATACATTGATACTCCATCATCGGAGGATGGGACATTCTTCCTTTGATACTCTAAGTAAGTTGTATCCAGAGATTTATGCAAAAACAAATAAAGAAAAATTAGTATGTGATGCGTGCGAGTTAGGAAAACTTACTAGGAGCTCATATGTTGGCACGGGTCATAGGAGCACTTTTGCTTTTGAGATAGTACATTCTGATGTCTGGGGTCCATGTGCTACTAACACTATAAATGGTTATAAGTACTTTCTTTCTTTCATTGAGTGTGCCTCTCGTGTTACATGGTTATATTTGATGAAAAATAAGAATGATGTACCTGTTTGTTTTCGGGATTTTCATAAGCATGTCCAGACTCAGTACAAAGCAGTTGTGAAGGTACTGAGGTCTGACAATGGAACGGAGTATACCAACAGGACGCTTGCAGAATACCTGTCAGCACACGGAATACAGCATCAGACCACCTGTGCATACACACCAGCACAAAATGGAGTTGCAGAAAGGAAAAACAGACACCTTCTGGAGGTCACAAGAAGTATGATGATCAACATGAATGTCCCACAGAGTCTGTGGGGGCATGCAGTGTTGACAGCAGCTCAACTCATCAACAGGATGCCCTCGAAGGTCCTCGGATGGAAGTCCCCATGTGAGGTATTGCAAGGCAATAATAATGTGATACTCCCACTGAAGGTGTTTGGGTGTGTGTGTTTTGTGAAGGACAACAGGCCATCAGTTAGAAAACTTGACCTTAGAGCGGTCAAATGCATCTTCGTAGGCTACTCGGCGACCCAGAAGGGGTATGTGTGCTGGAGTCCAGTAGAGAAGAAGAAGTTTGTCAGTATGGATGTCCACTTTCGGGAGCATTAGCCATACTACCGCCAGGACGGAACTTCACACAACACGTCTAATACTGCCAGTATTAGGCGAGAGGGGGAGATGGAGAACTTGGTGGTAACCGATTTAGAAGTTTGGCATGGAGGCACGAAGAAGGGACAAGAAGGTGAAGGTGTTAGGCCTACGGCTCAGGGAGAGTTACTTACCTACAACAGGAGAGAGAAGCAAACTGCAGGACCAGTACCGACAGTGCCAGTGCCAAGTCCCTTGCCTGCGTTCGTCCCAACTCCTGAGGCACCGACACCAACCCCCCTTCAGGTGATACCCCCTCCTTCACAAGATATCATTCCTCCTACTTCTACTCCTCCCACACCACTATCTGTACGGAGGACCACTCGCAACAATGCAGGAAATCCTCCAAACAGATATGGTTGGGATATTGCTCAGTTTGTTTCTTATGACCATATCCCTTCTTCTCATGGAGCATTTATAGCATCTTTGGATAGTATTACTGTACCTAACAATTGGCAGGTTGCCAAGAACGATCCAAAGTGGAAAGCGACAATGCACGAGGAGTTGGGAGCTCTGGAGAAGAACCACACTTGGAAGCTTGTGAGACTGCCAGAGGGGAAGAGAGCAGTTGGATGCAAGTGGGTCTTTACCGTGAAGCAGAACCCAGATGGACAGGTTGAGCGCTACAAAGCTCGACTAGTAGCCAAAGGATACAGTAAGACGTACGACATCGACTATGACGAGACATTTGCACCAGTTGCAAAGATGAGCACTGTCAGGACTCTGATTTCTCTGGCAGCGAATGGTGGATGAAAGCTACACCAACTGGATGTGAAGAATGCATTTCTTCACGGAGATCTAGTGAAGGAGGTGTACATGGAGATACCACCAGGATTTGGCACCAATCAGACAGTAGGCAAGGTCTGCAGGTTGAAGAAGTCCCTCTTTGGACTGAAGCAGTCTCCTCGAGCGTGGTTTGACAGATTCTGAAGGGCGATGATAGGGATGGGATATCAGCAGATCAATGCTGATTATACTGTGTTCTTCCGTCGGAGTGGAGGCCACATCACCATGCTTGCGGTGTATGTGGACGATATGATTATCACAGGAGATGATGAGCAGGAGATCGCCCAACTCAAAGGAAAGCTTGGCAAGGAATTCGAGGTGAAGGATCTCGGCCTTCTTCGGTACTTTCTTGGGATTGAGATTGCTCGAGAAGCAGAGGGGATTGTTCTCTCTCAAAGGAAGTATGCACTGGACCTTCTCACAGAAACTGGGATGTTGGGGTGCAAACCTGCAGCGACACCAATAGACCAGAGGTTCAAGATTGATGCTGAGGCTGGAGAACCAGTTGATCGGGACAGATACCAGAGACTGGTTGGCAAGTTGATCTATTTGAGCCACACACGTCCTGATATCTGCTTTGCAGTAAGTGTGGTAAGCCGCTACATGTATGACCCACGGAAGGGTCATATGGATGCAGTGTACTAGATTTTGAGGTACTTGAAAGGTGCTCCCGGGAAGGGACTAATATTCAGGAAGAACAATCACGTGAGCATCGAGGGCTACTGTGATTCTGACTGGGCTAGTTGTGCTGATGACAGGAGGTCTACCTCGGGATATTGCATATTTGTAGGAGGTAACTTGGTCTCCTGGAGGAGTAAGAAGCAGCCTGTGGTGGCCAGATCGACAGCTGAAGCAGAGTACAGAGCTATGGCCTTGGGAGTTGCAGAGCTGCTATGGTTGAAGAATATGCTGGTGGAGCTGAAGCTGGATCAAGGAGCCAAGATGAAGCTGTGGTGTGACAATCAGTCAGCTATTAGTATCGCCAAAATCCAGTACAGCATGGCAGGACCAAACACATCGAGATTGATAGATTCTTCATCAAAGAGAAGTTGGATAGTGGATTACTGGAGCTTGGCCATGTTTCAACCAGGGATCAAGTAGCAGATGGACTAACCAAGGGACTCGCCTCAGTGAGCATGATTAGAGGATGTGACAAGATGGACTTAGTGAATATCTTTCACCCATCTTAAGGGGGAGTGTTGATATGGTATGTTGGGAGTCATATTTAAGTATAGTATAAGCACATGGGAATATCCTGAGGACATATTTGGGATGCCAGAATATGTCACAGGATATTCCATTATGAGATTATTGTCATAATGATTGAGATCATTGTATTAATGACTGTAAGGCTATATAATGCCAATGAGACAATCAATAAAATAATCAACTAATTTCAACAGAGTATTTTATCTTTACATCACTATTTAGTATTTACTTGTGAGCTACAGTGCAGCCATTCTATATCTGTAGGCCCTTTCTATTTGTTTAAGGCACTAACAAGAAACCCTGTATAGTAGATTTCCACTTGCACTCTTTTCCAGCTAGCATTCATTACTCTTTTTATGCAGATTCTTCCGGAAATGGTTGGGAGAGAATCAACATTGTTCCATAATGTGAATACTGCCTCACCATCCTATACGAAGTTAGAGGATTTCAGAAGAGCAATGCAAAGTGGTAGAGTGAAAGATCTTTCACATTATACTCATGAAGTGAGATGGATAAAATCATTGTCAGAAATTAAGTTGATGAGACAGTCTGCCTCGATTGCATGCCAGGTATGCTTTCTTCTGTGAGATGATGATTCAGTCACCCCTTTGCAGTTGGAAGTTCCGTTAAGCTAATTTAGTTATGAATGATTGTCTTCAATGTGTGCTCATATAAAAATAGTTTTTTGTCCCATAGAACTTGTTCCAGTTTCAAAATTTCACTTGTCAGTAATTTGCATTATGTGGATTTGCATTAGATGCCAGGGACTTCAGTAGTGGTTTGTTTTTACTACATAAATTTTTATGTTGTGACCTGAGGGGGAGCAGTTTTTGGTGCCTTAAAATACTTATTTATAGTGGATAGGGCCATCTCTTTTATAATTAATTTCCTGACTGATGCCACATTTTCTCCTTGACTAGGCCCTTTTGCAAGCTATGATGCTTTCAAGGACATCTCCACACGAGAGCAAGCTATCAGCTAAGGTTGAGTATGAATGCAAAATGAGAGGTGCACAGAGAATGGCGTAAGCATTTTATAGTTAAAACTTGGATGGAAACTCTTCATTTTCATTTTAGGTTAAAAAATTTAAGTTGAATGATTAAATGTATCATTTGCACGGCTTATCCTAGCCTGTTATTGTCAAGAGTTTAGTTGGTAATGTACTTAAATTTTTTTGGTATAATTGCACTTTCGCCTCTTGCATGAAACATGGCATGGAACTCTCGAGTATATCAGAAACTGTGTCGTGTCTTGCACTAGCAAGGTTATTGCTTGCCTCCAGTTTGGATTTCTCTTATGAGACAATTGGGGGCAAGAGAATGCAAATATAGTGTTGTGATGTAGGCTTTAATGATTCAAAGCCTAAATGAAAAACTTTATTTGAATTGAGAGGCTTCAAGAACTAGACATTTAAGTCATCTTAGGCTGGTTTTGGTGTATGTTGCATAGACACAACAAAATGATGCATATATCCGTATCGTGTCTGTACTTGTACCCGTACCCGTATCCGTACTCATGAATTATAGGCAACTACCTTTGTACCTATTTGAAAAATCTTGTATCCTTTATCTGTGCCGTGTCCATATCCATGCCCGTATCCGAATTCGTGCAGCATACTTTTGGTGTTATCCTCGGTTAAAGGCCCTACCATCACACGAAAACTCGAGATTTGGTGAGGATTGAGGGAAGTATATTTTTGTATTATTCCAATATCTCCGCAGGTTGAATGCCCATTTTATGGGCCAAGAGCTTGTTGATTCACGCAGTGCTGTATTTTCTAATATCCACATAACATGTGAGCCAGATGAGATTTAAACGTAGGTTCCTCCTATACTATGTTAAATACCTTGCAGCTGCAAAAAAAATGTGGAGTTTTGATGAGGGTTGGTGGGTGTTTAGTTATATGGTTCTTAGTGTCAGATTCAAAATCGTAACCGACCCTTCTTATGAGGATCAGTATTGGTTCTTCCGACAGACAGTTTGGGACCTTCCAGTTTCGCAAAACCCAAAAAATAAGAGAAGTAATTTTAAAACGACCATACAAATATATGATAAATTTAGGCATAATTTATGTATTATTTATGTTGTTACTCGTTAGTTTTGAGTGGACTAGTATTCATCATTAAAATCAATGCCTACTATAGATAGTATTTTTTTTAACTTGTTTCTAAACAAAGTATGCAAATATTTCTTATTGATTATTATTTTTTAATATCTTCTCGCTGATTCTATAATATTCTTTGTCAACCGGAAAAGAGAGCTCCAATGTTAGTATCTACCAATATCGGGTGGGTATAAGCCATTACGGTCTGATACCCATGTAGTGTATGCTGCTTCCCAATTTTCTGGGTGCTATAACGTTAATGCACTAAAATGATTCTGATGAACTCCATGTTACTATGCATCTATGGGAATTGTTAAGTATTATATTAGTAATGTGCTTTAGTCCTACATCGGGTAGAATAATAGAGAGAGGGATTAGCCTCTCCTATATATTTATATGTAGTCTTGTCATCAGTAAAGGTTATCACATTATTCCAATTCTACATGGTATCAGAGCCATAATCCATCCCTCTCTCCACAAAAAAAAAATAAAAATCCCAACCCTAGATCAGCCCTCATCTCCCCTCCCCCCCCCCCCGCACCTTCCTCGGGTCCCCTCTCCCGCCCCGCCTCCAGCAGCCCCCCTATCTCCCTTGGCCCCGCTGCCTCCTCCAGAACCCCCTGCCCTGCCTCCAGCAGCAACCCACCCTCATGCACCCCTGGACCCGCTGCCCCCTCCAGAACCTCCGTCCCCCTTCCTGCCAACTGCCTCCCCTCCCCTAGCCGTCACATATCCCAAACCCTAACCCTAACACGTCTATAAACCCTAATCCTAACCCAGCCACCACCTACCCCAAATCCTAACCCTAACATGTCCATAAACTCTAACCCTAACCTAGCCGTTACCTACCCCAAACCCTAGCTGTCTTGCCATTCCAAAAAGAAGGGATTTGAGATTCTCAGAGGGTAAACAATAGTTTGTTTGCCGGAAGCTCTGACCCTCAATATCTGAAAAAAATGGGATCCTCAGAGGGTAAACAATGGTTTGTTTGTCGGAAGCTCCGACTCTCATCGGCTTCAGGAATCTAACAAAGTGCTGACAAGTGGTTTGTTTTGCGTGAATCTTTGTTTCTTTTCTTGATCTTCACATCGGGATCTTACAGAGAGAAACCTGGGTTGCCTCTCTGTCCTGACGTGTGTGATTCACATTCACTCTCTGCTTCCTATGCGCGTGCCGGTGTTGGCCACGTTTCTAGCGCATTGGTAGAGTTGATGTGATTATCAAGTTGGAAAGATCATACCGACAGTCGAATCTGGATTACTGAAGGATGACAGGCACTGACGCGAATAGCAGTGCTATATGCACTAGTGTCGGAAACGCAATGGTGGGGCCAACGGGCACTGGCATGACGATTTTCTCGATTCGACTTGTCGATCGATGGTTGGATAGACCAGAGGGCTACTCGACATTGCAAAAAAAGGTCGAGAAGACGCTTAGGGGAATGCGGTTGTCCAAACATCTGACTGACGACCCTCCAGCAGAGCTTGATCTCATATTTGAGCAGTGGAAGACAGATGATAGTCGACTGTTTTCACAATTGATGAATTCAATGAAACCACCGGTTGAAGATATGGTTCAGAATACAGATTCAATGAATGAATTATGGGAGGTCCTGGCGGCGTTTGATGGAAAATGCGATTTGTTCCTTATCCACGACTCGATCGTTGGCGTATACCGAGCACATCAGGGAAACAAATCTCATAAGGACCATTACCGGGCCTTTAAGACTGACTGATGAGATCGATCGTGGTTTACCCCTCACAACGTATATCAATGAAGCCAGGGCCCTAACGTGAGCAGCTTCATGTCATCGCATAACTGGCATCTCTTCGTCCTCATGCAGGCTCTACTCGTTTTCAGATCATTACTTGATCTGATGTTCCGTCTCTGATGGAGGCCCACTATCGAGTTCTTAGGGCACCAAAAGTTGTTGAGACCACTCCAGGTGGTGCTCCTGTTGATCAATCTTCTCTTGGACGACTCGTTCTGGATTTTGTAGTGGTCGTGGTGGACGATGTGGTGGCCGCAATGCTGGTCGTGATGGGGGACGAGGCAATGGCGGTCGTGATGGAGGAAAACCACGCACATGCTTCAACTGTGGTCAGCACAGCCATTTCCAGTGGACCAGTGGTAGTGTCCTAAAGCTCCTGCTGCCAATATTACAACGGACGCTCCTGATGATGGCGTTCGATCTGTTCCGATGACTGCAGAGTCATATACATATTTTCTTGTGTTCCAAGCTCAACGTCGTGGTGAGGCATCCACATCTGGATCCATAGCTGGGTACTCCGCAACATGTGTGGTGAGTTCCAAGCAGTAGATAATTGACTCTGGTGCGTCAGCTCACATGATTGACGACACAAGTATGATACGAAATTATATATCGGTGGGATGTGTTTCCGATATTACCGTTGCCAATGATGGTTCACTTACAGTCCGTGGACGTGGAAGTACATTTTCTCTTGATGGTCGTGTTTTTCAGGACCTAAAGACTGGAAAGACTGTCGGTAGAAAATATGTGGCCGGAGGTTTGTACCTGTTTGACGCACCTTTCCCTGTTGCTTATGCCAGCGTGAATCTCGATCCTTTCAAGCTACACTGTCGGTTAGGCTATCCATCTATCCAAGCTCTCCAGAATTTGTACCCATTTTTAGATATTTTTATTTTTTTTTCATTGTAAGTCGTGTAGTTTGGCTAAACATCATCGAGTTTCCTATCCGGTGAGTCAAAATAAATTTGCATCTGCTCCTTTCGAGTTGGTACATTTTGATATATGTGGACCATGTCCAATTGACTCGATGATGGATTTTAAGTACTTTGTTACATTTGTTGATGATTACTCATGTGTCACTTTTGTCTATTGATGATTACTCATGTGTCACTTTTGTCTATCTGATGAAAAGTTACTCTAAACTATTTAAAATTTGGTGCAATTTTTATGCGGAAATCAAAACACAATTTGGTGTTTCGATTAAATGCCTTCGAAGTGACAATGGTCGTGAGTATATGTCTCGTGAGTTTAATTCACATCTGTCTCATCATGGTATCATCCACCAAACTTCATGTCCTTATACACCACAACAGAATGGTGTGGCCAAACGCAAGAATCATCTCTTGGAAACAACACGTCCTCTTATGTTTCAAGCACGTACTCCCAGAAGATTTTGGTCGGATGCGGTACTTACAACATGCTATCTTATTAATCGCATGCCATCGTCGGTTTTCAATGGTGCTACTCCCTTTTCTTGGCTATATCCTAAACGAGAGCCGTTTTCTCAACCTTTCAAAATTTTTGGTTGCTTGTGTTATATTCGGGATACCAGACCAACCCTTTCTAAATTAGATCTTAAGGTAATCCAATGTATTTTTCTTGGGTATCCTAAAGATCAGAAATGGTACCGTTGTTTTTCTCCTACCTTGAAGATGTATTTTTTCTCTCGGGATGTTACCTTCGTTGAAACCGAGTTTCCTCCACTTCGACAAACTACTGGTTCAGTTCTCCAAGTTTACCCAGAAGAGGATCTTTTGTTGTTTCCTGTTCAAACACAACAGTCCCCTGTAAGGGTGTCCTCCCCTACTGAGCCAGTATTTCGGTCCGACGGTCTGCAGATATCGATTCCGTCAGCACCGCCGTCGTCCGAACGAGCGTCACAGATGGTTCCAAGTTTACCCAGAAGATTTTTTGTTGTTTCCTGTTCAAACACAACAACCCCCTGTAAGGGTGCTCTCCCCTACTGAGCCAGTATTCCGGTCCGACGGTCTCCAGACATCGATTCCGTCAGCACCGCAGTCGTCCGAACGAGCGTCAGAGATGGTGCCTCCACCTACGGTAACAGAGCCATCCTCCTCCTCTAGCTCAAATGATTCGCCTTTGCCTGTTCCATCAGCTCGACTTCGTCGTGTCTGTCGTGATCATCCCTTTATATGTTGACAACTACAAAGGGTTCGCAACACACTCAGTCCTTGATAGCTACTATTGATGGGATTCAAATTTTTAATTATGCCGAGGAGGGTCTCAAACATCCCGATTGGCGTGCTGCTATGGAAGAGGAGATGAAAGCGTTTCAGGAGAATCATACTTGGGACTTGGTAGATTTGCCGCATGGTAAAACGACAATAGGTTGCAAATGGGTGTTCACGATCAAAGTGAAATCGAATGACACCCTTGATCGCCTAAAGGCTCGTCTGGTGGCTAAAGGGTATTCTCAGACCTATGATAAGGATTATTTTGACATTCTTTCTAGTTGCCAGAATGACCTCTGTCCGCGTACTCTTGGCCTTAGCTGTTGGCTATGATTGGCCATTACTTCAGCTGGATATCAAGAATGTATTTCTCTACTGGGATCTTGACGAAGAAGTGTATGTGGTGCAACCTTCCAGGTTCGTTTCAAGGGAGGGTAAAGTGTGTCATCTTAGAAAGGCCCTTTATGGTCTCAAACAATCACCTCGTGTATAGTTTGGTCGATTTACATATGTTGTTACTCAGTTTGACATGTGTCAATTGAAGAAGGATTATTCAGTATTTTACCGACATACATCAGCTGGAAGGATACTACTTGGTGTTTTTGTTGATGACATTGTGATCACGGGAGACGACAGTCAGGACATTGTAGGATTGAAGAAGTTTCTAGACGAACAGTTTCAGACCAAAGATATAGGAACTTTCAACTACTTCTTGGGTGTTGAAGTCATACGGAAAAAGAGGCACATTATCATGTCTCAGAGGAAGTATGTGCTAGTCATACTAAATGATGCTGGAATGATGCAAGCCAAGGGTGTAACGTCGCCAATGGATCCAGGAGAAAAGTTACTCCCCGGCAAGGGGGTACTGATGACTAATCCGGATCAATATCGTCGAGTAGTTGAAAAACTCAACTACTTGGCAGTTATGACTCGTCCAGATATTTCCTTTACCGTCAGTGTCACGACTAGATTTATGTTTTCTCCACGAGTTCCACATTGGCAAGCAGTTATCAGAATTCTACGCTATCTAGTTCAGAATCCTGGAAAATGAATTCGTATGGAGAATCAGGGACATACGAATGTTGAGTACTTTATCGATGCTGACTGGGGTGCAAGCTTGACTGATAGACGATCTACATCTGGTTATTCGGTATTTATTGGTGAAAACTTGGTATCGTGGAAAAGCAAGAAGCAGAATGTGATCGCACGATCAAGTTCCAAAGCAGAATATCGAGTTATTGCTCATGGCACAGCAGAGGTGCTATATCTGAAGCATCTGCTACAAGAACAGGGAGAAGAAGCAGCAGATATGTGGTGTGATAACCAGTCTGCTATCCATATTCCTACCAATCCTGTGTTCCATGAAAGGACAAAGCATATTGAAATTGACATTCACTTTGTCAGTGATGAGTATAAAAATGGGATAATAAAGTTTTATCACGTGAGGACCGGTGATCCGATAACTGATATCTTCACAAAGTCTCTTCTGGGTCATCGGATTCAATTTTTGTGTAACAAGCTGGACATGATTGACATATATGTTCCAGCTTGAGGGAGGGTGTTCAATATTATATTAGTAATGTGCTTTAGTCCCACATCGGGTAGAATAATAGAGAGATGGGTTAGCCTCTCCATATATATGTAGTCTTCTCATCAATAAAGGTTATCACATTATTCCAATTCTATAGGAGTTGTCTGTTGAATCCCAATGCAAATGGGTTCAAACTTCAAACTTGCTCCTAAACAGTTTTAGTTGATATTAGTAGAGCACAAGTTGAAAAATACCTGGTTAGCTACATTGTACGTGAACTGGTATAATGGATCGCCGTGAGGCGATACTAATGGTAGATCTGCACCTGCATGAACCATATACTTAATCCAGATAATGGCGTAGGCCTCCAATGTCCAGATCATTTCCCCTGCAATTCTAGATGTGGCTGTAACAGTAGTAGATTTGTTGGATACATATCTAAAATCATTTTGATTGATTGTGATTCCAACAGATTTCATGCTCACTTTTGTCTTCTCTAGGTTCAATCCTGTGGTGGGGGGAGGAGCCAACGGAAGTGTGATACACTATTCAAGAAATGATCAAAATGTAAGACAATCTTTTGACTTGTATACCGAAATAATACTATTGTATAACCTGTTAATTAAGTTGACGGTTGAACTTGAACAGATTCAAGCTGGAGAATTTGTACTAATGGATGTTGGCTGTGAGTTTCATGGTTATCTTAGTGATCTGACGCGAACCTGGTCGCCTTGTGGTACCTTTTCTGCCGCTCAGGTATGTATGCCATTTCGTAGTTTGTAGTAATTTTAGTTCTCTGTTTCATATTCCTCATTGGCTTTGTATTCCATTTTCTGGATAATGTAGTGGGTATAAAAGTTAACATTCTTTCTGTTGGATATGACTCGTGTTCGATTCAGAGGATTCAATATGCTGATACAGAGACTTAAAACAGCCTGTTTCAGTGTGGCAGTACACTAGCAGTATACTGCTAGTGTACCGCCATATTCATTCCAACGAGTCGGGGGGAGTATACTGCCAGTATACCGTCGTGATCGAGGCTGCTCTGAATGGGTATATGGTTCAAATTTAAAGGGGCATTTTCAATGGCTACGTCATTCCTGGTTATTGGTAAAAGTTAGGGAATCCTATGAAGTAATCTTTACCAGCCTAGGACTAGGCTGGTTGGTTGCTTGAGGCTATCATTGCTAAGAGCTAGGTTTTCTAGAGGCCATTAAAGGAGTCATTAAGAGAGAAGGAAAGAGAGCTTGTCCGAGGTCTCGTAAGGAGATGGTTGCTCTTGCGGTGTGCGGTTGTAATCCTTTGTAAGGTTCTCTTATTTGATTCAATAAATAGCTTCAACAAGATAGTGCGATCTTCTGTGTCTCGAAGTAAAGTTATAAGAGGACAAGATACTTGTGCTTCGCTTATGGGATTGTATGACCATTTGATGAATGATGACAACGATTCTCTATGGGAAATATACTCTCGAGATGCAAGAGGTGACTACTACTCTTCTTAATAATGAGATTATAAAGAGGCCAAATCCAATCGATGAGTCAGTCGGGTTGTTCGCTAATGAAAGGGGAAGGTCGAAAAGAGAATAGTTGAGGAAGTCTAAATCTCCGGACGTGAGAACAATGCATGTTTCTTTTGCAATTAGTCAGGACACTTGAAGAAGCAATGTTTAAAGTACAAGCAATGGCTAGAGAAGAAGAGTAGAAGTGCCCGTTCAAGTTCATAGATGAGAAAGACTATATATATATAGGAGAGGCTGACCCCTCTCTCTATTATTCTACCCGATGTGGGACTAAAGCCCACTACCTAATATAACGCTTAACACCCTCTCTCAAGCTGGAGTATATATATCAATCATGCCCAGTTTGTTCCACAAAAATTAAACCCGAGGACCCAAAAGAGATTTCGTGAATATATCGGCTATCTGAACACCGGTCCTCATGTGATGGAACTTTATCATTCCCTTTTTATACTCATCACGGACGAAATTGGCATCAATTTCAACATGCTTCGTTCTTTCATGAAATACAAGATTGGTAGCAATATGCATAGCAGATTGGTTATCACACAACATATCTGCTGCTTTAGATCCTGCTTCTTCTCCCGGCTCTTGTAGAAGATGCTGCAGATATAATACTTCTGCCGTGCCATGGACAATGGCTCGATATTCTGCTTCGGAACTTGATCGTGCGATCACACTCTGCTTCTTACTCTTCCACGTTATCAAGTTTCCGCCAATAAATACCGAGTAACCAGACGTAGATCGTCTATCTGTCAGGCTGGCACCCCAGTTAGCATCAGTAAAACACTCAACATTTGTATGAACAGAGTCATAACTGCAAGGTAGTTGAGTTTTCCAACCACTCGACGATATTGATCTGGATTCGTCATCAGGACCCCTTCGTCAGGGAGTAATTTTTCTCCTGGGTCCATTGGCGACGTTGCACGTTTGGCTTGCATCATTCCTGCATCATTCAGTATGTCTAGCACATACTTCCTCTGTGACATAACATGCTTCTTTTTCCGTACAACTTCAACACCCAAGAAGTAGTTTAATGATCCCATATCCTTGGTCTAAAACTGTTCTCCCAAAAACTTCTTCAACCCCGCAATGTCCTGACTGTCGTCTCCTGTGATCACAATGTCATCAACATAAACACCAAGTAGAATCCTTTCCGTCGATGTCTGTCGATAAAATACTGAGTGATTCTTCTTCGATTGACGCATGCCAAACTGAGTGACCACATATGTAAACCGACCAAACCATGCACGAGGTGATTGTTTGAGACCATACAGGGCCTTCCTCAGATGACACACTTTACCCTCCCTTACAACAAATCCGGGAGGTTGTACCACATATACCTCTTTATCTAGGTCCCCGTGGAGGAAGGCATTCTTGATATACAGCTAGAGTAACGGCTAGTCATAGCGAATAACTAAGGCCAATAGTACACGTACAGAGGTCATCATGGCAACTGGAGAGAATGTCTAAAAATAATCATCACCATAAGTCTGAAAATATCTTTTAGCCACAAGACGAGCCTTTAGTCGATCAAGGGTGCCATCTGATTTCACTTTGATCGTGAACACCCATTTGCAACCGACAGCCTGTTTACCAGACGACAAATTTACCAAGTTTCAAGTATGGTTCTCCCAAAGCGCAGTCATCTTCTCTTCCATAGCAGCATGCCAACCAGGATGTTTGAGACCCTCCGCGGCAGAATTGAGAATCCGAATCCCATTAATAGTAGCTATTAAGGACCGAGTGTGGCTCGCAAGTCCTTTGTAGTTTTTAACATACAAAGGATGATCACGACAGGCATGGCGAGGTCGAGCTGGTGGAACATGCGGAGCCGAAGGCGGAGACGAATCAGGCGAGCCAGAGGAGGAGGATGACTCTGTGACCATGGGCATTATCTGCGACGATCGATCAGACGACGACGGTGCTGAGTCTGCTACCATGGGCAGTATCTGCGACATGCGATCGGGCGACGGCGGTGCTGACTGAATCGGTGTCTGCGAACTGTCTTACTGGAGCACTGGCTCGGTAGAGGAGGACAACCTAACAGTGGGCCATTGTGCTTGAACCGGGAGCAACAAAAAGTCCTCTTCTGGGTAAACTTGGAGCAATGGTCCCGTAGTTTGTGGAAGTGGAGGAAACTCGGTTTCTACAAAGGTAACATCCCAAGAGAAAAAATACCTCTTCAAGACAGAAAAAATACCGATATCCTTTCTGATTTTAGAATACCCAAGAAAAATACATTGGATAGCCTTGGGATCTAATTTAGAAAGAGTTGGTCGGGTATCCCTAACATTACACAAACAACCAAATATTCGGAGAGGTAGAGGAAACAGTTCTCGTTTGGGATATAACCGAGAGAAGGGAGTATCACCATTGAAGACAGATGACGACATGCGATTAATGAGATAGCAAGTCGTAAGAACGACATTCGACCAAAATTTTTTTAGAGTACGTGCTTGGAACATAAGAGCACGCGTTGTTTCTAAGTGATGACGATTTTTGCGTTCAGCCACACCATTCTGTTGTGGTGTGTAAGGACATGAAGTTTAGTGGATGATGCCATTCTGAGACAAACGAGACACAAACTCACGAGACATATACTCACGACCATTGTCACTTTGAACACATGTAATCGGAACACCAAATTGTGTTCTGATTTTCGCATGAAAATTGTACCAAATGTTAAATAATTTGGAGCAATTTTTCATGAGATAAACAAAAGTGACACGTGAGTAGTCATCAACAAAGGTAACAAAGTACTTGAATCCCATCACAGGTTCAACCGGACAATGTCCCCATATATCGGAATGTACTAACTCGAAGGGAGTGGAAGCAATTTTATTCTGACTAACCGGATAGAAAATCCGGTGATGCTTTGCCAAGCTACATGACTCACAATGAAAAGAAACATCTAAAGTTGGGTACATTTTCTGGAGTGCTTGGACAGATGGATGTCCTAACCGGCAGTATAACTCAAAAGGATCAAGTTTCACACCATCATAGGCAACATAGGAAGGTTCGTCAAACAGGTACAAGCCTCCAGCCACATGCCCTCTACCGATAGTCCGTCCAGTCGTTAGGTCCTTAAAAACACAACCATCAGGAAAGAATGTTACCGAGCAGTGCATATCGCGAGTAATCCGACTAATTGAGAGTAAGCTCAATGGGTTTCCAGGGGTATGTATACATAATGTAGTGACAGTCCCGAAGAAAGACGGGCAGATCCTTTTTCACGGACTGTCAGCGAACCACCATTGACACATGTAATATTAGACATACGACCAACCAGTACATAGTAAGCAGACGCACTAGAATCAAGGACCCACTACTTCGATTGTACCACACATACTGCTGAGTACCCTGCGGTGGACCCAGAAGTAGAAGCTTCACCTCGACGTTTAGCTTGAAACTCAACAAAGTCTGCATATGCTTCATCAGTCATTTGGACGGATTGGCCACCAAGATCAGGAGTATCTGAGGTAACGTTGGCGGCAGGAGCTTTAGTACACTGCCACTGGAAATGGCCCTGTAGGCCACAGTTGAAGCATGTGAGCAGTCGACCTCCATTACGACCGCCAATGCCTCGTCTACCATCACGACCACCATTTCGGCCACCACGTCGTCCACCACGACCACCATGAAATTCAGTACTAGCGACACCAAG
Source organism: Iris macrosiphon (assembly GCA_036927795.1). Lineage (NCBI taxonomy): Eukaryota > Viridiplantae > Streptophyta > Magnoliopsida > Asparagales > Iridaceae > Iris > Iris macrosiphon. Next base: position 145,964,980 of record JAYESA010000018.1, read on the forward strand.
AGCAGATCGATCAACAAGAGCATCTCTTGGAGATGTCTCGACGACCTTTGCAGTCCGTATGACACAAAAATGAACTTCCATTAGAGATGGAACCTCAGCTCCAGCAATGATCTGAGAGTGAGCTGAGTCTGCATCAGGACGGAGAGAGGCAAGATATGTCATCACATGAAGCTGCTCATGTTGAGCCCTCGCTTCATTGATATCCGTCGTCAAGGTAATATACGGTCAACTTCATCGACCATTGCCTTAAAAGTCCGGAAGTGGTCCTTATGAGACTTGTCGCCCTGTTCTGTCCTGTAAACGTCGACAACCGAGTCGCAAATACGAGACAAGTCGCGTTTTTCATCAAATGCCGTCGCTAGGACCTCCCATAGCTTCTTTACTGTGTTCGTGTTTTGAACCATGTCCTCTACCGATTGTTCCATGGAGTTCATCAACTGGGTAAACAATCGACTATCATCCGTCTCCCATTGCTCAAACGTGGGATCAGTCGTCTCCGGAGGGTTGTCAGATGCTTGGACAACTGCATACCCCGAAGTGTCTTCTCAACCTTCTTCCGCCATGTTGAGTATCCGTCTGGTCCGTCCAATCGCCGATCGACAAGTCGAATCGAAGAGATCATCGTACCAGTGACCGTTGGTCCCGCCAATGCGTTTTTGACACCGGTATTACTGCTAGCCGCCTCAGAGGTTGTCATAATGCTCTTGATTCGACCGTCGCTGATTTTTCTCAACCCCAATAATCACATCAACTTTTCTAGTGCACTATCAACATGGCCAGAACCGACACGCGCATGGAAAGATCGTATGGGGATCATACAAGGCAGGACAAAAGTAACCCAAGTAACTTTCTGTGTAGATCCTGATGCGGATATCGGGGTAGAAAGAAAACAAAGATCCACGTAAACAATCAATTTTACTCTTTGTTAACTCCTGAAGTCGTAATCTAGGAACAGAGGTTGTGCAAACAAATCATTGTCTACCCTCTGGCTTCGATATACGCTCCTGAAGTCGTAATCTAGGAAAAGAGGTTGTGCAAACAAATTAATGTCTACCCTCTGGCTTCGATATACGATTTTTTTTTGGAATTAGGGTTTACACAGGAAGTAGGGGAGGCGGCCGCATAGGTATGTTAGGGTTAGGATTTTGGGTTTTTGGTTGCATAGCGGGCCGGGGGGGTGGCGGGGACGGGGAGGGGGGGGAGGCGTCGGGGTCAGCGGGCGGCGGCCTGCTGGGGGGGGTGTGGAAGTCAGCGGGGCGGCAACAACGGGCAGGAGGGGGGCGGACGGCAGCGGGGGCGGCTAGGGTTAGGGTTTTTTTTTGTGGAGAAAGAGAGAGAGAGGGGGGGGGGGGGGGGAGAGGTTATGGCTCTGATAACATGTAGAATTAGAATGAGAATGACTACAAATTTATAGGAGAGGCTGACCCATCTCTATTATTCTACCCGATGTGGGACTAAAGCCCACTACCTAATATAATGATTAATAGGAAGTATGCATCTTGCAAGACTATTGCGTTGAAAACATCAAGTGGAAGTTGTTCGATGGGGTGGTGCAGAAACTTGTGAACGTGAGACGTTCTGGAGTTGATGAATAACCTCATTTCTTTGTGTGCATTGGATGCGTCGGATTTCAAGTTCGTTATCTAATCGATTCATTGAAGATAGTAAAGGAAAACCTTGTGGTATGAAGGGACAAAGATTGTCGTTGAATTTGTATCAGTTGGACGGTAGCAATGTCACTAGTTGTGTGGTGTCGATGCAGAGAAAGAGGTGTACGATACCACAAGGCTATGTCATCTACGTCTAGGCACATGAGTAGAGGGGTCTACATCAGCTGCAGAAAAGAGGGTTGCTGAAGGGCCTGAAGAAGTGCAAATTAAAATTCTGCAAGTTCTGCATGATGAACAAGCAACATAGGGTTGTCTTCAAGCAGACTTCACATGATCGACGGAGTCTTCGATTATATACACTCTATGCAACATAGGTGCAGTTAAAGTCAAAGCAATGTGTTTCTTTGGGATTCAAACATGGAGTCAAAGGCTACAAGTTGTAGGATACAAAAAGCTAAATGTTGTTTACAAGCCGTGATGTGATCTTCGATGAGGCTAAAGATGCAAGTCACACATTAGGTGACTATGACTCAATAAAGGTGGAGGTTTCTACTAATACAAATACAGATTTCGAAGCACTTATACATCCTATTGATGTGGAAGAGGGCAAGCACTTTCCAGAGAAGGGGGATGAGGACTAACCCCATGACGACCCGCATACATTAGTGTTGAGGAGATAATGGCGTGCATACAATGCATCAGTACGGTATGATTTTGAAGATATGGTTGCGTTTGCTCTTGTCACGAAAACGAGTGGTCCAAGCGCTTATAAGGAGGCAATTGGGCAAGAAGACAGATTACTGGATAGTTTCTATGGCGGAAGAGTTGGAGTCACTTCGGAAGAACGGTCGTGGAACCTGGTTCAGCTACCGAAGGGCAAAATGGCTATTGGCTCCAAGTGGGTATTCAGGAAGAAGAATGAGTGGTATAAGGCATGTTTAGTTGCGAAAGGGTACGCTCAAAATGAGGGGATCGACTACAATGAGATATTCTCGCACATATTATTGGTGTTGGTAGCTACTCAGGATATAGAGTTATAGCAAATGGATGTCAAGACGACGTTACTGTACGAAGAGTTAGAAGAGAGGATTTTTATTAGGCAATTTGAAGAATTTATAGAGCCCGGTAAGAAAGACCGCGTATGTGAGCTCAAGCGATCTCTATATACCACTGCGACTGGGGGTGCTCTGAATGGGTGTATGGTTCATATTTAAAGTGGCATTTTTGACGCCTATGAGCCTACATGGATATTGATAAGAGTTAGGGGTCCTATAAAAGGATCTCTACCAGTCTAGGACTAGGTTGGTTGGTTGCTTGAGACTATCATTGCTAAGAGCTAGGGTTTCTAGGATTTTAGAGGTCATTAAAGGAGTCTTTAAAAGAGAAGGAAAAATAGTTCATTGGAGGTCTCGTAAGAAGGGGGTTGCTCTTGCGGTGTGCGGTTGTAATCCTTTGTAAAATTCTCTTATTCAATTCAATAAAAATTTCTTCCCTTGCCCCTTGGAGTAGGTCGATCTCGACTGAACCACGTAAATCTATTGTGTGCTTTGTCTATTTAATTTTAATATTTTTGCTTTGTTATTCTCGTCATCGTTAAAGTATTGTGCATGTGTGTTCGCTTCTGTGTCGTGCACAACACTTCCGCATCGCGCACAACACTTTCTTCTAGAATAGTGGATTTGAAATCTGATTAATTCCGTAAATAGACAATGAAAAGTTTCTATGCACGTGTCCACTTATACGATGTTCATTGGGAGAGAGAAAATAAGGGTATTGCATAGGACACTTGATGATATCACAGGGTTTTGATGGAACCCTTGGGCTAGTTTCTATTGCACTTACATTTCAATCTGACTTCATTTGGTGCCAAATGCAAGGTGCAATCCAAACAATATCCATTCGGGATGGGCATTTCTTTCAAACGTGCCATACATTCGGGACTCAAATGGGCGTTTCTGAAACGCTATCAATGAGCGTTCCAAAAATAAAGGTTTGAGCAAACACGATGAAACATAACTGCGATCCAATTTAGCTCGTAGCAACCACCTTCTACTTTTGAAGGGATACATTATAAGAGCAATGACACTAAAAAATTGGTGCCCTGCACATGTCCGACATGGATCGGTTACGACACGAGCATCTCTACACAGTACACACCAAAATGGGCCTCGTTTCTGTATCGCCTTGTCCATGTTATAGTCTCCGTATCGTGTTGTATCATACTTACAACCATTCAACATAGATATAATTATAGTTTCTCTTGGATAGTGCAAGGGTGTTACCGCAATCTATATAGAAAGGGTTTGGCTAGATAAGGTATTCATCCTAATCTTGAAGTTACAGATGTTCATCCTAGTTCTGGCCTAACCTTTAACCCAAATAGCAAATAGTAAACCGTTAAGTTAAGGAATTCATCATAATTCTGGCCTAACCTTTAGAAAGAGTCTTGGCTAGATAAGGTATTCATCCTAATCTTGAAGTTACAGATGTTCATCATAGTTCTGGACTAACCTTTAACCCAGATGTTACAGATGTTCATCTATTTAGAAAGGGTCTTGGCTAGATAAGTTCATGGGACTTGACAAAAATCTGACTCTACCCGGTCCAAACCCATGAATCTTGTTAACAAAATAGTATTTAGTGAAAAGTTACCTGGAAAGTTGAATCTTATTATCGACTTTATGGGAAACATGGTATGCTAGGGGTAGGATTCTTCCGAAAGTTTTGGGGGAACAAGATACATGGTTTCAGAGCACGACGCACTTTCTGATATGTATGTTACTTTCTGATATGTTTGTGTATTGGAAATTACAATTTCACATAAACATAATTCAGTTCAGGATTCAATTAGAAGGTTTCTGCATGATATTATTTGTTGATATATAATATAGTATTAGAGTCCATACTTTCTCCTTTGGGCTTGCCACATGATTTCCCAAAAACTCCCTTGAAGTAATTCATCTGAAGAAGGATATGGAGACATTTAATACAATCTAATACCATTTCGGTTAGTTGTTATTGTTTCGTGTTAGTTTGTTCTTTGTTAGTGTTTCTTTGAACTCATCAAGAGTTTCCAGTGAAGTGGAGTGCATGTTTCCCTCCTCCTTCCCTTCCAAAAAACACCACCATCAAATGGTCATTGTCTTCCCCAAATTGCATTATCAACCACCTTGATTGGCACTTAGGACCAATGTGCATTACCTTTCCATCAGTTTTTATTCATTAAGATTTTCACAATATTATTTCCTAAAGATGCTTTGATATCTTATACAAGTTTATTTAATAAAGTCTTGAATACTGGAACTCAAATAGCATGTCACATAATATTAACTAGAGTAATTTTGATATCTTTATAAGGTGACTACTAATATATAAGATAGCCCACCCCAAAAATTTGGGATAAGGATTTGTTGTTGTTGAAGATTTCTCATGATGAGTGGTGCAGATGGGTAGGATATTTTGGTGACAACGCCAAGGAAGAATTAGGAGATCTTAATATATTTTTTTCCTTATTTCTAGATTTTAGAAGATATGAGGACATCAATGTTTATGTCTTTTCATCTTAACTTGTTGAAATTATGCCGAATTTTCTGGACTTTTTTACCGAATTCTGAACTTTTCAACCTCGCTGTGTTAATCCCGATCATCGAACTTGTGACTATTGCTGGAATATTGATATTCTTGTCACTGACAGGTTATGAATGTGATACATGTCTTAAACTGAAGTCACGGCTCGAGATCCATTGTATCTAAGTACCTTGGGTTCGGGTCGTGACACAAACTGTTCATATAGATGAGACCTGCTACTTCTGTCTAAACTGTCATTGCAGAAGATCTCAAATGATTCTGTCGTTTTGATCACATCTTTATCTATAAAACCGCTTGAATCTGTTCACCGTCTCCTACTCTTCAAACCTTTCTTGCAGGTACATCAAGGCATTGGAACCGTAGTTCTAGCAAGCAACTGGATAAGCTTAAGGCATGTCAAAAGACTCAATACATGGAATCTAACATCATTCCCTACTAGTAAATCACAAATCAGTTACAAATGTGTGTACAAGATCAAAATTCTTGCAGAAGTTACTATTGATAAGTACAAGGCATCACCAATCAGTTACAAATGTGTCTACAAGATCAAAATTCTGGCAGATGTTACTATTGATAAGTACAAGGCTCGTGTAATTGCTTGTGGGTAACAGTAAGGTATTAACTACGATGAGACATTTGTTCTTGTTACCAAGATGACAATGGTCTGCACACTTGTGACTTTGTCATCTATTCGTTGTTTGGCCTATTTCTCATATGGATGTGAATAATGTCTTCATCCATATATATTTGGTGAAGAATGTTCTCGTCAGTTTTCCCTACTCATCAGGAGCCATAGCATGTCTGTCTTTTAGCATGGCGATTTACTGTCTCAAACAACCTTCTAGGGCATTATTATTCAGATTTACTACAGCTATTCATGATTCCAATTCACTTCGAGTCCAAATGATCCATCAATGTTCATTCAGCACTTAGGATCCCTGCTCCCACTTTATATAAATGATGTCACCACTGGTAGGACTCGACCGCATTATGCAAGTCAAACAACATTTGCATCGTGAGTTTGAGAAAGATCTTGGATATCCACACTACTTCCTTGGACCAAAACCAACAAATCCTAACGAGATTATCTTCTCCCTCATCGAGATTCTTGCACTTCTCCTACAACTCTGGTGATGAATATCAAACTGTTTACTGATGGATAATCCTTATATTAACCCTGTTCTTATAGAGAACCGGTGGACAATCTTGTTATTTCACCATCAGCTAATTCAATCTCTCTCTTGCAGTATGTATAGATATCTCTATCATTCAGTACGTATAGATAGCTTGTTTATGCTCCTAGTACTACTCATTATGCAACTCTTTTTCTCATTCTATGATATCTTCGGTGCACCAGTTCCTTCTTTTTTCGTGCATCTACATCATTACAACTTTGAGCACATAACTACACTCAATAGACTGGTAACATCCTGATTGGAAATCCGATGTTTTCTGCATATTTCTTTTTGACTCTGATCTCTTGGTAGTCCAAAAAACAAGGCAATGTTTCTTGTTCCAGTGTAAAGGTTGGGTAATCATACTATTGTATTCATTAGTACTGTAATTACTTAGTTACATCCATGGTAGTCAAAGGTGCGCCTCTGGCAAGCCTAAGGTGCGCCTCGCACAAAGGTGTATCAGCTGCGCCTCGCACCTCACTAGGCAAGGCGCATTTCTCCAGGCGCAACCAAGAATAGTCTTAGGTGCGCCTTTCTGCAAAGCGCAACCAAGAAAATGTGCGCCTAGGTGCGTCTTATGGTTGTTTTTTATTTATACAAATAATTTTGATACATGTAGATAATCATTACATCATACAAGTAGTTGGTTACAGTTGAATTGAAAAAACTAAAATGTACTATAAGTATGGTAGGAATAATACAAACTTTTGTTAGTTTTGTTGACTGTAATTGTTGCTCTGCTAGTTCACTTGGTTATGTTTTAACTTATTTTTTTTGGATTTAATATGTTATTTGGTTTTATTTCTTATATTAATAAATTTTTTATTTATCTATGTATATTTTTATTATTTTTTATATTTGTGCCTCGCTTCGCTCGGACGCGCACCTTAACTGGCCTTGCGCCTCGGACAATATGGACCTTTTGCGCCTCGAGTGCGCCTTTCGCCTTTGACTACCTTGGTTACATCATCTTGCTGACATGAATGTTTCTCTCTCTACTGTTATTATTCTACATTATGGCAACACTAGTGCAGTTTATATTGTCAAAAATCATGCACCTCTGGATTGGGGAGCATTTCTTGTGGCACCACTCTCTCCGGCATGATATCTTTCTCATTTGTCACATCCCAATTGTTGACTTCTTCACCAAAGCCCACACAATACGACAACACTGTTTTCTGGCAAACTCACTCGTAGATCCATTGTGAGTTTGAGAGGGATGTTAGGAAGAATGTCTTGTATAGTTTTTTTTTATCTTTAATTCTCTTTAGTCCCACATCAGTAAGAGTAGTTAGTCTGTCATGTAAACTTGCTATATAGTTGTCCTTGAGCCTAATGGAAGCCTATCCCTTATTTGGGCTGCCCAAACTCCAAATCCATACTCTTCAAAGTAGCTACTGCTGCATGTGGTATGTTTATTTTATATTCTTGTTCAATTGTATACTGAGTTAAGAATAAAGTGAGTTAACTTGTCCACTGTGAACCTTTTCTCAATTAGCCAACCTTTTCTCAATTAGCCAACTTGTTTTTTCAGGAGGAACTGTACAGTCTCATATTGGAAACAAATAAGGAATGTGTGAAGCTTTGCAAACCAGGTGTGAGCATTCAGGAAATACATAACTATTCGGTATGGCTGGAGATCCTAAATGCCACATATAACTTTTTCTTGTCTTTTCTTCTGTAAGTGGACTTAAATTTGCACTTGTAGTTATCATGTTATGTTTACTAAAACATTAGCCTTTTATGAGATCCATGGTCTTTCTAACTTCTTTTCTCTGATATTTTTGCTTTGGTACATTCTGTTTCTTATCTTCCTTCAGCAACAGGAATGCTTTTATTCATGGACCTTGTGAGCACATCTTTCATTAGGTACAACAATTACAAGCAAGACAGTGTCCCAGATTTTTTTGGTCGGCTACACGATTCCTTATCTCCCACTCAGATCTGTTTTGTGCTATCTCCTCTCTAACAATTGAAACTGTCATATAGTTTTTTTTTACTGCCGCAATTCACGTTTGTTTAGGTGTTTCTCAGTTGACTGTATGAATCCTTATTTACATTCAGAGCAGTTAAGAGCAATGTTACTAGGATCGTGGGTTGTTTTGGTACATGGTACGGGTATGCGGTACGCGGTATGGTACCTCAGTCGGTACGCGGTGCGGTAGGGGTAGGCTTATTTGGTACGTTGTTTGGGGTCACTGTTCGTTTTTATCTGGGTCGTCTTTTGAACCATATACAATTATATAGAAGTATACACCAAATATCATAAGTTCATAACCAAAGCCATCAAAATCCAAGTGAAGGAAAGCATAGACAATATTCTTGTAACTAAACCAAATATCATAAGTTCATAACCAAAGCCATCAAAATCCGGGTCCTTAAATTTGACGAACGGGTCGTGAACGCATCCCGTTCGGGGTCGTTCGTCCCAATTCGTTGGACTTAGGAGGGATTGCGAATTAGGCAACTATTGTTAAGAGCAATCTTTTTCTAACATTAGCAAATTCATCTCATTTTTAACATCAATCCAAGTCATTTAGGTACCCCTACCTCTAGCAGCTCTTACCATAGCCTCTTAATTATTGTATCCTTTTAATGTAATGTCTTTGTAAGCACTCGTTTTGTTGCCCACATTTTCCAAATACATGTTTATTTATCTATTGTATGATGTTTTGTTGCACCATTTAGAATTTTTTTTTAATTTTAAAATGAGACAACATTTGCTAATGTTAGAGAGATTGATGTTATGCTTTAATTCTACTAACATCTCTCTCTTTCTCTTTATATATATATATATATATATATATATATATATATATATATATATATATATATAAATGATGGATCCACATCTCCGATTTTTTGTATCCCCAAGCATCTCCATGTTATCAATCATTGGATCTTGTTTAAGTCATCTAATCTTAATTCAAATCAACGGTTAAGATTAGATGACTTAAACAAGATCCAACAGTTGTAAATATGGGAATGCATAATAGGGGGGATGTGGATCCCTCCGCTCTCTCTCTCTCTCTCTCTCTCTCTCTCTCTTTATATATATATATATATATATATATGTTCCCCTGCCAAAACCCCTTCCCCCCCTCCGAAAAGAATACACAAGTAATGGTGTAATCTTAACTAGCAGCTAAAAGAACCACTTTTAGGTATTTATACAACAACAAAGTCTTTAACCCAATTTTTGGTCTTATGGCTGTTTTATAGGATTTTTCTTTCAACTTGGTATCTTTCGATCACAAAGTACTCAAGAAGGACTATTTTAGCTATTCTTCTCAATCTTTCTGTCAAGATGAATGATTGATCCTAAACACCAAAAACTATTAGTCTAGGTATTTCTTCTCCATCTATTTACTCATTCATCTTTCTCTCTCCATTTTGGTTGAAGTTACATCTCATGTACTCTACTTTTGTTCTATTGATTTTAAAATTCTTTAGGTTCCAAAGTTTCTATCCGCACTTGTATTTACCATCTATTCCTTTCACCGACCAACATAATATTATCGACAATCATCATACACCATAGAGCCTCCTCCAGGATATGTCTAGTAATTTCATCCGGACCATAACTAGCACAAAAGGTAACGACTTAATTTTGATCCTTGATGTAAGTCAACGATTATAGAAAATGGTTTATTATCTCTTATAATGGTTCGTACGATCATAACATCATCATACATATCCTTTATTAGTCTCAATATAGCTTTTAGGATCAAACACCGCCAACATTATCTTTCTAGGAACTATATCATAAGTTTTTTACCAGTCAATAAATATAATATAAATTCTTCTTTTTCTCTCGAAATATTTTTCTTGATCTTCTTAAAAAGAATATTAATTTTCGTAGTAGATCTCTCTGACATAAAACAAAATTGATTATCTAAAATTACAATTTATTTTCTTAATATTTGCTCAATCACTCTCCCGTAGCTTCATGGTATTGCTCATAAGCTTAATTCATTTTTAGTTGTAACACCGTCTCTGTCCCTCATTTTTTAGGTTCTGTAATACTAGTTCTCTTTTCATTGAGCACCTTCTTAGTCTTTAGGATTTGGTATGAATAAATTATTAAGTCATAACAATCATTTTTCACCTAAACATTTCCAAACCTCAATAGGAATATCATCTGTCCTACCATTTTTTATTTTTTATTTTCTTTAAAACATTCTTTAACTTCAAATATTCTAATTTTACGATAATAGCAATATGACATATTACTAACTAATTTTATATCAAAATTAAGCTCTTCTAGGTTGCTCTTGTTAAATAACTTTTGAAAATAACTTCTCAATCTCTCCCTAATATCATTTTCGTATCCAATGGTTTAAAGAAGGGGATGATCACACAACATTCTTTCATAAAATTGCTAATGCTAGGAGAAGGAAAAATATCATCACTCAACTCTACAGTGGAGACGATCTAATCAGAAAACCAAGATACTGTCAGGGTACATGTAGACAAATGTCTACAAGAAACTCTTTGGGGGAGAAAAGGATGGTACCTGACTGGTTTTTCTTCTTCTAAATCTTTTCCCTGTAACTCTCTGGGTCACAGTTCATTCCATACACAGTACGGCTAGGGATACACTACTTTCCATGGTATGCAGCACAAGGGGGCGTCACTGGACCAGTATGTTTTGGTTCAATTAAGATCAATTTGTTAGTTTGTGTTTGCTGAACTTAATATAGTAAGATATATTTAGTTCAGCTTGTCACTTTTGGCTATAAGGATCTGGAACCCGCCAAACTCGAGGTCACTGGTTCCGGAACGATGTTCCTAGTCAGTAGGGAGAACCATGTAACTATTGCCATGACTAATAAGTTCGTCCCAATAGTTAATACAACTTAGTAAAAATGAGGAGAACTTTGAGAGAGATAAAGTATGTAAAAAAAAAAACTAAGAAATCAGTTAGTGAAGCTAAATCTAAGACGGATGATTATCTGATAATTATTTAAGGAGGTTAGAAACTAATGAGTGAGATATATTTATTGGCTTGCTAAGAGTAGGAAAATGAGGAGAAACGCGAGGACTAAAAAGTATTAGTAAAAGAAAATTGATATTAAGGAGAGGTGGAAGACTTATGTTTATAAATTATTTAACAAGAGCAACCTAGAAAAAGCTTAGCTTAGACACATAGTTAAGTAGGATAGGTCATATTGTTATTGTCGTAAGATTATAATTTCTGAAGTTAAGGATGCTTTAAAGGAAATGAAAAATGAAAAAGCGGCATGACCTGAAGATACTCCTTTTAAGGTTTGGAAATGTTTACGGGAGAAATGCTTGATGTGGCTTACTGATTTATTCAACAATATTCTCAGGACTAAGAAGATGTCGATGAATGAAGTAGATTATAGTACCTATATATAAAAAGAAGGGATATATACAGAGTTTTAATTACTATTGAGGAATTAAGTTTATGAGTCATACCATGAAACTTTGGAAGAGAGAAGTTGAGCAGAGAAAGGAGGCTAGAATTTCATAGAATCAATTTTGTTCGATGCCGGGGAGGTGCTATAGAAGCTATTTACCTATTAAGAAGATTCATGAAAATATTTATAGAGAAAATGAAGATTTACATATAATTTTTATTGATTAGAAAAGCTTACGATTGAGTTCCTAGGAAGATTATGTGGAGGGATTTGAAGAAGAAACAAGTTTCTACTAGTTATATTTAGCTATGTTGTCACAGGCGACGCCTAGGCGCACCTAGGCGGCCTAGGCGCACCTAGGCGGCCTAGGCGTGTAGGTCGATGAGAGCTCGCCTCGATCTGGAGAAGAAAACTTTGTGGCAGGCGATGGGCGCCTAGGCGCACCTAGAGGCGACTTGGGGAAGCCAGAGGCGCGCCTAGGCGGTTGTGGGCTGAATCTCAGGTTTGTTGGGCTTTAGGGTTGCAGGAAAGACCAGTTTGCTAGTAAAAAAAAAGCCAAAATCAACCAGGCGGCTGCAGGACCCGCTAGATAGTTGTTGCTCCAAAAAAAAGAAACGCAAAAAAGAAAGGAGAAAGACGTATAGACCCGATAGCTGCTGGAGGAGATCCAAGTACTCTCCTTCTCCTTCTTCTCCTTAATTTTTGCTATTGTTGCTGTCGCTTGCTACTGCTTCTTCTTTTGGTGTTTTTAAAAAAAGAAAATAAAAACAATAGATGATGTGTTCTTCTTCTTCTTCGCTTTTGTTCTTCTTTGTTTTTGTTTTGTATAGCCTTTTTCAATTTTGCTGCTCTGCGGTTTTTTTTCTTTTGCTGCTTTTTTTTTTCAACAGTGTAGTTTTCTGCATAGAAAAATGTCAAAGCTTCATAGAAAAATATCAATACTGGAAAATGTGTGAAGCCTTGCAGTATTTTGCAGAAAAATGTCTGGGTGGGAGCCTAGGCGAGGCGGGTGGCTCGTCGCCTTGCCTCGCCTAGCGTCCAGTACAACATAGATATTTAGACTATTAATGATATGTATGATAGAGTTACAATGATCGTGTGAACTATTGGAGGAGATAATAAACCATTTCTTATTACCATTGGTCTATATTACTAGAGGCATATCCAGAAGAAGATTACATGATGTATGATGTTTGCTGATGATATTGTGTTGGTTGATGAGTAAGAGAAATGTCAGATGCTAAAATAGGAAGTGTAGAAAAAAAAAAACTTTGGAATCTAGGAGACTTAAAATTAGTAGAATAAAAACAAAGTATATAAAACTTATTTCAACCAGAAGTCAAAGAGAAATGAGAGGGGAGTCCATATAGATGGAGAAGACTCAATACCTAAGAGTGATAATTTTCGGTATTTAAGATCAATAATTCATTAAGATCGAGTGATTGAGAATGATGTCATAAATAGAAGTAAAGCAAGATGGTTGAAATGGAGGAGTACTTCTTCAGTAGTATGTGATCGCAAGATACATATCAAATTAAAAAAAATTCTATAAGACGACTATAAATACCAACCGTGCTTTATGGATCACACTGTTTGGCAATATGTCCAAAAAGTTAGTGTAGCCGAAATGAGAATGCTAAGATAGAGGAGAGACAATACATTAAAGCATAGAGTAAGGAAATGCGTATATCCATAGGAAGTTAGAGGTGACGCTAATAGAGGACAATATAAAAAAAATCGTCTTACATGGTTTAGACATGTGCAACACATACCAATAGATGCTCATGTAAGGAGGAGAGATAATATAGTAGTTAATCGAATCTATAGTACTAGAAGTAGGCCTAGATGGAACATGATTTGAAGTATTAAAGAAACATGATTTGAAGAGTTGAAGAAGGATATTATTTTTGTGCGTTGTAGAGAACATAACGTTACATAGCTGTAGGGGTGAGCATTAAACGGTTTTCAACCGTAAACTGAACCAAACCGGACCGAAATTGAAGTTCGGTTCGATTTTTGAAAAATCGGTTCGGATTTCGGTTCTCACTTTTAAATAAATTGGTTTTCTGGTCGGTTTTCGGATTTGTATTTCTGAACCCGACTCGAACCGAAAATCGAATGAGTCATCTACCTTTTTATCCTTCAGTTTGTATAAAAGAAAAAAAGAACCCTAACCTACCCAACATTCTCTCTCCTGTCGCCTCTTTTCCTCTCCCCTACTTTCTCTACTGTCGCCTCTCTTCCTCTACCCCGCACTCTCCCTCTGCCTCTCCCTCCCCTCCCCTTCCCTCTGTTAGAGTCCACCCCTCCCTTCCCCTATGTCCGAGTCCACCCCTCCTCCCTCCCCTCCGACATCCTCACCCTCGCCACCGCCCTCTCACCGGAGGAGCAACAGGTCCTCTACCTCGTCGGTGACCAAAGGCGGATCCACATTGGTCGGACTGGGGGCCTGGCCCCCAGTGAAAAAACACAAAAATAAAATAAAATAATTCAAATTTTAGTTAGAGACAAGGATCCTCCCTATTGCTCATTCCAAAACAAAAGCAACACACTTGGCAATGACTTTCTATGCTGTGGTGAATGAAAGAAAAGATGGAAAACCTAAAGGATGAGGAGAGTAGTACTCCTCGAATATATTCTTATCAACCTCACCCAACCCAACATGAAACAGGAAAATAAATAAATAAATAAATGATATTGGTGATGCCGTAGAGGCGGATCCACATTGATCGGACAGGGGTCTGGCCCCAGTGAAAACACACAAAAAAAAAAGAAAAAGAAAATCAAAATTTAGTTTTTGTTATATGTCCACTCCAAATTCATCGGCTGAAATTTTAAATTTGTAGGAATTCATAGAATGCTTTAAATTTATGCTTCTAAAGTATACTAAATTAGAATAATTATCTGGATATATAACGAACACCTGAATTCGTTCTATTTAACTTACTAATTAGAAGTATAATTTGGAATATAACAAATACTAAAAAAATTCAAACAGTAATCATTTTTTTTAGAAAGTATGCTTAATAGAAAACAAAGTTACTTAGTAGTATTACAAATGACATTGTAGTTAAAAGTTTTCAAAGTATGAAAAGTCGTACAGAACAATTGTGTGATATAATATTTTATTGTATACAAATAGTACTATTTAATATAATATAATATTATTATACATAAAAAAAAAAATTTGAGGCATTGTCTCCGAACCCTCTTATGGTTGTGCCCCCAGTAGATTGTAATCTTGGATTCGCCAGTGTTGGTGACTTCAAGAACACCACCACCAACAAGAGGAAGCACCACCAACATACTATAAAGAACCAATAACACCAGCCAGAGTTCACGTGCGGTTGGGGAGCGATCGCAAGGGTCGGGTTCGGACTTGTATTCCTAATGATGCTGTGGTGAAGCTACGGATTCAAGCTTCCTCCCTCCCCTCTATGCTACTACAGTTACTACAATGATGATGATGTTACTATACTTAGACAATGCATACATTTCTGATTGTTAGCAGCCTACATTGAGTTGGAAAACTCCATAATTGACTGGATTTTTTTTTGTGGGTTGTTTGAATTTAAATAGTGTTCTTCTTGTGTGAGTTTTGGTCCTTGTAGAAGAGAAGACGTTCAATAACATTTTCTAAATGATGCCATATGGGTGACATGGCACATACACCATAATTCATTACATTATTTGCTCTTTTTTTTGCAAATGGGTTGCCATTACAAAAATTAAATTCGGGTTCAGAAGACCCGACCCAGTATGGCACATACACCATCATTCATTTCATTATTTGCTCTTTCTTTCTTTCTTTCTTTCTTTCTTTCTTTTTCTTTTTGCAAATGGTATGGCCATATCAAAATTAAAATTTTTGGTTCAGAAGACCCTGTCCAATTGGGCCCATAGAACCGAACCGAACCGAAAACCGAAGTGTTTAAATTCGGTTTGGTTTGGTTCGGTTTCATTGAATACGGTTCTCGGTTTTGTAAAAACCGGTTTTCGATTATTTCGGTTTTCATCTAATCGGTTCGAGCCGAACCGTTGCTCACCTCTACATAGCTGAATGGAAGAAGAATAATTTAAATAGCCGACCCCAAGAATTTAAGATAAAGGATTTTTTGTTGTTTATTTTTACAAAAAAGTACCAAAATATACTCTATTCATCTAACATTCTATTTTCAGAATTTGTTTGAATAAATTAGTTGGCTACCTCAATTATTTGTCTTCAAGGCATTTCGATAATAGGTAAGTTTTTCAGTTTTTACTTTATGTAAAGTAACTTTTGAGAAACCATAGATTAAAATAATAGCAGTAATTCCTACCTCGAAGTAACTCATCTATTTCTATATCAGTTGTGCATGGGTTGTTTTCATGAAACAACTTACAACAATAACTATAACTCGTTAATTAATACCACTATCTTTTGGTCTGCACTCTTGAGGTGCATTCGATACAAGGGATATTTTAAAATTCACCAGAATATAAGGATGGAAAATGATTAGTAAACAACACACACTGAGTTTATGTAATTCACAGAGATTTCATTTTCACAAATGCGGTAAACCTATTCTCTCCTAAAACAAGTGGGTATTTTTATTTACTACGGGAATACAATTATTTGGGTCACATTCGTGTAAGTCAGATCTTGCTCGGGTCAGTCCGGTTCGGTTTGGGTTCAGGTCTGGTAGGTTTTGGGTCTGGCCAGATTGGGTCTAGTTCGGGTCAGAATGGGTTCAGTCAGGTCTGGTTGGGATCGGTTGGGTTTCGGTCAGATGGGTCGGATCTGGTTGGGTCAGGGTCTGTTCGGGTCTGGGTTCAAGTCGGGTAAGTTGTCTAGTCAGTCGGGTCCAAATAAGTAAAAGTTAAATTGTGTTAATAAAAAAATGATGTTGGTAGGATTTGGTTTCCGGTCTTTCGATATACAGTCTACCATCCTAACCAAATACATTATAACAAGTTTTTGATATAAATACATGAGCACTAAATATATATTATTACAAATCAAAATTTTATTTTCTTACATATGATTATATATTCCCGCGTATACTATGTATATCAAATATGATAATACAAATTTCCCACAAGCATGGGAACTCCATTCCTAGGAATGTAGAATTCCCAGCTATATTGTAATCAACGTGCCAAAAGCTACTAAATGACTTCAATAATAGGTCTTTACTCATTTCCTACTCTTAGCAGTTAGCAACCTTATAATTTTCCTTTTCCTCCTCAGTTTAGTGACTGCCTATACAACTCATCGTCAGCTTTACTAATTGCTTTTCTAGCCTCTTTTACTAATCTCTCTCTCAAACTTTTTAGTGTGTCCTTTAGCCATTTTTGTAGGGTTTTTTTTTCTTCTTCTTCCAATTGGGATTTACTTGTTCCACCACCAATTTCTTTAGATGTCAATATATTTTTGTTAGATATTTCTCGAATCTATTTGCTACTTTCTGGTTACAATTAGATAGTTCATACTGCTTATCATTAGTTTCTTCTTCTATGCCCTATCTTCTATCCTTGGTATCATATCTTTAAAAGAATTTTCTCCTTTCAAGGTCCACCTTCTAGTTCTTGATCTTTTTTTTATCCTAGTCTTTCTCCACATCTTAACATAACATCAAATATCAGGAATCGATGTTATCTTGTCAACCTTTTTTGTTATAAATTTTCAAACTTTGCATGTTATCCTATCATCAGCCTTCATAGTAAGAAGAAAATGTACTTTTCTAGTATTTGTTCCTCTCTTGAGAGTAATTAAATGCTTTTCTCTTTGTAAACAAGTATTTGTTATTTTAAGATCAAATGCCAAGCAAAATCAATAATCCTATTTCCACTTCCTTTCTTAATCCAAATCCATGACTTCACACACTTATAATCATATATTTTCCAACATAACCATTCAAATCTCTTGTATATAACTTTTCTCCTCTTGGTATTCCTTGAATAGAGTTATCTATATATTCCCTTAATTCTATTTAAATGGTTTCATGTAAACCAACTAGGGTACATACGCACTATTAACATTAATCACCTCTTCCTCTATTACAAATTTTATCAACAATGTCCTATCTCCAGTTCTTTCTATATTGAAGTTGCTTTATTTTGATCTATTCTCTGTCAGTTCTCTCTTAAAGTGTATACTAGACTTTATATCTTTGTAATCTAAAGGTAATGTATCCAATATTTTTTCAATTTCTCTAGATTTCTCGTCTACTTAGTTTCTCACTAACAAGTTATACTAGTCTTACCTAATCATTGTATCTATCAATTCCATTTCCTTTCCCATGAGTTCTTATAAACGGTTTCATGCAATCCTACTCTCATGCTCTACTCCTAACACTGCTTTCTACACATTACGAGCCCATCATACGATTCCACATTTGGATCGCAATGTGGTGTCAGTTATGGGTATGTCCAACCCAATTTTAGTCACTTGATATGCATACGGGTGTTATTGACGCAAGGAGTCATTTACAGTGATGCCTTAGCAATACACCCTTGATTATTTACCATTTAACAAGGTAGGAACGGTTCAATTTGTCACTACGGAGGGGAAACTCCCCAATGTGTATACTGTGAGGATAGGACATCTGGTTTAGTGGATTTTATGTGTGTTATTGACCTTCCAATGTGATCTTTTTTATTGTTAGGGTGTTTCCTGGCTTATAGAATATTAATTTATCATCACAATAAATCTAAAGGGTCCGCAAGAAATCCTAGTTGGTTTAAGTTTCTGGCCAGGAAGGAACTCCCGTCCATAATTATGCTGCTAAAAAAATGGTTGAAGTGCTTTTATGTTCTTTTAAAGAGTTTGCTATAAAACAAATATCATTTGGATTTTTTCTCTAATTGGAGAATGAAAGTAGGGGTGAGCCCGAAGCGGTGTTATTATCATATTGTTCTGTTTGCCACAAATTGTACTTTGTCTATGATTAAGGAGACTCTCTTTGATTAAATATCCACTCACATCACTGGTAACTTGTTGAAGTGATATAGGCTAATTTCTTTCACCATATGCTTATTTAATTATAGAATGGTCTTGTACATGTGACTATAATTACTGATGAACTGCCAACAAAGAAATGTTATGATTTGTGAGAACAGCCAAAATTTATAATTTGTGCGAGTTTATACTGCTCTCTCAATGCTGCAGGTTCAAATGTTGAGGAGTGGATTTAAAGAGATTGGGATTTTAAAATATAATAGCATCCTAGCCTACCATCAGCTGAATCCAACTTCAATAGGTCATCAAACTTGCTGATATTCTATGATAGCATTAACTTCCATCGTTTGTACATTTTTTAATACACTGCTCTATTGAATGTTTAAAGATATGTGGCGTTTAAGTTATTAACATTATTTCTGACATATGAGCCAGGTCATTATTTAGGAATGGATATCCATGACTCGGAGACAGTGGGTAATGACCGTCCTTTGAAGCCGGGCGTTGTAAGTTACCGTCTCCTTTATTTAACAAATACTTGTATTTACCATAGCAAGAAAATCTGCATAATTTTTTTGAAAATTTTACCATCTCGACGTATATTATAGTTCAGTATATAACCAGTATTTGATTCTATATCTGAGCAGGTGATTACGATTGAGCCGGGTGTCTATATTCCCCTCACTGCTGATGTTCCAGATAGGTAATGACCTATTGTCAACCACCTTGTCTACTTCATTTTCTATCCTTTTCCAGATCTCTGATCTTTAACCTGTAAATATAAAAAAAAACACATACAGGTATCGCGGTATCGGCATAAGGATAGAGGATGAAGTCCTTATTACTGAAACAGGGCATGAGGTAATTTCCGTGTTGCAGATTTTCATATTTTAATTCGTTTTTTCAAAAGATCTATCAAACCCTGGAATGATTGGATTGAATTGTTTGATCAATGATCGATTCTTCCTTCAACTTCGATTGGAATAGATCCACAATACCTCTGAATTTTGCATATTTACTCTTGCAAGAATATATAATTACTTTAGTTGCTAATGTGCTTGGGTGCAGTTACTCACAGGATCAATGCCAAAAGAGGTTTCACATATCAAGTCCTTACTAAACCTTGGATAGAATAGAGGAGGGATGGAATCCCTAGCCAGAAAAAGAAGCATTCAGTTGAAGCTCAGAAAAGATTCAAAGAACAGATATTTATTCATGCCCAAGGGACTTGGAACTTACCTGGTCATATATTTATTATTTTTATGTTGAACATCTGGGCTTCCCATGTCATTGTATTGAAAGAATAATCCTGAATCCAGCTCAGAAAAGGGGCATTTTTTTGGTAAAATCAAACATTTGTTCATTACTCTCGGCATTCAATGTTGTAACCTTATTGTTAATTAGATAATTAAAATTAGTGCTTAGTAGTTAAATCTTTTAATCAAGAATTTAATTAGGTTAATGAGAAGTCAAATTTAATTTGGATTGTTCTTCATAAGAAAAATCCAAATTGAATTGGTTAAGGAAAAAATGGTCAATTCATCATAATAATATCCATAATAATATCTTGACAACTCATCCTCCCTCTCACATGACCCTCAAATTCAACCAACCCCCTTCACGCTCTATATAAACACATTCTCACCTCCTTCACTCACTATCTCTCATCCCACCTCAACCCTAACACACACTTGGAGGATTTTTACTCTCCACTAAGGTATGTCTTAACCCTTCTTATGTTCTAAAATTAGATATATGCATATAGGGATGTGTGTGTTTCAAGAAAAGGGGGAGGAAAGAGACTGCAGAGCAGCAGCATGCAACAGTAGTTGCTGTAGCAGCAGCAGAGCAAGCAACAAGCTATATATATATATATATATATATATATATATTTGTATGTATGTATATATGTACCTCTCTCTCTCTCTCTCTCTCTCTCTCTATATATATATATATATATATATATATATATATATATATATATATATATATAATATGTATAATATACTATATAGCTACATAATTATATATATACTACATATGTACCTATATACATATGTATACTATATTCTATATGTACCCTATATATATATATATATATATATATATATATATATATATATATATATATATATACACACACATTATTTTTATATTTAAGTTTTTATATAGATATTTGTCCCATCTATAAACCAAAAATAGCATAAAATTGACCTAGAAATCTAGTGGGTTAAATCTACTTAATTATATTTCACCAATTAATGTAATTAATGTGAATTATTCATGATATAGGTTATTTGGACCCCATCACACACTCTGACTTGTTTCATCCGCTTTGGATTCCAGGCGAGTACAGTTTCTGGTGGTTTTCTTACTGGTAATTTCTATAACATATGTTGTATTGTTGTACTTGATTTCTGACACGAAGAAACACGGACTAGCATATCTTGTGTTTTTAGACCTTGATCTTATGTAATACTTGATATTCGTGTGATTCATGTATGCTGGTCGGGACAAAAAAATGCTACTTTATATGTGATCATACCCTTAAATCCTGTGCAAATATAATTCATGTGCAAAGGCTAACCATACACTTCACGTATGATTAGCTGGCTCCCATTGTGCAATCCTAAGCCGATCACATAATCAAACTAGTATTTCAAAACAGTTAGTAACTATAGATTTTTTTGTTGATACATGGCATATTTTTTTCTGTTTATTCATTTTTTCTGTTCATTTCTTATCATGCATAGATGTCAGTTTATTTATCTATTATGTACTACTTTTTCTATCACTGTTTTATAGTCCTTATCATGTATTGAAACTGCTATTAGAATTGTACTCGTTCAATCTTGACTGGATAATATTTCAGGAAGCACTTAGAAGGACATGTGCCCTATCCATTATGAATTTTTGAAAAAATTGCTTCGAGCCTGATTTTAACTCCTGTAGGATCGAGGAAGGCCGCACGCGAGAGACCTAGTTATGACAATGATTAAAGTTTGCAGACTTACTATAGTTGTATGATTTATGAATACAAGATTTTGTACTGTAACATTTATATATATATATATACAATATGTTTTTACCTACCTTAGTTTTGTGATTGACTATAATATCTGTTTCCTTTATATTATGAGATGTTGGTTATACAGTACTAGTTTCAGATAGCGTTCTACCGCCGACACTACGGCGTAGGATGGGCGTGCCCACGCACTCGTACCCGAACACCTGGGTGCGGGTCGTGACACATTTTTATGGTGGCCCATGCAGGTCTGACTTCACAATTAGTATGATGTCGTAGTAGTACTTAGGATTAGAGTTCTATTACGAGCATGCAATATGATATATGATATTAGGAATAGAAAATACTTAATCACAACTAGGAATTCCATCCCTGAATTAAATTTACTGATCTTGATTACTCTAACTGATTTGACATCTTCCTTAATTCTTGTCATTCTCGAATAATATCTTATCTTGTGTCTTAAGATGTCCCTTATTGTTTTATCATATTCCAGAATGACACCTATAACATATTCCAGAAGGATACGCGAGACCAGAGCACCCGGTTGTTCAGGAGCAGCTGCAGAAGCCGCTCCAGTTTTCTCTGAATGTCTTCCTTCTCCTCTTTTACTTCCACCCCAAGGAGGTGTACCATCGAACACTGGAGGCATGTCCACTGAAGGAACACATTTATATGAGCTCTTCAAATGTATGTTGGAGGCGCAGAGGGCTTAGATTGAGGTCCAGAGGGAACAAACAAAAATGACGCAAGAAAGCATTAGGAGTTTCCATCATATGGCTTTGGAATCTATGGAGAAGTTTGTATCTCAGCAACAATAGCCTGTTCAATAGAAAATAGGCAATATCTTGGACTTCAAGAAGATGACTCATCGGGAGTTCAAGGGAACTGAAGGGATCCTATACGCGGATGAATGACTCGAGGATATCGAGCGAATTATGCGAGTTGCTCGGATACCAGAAGACTTGAAGATAGAGGCTGTAGGCTTGCAGCTTCACGATATCGCCCACACTCGGTTCAAAAATGAGCCCAAACTTGCTGATCCAGACCTAACTTGGGACTAGTTCAAACATCTTTTCAAACAGAAGTTCTTTCCTGCAGTAGCCCAACGCATTCTGGAGAAACAATTCCAGAACTTGGAGCAGGGTAGTCTCTCAGTAGATGAATATGCTGCAGAGTTCGACAGACTGAGCCGATTCGCATAATATATATTTAGAGATCCGGAGGACCGAGCTCGCAGATTCCGACAAGGCTTGGCCCAGAAAATTTCAGTCATTATCCCCTCTAGTATCACAACTTTTGCTAGAATTATAGCAGAATCCTAGAGGATCGAGGTGTACATGGGCTTTAAACCCAAGCGGGACCGGAATGCGTTTGAAGGAGGCAGCAGCACGGGACCAGCAAAATATTTCCATTTTCAGCCGAGGACTTTCCAGCATCAGCAACATTATTGTCCTCCAACTAGATTTCTGGCTCAGCCGCATCCTCAAAGACAGATCCAGCAGACCCATTTTTGCCATTTTTGCAAGAAACTGGGACATTCCTGAGAAATATGCAGAAAAAGACTTGGAGTCTGCCTATACTGTGGTTATGCGGGATATCAGATGAAGAACTGTCATATTCGAGGTGCAACAAATCAAAATGGACCAGCTAAGCCACTTGTGGCACAACAGCAGAGGGGACCTCCACTTCCAACACAACAACAATAATTTGTCCAGCACCAGCAGATGGGAGCTCCTCAGCGGGGTAGAGCTTTTGCTACAACTGTCGAGGAAACTGAGCCCACCGGTGATGTTATAGCAGGTTCCATTCTTCTCGATTATATTCCAGCCGTAGCATTATTTGATTCTGGTGCATCCCATAGTTTCATATCTGTGTCATTTGTACTTAAGCATAATTTAGTAGCGGATCCCTTGAGTAGAAACTGTAAGATCACGACTAGGGGAGGCATCATCCTAGTCGATGATGTTTGCAAAGGGAATCACGTTACATTGGGAGACTGCATTTTTTCTGCTAGCTTACTCTTAATACCACTTCCACGTTTTGATATTGTCCTTGGAATGGATTGGTTGGGTATGCATTTCGCTAGCATTGACTGCCGTAGAGGTCGTGTGCTATTTCGACCTCCAGAAGAGCCTGAGTTCGAGTTTGCTAGAAAGACAGAGAAGCCAGATCGTGGAATTCTTTGCAAAGCTATAATGGAGGAGAAAGTGCTACCACATCCTATTATTACTGAGTTCTTAGATGTGTTTTCCGAGGAGTTACCAGGATTCCCGCTAGATAGAGATGTTGAATTCTCTATTGATCTAATGTCGAGAGCAGAACTAATATTGTAGCATGTCTACCGAATCAACAAAATTGAGCTAGCAGAGCTAAAGAAACAGATCGATGAATTAGAAGACGAGAGATTAATCAGATCAAGTTTATCGCCCTGGGAAGCTCCGGTACTTTTTGTGCCAAAGAAGGATGGATCGGTGCGGATGTACATCGATTACAGGGTCCTGAACAATCTCACAATCAAGAACAAATATCCGCTGCCGAGAATAGATGATCTCTTCGATCAGTTGAGTGGCGCGAAGGTATTTTCAAAGATTGACTTGAGATCTGGATATCATCAGGTGAAGGTAAAAAAAGAAGATATTCCGAAGACTGCATTTAGGACTCGCTATGGCCAGTACGAGTTATTGGTGATGCCGTTTGGGTTAACTAATGTCCCAAAAGTCTTCGTGAACTTGATGAACAAGTATTCCATCAGTACCTGGACAAGTTCGTGGTAGTGTTTATAGATGATATCCTTGTATACTCAAAGACGCTTGAAGAACATGAGAAGCATTTAAGGATAGTGCTTGAAACTCTCAGGAAGGAGAAGCTTTATGGAAAACTCTCTAAATGTGAGTTTTTCTTAAGCAAAGTGGAGTTTCTCGGATATGTAGTGACTGAAGATGGAATATCAGTTGATCCAAAAAAGATTATTGTCGTAGAATCTTGGGCCACTCCGAGCTCTGTTGCAGAAATTAGAAGCTTCTTAGGATTGGCTGGATATTACATAAAGTTCGTGAAAGATTTTTCTCAAATTGCAAAGCCTTTGACTAAACTCACTCGAAAAGATGTAGAGTTTGTATGGATTGAGGAATGCCAGGCACCATTTGATGAGTTGAAGAAGAGATTGACTACGACTCCTATTCTGATATTGCCATCGGGATCAGGAGGATTCACCATCTATAGCGTTGCTTCAGGAAAGGGTTTGTGATGTATTTTAGAGCAAAACAATAAGTGTAATGCCCCGCTCTACGTCAGCATTATGTATCAGGTGAGTGGGCAGAACTTCGTTCTCTGATTCTTGCACGCCTTAATAATAACCTGAGTTTTTGCTTGCAATATTTTCATAAGAGAATGATATAACCTGTAACACCCCGTTCCGTTCTAGCAGACTGCCGTCTCAATCGGCAAAAGTGCAACTGTCCCGACCCGCTTTGCCTCAAGCGAGAAGCAAAGGATATCCAGACTTGTCCCTACCGAAATCCGGCTTAGGTTTTCAGAGGCTCGCTTTACGTATCGCTCTACCGAGGCGAATCATCTCTAAGGTGGGTGGCTACGGTGAACTTGTCTTTGCTTAGCCAGCACACATAAAATCTGGAATGTTTATGCTAGTCGCTAGGTGAATCACCCCCTGCATGCTAATAAGAATCCAACGCACCTAGCTAAGGGAATAATCCCAACTTGTATTGCTTATGCTAGAACATGAAAATTGAAATACTGCTTGTATTCAGACCCTCGCATGCTAAGTCCCTAACGGTTTCATCTCTCGGCTTACCTTCGGGTCCGAGCAAACGTGTTTACTTATGTTCCTTAGAAACACATGCTTGTCTGCTTGTATGTTGCCATGTTTTCATCCAAACCCCGAAAGACTACTACGTAGTCGTTCCGTGCCTGAATGAACCTGCAAGTATCCGGGACCGTTGGGTCTCCAAGGCAATCCCCGAACCAGGGGCACGCATCAGGGTAATAAATACTGAACGTGAATCCTATAACGTGACAACTGAATGATAATCACATCAAGTTTATATCTGAACGAGAATCACGTCATGTAACGAACGAATCTCAGCTCTTGGAGCAAACGCTCGTTCAGATCACGAATCATGGATTATCATTCAAGTTGTGGATTTGAAACTGACCCTGACCTGCATGTCGCGGACAACTCAGAAACGAGGCACCGTTCCACGGGCGGTCGTCGGGGCACTGGGACCGACCCGATCCGGATGGAATATAACGTAATAGTCTCACGTGATTGACGGAATGGTTTGCAGCGCCTCACGTGCTTTCGTTGCATTCTCTACCCGCCAATGACTATGGTCCTTTATGGCTATGCCAGCGACTAACGTTCATATAGATAAGTCATCCTCGCTTAGCGGCTATCCGCGTGCGAGGCATTGCATCGCATCAAATGAACAACTGAACACCTGAACGATCATGTTAAAACGGCTCTCGTGTTGCATATGCTATGCCTCCTGAATGTTATACTTGCCCGTGCTTGAATATATTGTTTGCCTCGGACATGGAAGAAGAAATGGTAAGTTGGTAAGTCTCGCCGTGTTTTCTCTCATGTCGCACGGCGCATTGCCACACGAATTAGGCTATTCAAATGTTGCATGGAACTGATCCTAAGGCAACTAGAAAGACAACTTAATTGTTGGTGCACGGAACCTATATTACATGTTTGGATTTGTCGAGCGGGCGAGTAGCTTCCCCACCAGTGCATTCAATGTACTGATAATCCACCAGTTTGTATGCAGGGTGCGGGAGAACCTCGTTCGGTGCGGATGCCTCCTTCGTACATTTTAAGGTGTGAAGATCACTCCGAAGCAACGGTGCGTCCGGAACTGAAGCACATATACAAGACATAATATTATGAACATCGCCTGAACATCGCCTCTACAATCATTTCACAATTGCAGCCACTTGGCACGCTTTTACTGTTTCAGAGAGAACGGCTTGAGCGACTTGTAATCTCGGCTATGCGTCGCCTGTAACACTTGTTCATATCAATAAAGAGTTGCTTTACTTCAACTTATGTTTCAATGCTTCCGCTATATTGTCGACTCAGTGAACCTGTTACCAAATCTCTATGCATTTATGACTGCTCTGCACTCGGACAATCTGTGCGATCTGTGGCTTAGAACTCTTACCGCCAGCCAATGAACCATGGCCTTGCACGGGTGTGGCTCACGCTCGTGCTGCATCATGCCCGGATGGGTCGAAGCGATCGTCCCGCGGGAGCGCTGGCGAGGGTGATTCCCGCCTAGCGGGGACGGCCGATTTGCCTGCAGGAGATCGGGGCGTGGCAGATTGGTATCAGAGCCTGGCTTCTACGCCTTTGGACTTCGATTCGAATATCTTTGTTTTGAAAGCTCATTCGTGGGTTATGTGCACGCTTTCTCTCAATGCCTCGATGGGATGTTCCAACAATAAGTCTAAATACTTTCAAAATAAGTTTTGAATGATATGATATGCTTGCTTGTATGATTTGTGCTGCGAGTGGCCTTTGTACCAACCTGTGCGAACCCTTGAGAGTATCGCTAGTAGCTTGTCCGATTTCACTAACTCTAAGTTTGGTTGAATGCATCTATTCGAGGGACGCCTTGAACTAGTGTACCATCCAAGACTTAAGAAAAGGTAAAACTCGAGTGCTAAGACTTCGCTATCACTAAGCTGGTTGACGTGTTCACGCTAGAAGTGCACTTCGAAAGTGTGCACGATCCAGCCTAAGCGATATACTGATTTCGACGCTTGTGCAAGTGAATATCCAAATGAACAAGTACAACGACTTGTCTAGGATTGCCTCAACCCTAGATTACTGCTTGTCCTCAGTAAGTCTCGAGGACGAGACTTTTTCTGAGTTGGGTAGGATGTAACACCCTGTTCCGTTCTAGCGGACTGCCGTCTCAATCGGCAAAAGTGCAACTGTCCCGATCCGCTTTGCCTCAAGCGAGAAGCAAAAGATATCCAGACTTGTCCCTACCGGAATCCGGCTTAGGCTTTCAGAGGCTCGCTTTACGTATCGCTCTACCGAGGCGAATCATCGCTAAGGTGGGTGGCTACGGTGAACTTGTCTTTGCTTAGCCAGCACACATAAAATCTGAAATGTTTATGCTAGTCGCTAGGTGAATCACACCCTGCATGCTAATAAGAATCCAACGCACCTAGCTAAGGGAATAATCCCAACTTGTATTGCTTATGCTAGAACATAGAAATTGAAATACTGCTTGTATTCAGACCCTCGCATGCTAAGTCCCTAACGGTTTCATCTCTCGGCTTACCTTCGGGTCCGAGCAAACGTGTTTACTTATGTTCCTTAGAAACGCATGCTTGTCTGCTTGTATGTTGCCATGTTTTCATCCAAACCCCGGAAGACTACTACGTAGTCGTTCCGTGCCTGAATGAACCTGCAAGTATCCGGGACCGTTGGGTCTCCAAGGCAATCCCCGAACCAGGGGCACGCATCAGGGTAATGAATACTGAACGTGAATCCTATAACATGACAACTGAATGATAATCACATCAAGTTTATATCTGAACGAGAATCACGTCATCTAACGAACGAATCTCAGCTCTTAGAGCAAACGCTCGTTCAGATCACGAATCATGGATTATCATTCAAGTTGTGGATTTGAAACTGACCCTGACCTGCATGTCGCGGACAACTCGGAAATGAGGTACCGTTCCACGGGCGGTCGCCGGGGCACTGGGACCGACCCGATCCGGATGGAACATAACGTAATAGTCTCACGTGATTGACGGGATAGTTTGCAGCGCCTCACGTGCTTTCGTTGCATTCTCTACCCGCCAATGACTATGGTCCTTTATGGCTATGCCTGCGACTAACGTTCATATAGATAAGTCATCCTCGCTTAGCGGCTATCCGCGTGCGAGGCATTGCATCGCATCAAATGAACAACTGAACACCTGAACGATTATGTTAAAACGGCTCTCGTGTTGCATATGCTATGCCTCCTGAATGTTATACTTGCCCGTGCTTGAATATATTGTTTGCCTTGGACAGGGAAGAAGAAATGGTAAGTTGGTAAGTCTCACCGTGTTTCCTCTCATGTCGCACGACGCACTGCCACACGAATTAGGCTATTCAAATGTTGCATGGAACTGATCCTAAGGCAACTAGAAAGACAACTTAATTGTTGGTGCACGGAACCTGTATTACGTGTTTGGATTTGTCGAGCGGGCGAGTAGCTTCCCCACCAGTGCATTCAATGTACTGATAATCCACCAGTTTGTATGCAGGGTGCGGGAGAACCTCGTTCGGTACGGATGCCTCCTTCGTGCGTGCTAAGGTGTGAAGATCACTCCGAAGCAACGGTGCGTCCGGAACTGAAGCATATATACAAGACATAATGTTGTGAACATCGCCTGAACATCGCCTCTACAATCATTCCACAATTGCAGCCACTTGGCACGCTTTTACTGTTTCAGAGAGAGCGGTTTGAGCGACTTGTAATCTCGGCTATGCGCCGCTTGTAACACTTGTTCATATCAATAAAGAGTTGCTTTACTTCAACTTATGTTTCAATGCTTCCGCTATATTGTCGACTCAGTGAACCTGTTACCAAATCGCTATACGTTTATGACTCCGCTGCACTCGGACAATCTGTGCGACTCTGTGGCTTAGAACTCTTACCGCCAGCCAATGAACCATGCCCTTGCACGGGCGTGGCTCACGCTCGTGCGGCATCACTCCCAGATGGGTCGAAGCGATCGTCCCGCGGGAGCGCTGGCGAGGGTGATTCCCGCCTAGTGGGGACGGCCGATTTGCCTGCGGGAGATCGGGGCATGACAGAACCTGCCTTGCATATTAATGAACGAACTCACCTAGCTTGTCTTTGAAACAATGTCTACTAAACGAGAATCCTGAAATGCTTGCCTTGAGTGCATGAACATGTTCACTATCGTCTATGCTTCGAGAGAACCATATTATGCCTGAATGTGTTCAAGTGATAAGTCGGATTGCCCCGCAACAACGATAACTGTTCTGATGGTTCGTCTCGTCTGCATACTAGAGTTTAATTGATAGTGTTCCATGCATTTGCATGCGGTCGGACAATGGCTTTTGGTGGAGAGCTGAACTGCATGTGTCACGGCTGCTACAGAGATAGTGGAAAGCAACCATGAGTCACAGCTGCCATTAGAATCAGATGAATGAGTCATTGGTATGCTGTACAACCAGCTGCCGATCCTGAGATACTCGGGGACCGCCCTGCATATAGCTAAGTCATTGTGTTGGCTTGGATAGATGACTGCCCCTAAGATTGTGTATTGTGTGTCTAGCTGTGCATTTGACCTTGGAGTCGCACGAGACACGCTGCGCACACCCTGAAACATGAACGATTGCTTGCTTGCTTATTGCATATGAAACTCTGTTTCCAAACATGTTTCCAAACAATGTAAATTGACTCTGCTAGAACTGCATGAAACGAACCTATGTAAAAACTAGAAAGATCACTAGTAATGTAATATTTTATAACATGATTACTTAGTATTGGTTTGAGTGAATGCTTATTTTTGTTCAGTTGTTTTATCTCACCAGTACTTGTATAAAGTGCTGACCCACCAACAGTTTACTTGCTTGCAGGTACTGGATCGTCCGAGGGAGCGATAGGCGTGCCGCAGTCCCTAAGACCCAGAATCCTGGTTTCGATTGTTGCCCCGAGAATGCTATCGTATAAGGGGGCATAATGTATGGAACGAACATATGCCTTTGCTAAAGGAACCCAAGTTGCCTCGATTGTCCCGAATACTCAGTTGGCTAAATGCATTGCATTGCAACAAGTCCCTTTCCGCTGCATACTCGATTGATGCGATGATAGCCAACTATCAACTTAAATGATTGGCCTTGTGCGGGCGTAACCCCAGGCCCGTGCGGCATCACATCCCCGATGGGCTCGATCGGGCCAGGCCATTCCTTCCCCTTCCTCGTACCCGCGGGACGGGCACGGTGCTTCGCGTCCGGCGCGCCGAGGCACGGTGATTCGTGCCCGATTCGATAATTCCGGCCATACGGGGCGGGGCAAGGCGGAGCGACGGCCCGGGCGGGTCCGGGGCGTGACAATAAGGTGGTGGCTTATGCATCCAGACAGCTACGGACACACGAGAAGAACTATCCTACCCATGACTTGGAGCTGGCAGCTGTCATCTTTGCATTGAAGTTGTGAAAACATTATTTGTACAGAGAGCGTGTGAAAATATTCACTGACAACAAAGCTTGAAGTACGTTTTCACACAAAAGGAGCTGAACATGAGACAACGTAGATGGCTAGAGCTCATGAAGGACTTTGATATTGTCCTGAAGTATTATCTAAGAATGGCCAACGTAGTTGCAGATGCCTTGAGCAGATATCCAGTAGCTATGTGCCTGACGATGGACCGCCATTTGTTAGCAGACTTGGAGAAGTTGGGTATTGAAATAATAATTCCTGGAGTTGAAATACAGACGATGGGTATGCAGATTCAGTCGAAATTGATGAACAAGATCCGGGAAACACAATATCAAGATGAAAGTCTGAGAAGTATCCGAGCTCAGGTACATGCCAGATTACTAGATAATTTTACCATTACAGAAGATGGCTCTTTACGACACGGAGTGAGGCTATGTGTTCCTAGAGGAGATATACGGGAATAAGTCATGCAGGAAGCTCTTCGCTCTCAGTATTCTATACATCCGGGAGCTACCAAGATGTACAAAGATCTAAGAGATCACGTGTGGTGGTATGATATAAAGCGAGATGTAGCACATTTTGTTTCCAGATGTCTAGTATGCCAGCAGGTCAAAGCCGAAAGGCAGAGATCAGGAGGGTTACTTCAGCCACTACCAATTTCAGAGTGAAAATGGGAACATATCACGATGGATTTTATTTTAGGACTACACGCACTTCGGGAGAAAAAGATACAATTTGGGTCATAGTTGATCGGTTGACCAAATCAGTCCACTTCTTGCCATTTAAAGTGGGACTGTCTACAGAAAAGCTCGCTAGATTGTATGTAGAGCAGATTGTCAGGTTGCACGGGGTTCCAGTGAGTATCGTTTCTGATTGGGATAGTCGATTTATATTCTATTTTTGGAGGAGTTTGTAGTCTAGCTTAGGTACCAAACTAAAGTTTAGCACTGCTTACCACCCTCAGACGGATGGATAGTCAGAGAGGACTATTCAGACGCTAGAGGATATACTTCGGACTTGTATTTTAGACTTCGGTGGATCGTGGGAGGATCATCTTCATCTGGTGGAGTTTGCATACAACAATAGTTACCAGACAAGCATCGAGATGTCTCCTTTTGAGGCTCTGTACGACCGAAGATGTAACACCCCGTTCCGTTCAAGCGGACTGCCGACTCAAACGGCAAAAGTGCAACTGTTTCGACCCGCTTTACCTCAAACGAGAAGCAAAGGATATCCAGACTTGTCCCTACAGGAATTCAGCTTAGGCTTTCAGAGGCTCGCTTGACGTATCGCTCTACCGAGGCGAATCATCGCTAAGGTGGGTGGCTACAGTGAACTTGTCTTTGCTTAGCCAGCACACATAAAATCTGGAATGATACATGCTAGTCGCTAGGTGAATCACCCATGCTTGCTAATAAGAATTCAACGCACCTAGCTAAGGGAGTAATCCCAACTTGTATTGCTTATGCTAGAACATGAAAATGAAACATTGCTTATATATATGTTCAGACCCTCACATGCTACCCTAGAACGTGTTGCTCGGGAAGTCCCTTACGATTTCACCTCTCGGCTTACCTTCAGGCCCGAGCTAACGTGAATGTTGTATTTATACAATTGCATGCTTGTCTGCTTGTATGTTGCCTTGTTTTCATCCAAACCCCGGGAGACTACTAAGTACTCGTTCCGTGCATGATTGAACCTGCAAGTATCCGGGACCGTTAGGTCACTATAGGCAGCCCCGAACCAGGGGAATGCATCAAGGCAAGTTATTCACTGTACAAAATCATGATTCAAGTATCTCGTGTACTCATGTTCTCGTGCACTCGTGTTCTAATGTTCTAGTGCATGCATGTTCTCGTGTTCTCGTGTATCTCGTGATAATTGAAAGACCCAATAATTGCATGTCGCGGGCAACTCAAAAATGAGGTATGGTTCCACGGACGGTCTTCGGGGCACTGGGGCCGATCCGATCCGGATGGAACCTTGCGGGTGGTCCATCGTGTGAGGGCGAGTGGTTTGTAGCGCCTCTTGTACTTACGTTGCATTCCACTTGGCCTGGGACCACCTCATGTATAAATCCATCGTGTACGGGCGAGATAGTTCGTAACGCATTGTGTACTCTCGTTGCATTCCATTCTCGTCTGGGATTAGTCCTTTATGGCTATGCCAGCGACTCATGTTCATATAGATAAGTCATCCTCGCTTAGCGGCTATCCGCGTGCGAGTCATTGCATCGTATCAATGAACAATTGAACACCTGAACGATCATGGTACAACGACTCTCGTGTTGCATATGCTATTGCCTTGGTTTTTATTATGAATGCCCCTGAATGTTTATACTTGCCCGTGCTTGAATTAATAATTGTTTGCCTTGGACAGGGAAGGCTAAATGGTAAGTTGGTAAGTCTCGCCGTGTTTTCTCTCATGTCGTACGGCGCACTGCCACACGAGTTAGGCTATTCAATGTTGCATGAAACTGATCCTAAGGCAACTAGAAAGACAACATAATAGTTGGTGCACGAAACCTATATTACGTGTTTGGATTTGTCGAGCGGACGAGTAGCTTCCCCACTAGTGCATTCAATGTACTGATAATCCACCAGTTTGTATGCAGAGTGCGGGAGAACCTCGTTCGGTGCGGATGCCTCCTTCGCGTGTGCTAAGGCCAAGAGTTCCCTCTGAATCCTTGGAGCGCTGCATCTGGAACTGAAGCACATATAAGAAGACATAATGTTATGAACTTCGCCTGTACAATTATTCCACAATTGTAGCCACTTGACACGCTTTTACTATTTCAGAGAGAGAGGCTTGAGCGACTTATAATCTCGGTTATGCGCCGCCTGTAACACATGTTTATATCAAATAAAGAGTTACTTTACTTCAACTTGTGTTATTCAATGCTTCCGCTATATTGTCAACTCAGTGAACCTGTTACCAAATCGCTATGCGTTTATGACTCCGTTGCACTCGGACAATCTGTGCGACTCTGTAGCTTAGAACTCTTACCGCCAGCCAATGAACCACGGTCTTGCACGGGCGTGGCTCACGCTCGTGCGGCATCACGCCTGGATGGGTCATAGCGATTGTTCCGCGGGAGCGCTGGCGCGGTGATTCTTGCCTAGCGGGAACGGCCGATTTAGCCTGCGGGAGATCGGGGTGTAACATATTGGTATCAGAGCCTGGCTTCTACGCCTTTGGATTTCATTTCGAATATCTCTGTTTCGAAAGCTTGTTCGTGGGTTATGTGCACACTCTCTCTCAATGCCTCAATGGGATGTTCCAACAATAAGTCTAAATACTTTCAAAATACATTTTGAATGATATGATTGCTTGTATGATATCGTGATGCGAGTGGCCTTTGTGCCAACCTGTGCGAACCCTTGAGATTATCGCAGTAGCTTGTCCGATTTTACTAACTCTAAGTTTGGTTGAATGCATATGTTTGAGGGACGCCTTAAACTTGTGCACGATCCAAGACTTAAGAAAATGTGAAACTCGAGTGCTAAGACTTCGCTATCGCTAAGTTGGTGAAGTGCATGTGTTTGGAGCGCTACGAATACGTGTACGATCCAGACTAGCGATATGCTGATCTCGATGCTTGTGCAAGTGAATATCCAAATAAACAAGTACAACGACTTGTATAGGTTTGCCTCAGCCTGGTATCGTTAAATCAAAATTGATTGAAACGTACTGCTTGTCCTCAGTAAGTCTCGAGGACGAGACTTTTTCTGAGTTGGGTAGGATGTAATACCCCGTTCCGTTCAAACGGATTGCCGACTCAAACGACAAAAGTTCAACTGTCCCGACCCGCTTTGCCTCAAACGAGAAGCAAAGGATATCCAGACTTGTCCCTATAGGAATTCAGCTTAGGCTTTCAGAGGCTCGCTTGACGTATCGCTCTACCGAGGCGAATCATCGCTAAGGTGGGTGGCTACGGTGAACTTGTCTTTGCTTAGCCAGCACACATAAAATCTGGAATGATACATGCTAGTCGCTAGGTGAATCACCCCTGCTTGCTAATAAGAATTCAATGTACCTAGCTAAGGGAGTAATCCCAACTTGTATTGCTTATGCTAGAACATGGAAATGAAATATTGCTTATATATATGTTCAGACCCTCGCATGCTACCCTAGAACGTGTTGCTCGGGAAGTCCCTTACGATTTTACCTCTCGGCTTACCTTTAGACCCGAGCTAACGTGAATGTTGTATTTATACAATTGCATGCTTGTATGCTTGTATGTTGCCTTGTTTTCATCCAAACCCCGGGAGACTACTAAGTAGTCGTTCCGTGCATGATTGAACCTGCAAGTATCCGGGACCGTTAGGTCACTATAGGCAGCCCCGAACCAGGGGAATGCATCAAGGCAAGTTATTCACTGTACATAATCATGATTCAAGTATCTCGTGTACTCGTGGTCTCGTGCACTCATGTTCTCGTGTTCTAGTGCAAGCATTTCTCGTGTTCTCGTGATAATTGAAAGACCCAATAATTGCATGTCGCGGACAACTCAGAAACGAGGTATGGCTCCACGGACGGTCTCCGGGGCACTGGGGCCGATCCGATCCGGATGGAACCTTACGGGTGGTCCATCGTGTGCGGGCGAGTGGTTTGTAGCGCCTCTTGTACTTACGTTGCATTCCACTTGGCCTGGGACCACCTCATGTATAAATCCATCGTGTACGGGCGAGATGGTTCGTAGCGCATCATGTACTCTCGTTGCGTTCCATTCTCGTCTGGGATTAGTCCTTTATGGCTATGCCAGCGGCTCACGTTCATATAGATAAGTCATCCTCGCTTAGCGGCTATCCGCGTGCGAGTCATTGCATCGCATCAATGAACAATTGAACACCTGAACGATCATGGTACAACGACTCTCGTGTTGCATATGCTATTGCCTTGGTTTTTATTATGAATGCACCTGAATGTTTATACTTGCCCGTGCTTGAATTAATAATTGTTTGCCTTGGACAGGGAAGGCTAAATGGTAAGTTGGTAAGTCTCGCCGTGTTTCCTCTCATGTCGTACGGCGCACTGCCACACGAGTTAGGCTATTCAATATTGCATAAAACTGATCCTAAGGCAACTAGAAAGACAACATAATAGTTGGTGCACGGAACCTATATTACGTGTTTGGATTTGTCGAGCGGGCGAGTAGCTTCCCCACCAGTGCATTCAATGTACTGATAATCCACCAGTTTGTATGCATGGTGCGGGAGAACCTCGTTCGGTGCAGATGCCTCCTTCGCGTGTGCTAAGGCCAGGAGTTCCCTCTGAAGCCTTGGAGCGCTGCGTCCGAAACTGAAGCATATATAAGAAGACATAATGTTGTGAACATCGTCTGTACAATCATTCCACAATTGTAGCTACTTGGCACGCTTTTTCTACTTCAGAGAGAGGCTTGAGCGGCTTGTAATCTCGGCTATTGGCCGCCTGTAACACATGTTTATATCAAATAAAGAGTTGCTTTACTTCAACTTGTGTTATTCAATGCTTCCGCTATATTGTCAACTCAGTGAACCTGTTACCAAATCGCTATGCGTTTATGACTCCGCTGCACTTGGACAATCTGTGCGACTCTGTGGCTTAGAACTCTTACCGCCAGCCAATGAACCATGGCCTTGCACGGGCGCGTGGCTCAGTCTCGTGCGGCATCACGCCCGGATGGGTCAAAGCGATCGTGATTCTCGCCTAGCGGGAACGGCCGATTTATCCTGCGGAGATCGGGGCGTGACAGAAGATATC
This sequence comes from Iris macrosiphon, assembly GCA_036927795.1. Lineage (NCBI taxonomy): Eukaryota > Viridiplantae > Streptophyta > Magnoliopsida > Asparagales > Iridaceae > Iris > Iris macrosiphon. The sequence goes on from JAYESA010000018.1 coordinate 146,001,674, forward strand.
GTACCCCATTATGTTGGGACGACATAGGCGAGCGAGCATTGTTGGGACCAAAAATGGTAGTAGATGTTGCGGAGAAGGTAAAGCAGATTAGAGAAAGACTTCGTGTGGCTCAGGACAAACAAAAGCACTGGTCCGATAGTCGCCGGAGACCGTTAGAGTTTGAGGTTGGCAAATTGGTGTTCTTGCGAATTTATCCAACACGTGGCACGATTTGTTTCGGAAGAAGCGGGAAGCTCAGTCCAAGGTTTATCGGACCTTTCAGTATTATCGAAAGGGTCGGTGCCGTAGCCTACCAGCTAGCTTTGCCACCTACATTAGAGGGAGTATATAACGTGTTTCATGTATCCCAGCTGAGACGATATGCAGTTGACCCTAACCACGTATTAGATCACTCAGAGATTGAAGTGGGACTGAGTCTCAGCTACCAAGAGCAGTCCGTGGAGATACTAAATCGCAGAGAAAAGGTGCTGCGTAACCGGACAATTTTATTTGTTCGTGTTGCTTGGAGTCATCACTCCCCGGAGGAATCTACTTGGGAGAGAGAGGATGAGATGCGTGAGCGATACCCAAACCTCTTTGAATTTTGAGGTATTTCTTCTTTCTTTCTGTATGATCTACTTTAAATTTCGAGGACAAATTTTTTCTAAGGGGGGTAGATTTGTAACCTTCTTGTTAATTAGATAATTAAAATTAATGCTTAGTAGTTAAACCTTTTAATCAAGAATTTAATTAGGTTAATGAGAAGTCAAATTCAATTTGGATTGTTCTTCATAAGAAGAAAAATCCAAATTGAATTGGTTAAGGGCATAATGGTCAATTCACCATAATAATATCTTGACAACTCATCCTCCCTCTCACATGACCCTCACATTCAACCCACACCATTCTCCTCTATATACACACCTTTCCACCCCCTTCACTCACCATCCATCATCGCACCTCAACCCTAACACACACTTGGAGGATTTTTAGCTCTCCACTAAGGTATGTCCTAACCCTTCTTATGTTCTAAAATTAGATATATGCATATAGGGATGTGTGTGTGTGTGTCAAGAAAAGGGGGAGGGGAAATGGACTGCAGAGCAGCAGCATGCAGCAGTAGTTGTAGCAGCATGCAACAACAGCAGAGCAACAGCTACAACAGGCAGTAGTTGCAACAGCATGCAACAGAAGCAGAGCAGCAGCTGCAGCAAGCAGCAGCAGAGCAAGCACCAAGCTATATATATATATATATATATATATATATATATATATATATATATATATATATATATATATATATTTACACATTATTTGTACATTTAAGTTTTTATATAGATATTTGTCCCATCTATAAACCAGAAATAGCATAAAATTGACCTAAAAATCTAGTGGGTTAAATCTACTTAATTATATTTCACCAATTAATGTGAATTATTCATGATATAGGTTATATGGACCCCGTCACACACTCTTACTTGTTTTACCCGCTTTGGACCCCAGGCGAGTACAGTGTCTGATGGTTTTCTTACTGATAATTTTTATAACACATGTGGCATTGTTGTACTTGATTGACACGAAGAAACACGAACTAGCATATCTTGTATTTTTAGACCTTGATCTTGTGTAATACTTGATATTCGTGTGATTCATGTATGCTAGTCGGCGCGAGAAAATGCTAGTTTATATGTGATCATACCCTTAAATCTTGTGCAAATATAATTACTGTGCAAAGGCTAACCATACACTTCACGTATGATTAGCTGGCTCCCATTGTGCAATCCTAAACCGATCACATAATCAAACTAGTATTTCAAAACAATTAGTGACTATAGATTTTCTTGTTGATACATGACATTTTTTTTTTCTGTTTATTCATTTTTCCTGTTCATTTCTTACCATGTCTTGATGTCAGTTTATTTATCCATCATGTACTATTTTTTCTATCACTGTTTTATAGCCCTTATCATGTATTGAAACTGCTATTAGAATTGTACTCGTTCAATTCTGACTGGATAATATTTCAGGAAGCAATTAGAATGACATGTGCCCTATCTATTATGAATTTTTGAAAAAATAGCTTCGAGCCTGATTTTACCTCTGGAGGATCGAGGAAGGCCAGAAGCGGGAGACCTAGTTATGACAATAGTTAAAGTTTACAAACTTACTATAGTTGTATGATTTATGAATACAAGATTTTGTACTGTAACCTTTATATATATATATATATATATATATATATATATATGTTTCCACCTACCTTAGTTTTGTGATTTAGTATAATATTTGTTTCATTTATATTATGAGATGTTGGTTATACAGTACTAGTTCCAGACAGTGTTCTACCGTCGACACTGTAGCGTAGGCTGGACGTGCCCACGAACTCGTATTCGAACATTCGGATACGGGTCGTGACAAATATCATAAAGGATCCAAGAATAAACTTGAGCTAGAATATATTGCTTCTCATGTAAATTGGAACTCTTCTTTTCTTACATATGATAGCTGCTTCCTCTGCTTGTTCTTCTACTACTACTACTATTATAGCCATGCCAGCCTGCATTGCACTCAAGTTTATGGAATTTTATGGTTGTTAATTGAAACATGCTCCTTGTCTCCCTTAGACACAGTAGTTGGTGTGTGTTTGGTACGCAGAATATTATATAGCAAAAAATATTATATTTTTGGAAATCAAATTGGCTGAAAAATTATATTTTCATGTTTGCTGAATATATAAATATCTTTTTGGGGATATATATTTTATATTTTTTTGATTGATAAGTAAATATATTTAGTAGCTGTTACTCTTTCTTGGTAACTTTTTATAGCATAGTTCGTTAAGATAATAAGCTATTATTCAAGAGAATATAATTCAATTTTATTTTGACATTATATATTTTTTATTTAAATTAATTTTTACAATTCGATATGAACCTAAACTCGGGAAAAAAGGGAACACAAAGAATGGAAAAAACAAAAAACAAAAATTATAATATATCTGTGGGTCGACTCTGGACTTGAATCCTAACTTGTGATTTATTTCCATGAGAATTTAATATACCCAATTATTTCCCATGAGAATGTAATAGTTTCCACAATTCAAGGGAATATTTATTTTCCGGGCATTGGAATTTTTCGGAAGTAAATTTTATAAATCAAAGCACACGGATACAAATGAAAAAATATATATAATAAAAAATATTCCATTATTGAAGGTCTAATGAAGGAATGCTGAAATGAAAACTCACAATCAATCAAATAGATCAAGAAAATGATAAAAAAAAATATATATATAATGCACACACAAAGGATTGTCATGGAATGATTTAAAGCTCAACTTCAGATTGTTTCTTTAGAATGAAAAATCAACAAGGTATATGAAGAAATATCAAACAAATCAAATTTAAAGAAGACATACCATTACCCAAATAAAACAAGATACAGACATTGATATCCCACACATACCAGATTGCTCATGCTCATGCTCATGCTTGCTCTTTGTTACTACTAATATTGAGATACATTAGAGTGTTGTAACATGTATATTTTTCTTTCTTCTCTTATTGCAGTATCTACTTGAGCAAAGTGTCATATCCTACTATTATTATGATATTTTAGTTAAATTCTAAAATAATTGCTTCTTTCTTGCTTTCAAAGTAACTGTCTCAAACCCAGGAGAGACCTCCCTAATAATCATAATCCTAATAGTAATTCTAACCATTCTCAACTGCAGAGCCTCCATCTTTATGGACGAAAATATATATTAGAAAAGAAATACACTATACTTTTTTGTTCTTCTCAAGTTATATTTTATTTCTAAACCTTCTTTATTTCACAATTTAAGCATAGGAAAGAGAATGCTGAAGCGATATAAAATGATTTTAGTTTTCATTTTTGGCATGGTAATATTTCTATTCAGGGCGGATGCAAGAACTTAAGAAAGGGCGTCAACATCAAATATAAAAGAAAATCCAAAAATAAAATCACATAATAAAACAGGAAAAATACTGTAACAAGGACAAGGTAGACTTGCGTGGATAATAGTCCAAGACCTAGTTAACCTAAAAAGACTATTAACATAAATGTAAGTTTATTTATTATTATTATTATTATTAAGTTAAATATCAAACAATATGATAAACTATTTATTTCTCAATTACTAACCTATGTTATAATATATATATATATATATATATATATATATACAAAATGTTACACACACACATATATTTATATATATAGAGAGACTACTATTGGAAGGTCATGCAAGGATTAAAGAGGTGGGGGTTCTTCCAATGGGGTCAGTTGACCTCACTTGATGGTTCGTGTGTCCGCCCCTGTTTCTACGCAAACGAGAAAGTTTATGTTCTAGATATTACTCAGGCAAGTAATTAAAAGGTTCAGACAGATCCAAGTTGATATATAATAGGCTGATCTTGACATGACATTGATGTGTACAGGAACGCCAAGAAACCAAGACAAAATGCCTGAGAGTGAAAAATCATTTGTGTTCCTAAGGATCAGAAAGTCAGTTGCTAATAACACAGCTTACTGAATGTTGCAATGAATCAACCAAGGACTGATTTTTCACAATGTTTGCCAGTCAGCAGAAAGGGTGGTGGTGGTGGCCTCGAAGACGCGCTCAGCAGACTGAAGCGCATTCTCAACCGTCCTCGAATCCGCTTCTAGTTTCTCTACTTCCGAGTTCTTCTGCAATCTCCGTTTCGCAATAGAGTTTCTCAAATCCTGGATTTTTGAAAGTGACTGCTCAAACTCCATGACAAACTTCCCAACTGATTCAATCTGCACATTCAGCTGATCTCTCTCCTTCCTTTTCTCCGTTAGTCTCGCTTTCATTTCATTTCTCTTGACCGTAACTTGCTCAAGGTCATCCTTCATCCTCAGCAACTCTGTTATGCGAGATCTTATAGGCTCCACATCGAACCCATGCGCTTCCAGCTGCAGAAGAACCTTCAGTATTTCGTCAAATTTGTTGCGGGAATCAGTTATCCGCAACTGGCCAATACTATTTACCGAGTTGGAGAAAGTGACCATCAGACCGATAGCCAATCCTTCACGAAGCTCTTTGCACTGTTGATTCAAGGGGCGAAAATGTGGTTGCTGCGGTATTCTGGAAAATATTTCCATTGATTCAATAAGGTCCCAAGCGGAAGAGCGTTTCTCAAATGGCAACAATCCACTTGCTTTCTTACTGGGAGCCATCTTTGTGTTAAGGAGAACTCCCTTTTGTGTTTCACTTCCGGTCTCACTGAACTGGACACCTGAGAGTGATGTTTCAACACAACTTGCTTCCGGAGAACCTACTGTTGAATTTAGCAGATCTAATGCTTCCAAGCCTTTAGCATTTGTGCCACCTCGAGTTGATGCCTCTGGATGAGAGGCAGATAGACCTTCACTTGGCGGCTTGCCTACAGCTTGATTGTGTTGTTGATTTTTAATTGAATCACCTGCACCAGATGTAAGGTTAATCATTAGAACTGTCCATCACAAGTAGGGGTGAGCATTCGGTTTAAACCCAACCGACATAGTCAGAACCGAATAAACCGAAATTCTAAAAATTCAAAACCGAAACCGAACCGAAATTAGCTAAAACCGAAACCGAACCGAATAGGTTATTCAGTTTAATCGGTTTGTTCGATTGGACTATTGCTATTGTTTAATGGATCGGACCAAATATTGAAATCGTAGTTAAATTATAATTTTATACACACATTTGTTGTATTTCAAAGTTGTGCTTCAAAACATATACATAGAATTGTTGTTTTCAAAATATACAAATTTTAATCACAAAATATGCATAGAATTATGATATTTACATAATCGCATAAAATCTTATTCGGTTTTTTGACTGAAATCGAAACCCAAAACCGAAACTGAAACCGAAGGAATTTTAGTATTTTCAAAACCGAAATCGAACATAATTTTTTTCAAACCGAACCGAATCTCTTGATCGGTTCGGTATGATCCGGTTTTCGGTCCAAAACCGAATAATGCTCACCCCTAATCACAAGTAACAAAATACTACCATTGCATAAATACTATACTGAGTTTAGAGAGCTTCAATTACTCTCTAAACTCATCATAGTGATGAAATGGCTAGACTTTACAGATGTACTATCATAAATTTATCATATTTCACAGTATCGTCCAATATACTGCCGATACAGATACAATTTTGACATGTCATGACCCGATGCCGATACTTGTGTTGGGGGTTTCTTTCCCAGTCAATTGGGGGAAGAAAAATTGAATGAAAAAGTTAGAAGAATGAAAAAATAGTGTAAACACAATGCGAGGACCAACAATTCTACAATGTATCAATATGATTTCTTATAGGTAAGTTGTAACCACTGTCTTTTGTCAAAGTTGGATATCTATAAATTTACAACATTCATCCATGGTAATATTATTTCATTCAAAATAATTACTGTGGTTGCACCAAGTCTAGAGCCAAATATATATATAAAAAAAAGCATATATTGCAAGTGAATATTCTTCCAGTTAAAACTAACGAAAAACAACAATATAATAGATCCAAACAGCCAAAACTACCGAGTCTGAAACCGATTACGATATTTAGAACCATGCTATTTATTAGAGAAGTGATATAGTTTCAAAGTGCATAAACGTCAAACAGAAATAGGCAAAAGAAAGTAGGGATGTATTATATTTTGTTCATTCTTTGTTTATTCAAACTGCACAACCGAACCAAATTACACTATTCAGTCCCGAATTGGACTATTCATTCAGTTTTGGGGGGGGGTTTGGTTAGTGGTCTTGGATTTTGTTACTGTGGTTTGGCTTTGGTTCTCATAATATGGTTTGGCTCAACAGCATAAACGAACAATATTTTACTAACTCTTCCACAGCCTATACCATCACCTATATATATATATATATATATATTACAACTTGATCCCTCAATTATTCGAGTTTTTCAACGTGATACCATCAACTTTGATAGATACTAACTTAATACCCTCCTTCCATTCTTGTCATAACGGTGTTAATCGAAGAAGTAAAATGACAAAAAATTCTCCCATTCTCTCTCTAAGGCAGTCCCTACCCCCCTCTTTCCAGCGTCAACAATCGGAAAGGAGGGGGGGGGGGGGGTCGTCGGGGTTCCGTAGGTGGTGGTGGGGGGGGGGGGGGGGGGGGGGGGGGTATTTTAGGGATTTTTTTAAAATAGAAAAGCTAACTTTGAGTGACGGAGTGTACAAAAAAATTTACAATAGATGATGGTATTAAGTTAGTATCTATCAAAATTTAGGGTATAAAGTTGCAAAACTTAAATATATGAGGGTATTGCATATATATATATATATATATATATATATATATATATATGACTTTTTGATATTCTCCCCTGTTAGATGAATGATATTGAGAATACCCCATATTGTTTCATAAGTCGAGAACACCCCCCTAAAAGTGTCGTTATTGAGTTTATTTTATTCTTAGTCAAAGGCAATAGCGACACTTTCAGGAGGGTGTTCTTGACTTATGAAACAACATGAGGGTATTCTTAATATCATTCATCTAACATGGGGTAATATCAAAAAACCCATATATATATATATCGATTCCTTGCTGCAATTTCATTTACAAATTGATCACGCATCTTATGTGCCGTCAGATGGAGAAAATTATGCAGGGCCTGATATCTCATAACCATGTGGCGTTTATCGAAGGTCGGACTATCGCAGAGAACAACTTACTAGCGCACAAGATGGTACGAGACTTCAATAAGGCTGGGAGTCAAAAAGCATGTGTGAAATTGGATCTCCGTAAAGCATATAATATGGTAAATAGGGAGTTTGTTTGCCATATCATGCTTGAGATGGGATTCGACAGGATGTGGGTTGCTATGGTACGGGAGTGCATTTCTACAGCCACCTTTTCTGTGCTAGTGCAAGGTAAACCGTATGGTTTTATTCGGAGCAATAGGGGACTGCGCAAGGGGATCAACTCTCACCCTACATGTTTACATTGGTGATGGAATACTATACGTGTTTGATGGACATTGCGGTGATGGCGAAGAAGATCACTCCTTTTTATTGGAAAGTAAAATCACAAGTGTCGCATTTGATATACGCTGATGACTTGCTTTTATTCCTGGAGCCGACCATGGGGAGCCTCATGGAGGTGGCTAACGTGATGGCTGAGTTTGGGAAGCTGACGGGTCTCCAGCTGAACAGGGATAAAAACACCGTATACTTTAGCTCCAATTGTACGAATAAGGAGGAGCGGGCTGCCGTTTTGGGGGTATCGAGAAGTGAGTTGCCAGTCAGATAATTGGGAATCCCGTTATCCATCAACTACACCGGAGATACGAATTGTCAGAGCTTAGTGGATTTTGCACAGTGTAGGGTGGAGGGGTGGTAGGCCCAATGCCTATCGTTTAGAGGTAGGATTGAGCTAGTTCGAACCGTTATTACGACGATTGCGATGTTCTGATTGCAGACCATCATGCTACCGAAGACTACGATTCGCAAGATTGGGAGGTTATGTGCAGACTTTGTTTGGAAAGGGGGTTTACACGCCATCTCGTAAGATGTGCTATGTCGTTCACGAGATGAAGGTGGAGTGGGTATTCGATTCTTGCATTCTCTTCGGAAGGTCGGAGCCATGAAGCTTACTTGGAATTTCCTAAGAGGGGAGTCTCCCTGGGCTCAATGGATGCAAAACAGTTATCTGAAAGGGGAGAATCTATGGATGTATAGATTGAACAACAATCATTCGATCACGTTTAAGACGATCCTCGGGAGTAGGCGTCAAGTGCAGCAGTGTATCAGCCGAGTTATTTACGACGGGACTTCTACGGACCTTTGGTATGACACATGGCTGGACCATAGTAGCATGTGGGACCGATTAGGCGGACAGGTTGCAGGAATGGCTCCGCGTCGGGAATGGGTGAGCAACATACTCCATGACGGGAGATGGGTGGTGGAGCCACATATGTACGCGGGGCAAGTAGGGGACATTATTAGGCAGGTGCAGATAGACCGGCATGCGCAGAAGGATTAGTGGGTATGGGACACCTCGACATCGGGCAATTTCGACTTCAAAGGGACTTTTAATCGAGTTCGACCAATGTTTGACAAATGGAGTTCGGGGAAGTAGTTTGGATGAAAGGAGTAGCTCGCAAAATGCAATTGTCTGTACCGGTTGATACTAGGACGACTTCTCACGAAGGAGAGACTTGCTCACTTTGGGTTTAGCACTGGTGGACCGAGCTGTGTGCTGTGTGGACTAGAAGCTGAAACAATTGAGTCACTTATTCTTTGCCCGCGCTTGTACATGGCCTTTATGTCTGGAACAAGAGGGTGTGCTGAATATGAGTCCTGGAGGGGAACATGAGTACACACATATACTGAGAAGACTTATGAGCATGCCCAGAAGAGGGCCATGTGGTTTCGCGAAGCGTGCACCAGACTTGCGGCGACGGTATGGCATATATGGAAAGAGAGAAATAGGCATATATTCGAGGATGTCTGCACTGTTCATGTGGGAATACTACACAATATGGAGTATGATGTGAGGGGGATGGGCCAAGCAAGAGGGGTTGCTTAAACTGAGATGTACCTTGTATTATTGATTGAATGAATAAAATTACCTTTATATATATATATGGAAGAAGGTTATTTTATTGGTACTACATCACCATCTCATCCTTTACATTATGCAATTAATATCAAACTCTATATTATGCAGGATTCCCACTGGAGTAGTATTCAGCCCTTCGTATATGCGCCTGTTCCACTCTCTCTATATGTCTCATACACTGGCTGACAGCCTCATACGTGCCAACCTGAACCACCGGGATACCCAACCTCATTGAGTGGAGGTGGACTCAATTTGATCGAGCATATTTCTAGAAACATCAGGAGATAGATTCATTTTATTGCATGGACTAATCCATATTTCCCATGTATAACCACATTGAAAGAATAGATGACCAAATGTTTCAACAGAGCACGATGACAACAACATGCATCCTTGTCCTTGTATCTGTATCTCGAATCTGACTAACCTGTCCAGACTTAGCAATCTTCCGCTCAATACTTTAAACATATTCAATTGCATTTTGCTCGCAAGTCCTTTGTTCCATATAAACTCGACGTGGTGGATTAGCCGGTAGAATCAGGTCATAGACTTTACGAAACTCGAAATTTCTTCAGGGAGTGTCATCCCATACCCAGATGTCCATCTCCCTGGTCTGATCGGTATGTACCCGTGCGATAGCCGATGCAAAAAGTCGCCCGTTAGGGTGATCGGAGAGGTGACCGTCACCATTTCGATGTAGGCAGCTGACCGGTTCATTCCTCCCCATCAGTGCATACATCTGCCACGCTACTCTTTCAATCGTACTCTAATGCTCCAGCCATGGATCAAACCATAGATGTGCTTTAAGTCATCGTCCGATTTCTCGAGATATGAACGATTGAATTTTGTTTCTATGCCGTAATATAGTCTTATAGGTAACCGAATAATTATTGTTTGATTTATGGACCCAGAAGTTCGCCTCTTTCAAATACCTCTTTCAAATACCTGTTCGCATCCAAGTAGCCCACATTGATCGCCCTTCTATAAAATTCTAAGTCAGTCTCAGGCATGCTACGTCTCAAAGAGTGAATAAAGATCGTAACCCCACTCCTACTTTAGTTTTTGGACGACATAACTCTGTCTAGGCGATTGTGTGAATACCTCCGCGCCATACAAAGTCGGCACATAACTTGTCAACCATGTGGATTGTCGCCGATGGAAGCATAATGGTTTGAAGCCAGAATAGGAAGATAGCAGCAACAACAGATCGAACCAGTTCGATTCACCTGTTTGCCAGCTTTCTATTCTTCTCTGAACACACTCTTCCATACTTTGACTTTCCTGTGCATGAGCATAATTAACAGACAACCACAGTTCCATCTGGTAGACAGCATATTTCACTGGTAGACATCCTTTATCTATTTGAAGTATATCCTGGAGCTCTTTATGATTAAGGTAATGGAAATTGAAACATACCTTGCTTTTCTCTCTGTTGAGTTGAAGATCCGACAAGTGTCCGAACACATTCATTATCCGGACCATTGAATTTAGTCCTCTATTGGATGGGACCAAGAAAACTAACAAATCATCCGCATATATAAGATGAGACACTATTGGCGAAACCTCTTTGTACAAAGGCGTAATTCTATTCCTGTGAATCGCAACGTCCATCAAATATGTGAAGTACTCCATAACTATTGTAAACAGGTAAGGAGAAAGTGGATCTCCCTGATGCAGGCCCAAATTTCAAGAGTTTGAGAGTTGAAATGATATAATTGTTACAGAAGTTGCATCAGTAGATAATGTTTCGGATTCGGTGATAATCGTTTGCTACCAAGCTGTACTCCAAACATGTTGAAAATATAGGTATCAGATGGATATCTAGATATACTGAATATAGGGATCAGATTGATATCTAGATGGTTATAATAGTACAAGTGGGATTGTATTGTTTTAGCTGACTTCTAATAACACCGCCTTTTGTAAGAGATACATTCAGTCAATAAAAGTACTATATTAAAATACACAAATACATTTTTGGTTGTTTAGACTAATTATGAGATAATTAATATAATATTGATATCAAAGATCTGTAGTGTATTGAATTAATGTCCAACACGATGAAGATGAAATTACGGAGGATCGGTTATTCAATATCCTTACAACTAAACTAAGTCACGACTAGATTGAACTTTGGGGAGAGATCAATCCTTATAGTTGTGAAATGTATGTAACGGTAATAGAGGGTAAAGTGTAAAGAACCCCTCACATGATTTAACACTTTTAACAAAAAAAAGACAAGACATTAGATTTTTTTTTATCAATTAAACCCTCGCATTTTGGGTACTTTGCTTCCTCCGTCCAATAGTCGTTATAAACTTTGACCGGAAAAAAAATGCTTGAAATAACCAAAATACTCGTGCACGTGACTATTAAAGATTGCGACAATTTTACCATCATTCTATAAATAGGTGTAGAATACCCGCTATTTAACCATTCTTTCCATCTTCACTCCTATGTTTCACCCTGTTCCTGTAGTGCCCCGCTCCTCATTTGGGGGCACTGTGTTGTCAATCCTGTCGGTATCGATTTATCGGGACCGATTGAATTAAAACTCTTCCTCTATTTGGATTGTCTCTTCGGTATTAGATCACATATGCAATAGATCGTGTCTTGAGGAAGAGTTCTATATAAGAGTCATTCCGTCGGACCTTTTCACTGTTCGTTTTTGTGCCGTTTTCGCTGTTGCGTTCATTGTTGGTTTTATGAATGCCTTTTCATGGATGGTTTCGGTGGTTTTCATTTCTTGCGTTCTTCGACTTACGCATTCATATTGAATTCTGGGAGAAAGAGAAGAGAAGGTATTGATCCTCTGTTGGGGCAATTGCTGGTCGTCACATAGGTGAAGTTTGAGCATTGCGTTGGAGATCTCTCTCTCGGCAATTCTCCAACAGTGAGTGGTTTTGATTATTCTCTCCTTGTCTTCACATCTTAACAAAATGACTCTCGTTGCGTCCTTCGATCAACGATACATTGATAAAAAGAATCCAGATAAAAGAGTGTAGTCTTGAATATGTAGTCTTGAATATGTGTTGCTTGTCACATAGAAACATGGAATGAACGTAGTGTTGCTTGCTTGTCATATATAAATGTATATCATGTTGTTGTTGTAGATAGATTTGATACATTTATAATTGTTGCAACTGGTAGTACAAATTATGAGCTATGGCCTGTGGCAAGTAGACTATACAATAAGAATATGTTGCGTAGATACATTCAATTTCTGTTGTCTTGATTGCTATGTTTATTAACTTAGTTTCTTAGACAATGTATGGTTACAGACAACTTGTGCACAAGGATTACAATGTTCTAAATTTTGGCCTAGTCGGGCACCGGCTGCACCGGAACCTCCCCTAAGGGCGGTCCTAGGCGGGTTTCAGACCTAGACGGCCTGTTCGGCTATTTAAAATTTCAAAAAAAAAACATTTGAAATTTACAATAAAAAAAGTGAGAAGAGGAAAGTACCGAAAATCCCATGTGTTGCTGCTGCTGCTGCTGCTGCTGGAGGCTGAGGTGAGAATAGGATAGGAAAGTAGAGGAGAGGAGGAGAGGAGAGAAGAGAAGAGGGAGACGAAGAGAGGAGAGGAAAGTAGAGAGAGGAGGAAAGAAAAGTGTTTTGCTGTCACTCGAACCAGTGACCTCCGCCCAAAAGCAGAGACTATCACTCCCACTTCTAGCCAAAGTGCCAATGATTTTTTGTGTTTTCATTAACATATACATAATTTATATAGAAGTAACATGTACATAAAAGAAAAAAAAATTAGTTCGACGCCTAGACGGCCCTCCGGTGCAGCGATTTCGCCTAACAAAATTTAGAACATTGACAAGAAATATGTTCCTCGAACGGTCGCCAGGGCACCACTGGGACTGATTTGGTCTATGGGAACAAGGATAACTATGCTAATGAACTAGCAAGGGTGATTCAGATACTTTCAGTAAGATTCGTTACCCGCGCTGAAAGGATCATCGTCTAACCAAGCTATAGTCCAGGATGGCCTATGGTACAAGTGACCCTCATATATTTAAACTGTTGAGCTAACGATGTCTCGTTCACAAGGAAGAACATGGTAAGTTTTGTACAAGGAAGATAAGTCGGTTGTGGGTAAAAATCACCATTTCGGTGGTGCACATTATTATGTTGCTACTTCTCTATCATATGCTCTATAAATTGAACTAAGAAAAGATAGAAAGATCACCTAATAATAATGCTTGATTCACATGAATACCGTGTTGATTTGGTGAATTGGGTTAATTCACCCCGCGAGTGTATTTCAAATGTGCTGACACAGGTTCTGCTAACCAAGGCGACGCAGTGAGGAGCTGAAGACTCGTCTCATGCAGCAGAAGCTTGTGCATACTTTTGAAGCTTCTCCAGCCGCACCTTGAAGCCTCTCCAAGTTGCATTTTGAAGGCTCTCGCTAAATATGTTTGTATATTTTGTTTCTGGTAAAGAGATATGATGTATTAACGGCGTATCTCATTTTGTGTTCAAGTTGTAAGCCTATACGACACCCTTGTACTCAGAACCTATGTAATAGATGTACATTATCAATGAAAAAAAAAAATCTTCTGTGTTGTGTTGTTCAATTTCGGTACAAAACTATGTTGCTAGCTCTATAGAATTTGTGATACCTCAACTTCATATGATTTTGCCTTGTACAAGAGCAACTTAGGCTTATATGATATCACGTCTGGTGATGACTTATCGATTCTACGGAATCGGGACGTGACATTTTTGTATCAGAGCACGACTTTACTTCCTTGGACCCTTGTTTCGGAAAAAGTTTTCAAAAGAGACTATCCTTCTTAGCTGAATCCTTGATTCATGTTGTCAAAATGAGGCAGCGAAATTAAAAACGCATAAACGAATGGTAACAAGTTCACTGAAAGCATTGAATAACACAAATATAGATGTAAAGCAATACTCTCTATTGATATTGAAACAAGTGTTACAGGCGGCACATAGCCGAGATTACAAGTCGCTCAAGCACTCTCTCTCTGAAACATAAAAGCGTGCCAAGTGGCTACATTTGTGGAATGATTGTATAGGCGATGTTCCAACATTATGTCTTGTATATGTGCTTCAGTTCCGGACGCAACGCTCCAAGGCTCCAGAGTTGAACTCCACGCCTTAGCACGCACAAAGGAGGAATCTGCACCGAACGAGGTTCTCCCGCACCCTACAAACAACCTGGTGGATTATCAGTACACGAATGCACTGGTAAGGAGGCTACTCATCCGCTCGACAAATCCGAACACGTAATATAGGTTCCGTGCACCAACTATTTAGTTGTCTTTCTAGTATTGCCTTAGGATCATTTTCATGGCATATATGAAAAGCCTAATTTCGTGTGGCAGTGCGCCGTGCGATATAAGAGGAAACATGGCGAGACTTACCAACTTACCATTTGTCCTCCCTGTCCAAGGCAAACCAAGTTAATTCAAGCACGAGCAGGTATAAACATTCAGGGGCAAATAGCATATGCAAACACGAGTGCGGCGAACGAGATTTCATTTCGGATGCACGAGTTATAAGGATCTCTCAGGCGTGTTGCATAAGATGTTCAAGTGCTCTTTATGCACCAGTGTTGTTATACCATGATCGTTCAGACATTTTAGATTATTCTCGATGCGATGCAATGACTCGCATGCGGATAGCCGTTAAGCGAGGATGACTTATCTATATGAACAGGTCGCTGGCATAGCCATAAAGGACGAGTTATAGTCTTGGGGCGGTTAGATGCGTGAGGTCTTGTATCGCTACACGTCACATTCGCCCGGGACGGTATGGAGTGAGACGCAAGGCCAAGGGGGCGTTCACTCCATGCCGCCCACAAACAGTCGACTATCAGAAGTTCCGTCAGGATCGGATCGGCACCGGTGCCCCGGCGACCGTCCGCAGGAACTTGAACAATCAATATCTTGTGCACAAGTTGTCTGCGACATGCAAGTCAGGGTCTTTCCAAATCCATAACTTGATATGATAATCCATGATTCTTTGTTCTGAACCGAGAATTTGCTCTACGAGCTGGAATTCTAATATGCTGACATGATTCTCGTTCAGAGGTAAACTTGATGTGATTATCATTCCGATGTAAACTTGTCATGATTCTAGTTCAATATTCAACTTGCCTTGATGCATTCCCCTGGTGCGGGGACTGCCTTAGCGACCTAACGGTCCCGGATACTTGCAGGTTCATTTAGCACAGAAGAACTATTTGATAGTCTACTGGTTAACTCGAATGCATGCACGATACAGGTAACGTTTACTTGGTTGTGGCATAAGCATTAAATCGAGATCACAAGTTAACTTATAAGCAGGCAAGCATGCATTCATAAGAAAACTTAAACAATTTCGTTGGCTCGGGCCCGAAGGTAAGCCTAGGAGTGAAACCGTAAAGGAACTTTCCGGACGACATGATCTAGAGTCGTGCAGTGTAAACAGGTGAACAGTGCACTAAGAAGAGCATATACACATCCAGTTGCATAAGGCAAAGGTAGCATACGAGGGTCTGAATATAAGCAATTGTTTCATTTCCATGTTCTAGCATAAGCAATACAATTTGGAATTATTCCCTTAGCTAGGTGCGTTGTATTCTTATTAGCATGCAGGGGGTGATTCACCTAGCGACTAGCATGTATCGTTCCATATTTTAAGTGTGCTGGCTAAGCAAAGACAAGTTCACCGAAGCCACCCACCTTAGCGATTATTCGCCTCGGTCGAGCGATACGTCAAACGAGCCTCTGAAAGCCTAAGCCGGTTCTCCTGTAGGAACAAGTCTGGCAAATCCTTTGCCTCAAACGAGTCGTCTTGCTGAGCAAAGCGGGTCGGAACGTTGCACTTTTGCCGTTTGAATCGGCAGTCCGCTTGAGCGGAACGAGGTGTTAGATCATACACCACTCAGAAAAAGTCTCGTCCTCGAGACTTCCTGAGGGCAAGCCGTTCTATCGAATTTAGTCCAACCATAGCTATTGGTACCACTAGATCCATTTGGACACACAATCACCTACTCGTTTCTTACGTCGTGTCGCGTGTATTCTGAGTCGGTCTCCATTGCGCCTTAACGCGGGGCATTGCTTAACGTAGAATACATTACAATTTATCGGAAACGATAGTCTAAGGCTGAGGCAACTTATACAAGTCGTTATATTTGTTCAGGAGGATATTCACTTGCACTAGCATCGAGATCAGCATATCGCAAGTCTGGATCGTGCACATATTCGAAGTGCCCCTCAAACACATGCATTTCACCAACTTAGCGATAGCGAAGTCTTAGCACTCGAGTTTCACTTCTCATCGAGTCTTGGATCGTGCACACGTTCAAGGCGTCCCTCAAACATATGCATTCAACCAAACTTAGAGATAGTGAAATCGGACAAGCTACTTGCGAAAATCTCAAGGATACTCGTTCACTAATCACAGGAAAACTTCCGATAGGGTCAATCAAATCCAAGTGATTTCCATTTCAACTCAATCAAGTATTTGCACAACTGTTAAGCACGATCTATTTGATTCAACCGACTAGCGTCCATCCATTTGGGTCAAACATAGCACACGTTATCGTTTCCAAGAACCTTAATTTTTGCTGCCCCAGTTCTATAGCTTTATTCAAGCAATCTTCTAAAGTCGGTAACACAGGTTCATTCACTTTATGAGACTGATGTGAATTGCTCCCTTTTGTAGGAATGGCAAAAGGGACGTTCAGACACTTCGGTTAGTGCTAGTGGCCCGAAGGTTGCAGCCTCTATTGATCCGATTGAGCGGATGATCTGCATGATGGAGGCACAACTGCAGAGGGACGAGGCACGACATCAATGAGCTGAAGAACGAATGGAGGAATGCCCGAGCAAATTTGAGAAACGATTCGAAGCCCAATTCTAGGTCCAAAAAAACAAATAGATAACCTTCAGCAGATCGTTCAGATATTGACCTTAAATTACTCTATGCCAATGGATGCAACAGCCGGGCAGTAGGAAGTCGACGCTGAGGAGCCACATCCCGCTAAGGAGAAGAGCCCTACCTTCGACATCGCAGAATTCAAGAAGGTCTGCAATACTTCATTCAAAGGGACCGAGGATCCAACCGTGGCTTTGGATTGGTTGATCGAATTAGAAGATCATTTCGAGCTACTAGACGTTCTTGAAGCAAAGAAAGTCGCCTGCACTCGGAGACAACAAGGACGTAAAGGTCTCATGGGCTATGTTCCGGAAGGCCTTCGAAGACGAGTAGCTGTCACAAGCTGTTCGTCGTCAGAAAGAGTACGAGTTCATGCACCTTAAGCAATGAAGCATGATAGTACGACAGTACGCAGCCAAATTCAACCGACTCGCTAAGTTTGCCAGCTCCTATCTACCCGATGCAGCGAGTCAGGCTATAGTAGATTCGAAGGGAGTCTATGATCTGCCATCCATACGTACGTTGTTGTTCCGCAATAACAGACGATGAGGGAGGTACTCAATGACGCCCTCTCCCTAAAGCCGCAATACCCTCCAGTTGCTGCTGGTGCTGTGCAAAATTCTAACCACAAGCGCCATAATATTGTAGGAGGTCATAACGCGCACAAGCGTCCCAACAATAGCGGTTATCAGGGTCACAACACAGGAAGGAACCAGGGGGCTATATTGTACTAAGTGCAACTGAGTCGAACTTCAGGCAAGTGAGTGTCGAGATAGAGACGAGGGATGCTACTTGTATGGTCGTGTAGGCCACATTGCTCGTGACTGTCCAAACAGAAGACCAAATTAGTTCCCTCCGCGCCCTCAACACCAGCAGAATCACATTCAGACGCCCCAAGCCAACCCAGCCGTACAACATAATGATCGTCATCACAATGCTCAAGGCCGGGTCTTCGCTATGACGCAAGAGGCGTCTGCCTCGAACACCATGGTATTAGGTATATTGCTCTTTAATAATATTCCAGCTAGAGTGTTGTTTGATTCTGGTGCCACTCATAGTTTTATATCGACTGATTTCGCCGAAGAACATAAACTACATGTCATCATTAGATGTCAACCTTAGTGTTAGCACCCCATCTGATGTGGATTTGCCTGCTCGTTTGATTTGTAGACAACTATATTTGTATAAGATGTAGAAAATTGTCTCTTGATGTGATACTCCTAGATATTAAGTATTATGCCATCATTTTGGGCATGAATTGGCTCGGTGCATGTACGGCAATAATTGACTCTGCAGAGAAGTCGCGTTTCGCCTATCCGAAGAAACCGAATTCTTCTACTCAGGTGGTCAAGCGTCGAAAGCATGCATGGTGATTTCTACAATATTTGCTTGACGGATGCTACATTCAGTCTACGAAGGATATTTGGCTACTGTTCGAGATACTCGAAAGGATGATGCAAACACGGTGCAGACTAATGTTCTGGTAGAATTTTTCGACGTGTTTCTAGATGAGCTACTTGGCATGCTTCCCGATCGAGAGATTGAATTCACATCGATACCTTTCTAGATATCCGACCAATTTCTAAGGCTCTGTATATAATGACCCTTGCAGAATTGAAAGAGCTCAAGATCCAGCTACAAGAGTTGCTCGACCGCGGATATATTCAGCTCAGCGTTTCTCCGTGGGAGTGCTAGTTCTGTTTTTGAAAAAGGATGGGTCAATGTGGCTATGCATAGATTATCATGAGTTGAACAAGGTCACCGTCAGAAAACGGTACCCTTTACCGCAAATTGATAACCTCTTTGATTAGTTAGTTGCAAGGGGCGTCACCGTTCTCCAAAAGTGGTCTTCGTTTTGGTTACTATCAACTCAAAATCAAGTCAGAAGACGTGTCAAAGTCGGCGTTTCGTACCAACTATAACCACTATAAGTTCTTGGTTATGCCGTTTGGTTTGATGAACGCTCCAGCAGCCTTCATGGATTTGATCAATTGGGTATGCAGATTGTTCCTCGACAAGTTTGTGGTAGTATTCGTTGATATCATGGTCTACTCAAAGAGCAAAGGGGGGCACCAGGAGCATCTGCGAACCGTGCTTCAGACCTTACGAAAAATATCAGTTGTACGCGAAGCTAAATGTGAATTTTGGATGAACAATGTGTCATTTTTCGGGCACGTTATTTCTGCATAAGGCGTCGCCGTTGATCAAAAGAAAATAGAAGCCATCATTGATTGGAAGCATCATGAGTCAGCTGGTGAGATTCAGAGTTTTCTCGACATGGCAGACTACTATAGATGATTTGTGAAAGATTTTTCAAAGCTTGCATCGCCTCTGACTCGCCTCACCTAAAAGAGTCGCATGTGAGTAGACGGATGACTACGATGCTTGCTTCCACGAGCTAAAGTAGTAGCTTGTTTCAGTCCCAATTCTTGCGCTTCCAGGTGGATTGAGAGATTCCATATTTATAGCGATGCATCAGATCATGGGTTAGGGCATGTGCTAATGCAGAAGAGAAGGGAGATCTCGTATGCCTCAAGACAGTTAAAGCTACACAAGCGAAATTACCCTACTCATGATTTGGAGCTTGCAGCAATCATGTTTGCATTGAAGTTATGGCGGTACTATCTGTACGATGTGTCGTATGAGATTTTTACTAACAATAAGAGCCTCAAATATATATTCACTCAAAAAAGGAATTGAACTTGAGGCAAAGACGATGACTAGAACTTATCAAAAATTATGACTTAGCCATTGCATATATCCCGGACAAGGCAAATGTTGTGGCGGACGCATTGAGTCGAAACCTTATTGGGTTAGTGTCGATAGATATTGGAGAATATGGAGATTGAGCTTCGGGTTCGTAGTTAGAATGTTCAGTTAGATCAGCTTCAGCTTGAACCGAGTCTGCTTGAGAAAATCGAAATAGCGTAGAGCGGGGATGAGTTCCTACAGAAAATCCGTAGGCAAATAGCAGAGGGAAAGACCGTCGAGTTTTCAGGATCCGAAGATGGGACTTTACGATTGAAGGGAAGACTATGCGTCCCAAATGATGAGGCACACCGGAAGAAAATTCTTATGGAGGCTCATTATGCGGGGTATACCTTGCATCCTAGTAACACAAAAATGTATAAGGATATGTGCACAACTTTTTGGTGGCACGGTATGAAGAGGGATGTGACACTCTTTGTGTCACAATGTATGGTCTGAGAGTGAAAGTAGAGCATCAGAGGCCAGGGAGATGCAAAACTCGTCATCCCAGAATGAAAATGGTAACACATCACTAAGACTTTATTATTGGCTTGCCAAAGATGCAACGGGAGAATGATGCCATTTGGATGATTGTTAATCGATTAACCAAGTCAGCTCATTTAATTGCCATTAAAAAAATTTGGAGCGTTGATCGGCTGGCTCAGATTTATCTTGATGAGATAGAGTTCGTTTGCATGGAGTTCCAGTATCTATTGTCTCAGATCGGGATGAATAATTCTTGTCACATTTCTGGAGTAGTCTTCAGACGGCGATAGGGACCAAGTTGAAGTTTAGCTCAATTTACCATTCTCAAATAAACAGCCAAATAGAACGGGTGAATCAGATTATCGAAAACATGCTATGGCTTTGTACAGTGGATTTGAAGTCAAGTTGGGACACACATCTACCGTTAACAGAATTTGCATACAACAATAGTTATCAGTCCAGTATACAGATGGCGCCATACATGGCATTGTATGGACGGAAGTGTAGGTCACCCATTTGTTGGGATAAAATTGGGAATGACCTTGGTCCAGAACTAGTGGAACAAACGGTGCAGAAAATTTGCTTGATCCAGGAGAGACTGAAAGTTGCACAAAGTCAGCAGAACAGTTATGCAGACTTCCATCGACGACCTCTCGAGTTTATGGAAGACGATCATGTATTTCTGAAAGTAAAGCCTATGCGAGAAGACACGAGATTTGGAGCAAAAGAAAAATTGACTCCGAGATTTGTTGACCCTTTCGAAATCCTCAAACGAGTTACACCAGTTGCCTATCAGATAGCCTTACTACTGGCGTTAGCTGATGTGCACAAAAATTTTCATGTCTTCCAGCTTAAGAAGTATGTGCACGATCCGAGTCATGTGGTAGATTTTGGTCGGCTGGAGACTGAAATTGCAGACAGATTTGTCATATGTGAAAAAACTTGCTCAAATTTTGGACAGAAAGAAAAAGTTGTTCCGAAATCACGTTGTTCCTCTCGTTCGAGTACATTAGAGAAATTATTCTGTTGAGAAGTTGACTTGGGCGCTTGAAGCCGATATTAAGGAAAAGTTTCCTTCATTACTTTCATAATGGTAGGTTCTGTTCCTAAGTTTCGAGGACAACTTTTTCTTATTTAGTTATGGTGTAGTGTCCCGCTCCTCATTCGGGAGTACTGTTCTGGCAATCCTGTCGGTATCGGTTGATCGGAATCGACTGAATTAAGAGCCTTCCTCTATTTGGATTGGCTCTTCAGAATCAGGTCCCGTATGTAGTGGCTCGTGTCTTGAGGAAGAGTTCTATATAAGAGTCACTCCCTCGGACCTTTTCACTGTTCGTTTTCGCTGTTGCTTTCGTTGTTGGTTTTATGAATGCGTTCTCGCGGATGTTTTTGATGGTTTTCATTACTTGCATTCTTCGACTTACGCATTCGTATCGAATTCTGGGAGAAAGAGAAGAGGAGGTATTGATCCTCTATTGGTGCAAATGCAGGTTGTCGCGTAGGTGAAGTTTGAGCGTTGCGTTGGAGATCTCTTTCCTTCGGCAATTCTCCAACGGTGAGTTCTCTCATTGTTTTCACATCTTAACAAAATGACTCTCTTGTTGCGTCCTTCGATCAATGATACCTTAATAAAAAGAATCCATATAAAAAAGAGTAGTCTTGAATATGTGTTGCTTGTCACATATAAACATGGAATGAATGTAGTGTTGCTTGCTTGTCACATATAAAGGTATATCATGTTGCTCTTGTAGATAGAATTGATTCATTTATAAATGTTGTAACTTGGTAGTATGGATTATGAGCTATGGCTTGAGGCAGGTAGACTACACAATGGGAATATGTTGCGTAGTTAAATTCAATTTCTATTGTCTTGCATACTATGTTTATTAATTTAGTTTCTTAGACAATGTATGGTTATGGACAACTTTTGCACAAGAAAAATATTCTACGAATGGTCGCAGGGGCATTAGGACCGATTCGGCCTAGGGAGAACATGGATAATTGTGCTAATGAACTAGCACAGATGATTCAAAACTTTTCATTGGGGCTCGCTACCCGCGCTGAAATGATCGCTTTCTAACCAGGCTATAGTTCAGGATGACTTGTGGTGCCAATGACCCTCCTATATTTAAACTGTTGAGCTAACGATGTCTCGTTCACAAGGAAGAACATTGTAAGTTCTGTGCAGGCAAGATAAGTCGATCGTGGATAAGAATCACCATTTCGGTGATGCACATTACTATGTTACTAATTTTCTATCACATGCTCTATAAATTGAACTAAGGAAAGATAAAAAGATCACCTAATAATAATGTTTGCTTCAAATGAATACCGGGTTGATTTGGTGATTCGTCCTCACCAGTGCATTTCAAATGTGATGACCCACGTCTCCACAGGTTCTACTAACCAAGACGACGCAACGAAGAGATGAAGACTAGTCTCGTACAGCAAAAGCTTGTGCATACTTTTGAAGCTTCTCCAGCCACACCTTAAAGCCTCTCCATGTTTGATTTTGGAGCCTCCCGTTAAATATGTTAGAATCTTTTGTTTCTAGTAAAGAGATACGATGTATGAAACGACGTATCTCATTTTTTGTCCAAGTTGTAAGCCTATACGACACCCTTTACTTGTATTCAGAACATATGTAATAGATGTACATTATCATCCCTCACCGGTGCATTCAAATGTGCTGACCTACGTCTCTACGGATTCTGCTAACCAAGACGATGCAGCTCATGCGCTGTCCTACGTCTCCTCAGGTTCTGCTAACCAATACGACGCGGTGAGGAGCTAAAGACTCGTCTCGTGCAGAAGAATCTTGTGCATACTTTTGAACCTTCTCCAGCCGCACCTTGAAGCCTCTCCAAGTGCATTTTAAAGGCACCCGTTAAAGGTGTTTGTATCTTTTGTTTCTAGTAAAGGTATATAATGTATGGAACGATGCATCTCATTTTATGTTTAAGTTGTAAACCTATACGACACTCTTTACTTGTATTCAGAACCTATATAATAGATGTACATTATCAATAAAAAAATATTTTCCTTCTCTGTCAATTTCTCTGTAAAACTCTGTTGCTAGCTTTATATGATTTGTGATACCTTAACCTCACACGATTGTCTTGTTCAAGCGCAACGGCGTCACGTCCGGTGGAGACTTATCGATTCTAAGAAATCAGGACATGATAGTTCTCGCTCTGTTTCACATTTGTATATTATTAATTTGTTTTCTTTCCTGCGTAAATAATCGAAATAAGCTTGTCCGTTGACGTCGTCGTTCAATGTGGGTACAAATTGCACCAAATTAAAATTAAAGGTTTTTTTAAAACTGTCCTTTTTCACAAAAAGTGTAAATCTGCGAGAATTTTTTACACTTCCCCTTGGTAACAGATGATGACTGACGATTCTCACCAAACAAGATAAAGATCTTGCGTGGATACATAGGTGCATCAAGTGTGCTTTGACTTGTTGACCATTGAGAACTTGTCAAGGAAATGACTGTCAGAGTTGGACAAGTTTCTCACATATATTGTGATGAGATCCTAGGACCTGAGAGGTCCATGTTTGTGCTATTTGTATTCTGATATACTTTAATGAACCAATGCAGTGAGGTCTAGCATCACTAAGAGGTGAGTTGGGTGTCTTAAGTACCATTGAGGATGCATGTGATGCTCAACAAGGAATCCACCAGATGAAAACAATGAATGAAACTTGAGCTTAGTTGACAAGAACAAAATCCTGGCCAAGTATTTGTTGCAAATGTGATTTGTATGTGCCATACAAGCTTTAGTCCGTGGGGTCTATGTATTGATTATAGGTTAGACAATGCCGGCATTCCCAATGGTAAAAATAGGTGTTACTATTTGGAAGGATGATCACATATATAAGCATGGGGTCAAGTTATACACGGATTTCGACCAAACCTAATACAACGTAACTAATGGTCTATTGAGTCCCAATTCAGCTTACCTCGGAGTAGGTAACTTCTTGTTGAATAATTAATTCAATAATGATTGAACTAATTAGTTAATTTGATTAATTTATTAGGAGGAATGACAAGTACATAACTATGAAAGTCCAATTAGGAGTATAAATTATGATGTCTAAGCATAGCTAAATCATTTTTGATAATTTCCAAATTATTAAAAAGATGAATTCAATTTCCTGTAGCAAATTATATCATATTACCTCTTAGCCTAAACTTTTTATATTCTAGGGGAACTTGGAGGATGTTGTTGCTTGCGTAAGCTTAAAGTGCAAAATCCAAACGATATGTCTACCAACCCGCCAACTAGTGATCTAGGTTTTATGGTATGCCAGGTCCATAGTCGGTAATAAAACTTTGTCAAATCTTGTATCGAGCTTTCTTAAGCTACACAATCGACCGTATCCTGATAGGAGAAGGCTTGGATGGTGATGATAAGCTTTTAAATATTCTAAATTGTTTAGGGATAAACTAAATCTAATTTGGTTAGATGGTAGTCTTTTAAGGTATACATGAGTTGTTTAGGGATAAATTAAATCTAAATAGGTTACATAACCATATCACATTCACAACCTTATCTTTAATCCATATAAAGATATTGGACGAAAAAGGTTGGATGTAAGTTTGTAAGGAGAGGAACTTTTCTCCTTCATAATTTATTTCTTCTTCACGAGCTGGAAAGACCTATTGCAAGGAGACCGCTCTGAGATTTAAACAGGTTAGAGGTGTTTACGCTTGGCACACTAAGAAGTTGTTTGCAGTTTGTAAAGAGAGGAACTTTTCTCCTTCCTAATTTCTTTCTTCTTCACGAGCTGGAAAGACCTATTGCAAGGACCTATTGGAAGGAGACCCCTCTGGGATTTAAACAGGTTAGAGGTGTTTACGCTTGGGACACTAAGAAGTTGTTTGCAGCTTAGACCTTTTTAGGCATCAAGAGTATAAATCTGGCAAACCAATATGAGTATTCTTGATTCCAATATTTTTTTATTTGCATATGAATCTTCCGCTGTCATTTCTTAGTTCTCCCTATAGTCATTTCTAATCCTCCCAATAGTTATGTGAGTATTCAGTTCGGTTTGAATGGACTATTCAGTTCGGTTCAGATGGATCGACTTTTTCATATTGGTTCATTCATGCGGTTTTGAGATTATGCAGCTCGGTTCTCTATTTGGTGGTTTGAGGTTATGTTTAGTTTTAGAAAAGTACGGTTCAATTGAATAGAATAGACCTTGTGCACACCAACTTTCTAAACACTAGACATGTTATATTGTGTGTATTATAGAAGAGACCGAATGCAGACCAAGTTTATAAACAACTCTTTTTCACACACACACACACACACACACATATATATATATATATATATATATATATATATATATATATATATGGACCGGATCAAAAGACCCGTCATCGGAGCCCCGCCAAAGCCCCCCCCCTTCCCCCTCGCTTGTCGGATCGGGGGCCCGTGCGGTTCACGCGGGCCCCGCTCGATCCAACGGTTGAGGGGGGCGGGGCTCCGGAAACGGGGCTCCCGATCCGCCCCCATATATATATATATATATATATATATATATATATATATATATGCTACAGTCAAGTAGTTGTGGGTGTATTTATTATCATATGTTAATATAAATACACATAAGGCGCAACTTATGGCTTCAAGCCGTTGCACTCACTTCTCCTCTCCTCTCTTTCTTTTCTCTACTTCTAAATTTCACTTGGTATCATACACACTTGAAATGTACCATGTATCCCTATGCAACTTTCTTCTAAACTACGTTTCAACTAAATAATTTTTTTTGGACGTTGTTTAATGGTTTCGTAATCATTTTGTGATCTTGTTGTTTGTGGTTTATCGCCATTAGTCGTTGTGAGAATTATGCTTTCTATAAATATCAGTAGGTTGTTCGTTGTTGGTCGTGGCTCTTTGTGAGATTTAGAGTTTCGTAGATCTCGTATTTCTGTTGCATTTACAAGTATGGTGATGATTGAATCTTCTAACAAGGTTACTAGTGGTGGTAGTGGTAGTCCTTTTACTGCTAGTCACAATAATGATGAAGCAAGAAAAGCAATTATTGCGGTAAAACTCAAAGGTGTGAGATACCTTGCCTAATCTAAGTCTATCAAAGTACTGTTGAGGATGAAGCAGTTAAAAGTCTTTAGTAGAAGAAATCTCGTCCCAAAAGTCGGCTGGTTATGAGGATTATGAGTGCAGTGCATATATTATGTCGTAGTTGTGGCATAGTATGAAATCACACATCGTCTCTAATGTTTAGTGGTATGAGTCCTCAAAAAAGATTTGAACATCTCTAGAATAATCATATTCACAGAAGCGGGATGTGGCCCACATCCATGAGTTATACGAGTTACTGTTTAATACAAAGTAGAATAGAAAATCCATAAAAGAGCATTTAGCTTCAAAGAAGGATTTGTGGGAGAAACTCTTACGGTATCATCCTATTACTATTGACTTAGAAGGAAACTCGACGACAAAAGGAGTTTCATGTTCCGCTCATCCTACTAGCTTGAATCATGCGCTCAAATCTTATAAAACTCAGATCCTTATTGACCGCCACGGAAGTGTAATTATTATGTCAGGTTCGGTCATGCCAAAGAGTATTGTTGGGACAAGTGGGGTAAAGCTGAGTATGTACATCAAGTTTATAATGAAAATGTGTAGTCCTATGTGTAACTATTGCTGCTCCTGGACATGATGCTTCAGGTTCGTAATCAAACTTTAGTTTCTGATACCTCCAATCCACTTGAACAAATCCTCTATAAGTTAAACGTGCTTGCTATTATCATCTCCCAACCAGTCACACCACGGTTCCACAGAACCGAAAGTCGTTACTTGACATGATTTCGTACAAGCGTAAATTGTACTTGTACAAGACATACCAAAACGGTCGATTGAACAACTAAGTTACAAAGTCTTAACAGCGGAAACGCTAAACAGAAAAGTTGAATCGACACAAAATATACAAAAGAACTTCTCTTTATTGATTTTGCAGCGGATTAGAACGGCTCGAAGCTAAGAACAACTAGATTACAAATCACACACTCTCTCTCTCTCTCTCTCTCTCTCTCTCAATATAATGAATCATACCACAAGCCTTACAACTCAAGATCTATACAAACAACGATATTCCAAACATTATGACCTCTAGATATACAAAATAAAAGCAATAACTCCAGCCGCAATGCTTCAAGTTGCCAACCAAGCTCCAATGCTCTGGTCTGTCCAAACAGACTCCGCACCTGCGAAGATCTGGTGAAGGGTCAGTACATTGACGAATGCACTAGTGACTGGCCTCTAGCTCACTCAACTAAAACCAACATGTTATTGAGTGCAACCAAAATTATGTGATCATTCTAATCATGCTTTAGGATAAGTTACATGGCATAAAATATTTGTGTCTGCAAGCATAAATGTGTCTGCAAGTAAATATGTCACGCAACAGAGTAACGTAGTTGATTTTACCCAATACTTACCATCCTTCCCTGCTCAATACAACGATATCAATAATATGAATTAAAACAAATGTGTCACAAGGGTGTCCATGCAGAAGACAGTCGTTAGCCTTCAAAATATAAGTATGAAATGCACTCGTTCCTACAAACATTACCGAGGCCTGCACGCAGATAGATGTTAGCATGCAACCTAACTCTATATGAAATTACTGGCACCACAAACTATTTTGGACTCTAATAAAACGATAATCCTTCCAGCCCGGGTTGCTAGCCTCTACTGGAGGTCCCAAATCACCCCGCGCTAGTACTTCAGCGCCGCTCCTCCTAGGCCGACACGATTCGGTGTCTCGTCGATCGTTCAAGGAACAATACATTGTGCATAAGTTGTTCAATGACCATGCAAATGCGTGAACAGATAGACTAACACACAAGCATGGTAAAAACTGAATTATACTACACAAACACCTCAACTCTACTCTTACCATTTCTTCAAGCCATCGCTCGCCTCAAACTTCCCAGTCCAGGGATACTACCTTAGCAACCAAACGGTCCCAAATATTTTCTTGCTATCATCTCCGAAATCACAACTATATTCCACGTGATACCTAAAACAGTACTATATTCCATATCTAAACATAGCAGTAGAACTATATTCAACAGTACAAAATCAACTTTTATAGCAACATGTCCAAATTAGTTCATGTGATAAGACGGTTCTACTTCATACAAGTCTAAATCTTCAATTTATGGTTCCATGTTCTACAGTATTAAATTATTGAACGAGATTTCTCTCTTATCTATCTTGGTTCGTCTCTTTTATTAGCATGCAACAAAACTTGTATTATACAGAACTAAACAAGCAATAATTGATTCATTACTGTGAAGGTAAAGGAGAGAAGGATCAATACTACCTACCTGAAGGAATGCGTAACTGCCTCGACCGAGCAGATCTCTGAATAATCCTTTGAATTAGCCCAAATCCAAATGACACTTCGTCAACAAACTGTCTCAAACCATCAAGCAGAGCGGGGCATTACGCAATCTACTACAACCATATCACATATAGGTAATCTTGCCTTTGTGTCAACTCAATGATCATCCATCTCTTCGGTCATCGACTCAGGAGCAAGCTATCTCGTCTAGTATAAATTCTAGCTTTCATAATCGTTGTCCTATGAAACATAACATTATCTTGGCTGATGTCTTCTCGTTCCGTGCTTGAAAAATGTGTCATTCACCCTACCCAATCATTGTCATTATCTGATTCTTTATATTTGCCTAATTTTTATTTACTTTGCTATCTGTGAGCCAACTAACCAAATCAGTTTACTATTTCGTAACATTTTATCCCAGTTCTTGTGTTTTTAAGGACCTCGTGACTAATAAAAGGGTCGATTCGGGGAATAAAATAGATGGACTGTATTATTTGGATTTACCTGAAAAGACTTTCACTTCGGTTTTTACTTTTCTGTTGCAGTTGCATTATCGTTTGTGTAATGTCCCACTCCACACAGTGCATTATGATGGCTGGTTGGCTTAAATAAGTCCTGTTGGACTTAGATTTTTATGCGGAAGGATCACTCAGAGAGCGATGTGGTAGTGACGGAAAGTCACTTTAGATAACGGTGGGTGGCGTTGGTCCTTCGCTCCTTTATCTTCACGCTTAACGAAGAAATTTTGGTTCATATTTGTGTATGTTATTGTTTAAAGTTACCTAGCAAGAATTCATAAAAGATAATGAAAGATAAGAAATCATATTTTTATTAACCTGTGTTGTTATAGAATGATTGCGTAATAAAAGATAGATAACATTTTTGTTAACCTGTCTTGCTGTAGAATGATGATTATGTTATATTGTCATAATAAAGATTTGGGATCTTAGCGTTGTCATTTATGGTAAGTCCCATGAATTGGGAAGTTATTATTACGAGCTATGACTCAAGACAATATGGCAATACAAATGAGAACTGTGGCATATTTATTTAAGTTTTTTATGGTCATGCATGATATTTTTTTTAGTTAAGTTGCATATGCATGAATGGTCATGGACAACTTGTGCACAAGGTTTAGTTCCTCGAACGGTACTTCGGAGCCACGGACTCGATTCGGACCTAGAAAGGAACAAGAATAGTGTTAAAGTAGTAGAACATGTAATTCGGAAACCTCCTGGGGGCTTGCTACCTGTCGGTGAAGGGGAGCCGTCTAACCACAGTTGATTTGGAAACCTCCCGGGGCTAGCTACCAGTCGTTGGAGGGGAACCATCTAACCATATAGTCCAAGATGGCGCATCGTCAGTGACCCTCAAATAGACAGGATACATGTTAATGATGTCTTATGCATACAGAGTAAGTTATTACTCATTTACAGGAAAAGCTAAACGATCGTGGATTAGAATCACTAAATGGTGATATCATATATGCTTTACATTTTCTATCGAATATGAATAACCTACATGCTTTACATTCTTGCCAGATATGAACTGTTAATTGACCCTAAGGCAACATAACATGATCACACTTAATAATGTTCTGATTATATGATTACTTATTGTTGATTTTAGGTGAGTCGAGCTAGCCCGCTCATCAGTACACAGTAATATACTGGCCCACGTTTGTAGTCATCCACATAAGGTGTTTGGGATTTATAGGTGCATGGTGTAGCTTGAACAGTTCTGTAGCATCGAAAAATTGGTTGGGCGTGCAGAAGCTCACCTTGAAAAGATGGTCTTTTGTTATAAAGGGTATAATATATGAAATATTGTAAATCTATTATACCATTGAGTTATAAACCAAGTCGACAAGTTCATTGTAAGCCAAGATAACAAGTTTATTGTAAGCCACGATTGGCAAGTTTCAGTTGGTTATTAAGAGCCTTTGTATTCTACTACAAGTCTAGTATTCCGCTACAAATATCAATAAAAGAGACATATTCCATAGATCTTGTTGTGACATTAATTTGTTTGCTTATTTTCGCTGCAATGTCGTTTTCTGAGAAATATCATTGCGTTCGATTTGCCTGGTATAGGTGCAATCTAGATTTGTACATCACGTCCATTGGTTACTTTTTGATTCTCCGAAATCAGGGAATGACAGAATTATTCTAAGTTGAATTCTCACTCGATTTATTCTAATTCTAAGTTGCTTCTGCGATTATTCTAAGTTGCTTCCACAATTTTTTTAAGTTGCTTCTGCTATTATTTTAAGTTGTTTCCGCGATTGAAAGTTCCTTGACCCTCCTTGATACTTCACTGGATGTAAAATACAATAAATCTAAATATGTTGTGATGCCATTATTGTAATTTATTGATAGTAATGATACCAAGAAACACCAATAATGATTCGATACAATAAAAATACTAGATAATATGTAATGATGCTTGTTTGTGGGATTCAGAAAGGCCGATATATGTGTTGCGCGGCGAGTAATGACATCATATGTCAGGAAGGAAGTGTGCATAAACTTCAGTGATTGGGACAACAAAATTTTTGAGTTTACTATTGTGTTGGCTTGATTATGTTTTAGATTTTGAGAAAATTTGATATTGTGTTGGTGGTAGGCTGTGCTACCGGGAAATGATAGTCTAGAATGGACGTTGGATCAGTGCAATGAGAAGTATTGTGCCAGGGAAGGCTTAGTTCGTGGGTTGTATATGCCTCTATCCTCGTAGTAATAAGATGTGACTCGGCCCATTTCATAATGATAGTGATGAGCATATCTGTGAGCAATGGGGTATTGCCGAGACTTAGTTGGGAATTATGTTATGTGGTAATGTGACTAAAGTTTCCATTTATAGTTTGGATTCAGATGATAAGCAACAAACTCTTGATAGTAATGTTATGTTGGATAAAGAGAAATTGGAAAAGTGTAAAATGGATGCTTTGGCTGGAAACAACGATATGAATTTTATATAGATTCAGATGGTGACTTGAATCAGCTAGATACAAGTTTTTAGATTTGATAGCAATGGTTGGGTATTATTATTGGAGACATTGGACAAAAGATATGAGCTATATATTGAATGATGATTGGATCAATCGGATAGAAATTGTATGTTGGATATCAATGCTTTGGTTGCACAATTGAAAAGTTAATTTGGAATGTTTGCAGATGACCCGAGGTATGTGAAAAATTGTGCCTTGACCTTAGGTGTGTAATAGCAGTTACATGCCTAGTTCGAAGATAGCACCAGTTATATGGGAATTGTGCTCAATGGGATGGATAGTTTTGGTATTATATATACATACAGGCTTGAAGAATTGAGATGTCACGCAGTGACGGATATTGACCCTTGGACATTTTGGTCGAATGAATATTGGTTAATCAGTTTGTGAAATTATCGGATTTAGTGATCTAAATGGTGCCCATCTCGGCCGCGCCTAGGCGGTAGCTCTCTGCACCGCTTTTTTCGTTGGCGCCTTGGCGATGGAGTAGACGTCCAGCGAAGGTTTGGCGGCATAGGCGGAGATGAGTACGTGGCATGCAGTGTACTCTAATTCAAATTCTGTAGTAAAATGAGTAAGGCGACGGTGTAGACGAACGCCTAGACGGGACAATACCTGACTAGATGTTTTGGCAAAATAGTTTTGCAAGCATTATGGACCTATGAGTCACTTGTACATGACTTAAACTTCATAAATCTTTGTTCTACAACTTAGCTATGCATTAAAAACCCTTAAAATATGCATATTATGCAAAAACAGTGGTAAAATAGTAAAAAAATCCAAAATGTATCAAACGCCTAGGCAACGCCTATGTGTCATAGACGGTAGGCGGATCCATTCTGCCGTGCACCCGCCTATCGCCGTTTAGAACATTGATTGAAATAGATTACTTGACCCTTGTTGTATAGATTTATATCGGAAGTTCGTTACGAGATTTAAATGGATGGGATACAAATAAAGATTAAGGTATAACGAGATGTGATAGACATTGTTGGTGCATAATGTAGGCGCATGGATAATAGATGGTTGGAATATAAGAATTGTTGGATCATAGTTTAGTTGTATGATTCCTATCATATAGACAAACATGACATGATTGTTGATGATGGATGATCTATAACAAGGTTATATGACTAGTGTATGGCAATATGTGGATATTAGTTGAACTTGATTTAATGAATATGAAATTCTTTTATGTGACTTTGATGTGTTGATGCGAAATAAAGTTGATGCTTAATGTGAGTAAAGTTGACCATAACGGTATAGAGAAATAGAATGTATGGAAATTGAGTATAAGTTGAGAAATAATTGAGAACAAGGATTTTAAATAAAAAGGCTATTGAAATAACTAAGCTGGATATGTGATTTTAAAATTGTTGATCTGTGATTTTAAAATTGTTGATCAGTTGCATGAACAAAGTTGATAAACAGAAACTTGAGTATGATATGAGAATGTAAATTGGAGTAGGCTCATGATTTTTATGATTTTGAAAGTGAGAAAACTAAGAATTTTGAATATGCATCGTTTAAAGTTTATATGATGGATTCAGGTTTTGGACAATGAAGTTACTAAATTAACTTCGTCGATGTTGGAGTAAGTAGAGAATAAATAATTGTTGGATGTAGTCCCTTGAGAAATGACCGTTGGTAGATAGACTTGACCCTAGAGTATTAGTTTGTACCTGTTGACGGGTTGGTTGGCAATGGTGTATTGGTTGATTGGGTTGGGATTATGTGTAGTGATTTGGATAGCGTACCTTAGATTGATTGGATTATGGTTGGCCATAAGACAAGAGATAAGTATGGTCCCTAGTAGTAGTCCATGTTAGATGAGTTACCTATATATATAATAGATTTAGCTGTTGGAATAGCTAACCTTAAAGACTTGATCGGAGAGGAAAGGTGGCCGTTGGAGACCCATAGGATGACCCCATTGATGTTGCAGGAGAGATGGTAGCAATGAGTGAGACTTAATTATTATATGTTACGAAGTAAGCTCGAAATTGGTTTGAGATCGAAGAATTTGGTGAATTAACTTTGGCTAGGATTGTGATGAGGATCGGGACTTGAATTGTATACATAGAGAGGTAAGTCTAGGAATTGATGGTTTCAGAAATTGGATTTTATTGCCTTTGACATAATGACATATTGGAATTTGGTTCGGTTGGCAAGATTTTCTTTGAATTTAATATCAAGTTGGAACTGATGAATAAAAAGTATTATGAAAAGATGGAACAATGTGTGAGATGTTATGTTGCCAAAGAGTTATTGATGGTGGTGTGACCCTCGGATTTAAATGTTGTTAGCTCGTGATTGGCCCTCGACAAGAAAACAATTGTTCTGGTGAAGAAGTTGAAAATTGTGTTTGATGGATTATTAGTATAATACTTCATCGATTTTCGTACTATGGAGCATGACATTATTGAAAGCGAACTGTGGTTTCATTGAAAATTCGATATCATTGAGATCGAAAAAGTGGATAGAGACTCGAAGTTGAAAATTCCGGAATTGTCGTATCGGTTGTGGTTTAAAACTGGAGTCGGAATCAAATAAGAGTTGGTTTTATTCCTAATTTGGTTGATGATAGCTCTATGGATTGAAACAATACGATAACATCTCGAATTATTCGTAAGAGACGGAAAGATGGAAATATGTATTTCAGATTATTGAGAGCTCCAATTTTGTCGGTTTTGAGATTTGTTCCTCAGGTTCGGAAGGATTTCCTTTCGGTGTCTGGGTGGTGCCTATCCTAGGTAGTTCTTGATTCTTATGTATTTACGATTTTGAGAATCGCAGTTGTGAAAAAAAAAAGTTTTGTTTGACGTACGTACGATTGCAAGCAAAGATTATATATATGTTGGACCAAAATAATATTGAATTTTGAGAATAGTTAGACCGAAACTTTGCCGTACAAGTTGTTCAAAGAATTGGCTGAAGTGCACTATAGTTTTGAGATGTCAAAAATATGTGTACAATCCAAGCAAAGTGGCAGAATTCAAATGAAGCTGCAAGGAGGATTATTGTGCTAAAGAAAATACACGAACGTTGGACAAAGAAAACAGATGGAAGATTGAAATCATTTGTACCAATTAGCATGACGTGACGAGATGTTAAATTGTGCTATTGTTATCGTGGGATGTTGAAATCGGAGCAGAATGAGAAGTTCTTGATGAGTTCAGTTGAGGAAGGGGAATGAGTTAAGTTTTAAGTTTCGAGGGTGAAACTATTTCAGAGTGCAATATTATGTAATGCCCTGCTTTGCATGGTGCATTATGATGATTGGTTGGCTCGAAGAAGTCCCGTTGGACTCGGATTTTTATGCGAAGGGATTATTCAGATAGTGATGTGATTGTGACGGAAAGTCACTTTAGATAAAGGTCGTTGATCCTTCGCTTATTTATCTTCACGCTTAACGAAAAAAAATTGGTTCATATTTGTGTATGTTATTGCTTAAAGTTACCTAGCAAGAATTCACAAAAATAATGAAAGATAAAAAAAAATCATATTTCTGTTAACCTATGTTGTTGTAGAATGATGGATTGTATAGTGAAAGATACATAATCTCATTTCTATTAAACTAAACTGTTGTAGAATAATGATTATGTAATATTGTCGTAATAAAGATTGAGGCCGTTGTGTCGCCATTTATGGTTAAGTCCCAGGAATTGGACAATTAGTATTGTGAGCTACGACTCAAGACGATATGGCAATACAAATAAGAATTGTGGCATATTTATTTAAGTTTTCTATTGTCATG
This sequence comes from Iris macrosiphon, assembly GCA_036927795.1. Lineage (NCBI taxonomy): Eukaryota > Viridiplantae > Streptophyta > Magnoliopsida > Asparagales > Iridaceae > Iris > Iris macrosiphon. The sequence continues at coordinate 146,037,569 of JAYESA010000018.1, forward strand.
CATGATATAATTTCTGTATAGCTAAGTTATATATGTATGCATGGTCATAAACAACTTGTGCACAAGGTTTAGTTACTCGAACAGTACTACGAGGCCACGGACCTAATTCGACCTAGGAAGGAACAAAAATAGTGTTGACGTTGTAGCACAGGTGATTCAGAAACCTCCCGGAGGCTTGCTACCCACCGATAAAGGGAAGCTGTCCAACCATAGGTGATTTGGAAACCTCTAGGGGCTAGCTATTCGTCGTGGGAAAGGAGCCATCTAACCACATAGTCCAAGATGGCGCGTCGCCAATGACCCTTAAATAGACAGGATACATGCTAATGATGTCTTATGCAGGCAGAGTAAATTATTACTCATTTACAGAAAAGGCTAAACGATCGTGGATAATAATTACTAAATGGTAATATCATATATGCTTTACATTTTCTGTTGGATATGAATAACCTACATGTTTTATATTCTTGCCGGATATGAACTATTAATTCACCCTAAGACAACAAAACAAGATAACACTTAATAATGTTTCGATCACGTGATTACTTAGTGTTTATTTTAGGTGATTCGGGTCAGCCCGCTCACCAGTATACGACAATGTACTGACCAATATTTGTGGACATCCACAGATGTTGGGAATTTAAAGGTGCAGGATGTAGCTTGAACAGTTCTGTGGCATCGAAAAATTGGTTGGACATGTAGAGCCCTTCTTGAAAAGATGTTTTCTTCTGTTATAAATGACATAATGTATTGAACATTGTAAATATGTTGTACCAGTGAGTTGTAAGCTAAGTCGGCAAGTTCATTGTAAGCCAAGGCGGAAAGTTTATTGTAAGCCACGATTGACAAGTTTCAGTTGGCTATAAGAGCCTTTGTATTTCGCTACAAGTCTTGTATTCCACTACAAATATCAATAAAAGAGATTATATAGATCTTGTTCTGACATCAATTTGTCTGCTTATTTCTGCTACAATGTCGTTATTTTTCGAGAAATGTCATTAACTCTATTCGTTTTGTCTTATATAATTGCAATCTAGACTTGTACGACATCACGTCCAGTGGTTACTTTTCGATTCTCCGAAATCAGGATGTGACAGTTTGGGCTATCCATCTTTAGCTAAGTTGTGTCAGGTTGCTCCTAGTTTGAGTTATGTTTCTATTTTAGAATGTAAGGCTTTTCAGTTAGGCAGACATCAACGTAGTTTGTTTTCTGTCGTGTTGAGAGTCGTCAGTTGCAGTTCTTTGATCTTGTCCATACTGACATTTGCGGTCCTTTTATATTCAAAAATCCGGAAGGATTTCAGTATTTTGTCATCTTTTTAGATGTTTGTTTCCAAATGACAGTTTAATGAAAGAACGATATGAGTTTCAAAGTGTCATCCACCTTTTATAATGAAATTTGTATTCAATTTGGTAAATACATTAAGTTTTACATTTGATAATGCTTTGGAGTATACTTAATCGTCTATGGCTTATTTTTGTCCTGATCTTTGCATTATTCATCAAACTAATTGTGTCCATACTTCTAAGCAAAATGGTGTAGGTAAACGCAAGCATTGACACATTTTAGATGTGGCTCAAACTCTCATGTTCAATATGCATGTTTCTAAACAATATTAGGGAGGCATCGTTCTTATTGCATGTCATTTGATTAATATAACATCATTTATGTTGAATAACCAAGTCTCCTTCTCCATATTACATTCAAGTCTCTCTTTTTTACCCCATCGTGTTTAGGTATGTTGTTTTTGTTCACGACTTGAAACATAATCAAAACAAGTTGACTCTTTAATATATCAAATATATTTTTCTTGATTATCCTCAAACTCAAAAATGTTATTATTGGTATAGTCCCCAATCGTGTAAGCATTATCTTAGTGCAGATGTTACCTTCTTTGAGTCCACTCATTTCTTTCCTTCATAAGATCTTATGTTCACATCAATTTTTGTATCTTTTATATCACTTTCAGTAATTTCTGAATCCATTTCTATATCTACTCCTTTACAGGTGTACCAAAGGTCCAAGGACAGATAAGTTATTTTGCGTGATTCAGCCCCTAACACATCATCTTTCGTACATGAGGATTCGGCTCCCTCCACCACAGTTTCATATGATTTTCCTACTGCTATAAGGAAAGGTAGTCGTAATTGTAAGACTAAGCATCATATTTCAAATTATGTTTTCTTACATCGTGCTTCACATTCTTTACATGCTTTTGCTGTCTCATTGTCCTTTATTTCCATTCCTAACACTTATTAGCAAGCGATGTCATCTTCTTGTTGGAAATGTGCAATTGATGAGGAGACGTCTACTTTGTGTCAAAATCAAACTTAGGATCTTACCTCGTTTCTTGTTAGTAGTTTGAAGGTCGGTGTATACTATTAAGTATCATCCAGATAGTTCTGTTGAGCACCTCAAGGCACAGTTGGCTGTAAAAGGGCATACCCAAACATGGTGTGGATTACATGTAAACTTTATATCCTGTGTCTCGGCTGAATTCAATTCGTATTCTTATCTCTATGACGGTTAATTACCAATAACCTATGTATCAGTAACAATCTGGTGTGTCGATTGAAAAAGATTTTATATGGGCTACAACAATCTCCTCGAGCTTAGTTTGATAAGATTAGTTCAATTCTCATTCAATATGGGGTTTGACGCACCATGCAGGTCATTTAATGTTTAGCTAATCTTCTACGAGAGGTGTTATTGGGTTGATTATTTATTTTGATGATATCATTATATCAGGGAGTGACTACCTTATTCGTCTCCGTACAAAGAATTTAGTTATCTTTGATATTCTCTTGGAATCGAGGTTGCTCTATCTAAGATGGATGTATATCTGTCACAATGCAATTATGCAAGTATGTTTTAGACTTACTTTCAGAGACCAGGATGTTGGATTCTCGGCATGTTGATACTCCTATTAATTCTTACGTCAAACTTCATGCTGGCATGGGGGACTTATTTGAGGATATTTGATTTTACAGACGGTTGATTGGGAAGCTTATCTTATTGTTACACGACCATATATCACCTATGTAGTTGGAGTAGTTACTCAGTTTATACAGGTCCCTCGACAGCCATATTGGATAGCTATATCTTATATTTTACGATACTTAAAGGGTACATCTGGAAAGGATTTGTTGTACAAACCATCATAGACTCCCACGGTTATGGGCTTTAGTGATGCTAATTACGCAGATAGCCGGAGTGATAGGTCTACTAGTGGATATTGTACTTTTATTAGAGGCAATCTTGTGATGTGACAAATTGAAAACTCGAATGTTATGGCTCATTCTAGTGGAACGGCCTAATACTGTGTTATGGCTCATACAGCTTCTAAGATGATATGGATGGAGTCTCTTCTTCATGAAATATGGATGATGGTTCTTGTCCCTATGGAGATGTATTGTAACAATACATCATCAATTTTTATCGCAAGTAACCCCATGTTTCATAAGCTCACTAAGCATATCGAGGTGGATTTTTATTTTGTTCATTATTTGTTGGTAAAGAAACATCTTGTCACTCTACATATTTGGTCTGAGAATCGGTTGGGTAATATCCTCACCAAACCACTTGTTTGTAGTCCATTTCTGATTTATGTAGCAAGCTAGGCATGTCTGATCTCTATACTCCAGCTTGAATCTTCGTTAGAGCGGACTTATTTTCTTATATGGGTTCAATCAAGTAGTTGTGGGGTATTTATTATCGTATTTTAAGATAAATACACATGAGGTAACTCACTACCAAAATTCGGCCAATTAGCGAAAAGTTATTAGCGACGACAAAAATAACGTCGTTAATTTTCATAAATTTAGCGACTCCAAAAAAAAGATGTCGCAATACGTGACAAATAGCGACGGTTAACGACTTTCAGCGACTACTTTCAGTATTGAGGGAATAGACGTCGCTAGGAGTCGCTGAACGTCGCTAATTTTTTTGAAAACAACGACGTTTAGTGACGTCTTTTAATATACGTCGCTAAGTTATTTTAAAATTTTAAAAATAATGACTTTGAAGACCTATAACACGTCGCTAATTTATATTTACTGCGACGTTTAGCAACGTTCGTTTGAGACGTCGCTAAAATATTTTCATATAGGATTCAGATTTCATTTTCCCCTTTCCAAAACTCCCAAAATTTTGAATCCAGTCCCCCGCGACCGTGCTCCCCTACGACCAACCCCCCCCCCCCCCGCGCGATCGTGCTGCCCTAGCCCGCGACTCCCTCCGGCTCCCCTCTATCACGCCACACCGACGCCGCCTCCGGCGCCTCATCCTCTCCACGGTAAACCACCCTCCGCGCGGTCAGGTAAACCCTAACCCTCTCATTCTCTCTCTCTTAGCTAGCTGATGACATGTACGAGACACACATAGACATTGACACGACATACTCCTACTCGAACGGGAGGTGACACCCCTCTTTATCATGTGTTTGTTTGTATCCTCTATGTGTGTATGTGTCCTCTGTGTGTGTGTGTTCGTGTCCTCTGTGTGTGTGTTTGTCCTCTCTCTGTGTATCATGTCCTGTGTTTGTCCTCTGTGTGTGTATCAGGTGTCCTCTATGTGTGTGTGTGTTTGTGTCCTCTCTGTGTGTATCATGTGTCCTGTGTGTGTGCGTCCTCTGTGTGTGTCCTTCATATATATATATCATGTGTGTATATGTGTACTTGTGTGTCTTGTGTGTGAAAATTTAGTACTACATTTATTATAGTTTTCATGTTAATGCTAAATGTATTAATTTGGGTTGATGTTAGAATTGGATTTGAACGAAACCCTACGATACTTGGGTACAACCTATGGTATGTGTGTGATACTTGAGTTGTAAGCCCCTGTACAGTTCATAATTTCTATGGATCTCGATTCTAAGAAAAATAGTTGTTTGTGTATCAGATCTTCGAGCTACAAAGATGTCGATCCAGGCAATGATTTCTATGACGTCTTACGGGAGATTGTGGAGTTGACATATAATTATGGAACAGAGCCTGCTAAGATCGTGTTATTCAGGTGTGATTGGTTCGATCCGATCCAAGATCTAGGTTAGAAAATAGACAAGCATAGTCTTGTGGATATAAACTACCGGCGTCGATATCAAGGCTATGAACCATTTGTCCTATCAATTCGGCTCAGCTCGTGTACTTCACAACTTATCCTAAACGGAGAACAACAAGGTCGGACTGGTGGACAGTACGCAAGACGAAAGCTAAAAATACCTTTGATGTTAACGAAATAGCTTATCGGGAGGATGAGCTACCTATTGTAACAAATATTGTATATGTGGACTCAACGAAAATTTCTCATTACACATCTAATCGTGTAGAAGAGATAGAATTACACGAAGAGGAAGAAGTAGATGAAAGTGAAGAGGAGGACGAGGAAAACGAAGAAGAAGAATTTTCAGAAGGGGATTGAAAATAAAATAAAATTCATTTAGAACTCTAGCCATGTACTGTATTTTTAATGTGGAATGTAACATCTATTTTAACTGTATGGATACTTTTATATTGTGCTTATTGTGTGACTATGATACTTTTATTTTGTGTTAATTGTGTGACTGATATTTCATATACTGTTAGAAGTTTGTGTATTTGTTTTATCACCGTATGTTAATTTTATGAACTGTTATAAGTCTGTGTATTTGTTTTATCATCGTATGTTAATTTTATGAACTGTTATAAGTCTGTGTATTTGTTTTATCATCAGATATGACAGGACGACGAGGATCATACGGAGGTAGATCCTCTAGACAGAGCGCTCATGTACCGGCTACTTGTTCCGGATTCTCATCGCGGAGTACTCCAGTGTACCGGCCAGTCACATCTCCGACTCCGTCGACGGTACCTGGGACCAGCAGTTCTATGCCAGAGACTACTCCCCAATCCAGCCTTCCTCTGCTGACAGTACCATGGAGACAGAGGAGCAGATGGAGGAGGTCGAGCCGACTCCGTCTGCGCATGATCAGAGCGATTCTCCATACGCGCCTCCGAACGAGACGAGGATGGAGATTTGGTGGGACGGGCCTAGCAAGTAAGTTAAATAGTTAACATTTTTCAAATTATTATATATATATATATATATATATTCATGAATTTAATTATCGTTGTATAGATATCGTCCATTGGCGGTACAGAGAGCACTGGAGCATTTTCTGAGGCAGAACTATGGTGGGCCTTGGATCAACTACTCAGATGCGCCTGAAGATAGGAAGACATTTTGGTTTGCCCACTTCAAGGTAAAAATATTTTTAGTTTTAATATCAATAATCATTTATGCATACTATGTAACTCTCTATTTTACTTCTTGTAGAAAACCTATTTCTATCCACCACACCGGGCTCAGAAGATCGAGGAGCAGTTTTCTGCCGTCGCCTCCAAGGTGATCCGTGATGCGATCAACGACCATAAGGTCCGTGATCGCGACGGAGAACCGATCCACGGTTGGATCACGCCTGAGTAGTGGATTGCGATGAAGGCGAGATTCGACGAACCCAAGTACAAGGAACGGTCGGAGAAGGCAAAGACGGCTAGGTCAAAAGCAGGAAAGTGGTGTGGTGGCTCGATTCCCATAACAAAATATTTACGTCGTCCGGTATGTATTATATTGAATATATATTATTTTAATGCAAGTAGGATAAGATGTATAATTTTAATAACAAACAATATAATTTTTTACAGGTACAGAGGGGTGAGGACGCCAACATGGTGACACTCTTCCTGACCACCCATCGGAAGGGCGGAAAGCTCATCGATAACAAAGCTACGCAGAGCTATGTACGTTTTACTACTGTGTATTAGTTTTAATATAACTTAGAAAATATGCAAATAGATATCTATATAGTTAGTAATAAGTAACTTAGATGTTCGCAACCACTTTTCTGGGACGAGTATCTTAAACTACGTGAGCGGACAACTAGTGCACCTGCAAAGGGAGAGGCTGGTACTTCCTCGTAGCCCTCTACAGCTCCGTCGGCAGACGAGCTCTAGATGACCGTCGTTGGTGGTCTTCAGAGGGATACGTACTACGATACGGGATCCTACGGCGCCTATGTTGCGACGCAGTCATCCAGGACCCCATCTGTCGGTGTATATTCCTCGCAGCCTTCGCAGGCGTCGGCACGAGCCTAGGAGAGCATTGACCATCAGATTGCTGACCTGCGTGACGAGTTGCTACGGAAGATTACGGAGCGGCTACAATCTGCGCCGCAGACGGACGATGCGACGATCACCGCACGTTTTGATTCGCTCGAGCATAGCCTTATGGAGCTCAGGACTCTGAGCCATACGACAGAACACAGCCTTATTGAGCGCAGGACTATGGGCCAGACGACAGAGCACGCTTGCCAACTCTGGTCGCGTCTACGGAGCGCAGACAGACGGAGCTGGAGGGGTCGCATACGGCCATTAGCGACTCACTTGCGAGGATCCGTGCGGCCCAAGATTTGTTGAGTTGGTCGGTGGCGGAGAACACTTCGAGGCTGGTATCTACCATGGATTCATACAATGCTCGAGTGCTAGCATTGGAGCAGATATGTCCTCCTGGTCCGTCAGCATCGACACTGCCTCCTTCATCGACATCGGTGACGCTTTCACAGGAGCAGTATGAGTTCTTTCTATCCCAGATGCGCGACGGTGCTCCCCCTCAACAGTAGTAGTCCTTGTTTGGACAAGTTTTAGTGAGTTTGTGTGTATTGGTCCATTCTTGGGTCTTTGATGTATTTATTTCATACTTTTCATTACATTCTGAGACGCATGTGACATTTATTTTAAATTCATTTATCTACTTCTTGGGACATATTTAGTGTAATGTAACTTTGTAGATTTCTTTCTATGTGAGTTTAGTTTATTATTCATATTACCAGTACACCAAAAATTTTCGACGTTGGATGTTCCGCCGAAGGGGTCGACGAATTTCACCCACTTTTCCAAATGAGGGTATTTTGGTCATTTTGAATATCTATTTATTTCTAGTGATTAATAATCATCATAGTGCTATTTAATTTAATTGTGCTTTGTATTATTTATTTATAGTAGTGGACTAGCCTATTATTTAGACTTGACACTAGTGAACCCAATAAGACTTGTCATGACAACTAGTGAGCTCAACATGGACTAGGCCCATTAGACCCATTCCCTCTAATTAATTAGGAGGATTAGATTAATTACATTAGTGTAGAAACTTTCCAAAATAGTCATCCTTAATTATTCTTCATAATTAGCTAGAGAGGGGCAACTTAGACTTTATGTTATGACTTGGAGAGGAGGGAAAGGGGGCCGGCCAAATAGGCCTCTCCATTCTCTCCCTTCTTCATTTGCACACTCAATTCTAGATCTCCAAATGTGTTCTTCTCCAATTCATTCATCCCTCCATCAATCCCTCTCAATTCATTCATATTCCCTCTCATTCTCATCACTCAAGTAGCATTGTAGTTTGGAATTGCAAGGAGTATTAGGAGGAGCTTTGACAAGAAGATCGTGTCCAGATCGTGTTCATGAGAACAATTCATTGGGAATTCATCTCCCAATAGGTATAGATCTGAATTTCCTTCTAATTTGAGTTCCAAATCATGCATTTGACTCTTAGGAACACCCCACTGGCATAGGACTACCTATAGGATGAAGATCTAGGCTCTATTGGTGAGAATTGACACTTCTATATAGGTTTTTATGTGAATTTTGGAAAAATTACGAGATTGACACATCAAGTGTGTGTCATGAGACTAATTTAGTCTAATTGGACTTAGATCGGAGTTGGTGGAGTAACTACGTGTCCACACTTGGACACAAGTAGACCGTATCGCGATACGGTACGATACCGTATGATACGGGGATCAATTTTGTGTGATTTGTGCAATTCCTCTTTAATTTCTATTATAGCAAGTTGCATTAGTTATATTAGTGTGTATTTAATATGTCTATATGAATATTGTCAAGAATTGGGTTTTAGCTTCTAATTGAATGAGTACCATAATTTGTCATATGCTCTATAGGTGTTTGTTTAAAGGTCTTCAGTATATTATATAGCTATACATATGATAAATCAGTGGATGTATATATGTATATATATATATATATATATATATATATATATATATATATATATGTGTGTGTGTGTGTGTGTGTGGCTTTATATGTTAAGTGATTGTGTGTTGGTTCAGTTGTGATTGTGAAGGGACTTTACTGTGACGGTGGGGAGAAATGTGAAGGTGGGGAGAAATGTGAAGGTGGTCTGTCTTAGTGTGAGTGTTGCAAACAGTTTGTGTGAGTTTTGAGGGTAGCAGTTGCTACTGATCTTGCAGTGAATTTCCTGCAGTTCAAGGTGGGGAAATTAATGTACAGGTGTACTCGAGGAGTAAGGGAAGGTCTTGGTGCCTTTGACACAGCAACTAAGGATATATATAGACTGTGTGCATTTGGTATAGACTGTGTGCATTGGTTCAGACTGTGTGCATTACAGTTATCTAGGTACCACTGTTAGTATCAGTCGATACTTGATAAGCAAGTGAGCCACATGAACTCGAGCTCTATAGGTGGACAGTGATAGTATGAGTTGATACTGATATGAGGTCAGGAGTTCAAGTATCCTAATATCTAGAGTAGTGTCAGGTTGTATCAGTAACTAACTGAAGTTTAGTTTAACAGCAGGTAGTTTAGCTTAGGTGCATTACTGTGTTAGCATCGGTAGGGGGAATGTGAGGTTGGTCTATTGTGTGGAGAGTTCAATGTTACTCTCAGGTGACATTTGTACCAGAGTGTATCAGTTATACACTAATATGTGTTAGTGAAACTGTGTACTGGTAGTAGAGGGTTGAGAGTATTGTGGTTGTTTTGGTGTTTAGTAGCAAGCATTGGTTCTATTGTGCATTACCTGTATAATGTGTAAGGGATGAATTGAAGAATACACTTATAATAACAGCAAGGTATGTAGGGTGTTACCTGGAGACTGTACATCAGTAGCGGCAGCTATTTGATACAGGTATCAGAGTATTTGGGTTATCAGGTTAAACAAGTTAGAGAGGATGCAGTTAGTTTCAGTTATTGATTAGAGTATTAGATGTTAGTTAGATCATTAGTGTATTGATGTTATAGATATAGTATTTGGTTAGCAGTTAGCTTATATTATCAGTTAGTAGATGTTAAGTATCATTAGTGGGTATCAGATTCTGGTAGCAAAGAGTTGTTAGTTAAGATTAGTTAGTGCTCAATTAGTATCAATCAGTTAGTGTAATTACCTTATGTCATCAGTTAGTTATGTGTTGGTACCTAGTTAGTGTATGTTAGTAGTAGTGTTAATTAATGTATATAGGTAAGTATCAGATATTGGATAGTATAATATCAGTCAGTTTCAGTTAGTATATTAGTTAGCATTGGTATTATAGAGGTTAGTAGTATATACATATAAATTAGTTAGTTGTAATATTAGTTAGATAGTTATATAGATACTAGTTAGCAGTTAGTAAGTGCTAATTAGTATTTATCAGTTAAGTATACTAAAGTAGGTTAGTGTAAGAATAATTGAGATATTAAAGATACACCTAGATAAAGACCATGTATATCTAGTGTAAGCTAGTACTAGTTAGCTAGTGACCAATTTAGACCATTAATTAGTATTGGACCTAAAACCTTAGTGTGAACCTAATATTGACCTAGAAAGACATATTTTAGCTCATTTAGCATTTATTTCTCCTCGTTACACAATTTTGACATAATTATTCCTAAATAGGACTGTGTGACACCAGCTTGGGCATCGAGAGACATTTTCTCAGGACCAGAGGCGAGTACATCTCTGTTAGTTTTTATTTCATGATAGTGTATATATCACATGTTCTAGAACTGTATACTTGATTCCGGCACAGTGGTTACACGGACTGGAACTATATGAATCATGTCAGGAGATATTTTCCCCTACCGTGTTCAGCGGGTACTCCTTCACATGTATTACATCGTATCGGGTATTGATTATCATGTACTTCGTGTTCACACACTGCCTGTATTCAGTACGCTTATATTCGTGTTCGTAACGTATCGTGATTGGATCCATAAGTATTGGTTGGAGATGGGGGAGTAGGAGTTGGTTATGTGATCAAGCCCAAGTGTATTCGTGTACATGTCGATTACATATCACACGTATAATCGAGTTACCATATTATATTCGTGTTCAACCCAAATAAGTGATCAAGCCCAAGTGTATTCGTGTACATGTCGATTACATATCACACGTGTAATCGACTTACCATATTATATTCGTGTTCAACCCAAAACGATCACATAACGAACTTGTACTTAAGGCACATTAGCTAGTTTATTTATTTCCATTACTTGCAATTATTTCATATTGCCTGTTTTTTTCTTTCCAGTACATTACTTGTTTACTTATTTCATTTCTATTTCCTATTGCTAGTTATCTCGTATTCTTTTCTATAAGTATTGGTTGGATCCATAAGTATTGGTTGGAGATGGGGGAGTAGGAGTTGGTTATGTGATCAAGCCCAAGTGTATTCGTGTACATGTCGATTACATATCACACGTGTAATCGAGTTACCATATTATATTCGTGTTCAACCCAAATAAGTGATCAAGCCCAAGTGTATTCGTGTACATGTCGATTACATATCACACGTGTAATCGACTTACCATATTATATTCGTGTTCAACCCAAAACGATCACATAACGAACTTGTACTTAAGGCACATTAGCTAGTTTATTTATTTCCATTACTTGCAATTATTCCATATTGTCTGTTTTTTTCTTTCCAGTACATTACTTGTTTACTTATTTCATTTCTATTTCCTATTGCTAGTTATCTCGTATTCATTTCTATTTCCTATTGCTAGTTAATATCAGTCAGTTTCAGTTAGTATATTAGTTAGCATTGGTATTATTGAGGTTAGTAGTATATACATATAAATTAGTTAGTTGTAATATTAGTTAGATAGTTATATAGATACTAGTTAGCAGTTAGTAAGTGCTAATTAGTATTTATCAGTTAAGTATACTAAAGTAGGTTAGTGTAAGAATAATTGAGATATTAAAGATACACCTAGATAAAGACCATGTATATCTAGTGCAAGCTAGTACTAGTTAGCTAGTGACCAATTTAGACCATTAATTAGTATTTGACCTAAAACCTTAGTGTGAACCTAATATTGACCTAGAAAGACATATTTTAGCTCATTTAGCATTTATTTCTCCTCGTTACACAATTTTGACATAATTATTCCTAAATAGGACTGTGTGACACCAGCTTAGGCATCGAGAGACATTTTCTCAGGACCAGAGGCGAGTACATCTCTGTTAGTTTTTATTTCATGATAGTGTATATATCACATGTTCTAGAACTGTATACTTGATTCCGGCACAGTGGTTACACGGACTGGAACTATATGAATCATGTCAGAAGATATTTTCCCCTACCGTGTTCAGCGGGTATTCCTTCACATGTATTATATTGTATCGGGTATTGATTATCATGTACTTCGTGTTCACACACTGCCTGTATTCAGTATGCTTATATTCGTGTTCGTAACGTATCGTGATTGGATCCATAAGTATTGGTTGGAGATGGAGGAGTAGGAGTTGGTTATGTGATCAAGCCCAAGTGTATTCGTGTACATGTCGATTACATATCACACGTGTAATCGAGTTACCATATTATATTCGTGTTCAACCCAAATAAGTGATCAAGCCCAAGTGTATTCATGTACATGTCGATTACATATCACACGTGTAATCGACTTACCATATTATATTCGTGTTCAACCCAAAACGATCACATAACGAACTTATACTTAAGGCACATTAGCTAGTTTATTTATTTTCATTACTTGCAATTATTCCATATTGCCTGTTTTTTCTTTCCAGTACATTACTTGTTTACTTATTTCATTTCTATTTCCTATTGCTAGTTATCTCGTATTCTTTTCTATTACCTGTCATATATGCTCTACCATGTATCTGGAACTGCTTTCAGAATTTTGTACTTCGCTCCAATCTTGATTGGATATATTTTTCAGATGATTGGCTTGAAGAGCAGTGTCCCACTTACTACAAGCTACATGACGGCGAGCCATTAGAGGATACACCCCTAGAGCAGGAGAACCTAGTGCCAGTGACTGAGGAGGCTTAGACTTATATGTTGGACTTGTTTTAGTCTTATTTTAGACTCGTGGCATGTATATTATTATTTTGGAGAGTTGTATTGTGCCTCGACTCATAGTGTGGATTTGTGGATGTATTGTGATACTTATTTTTTTCTTTCCTATTCTATATCGTACTTTATCTTCCTTAGTTTGATATTGTGATTGAGTATTGATATCATTATCATGTCATTATATTGTTCCTCCGTTCGGAGTTGAGATGATATTGACAGGTACCTTATATATATTGTATGAGATGTTAGATAGTATTGTGGACCTAGACAGCGTTCTACGTCGTTCTTACGACGTAGGCTGGGCGTTGCTCACGTACTCGTGCCCTCATTCCGGGTGCGGGTCGTGACACGTTTTAGTAGTGGCCCATGCAGGTCAAGAAATCGCAACTAGTGCGATTTCGTAGTGGTGCTCAGACTTAGAGTACTACTACGAGCCTGTTTTAGGATATATGATATAGGCTGAGAATATACTCAATCACAACTAGAAAATATTTTCAAATATCTATTTTGCTATCCTTATCTATCTGAATGCTTGCTTTACTTTAAATAATTTTGTTCTTCTTTGATGATACCGTACCTTACTCAATATTGATTCATTTGTTTTGAATCTTTCAGGATGCCTCCGAAGATCAGGTTCTATCGCTCGGGAGCATCGGCAGCTTCTTCAGCTGCTTCCCCGTCTGTTGTGAAGAGGGCACCAGCAGCCACTGTTCCATCAGCTCCAGCTCAGAGGACCGCTTCACCGGTCCAGGTGGACGTTACTGCAGCAGGTTTCGGGGGTGCTCGACCTCCAGTCCAGAGGACGGTGCCTACAGCTTCAGAGGAGCTACCACCAGCAGCAGTTGATCCGGCACAGGTGTTTGCACTCTTTCAGCAGATGATGGAGGCACAGAGGGCCCAGGCGGAGGCCCAGCAGCCAGTCTGAGGTCATGAGACAAGGCATTGAGAATGCCCACCAGCTTGCACTCACCGCAGTCGAAAGAGTTGCCTTAGCCCAGCTACAGGTAGCTCCACCTCCGCAAGCCCCTCGGCAGCCGAGGCCAGGGACTATCATTGACTTTAAGAGGATGGGGCCCAAGTACTTTAATTAAGGGCATTGAGGGGATTATTTATGCGGATGACTGGATCGAAGACATAGAGAGGAACCTGCGACTGGCGCAGATTCCAGAGAGACTACAGGTAGAGGCAGCAGGGAGCATGATGTATGACATTGCTTTAACATGGTTCAGGACCAACCCAAGGATCTCAGCACCTGGACTTACTTGGAAAGCTTTCAAGGAGCTTTTCAAGGAGAAGTTCTTCTCAGATGTGGCTCTGATTTCTCTAGATAGCCAGTTTCAGTACCTCGTCCAGGGCAGCATGATGGTGGACGAGTACGCAGCAGAGTACTGCAGATTGGGTCGCTTTGTGGAGGGACAATCTCCGGGAGAAGGCCCGGAAGTTCAAAAAGGGTTTGAACAAGGAGATCAAATCCCATACTAGCGGACATCACACCACTATATTTGAGGAGATCCAGGTGCAGGCGCAGCCGACGGAGGACGATTTGGAGCTTCGCTCCAAGAGGATAAGGGATCCCTCAGGAGCTAGCAGTAGTGCGGGGCCAGCAAAGCGGCCTCACTTTCAACAGCTAGCATCAGACACTTTCAACAGTTCCCCGCACCAGCTAGAGCGCCAGTACAACAGGCGCACCAGATTCAGATGCCAGCTCAGACGGCCATTCTTTGTCCATTCTGCAAGAAGCTGGGACATGGGATGCGTGCAGGATGAGATTGGGCCATTATTTGTTCTGCGGATCAGGAGACCACTAGTTGAGGGCTTGTCATAAGGATCCAGCTCGTCCAGCTCAGGGCGGGGCCCAGGCACAGAGAGCACCCGCGAGACCACCAGCGGGACAGCTCAGAGGACCTCCGTTACCGGCACAGCAGCAGAGGTTCGTACAACACCAACAGCAGCAGAGAGGTGCGCAGCAGGGGCGAACTTTCGCCTTGACCGTCGAGGAGGAGGAGCCAATTGGTGATGTCATCTCAAGTTCAGTCTATCTTAATTCTTTTCGAGCTCACGCTTTATTTAATTTCGGTGCTTCACATAGTTTCGTATCTGTATCTTTTGCTTTGAAGCATCATCATGAGACTGAACCGTTGGCGAGGACTTGCAAGATCACGACCGGGGGTGACATTATCCTGGTCAGTGATGTTTGAAGGATCAGAGAGTCTCTGGGAGGCCGAGAGTTGAGCGCGTGTCTACTCGTAATGCCACTTCTGAGCTACGACATAGTATTCGGGATGGATTGGTTGAGTAGGCACCATGCTAGTACCGATTGTCATGGAGGCAGAGTTTTGTTTCAGACGCCAGGAGAGCCAGAGTTTCGTCAAAGGAGCAACGGAGCAGAGCGAGGGAGACTTCTGTGGAGCTATGGTGGAAGAGCAGGAGCCACCACATTAGTTGATTGCAGAGTATATGGACGTCTTTCCGGAGGAGTTGTCGGAGTTACCACCAGACAGAGATGTGGAGTTCTCTATAGGCTTAGTGCCAGGCGCAGAGCCGATATCACAGCACGTCTATAGGGTGAACAACAGCGAACTGGTAGATTTGAAGAAGAAGATGGATGAGTTGCTGGACAAGGGCTTCATCCGCTCCAGTTCATTACCGTGGGGTGCTCCGGTATTATTTGTACCGAAGAAGGATGGGTCGATACGCATGTGTATCGACTACTGGGATCTTAACCACCTCACTATCAAGAATAAATATCCGTTGCCGCGGATTGACGATCTGTTTGATCAGTTGAGCGGAGCGAAGGTATTCTCGAAGATAGACTTGAGGTCGGGGAACCACCAGGTGAAAGTGAAAAAGGAAGACATTCCGAAGACAGCTTTCAGGACTCGGTATGGGCAGTTCGAGTTCTTGGTGATGCCGTTTGGGTTGACCAATGCCCCGACGGTATTCATGAACCTGATGAATAAGGTGTTTCATCAGTATCTGGATCAGTTTATTGTGGTTTTCATTGATGATATATTGATATATTCAAAGACCCCGGAGGAGCATGAGAAGCACCTGAGGATAGTTCTGGAGACCCTCAGGAAGGAGAAACTTTATGGCAAGCTTTCGAAGTGTGAGTTCTTCCTTGATAAGGTTGAATTCGTCGAGTATGTGATTACAGAAGACGGGATCTCAGTAGACCCGAAGAAAATATCAGCAGTTGAGTCGTGGTCTACCCCGAGTTCAGTGGTAGAGATCAGGAGCTTTTATGGATTGGCAGGCTATTATCGAAGATTTGTTCAGGATTTCTCCAAGATTGCAGGGCCGATGACTAGACTGACTAGGAAGGGTGTGGAGTTCGTCTGGACTGAGGAGTGTCATACCGTTTTTGAGGAGCAGAAGAAGAGGTTGACTACAGCTCCAGTGTTGACGTTGCCATCGGGAATAAGAGGATTTTCCATTTATAGTGATGCTTCGGGTAAGGGTTTGGGATATGTGTTGCAGTAGAACGGGAAGGTGATTGCCTATGCTTCCAAGCAATTATGTCCTCATGAGAAGAATTATCTTACCCATAACTTGGAGTTGCAGCAGTCATCTTTGCTCTAAAGCTGTGGAAACACTACTTGTACGGAGAGCGTGTGAAGATCTTTACAGGCCACAAGAGCTTGAAATATGTGTTTACACAGAAAGAGCTCAACATGTGGCAGCGGCGATGGTTGGAGTTGATGAAGGACTTCGACATTTCTTTGCAGTAACATCCAGGGAAGGCCAACGTAGTCGGTGATGCCTTGAGCAAGTATCTAGTGGCTATGTAGTTGACGAGGGACAGACATTTATTGGTCGATCTTGATGATTTGGGTATTGAGGTACTATTTCCTGGAGTTGCGACACAGATGTAGGGACTTCAGGTACAGTCAGAGTTGATGGACCGGATCAGAGCCGCACAGTTCGAGGATGAGTCTCTGAGGAGCATCAGAGCGCAGGTTCGTATGGGATTGGCAGAGGACTTCAGTATTGCAAGGAATGGATCATTGCGGCACATTACCAGATTGTGTATGCCGAGTGGAGCGTTGCGCGAGGAGGTTCTTCAGGAGGCGCATTGATCTTAGTACTCTATGCATACAGGTGCCAACAAGATGTATAGAGACATGAGAGAGCATGTTTGGTGGTATGGTATGAAGCGGAAGGTGGCGCGCTTTGTATCCAGATGCTTGGTATGTCAGCACGTAAAGGCGGAGAGGCAGAGGCCAGGTGGATTACTTCAGCCTTTACCCATTCCAGAGTGGAAATGGGAGCATGTGACGATGGACTTTGTATCAGGGATTCCACGTTCTCCAAGAGGTAAAGACACGATTTGGGTCATCGTTGACAGGTTGACCAAATCTTGCCATTCAAAGTGGATACGTCAACGGAGAAGCTCGCGGAGATGTATGTACGGCAGATAGTCAGATTGTATGGAGTTCTGTGAGCATAGTCTCGGATCGGGATAGTCGCTTCGCATCCCACTTCTGGAGGAGTTTGTAGGCTAGCTTGCGCACCCAGCTCAAGTTTAGTACCGCATATTACCCTCAGACAGACGGACAGTCGGAGAGGACTATCCAGACTCTCGAGGATATGCTACGCACGTGTTTTGGATTTCAGAGACTCTTGGGAGGATCATCTTCATTTGGTAGAGTTTGCTTACAACAACTATCAAGCCAGTATCGAGATATCACCATTTGAGGCGATATATAGACGGAGATGTCGCACTCCATTATCATGGGATGATGTTGGTGAGAGAGCCTTATTGGGACCAGAGATGGTCGTGGATGCAGCTGAGAAGGTGAAGCTTATCAGGGATAGACTTTGGGTGGCGCAGGACAGACAGCGGCATTGGACCGATAGCCATAGGAGACCCTTGGAGTTTTGAGGTACAGTTTTTTGTTTGCATTGTTTGAGATTGCTTGTATTAGATAGAGTGCTAAGGCCGTGTTTTGTGCTAGGTGGGCGATCTGGTGTTCTTGAAGATTTCTCCGACACGGGACACGATTTCCTTTGGTGGAGGCGGGAAGCTTAGTCCACGGTACATCGGACCTTTCGGTATTCTTGAGAGGGTCGGTGCAGTGGCCTACAGACTAGACTTGCCGCATCCACTAGAGAGTGCACAATGTGTTCCACGTAGGTGAAACGGTACGTGGCAGATCCTAGCCATGTATTTGATCACTCGGAGATCGAGGTTGGTTCGACTATCAGCTACCCAGAGCAGCCTGTGGAGATTCTGGATCACAGGGAGTAGGTGTTGCGGAACCAGACGATTCCTTTGGTACGCGTCGCGTGGAGGCATCACTCTCCGAGAGAGTATCTGGGAGAAGGAAGCAGAGATGCGCGAGCGATATCCTTATCTATTTGAGCCGTGAGGTATAATTCTTTCTTGCTTGTTGTGATTGCTTGTTGTAGTTGGTTCATTCCTAAAATTTCAAGGACAATTTTTCTAAGGAGGGTAGGTTTGTCACCCCCACTTTTTCAAATAAGGGTATTTTGGTCATTTTGAATATCTATTTATTTCTAGTGATTAATAATTATCATAGTGTTATTTAATTTAATTATGCTTTGTATTATTTATTTATAGTAGTGGTAGTGTAGTCAAAGGCGCGCCTTGCTCCTAGGCGCAGGGGTAGCGCCTCAGGGCACTCCAGACGGGACGCAATTCTTAAGGCGCACCTAAGGCGCGCCTAGGTGCGCGCCTTAGGTGCGCCTTTTCCGAGCGCCTTGGAATAGCTAAGACGCACCTTGAAAATCTTGTGAAAAAAATATGTTTAGACTGTTTTTTTAACTGTTGTACTATTTTTAGACTATTTTTTGAACTGATGTACTTTTTTTTTACTGTTTTCTCACTTAATTCAAAGTGATTGCAACCTAGACATGGGAGAATTTGAAGCACATATGTTTATCAATGTAGAAATCCGATGTGAATATATATATATATATATATATAATTTTTGCGCCTCGGGTCGCTCGGGCGCGCGCCTTAAGTGCGCCTTGCGCCTAGGGCGATTTGGACTCTTTGCGCCTCGAGTGCGCCTTGCGCCTTTGACTACCTTGAGTAGTGGGCTAGCATATTACTTAGACTTGACACTAGTAAATCCAATAAGACTTGTCATGACAACTAGTGAGCCAAACATGAACTAGGCCCATTAGACCCATTCCCTCTAATTAATTAAGAGGATTAGACTAATTGCATTAGTGTAGAAACTTTCCAAAATAGCTATCCTTAATTATTCTTCATAATTAGATAGAGAGGGGCAACTTAGACTTTATGTTGTGACTTGGAGAGGAGGGAAAGGGGGCTGGCCATATAGGTCTCTCCATTCTCTCTCTTCTTCATTTGTACACTCAATTCAAGATCCCCAATTGTGTTCTTCTCCAATTCATTCATCCCTCCATCAATCCCTCTCAATTCATTCACATTCCCTCTCATTCTCATCACTCAAGGAGCATTGGAGTTTGGAATTGCAAGGAGCACTAGAAAGAGGAGCTTTGGCAAGGAGATCGTGTCCGTGGGAACAATTCATTGGGAATTCATCTCCCAATAGGTATAGATCTGAATTTTCTTCTAATTTGAGTTCCAAATCATGCATTTGACTCTTAGGAACACCCCAATGGCATAGGGCTACCTATAGGATGAAGATCTAGGCTCTATTGGTGAGAATTGACACTTCTATATAGGTTTTTATGTGCATTTTGAAAGAATTACGAGATTGACACAGCAAGTGTGTCATGAGACTAAATTTAGTCAAATTGGACTTAGATCGGGGTTGGAAGACTAGCTATGTGTCCACACTTGGACACGAGTAGGCCGTATCAAGATACGGTGCGATACCGTGTGATACGGGGCTCAATTTTGTGTGATTTGTGCAATTCCTCTTTAATTTCTATTATAGCAAGTTGCATTAGTTATATTAGTGTGTATTTAATATGTCTATATGAATATTGTCAAGAATTGGATTTTTAGCTTCTAATTGAATGAGTACCATAATTTGTCTAAGTATATGCTCTATAGGTGTTTGTTTAAAGGTCTTCGGTATATTATATAGCTATATATATGATAAATCAGTGGATATATGTATGTATATATATATAGATATATGTGTATATATATATAGATATATGTGTGTGTGGCTTTATATGTTAAATGATTATGTGTTGGTTCAGTTGTGATTGTGAAGGGACTTTACTGTGACGGTGGGAAGAAATGTGCAGGTGGTCTGTGTTAGTGTGAGTGTTGCAAACAGTTTGTGTGAGTTTTGAGGGTAGCAATTGCTACTGATCTTGCAGTGAATTTCCTGCAGTTCAAGGTGGGGAAATTAATGTGCAGGTGTACTCGAGGAGTAAGGGAAGGTCTTGGTGCCTTTGACACAGCAACTAAGGATATATATAGACTGTGTGCATTTGGTATAGACTGTGTGCATTGGTTCAGACTATGTGCATTACAGTTATCTAGGTACCACTGTTAGTATCAGTCGATACTTGACAAGCAAGTGAGCCACATGAGCTCGAGCTCTAAAGGTGGACAGTGATAGTATGAGTTGATACTGATATGAGGTCAGGAGTTCAAGTATCCTAATATCTAGAGTAGTGTCAGGTTGTATCAGTAACCAACTGAAGTTCAGTTTAACAGCAGGTAGTTTAGCTTAGGTGCATTACTGTGTTAGCATCAGTAGGGGGAATGTGAGGTTGGTCTATTGTGTGGAGAGTTCAATGTTACTCTCAGGTGACATTTGTACCTGAGTGTGTGTATCAGTTATACACTAATATGTGTTAGTGAAACTGTGTACTGGTAGTAGAGGGTTGAGAGTATTGTGGTTGTTTTGGTGTGTTTAGTAGCAAGCATTGGTTCTATTGTGCATTACCTGTATAATGTGTAAGGGGATGAATTGAAGAATACACTTAGTGTAAAAGCAAGGTATGTAGGGTGTTACCTGGAGACTGTACATCAGTAGCGGCTGCTATTTGAAACAAGTATCAGAGTATTTGGGTTATCAGGTTAAACAAGTTAGAGAGGATGCAGTTAGTTTCAGTTATTGATTAGAGTATTAGATGTTAGTTAGATCAGTTAGTGTATTGTGTATTGATGTTATAGATATAGTATTTGGTTAGCAGTTAGCTTATATTATCAGTTAGTAGATGTCAAGTATCATTAGTGGGTATCAGATTCTGGTAGCAGAGTTGTTAGTTAAGATTAGTTAGTGGTCAATTAGTATCAATCAGTTAGTGTAATTATCTTATGTCAGCTGTATGTCAGTTAGTTATGTGTTGGTACCTAGTTAGTGTATGTTAGTAGTTGTTAATTAATGTATATAGGTAAGTATCAGTTATCAGATAGTATAATATCAGTCAGTTTCAGTTAGTAGATTAGTTAGCATTGGTATTATAGAGGTCAGTTAGTATATACATATAAATTAGTTAGTTGTAATATTAGTTAGATAGTTATATAGATACTAGTTAGCAGTTAGTAAGTGCTAATTAGTACTTATCAGTTAAGTATACTAAAGTAGGTAAGTTAGTGTAAGAATAATTGAGATATTAAAGATACACCTAGATAAAGACCATGTATATCTAGTGTAAGCTAGTACTAGTTAGCTAGTGACCAATTTAGACCATTAATTAGTATTGGACCTAATATTGACCTAGAAAGACATATTTTAGCTCATTTAACATTTATTTCTCCTCGTTACACAATTTTGACATAATTATTCCTAAATATGCCTGTGTCACACCAGCTTGGACATCGAGAGACACATTTTCTCAGGACCAGAGACGATTACATCACTCTGTTAGTTTTTATTTCAGGATAGTGTATATATCGCATGTTCTAGAAATGTATACTTGCTTCCGACACAGTGGTTACACGGACTGGAACTATATGGATCTTGTCGGAGATATTATCCCCTACCGTGTTCAGCGGGTACTCCTTCACATGTATTACATCGTGTGTATCGGGTATTGATTATCATGTACCTCGTGTTCACACACTGCCCGTGTTCAGTGTGCTTATATTCGTGTTCGTAACGTGTCGTGATTGGATCCATAAGTATTGGTTGGGGATGGGAGAGTAGGAGTTGGTTATGTGATCAAGCCCAAGTGTATTCGTGTACATGTCAATTACATATCACACGTGTAATCGAGTTACCATATTATATTCGTGTTCAACCCAAAACGATCACATAACGAACTTGTACTCTAAGGCACATTAGCTAGTTTATTTATTTCCATTAATTGCAGTTATTCCATATTGCCAGTTTTTTCTTTCCAGTACATTACTTGTTTACTTATTTCATTTCAATTTCCTATTGCTAGTTATCTTGTATTCTTTTCTATTACCTGTCATATATGCTTTACCATATATCTGGAACTGCTTTCAGAGTTTTGCACTTCGCTCATATCCTGATTGGATATATTTTTCAGATGATTGGCTTGAGGAGCAGTGTCCCACTTACTACGGGTCGCATGACGGCGAACCATTAGAGGATACTCCCCTAGAGCAGGAGAACCTAGTGCCAGTGACTGAGGAGGCTTAGACTTATATGTCGGACTTGTTTTAGTCTTATTTTAGACTCATGGCATGTATATTATTATTTTGGAGAGTTGTATTGTGCCTAGACTCATAGTGTGGATTTGTGGATGTATTGTGATACATATTTCATCTTTCCTATTCTATATTGTGCTTTATCTTTCTTAGTTTGATATTGTGATTTGAGTATTGATATCATTATCATGTCATATTGTTCCTCCGTTCGGAGTTGAGATGACATTGACAGGTACCTTATATATATTGTATGAGATGTTAGATAATATTGTGGACCTAGACAGCGTTCTACGTCATTCTTACGATGCAGGCTGGACGTTGCTCACGTACTCGTACCCTCATTCCGGATGCGGGTCGTAACAGCGAACCTAGAGAATTCAACGGAGGGTTGCTCCGGGTCTATTTATATAAACTGTGATTTTATAACTGCAGATAGAGTTTTGTTGAAAAATATTTAACAAACTGCAGCCTGTTTTTTTTTCAATTTTGCGACGTTTTGCGACGTCGTCGCTACCTGAAAAATATGTACATCACTAGTACGTCGCTACACGTCGCTAACATGGTGACATGGCAAAACTTGCCATGTCAGCATTCTTGTAGCAAAACGTCGCTAATATAGCGACGTGTTGCGACCAATGCCTACGTCGCCAATTTAACGACGACACGTTGCTAACCGTCATATATTCTGCGACATCATATCGTCGCAAATATACATCGCTACAGCGACGACTAGCGACGTTTTTGTTGTCAGCGACCATGTAATACGCGATGACGTAAAAACGTCGTTAATTACGTCGCCAAATCATTTTAGCGACGTCGTTTTACATATTAGCGACGTTTTTTTACGTCGCTAATATGTGTTATTCTGGTAGTGACTTAGGATTTTAAGACCTTGAACTCTCCTCTCCTCTCTTTCTTGTCTCTTCTTCTAAACTTCATTTATATATACGAAGTTCTAGATGATGCTTTTTGATATTATTATCTGATCTCTGATGGAATTTCTATTAATCATAATTTGTTATTAATATAATAATAGTATGGTATTTAATGTGAATAATGATAGTTATTTTATGTTGAATATCGAGATGGTAGATGTTGTGACTATTTGGTTCGGTTTAAATTGACCGACATATTGGCTCGTTCATACGATTTTGAGATTATGTAGGTCGGTTCTGTTTGGTGTTATGTAGTGTGAGGTTACGTGTGGTTTCAGAAAACTATGGTTAGTTGAATAAAATAGACCGAATGCCAAACCAAGTTTCACAACAATAAACATGCGGAGATGGGCTATACTGTGTTTTATAATCAATAAAGATCTACTCCGTACACGAATGGAATTGGTCGACCCTAGTGGATGCAACATCGTACTTGTCGCCCTTTACATCAAAAGCCCAGACAAGGCAGTCAAGCGGTGATACCATTTGTTCGGAAACTCGGTTCGCTGATGTTACAGGAAACCCATCCTCTCTCCAAGTCAAGGATACACTAAGAAACCTAAATTTAAGTGCTCAGATAAGAACGAGGGAGGAAGCCAATTGTGTCAGCTTCAATAGTTCTCTTGTAATCCTTTATTCAGCCTTCTAACTGTTTCAGTGAATGGCAAGTTTGCTACATGGAAATCCTTAGAAACAAATCTACTTATATTGTATGAAACTTCATTTTCTTCCAATATAGGGTTTCTTTATGACTTAAAAGATGTGAAATCTTGACAAAAGCTTCTTGTCTGACTGTTATATCAACTTCAAAAGCTGATTACACAAGACAAAGAATCTATTCAGCACCACGAGATCAAAAAATGTAAGAAGCGGATAGCTGATAATAATGAGCCAAATATGTGAACTATGTGCACATTCTTGTTAACTTGACCAATAGTAAATTCTTTAGCCAGACAATGGCTTGAAATGAAATGAAATGAAAATACTTACCTTCTAACGATGGCTCTACAATTGTTAGCTTCCGTGGTCTGCTGTTCTTCCTTCTTCTCTCTCCTAATGTAAGGTGTCTTACTCCCTGGAAAAAAGGATAACAAACAATGTAATGTATGATCAAAGGCAACTTCTGTTAAACCTAGTAAGAGGAAAGAATTTTGGTATTAGATGAACCTCATCTCCTAGTGATTGATGCTTAGAGACGAGCCTAATTCTTTGTTCTCCCTCCACCATGGGGCAGACACCTTCATGTTGTTCCCACTCAGCAGCTCGAAGGAAACCACTGGTTCCGGATAACTTAGCCGCAGGCTCTAAACGTCCCTCTGCCTTATCAACCAGTCCAATTATGCTATCAGGTGCATGAAGCAAACTCGATTTTTGACTTGACTTTTCAGCCATGAGAGAATCATCATTGACATCCCCTGACAATATATTTGAGGAGGATTTGGTAGCCGTATCTTGGCTTACCATATCCATAGTTTTTGAAGGGTTTCTATAATAATGCTTCTCAGCTAGGGCCTTAATGCGAAAGTAAGGTTCCACTTCTACAGCCGGCGTGGAAACATCAACCTCCGCATTCACCCGACTAGAAGTATTGGGGCCTCGATCAACCACTAAGAAATCCAACAATCTTCTGTTATCTTCTGTGGTCTCTCCTTTCTTTGACTTCTTGCACGGAGACTCCAGTTTGTTTTGGTAGGTCAATATGTCCGAGTTCTTGTTATCTACATTTCTTGGAGAAGTGGGTAATTTGCAAAGAGCTTCAGCCCCATCACTACTCAAAGGCGTGATTACAACAGGAACCTTATAAATATGAGGACTGCTACTTGCATGAAACAATTGTGTATGACCATCTGAGTTTTTCCCGCCAAAAACCTGTGATTTTATTGACTTGTCCTGAAAAATGTGGCCAGCATTAAAAGAAAGCAAGAAAAGTATAACATTATACAACCAAGCGGTTGCTGAACCTAAAATCTTAGTAAAATAACTAAATCCATGAGGCAACTACCTGTGATGCTTGTACCCATTTCCCGTCAACCCAATCATATAGAAGTCTCATCTCTGCACGACCAAATTCTATTTCCTCCTCCCAGTGCAGGAACTTAACATTATATCTTGAACCAGTATTAACCTTAGCAACCACTCCTGGCCACCAACCATTTCTGTAGAATGCTTCGACTTCATCAAGCAGGTTAAAATTTTCACAACGAGATGCACAAGGAGGGTAAGGTCTGACATCTTTAGAAGCAATGATTTCTTTGACTGACGAGCCATTGTGAGATCTCAAAGTCTCATACTCAACCACAAAAATGTTTTCGTCAACCACGAAAGTAACAATTGCTGGGTACCAAGCAACAGGAAGTTTTTTACTGACACTAGCAACCTCTACCAGAGTATCTATACTATACAAAGTTTCTGTTGTTTCCTGCAGAGATAGACGTCGAGTTCCAACCAACACCCAAAAGATAATAACAAAAGGATGTAGTAAGCAACAGAAGGAAGAAAAAAAAACCACTCAACATAAAACATTTATAATCTTTATCCAAGAAAACAAATTGCTTTAACACTAGCATTATAGAAATGTGCAAAGGTGGCCAGGTATATCTTCGACGATACCATCCATAAAAATGTCTGGTGAAGGGCGTCTTGTTTATGTATAAAACCACTAATATCAAGTATAGTGTCATATGTTGGAACCATGTTGTAAGTACATATGCATGAATTGGAGTAGGCTGGAAAGACATTCTTGAATGCTACATAAATTGATCACACACAATGTTATCGATGGTATACTATGTCCCCGGTGCAGTGCAGCCATATGACAAAACAAGGTACTCCTAGAACTTGTCATTGCAATCATATTTGGTAGTTAAAACTGTTAGATCTATCATTTGTCTCCAGATTTATTGTGTATATTGGTACGCTCTTTCCTCTGTGTAGTTTTTTTAAACATTAATCACTACAAACTTGACAACACCTTGTTTCGGCAATTGGAGCCAGCCACCAAGAATTACTTGTTGGAGACATTCTGCTTCTTCACATGTCCTGTTACCACTCGTTCCACTCGGTTGGTGCGGAATGTGGTTATAGACAGAGGATTAGGAGGCAACCCAATTTCAGATTTTGTTTTTCCCTTTTTATCAGAGTTGTCGTCTCCAAGTGGCACATAGATAGAATGTCCCCTCTCAGAGAGAGAGAGAGAGAGAGAGAGAGAGAGAACCTGAGAGCCTTCGGACTTCCTCATGCATATGAGCAAACTTAGTGCCAAGGCAGGATAGAGTACGGAGGAAACCTCCAGGCTAAGGAGTAAGCCTGGAGTTTAAGGCCATGTTATCTTGCCTTCACTTTCGTAGGCATGTGTTTTTGCTGACGCACCAGCAGCTAATGCCAGTTCAGTGGCACATGATGAGGTCAAAGCATAGGTAGATGATACACCTAAACCCCCATCAAACAACATTCAGGTACAAGTTTTCCTGTTGATGGTACATTTTCGTAGGCATGTGTTTTTGCTCGATCCCGATCTCGCTAAATTTGGCAATTAAATCGCTCGTTGAAATCTAACTGTAAACATGTTTTGCAAAGATT
Organism: Iris macrosiphon; assembly: GCA_036927795.1. Lineage (NCBI taxonomy): Eukaryota > Viridiplantae > Streptophyta > Magnoliopsida > Asparagales > Iridaceae > Iris > Iris macrosiphon. The sequence goes on from JAYESA010000018.1 coordinate 146,064,778, forward strand.
CTTTGAATGCAAAGAGAGTTGGGATAAACTTGATATTCTTATCAATTTGGGGTTCCATAGGACTATATCTAAATATTTCTTATGAACTTTGACTTCATACTTTGTATAGTTGTTGTTTCTTCATTATCTCATGAGTTGCGATTCATGAGCCACATGTCAAAGACTTGGTGATTTCGCTCACTTTGACCCTTCTGGTGGACATTCTTCCTCCTTTCGAAAGACTCGTGGAGGCCTTTACCCTAGCGAACTTAGCTAGAGTGTCTAAGTGTACAGGAGAAGTTGAGCAAAGAGATTGGAAGGTTGGAAAGCTTCACTAGTAAGAAGGTCACAACTTTAGGAAGTTTTGGATGGTGAGGAACAAATGAGACACCTAACTTATATAGCCTCAAGGGTCTTAAAAGAGTAGCTATGATTGTGCCACTTGCCCATCATCCAATGGACGAAACTCTATATATACAAGATACTTACAAGGCTATTGTAAATATTTACATGGCTAAGCAAGATCTAGAACTCCTAGAAGAACGAAGAAGCCTCATAAGAAATCAAGAGACCTCTACCATATTCTACGAAATTCTAGAACCTTCGAACTAAACCTCACTTAAAATGTGGAGCGAATTTTTTATGCATAACATTATCTCCCAATATGCTCCAAGTGTCAAGTGGATTACACTTCCTTTAGTTCCTTATTCAATGATGTAGTCATTATCGCCGCATATCTTGTCACCAAGAAGGGAACTTCGAACTCGTTGGTTTACCCTTTATGCAGCTTGCAAAACGTCTCGAGTTGTGGGGTACCATCTTCACGAATGCCATGTCCCCTTCCTCATACTCGACCTTCGCCTCACATCGGTCAAATCTTCGTCTCTTTGGAAACTCTCCCCAGAATTTCTCAAACAACATTCGTCTTCTTAAAACCTGTGGCAAAGTGGTTCGCCATAACACTTTTTCCTGTGATCCTCACATCCATGGCACACAAAAAAGGTCGATGATCCATCTTGTCTCCTAGGTGCACATAGACTATTCCAACACGCATGCATGGAATATAGTAATTCCATTGACCCAAATGTCCAACCTACCTCGTATTGCAACATTCCTTGAGCACTTTCTTGCGTGAGGCAGTCCATCTCGACTTGAAGACCCTATTATCCTTGGTGTAGAGAAGTCCTTCATTCGACCAAAATATAGGTGTCTTGCCTTCCCGAACAAGCTTTACTAATCTTTATGCCGTGACATCCTTGACACGGTCAAGGCCATCATTCTTTTGCAAACATATAGTTGTCACGTTGGCCTCCTCACTATTGGTGACACGGTTCTCCGAGCTCGGCCTCAGCTCGATAGCACGATCTATCCCCCTCTGTAGAAGTAGATGCATAGAAACACATAAGACATGACATTCTTACTCTTAAGGATGCCATTGATCTCGCATGGAAGATTTTCCTCCATGATGCCCTCATTCGTCTTGAGCACCGTTAAGTAGATTATCCCCTTTCTCGAGCAAAATAGTAGGGAGAACTTTCTCCATCCCCCCCCCCTCAAATCCCCGTGCAACGCCCACCATGCACGATGAGCGTTCCTCCAACTGACGACTCTAAAGTGTGGCAATAGAACTTTAGAGGAAATCAAGACATACATGACAAGTATCATCTTGAAGACATCCAGTGTAGTGATGAAATTGGCACCGACCGTCCAATATTCCACCTCTATCGAACTCCCTTGCCTACCCCTTGTACAGTGTGCGACATAGAATTAACTATCTTCATCTTGATCGAATCCTTCTCAACCACTAGACACTATCTTCATCTTGATAGCGCCCTAAGTGGTGCTTGTATCAATCATAGTCCGTGCTCTTATCATTGATCCTCACATCAACATACATCAGCTCCCTCCTCAGAGTTCTTGTCGCAGCAGGCTTGCTCCTAACAGCGTTGAGTTAGTGTAATGCTCCCAGATGCTCTTGTCGTTGATCCTCGCATCAACAAACATAAGCTCCCGACTCAGAATCTTCGTCAGAGCGGGCTTCCTCTTAACGACAATAAGTTAGCATAATGTTCCCAAGTGTGCTCCCACTTCGCACTCTTCCTCATCCTCGACCTCCCCGTCTTGGACTAGTGCGTTCACCTGCTTGCTCTTGTTCTTTTCCGAGCATAGTAATTCTCTCCACAAATGTAATACGTTGGACCTTCTCTCACTTCTTTCCCTCGCATGGACCCTTCTTAGGAGAGTTATTCTCTCCTCCACTATTTTCCTTGTTGGTCTTTGGTTTGGTCTTGACTATGTTGCCATTCCACTTGTACGCGACGATCCTCTCCAATCTTGTCCTGACAGTGTTCAAATCCAGTTCTTAAGTCGCTCACAGTTGTAGACCAACGAGGAAGAAGAACAAATGATCCTCGCCATACTAGATATCGTGAGCACAAGTTGTGTCAATTCCGAGATCTACTCACAAATCAACCCAATGTGCTTGAGTTCTCGCAAGTACTGCCTCGCCACGAACTACATGATCTCCGGTCTTCAAATCTTTAAAGTCTTGGACACCTTCTCACGCAAATCCTCACTATCAGCACAATTTGCCTTGAGCACTTCCTTGAGTGTGGATCATATCTATTGGATCTGTTTCAGTTATTGTCATGGACGAGGCAATCTTACTTTTCTTTTCTAGTATATGGTGGGAAGATTGCCTTCTCATCCTTGATAGGTCTCAAAGAGGATGTTAACTATTATAGTATTCATTCATACTTTGCTCTATGGTTCTTATTCGGTTTATCCAAAGGTAGGAAGCTCATCGTAGCCAAAGAGATATTTTGTTCGGTAGGGGCCGATTTCGAGACACGAACATTGACGCAATACAAATTCGTAATACAGATTTTTCCAAAACAGAAAAGATACGAGTACGGAAAGTAGTAGTAGTAGTAGTAGTGGTGGTGGTGGTGGTAGTAGTAGTAATAGTAATAATACTATTATTTACAAGTGAATTTCAACATACCATAAGATAAAGAGTACGATTGTTAGATCCAATTCAAAATCATCATTAAGATTCAAAATCATCATTAAGATTACAGTAACAATTGGGTCGGGTCGAATATGTATTGGGCCATTTAAGCTCAACTCAAGTCGACCCATTTAGGCTTAACCGAAATTGAACCCCCCCCCCCCCCCCCCCCCTTTAAGATAGATCGAATATAACAAAATATACATAGATCCAATATAAAAATAGACATAGTACGACAAAAATATGAAAAGTAACAAAAGAAATAGTTCGAAGTTTCAATAAACAAGACTTAATTTCAAACTAAATTGAAGATCAATATGCATATTCCGACTATATAGCTTCAACCCCATCATCGTTGTCATAAACTCTACCTCCAAGTCAAGCTCATACAACGATAGTTTGCAAACTTATAGAACTTCTACGCCATCAGATATATCGAAATTGTCACCTCTAACATCACATATCATTGTCTCTCCTTAAGTAGTATACCTTCTTCCCAGGATACAAAGATTTGTATATGGGTGGACAATGGATCCTTTGAACGTTGGGGTGTCATCTTGTTCTTCGCCGAGTGTCGAAAAGAGTATGTGAACTCCAATTCTTTTCGGAGCAAGATGAAGAGCATGGTTGACCAAGGAGCGTTAACACCAATGCTTGAAGATGAGGGTTGTGTTATGAATGTGGTACCAGTGAATAAGAAGAAACAAAGGGATACAAGATTTAACGTGTTAAAAGATTTTCTCCTACATCCACATCTACACACAAGTTATTTTACAATTTCGAGAGAACCAATAACAAGAGATTGAAGCCATATTTATAACAAGAGATTAGGGTAACCACCGACTTCAGTATATTTGTCGAACTATCCTTAAGAACTAATATGCGAACCAAAATTATCCTACTCTTATATGTATCTATATACAAAAGGTATTTCTCGGGGGCTACCGCCCGTGAACCCCCGCCTAACGGGCAAGGCGACGTTACCATCTGCGATACCCACCAAGTTGGATCGAAGAATTTGGGATTGGATTTACAATAGGGTATATGATCAAACTTCCACATCTCCTAGTTGAAAGATTCTTTGCAAGATGAATTACGCTTTGGTTGTGGCAAAAAAGAACATTGCTACCATGCCTTTTGTCTAACTCTTTTAAGAAATTCTTCACCCATAGCATCTCCTTGCTTGCTTCAGTGACGGCTACATATTCATCTCTAGTAGCAAAAATGCCACAATCTTCTACAATTGGGAAATCTAATTTACAACAATTTCACCCAATGTATAAACATAATTCATTGTACTACTACTACCAATATCTTCTCCGTAAGTCTGCATCTACAAATCCTTGGGGAGAAGATTCCCCTTTTGTACCAAAATCTTCTATCAATACTTCTTTTTAGACACCGGAAGATCCACTTGACAGCTTTCCAATGTTGTTTTGTTGGATTAGACGTACCGGCTCACAGCTCCCAGTATATGTGTAATACCGGGCCTGGTACAAACAATGACAATCATAAGGCTACCAACAACTAATGTATAGGACTTTCGACATGCATCCTCGCTCTTCTTTTGACATGGATGATTATTCCTTGGAGAGTCGAAAGAGTGCTAATGGGCTTTGCATTTTGTATTCTAAATTTGCTTAAGACTTTTCAGAATAGCCAGCTTGTGATAATGTCAACGTACCAACAGTTTTGTCATGTCAATCTTCATCCCAAGAATCTGATTCATGTCTCCTAGATCCTTCATTGCAAACTCCTTTAATAATTCCAGCTTCAATTTGTCCATCTCCTGCATATTGGATCCTGTAACGAGCATATCATCTACATACAATAACAATATAATATAGGAATCGCCAATTCTCTTAAAGTAACGGCAGTAATCCATATTTACCAAGCCCCCCACCAACTCAGCGCGGAGTTGGATCAACAAATTTAAGGTTGTATGTATGGTAGGAAATCTGATCAAAGTTCCACAATATCTAACACATTACAGACACATATAGAAACCACCAAATCCTTAGTTCCACCAATCTCCTAGCTTTCGTACAATTGTCATCACTAACTCATCCAATGCTTCTGAACATTTAGCAAATTCAATATCAAGTTTTCTCCGAGTCTCCGAATAACAAATTAAAGTATCTTTCCATGCACTAGGTTATCCCGACACACCTCATCAAATAAAAGAGGAGAGGAGATATCAAGAAATAAGGAGGAAATAAGACGTTGCATTGATGGGGTTAAGCTAGAAGGGGGTTAAGACACAAAGAAGATAGTGAGTTGAGAGAATGGGAGAGGTCATTTGGGTTAGTGTAACGACCCGTTCATCCCGTTCCCCCTGCTCGGGGAGCGCGGCCAAGAAATGCTTACGACCGTCCGAACGGGACAGATTGAATCAAGATCCTTTCCTCGTTATGGATTGGTTTCTTCGGAATCAGGTCCCATAGTCAATGGATCGTGCCTCAAGGAAGGACTCAGCGGCAGAGTAAAGAGAGGCCTTTCCGTTGTGTTGGTTTTCCTTGCCCGTTTTCGATTGCCGTTGGTTGCGTACTTGTTGGTTTTAGGACTTGCGTTCTCTTGAACGGTTTCAATGGATTTCATTGTTTTCGTTCTTAGGATTTCGCATTTCGTATTGAGCCTTGGAGATCGAAGCAAGAGGTATTGATCATCCGTTGGTGCGTGCAGGTGATCGTATAGGCGACGCGCGAGCGGAGTCTTAGGGATCTCTACTCCTTCTTCCTATACAACCGACTGTGTGAGTGGCTCTATTTCGATAAGCACCTTCTTTCCAAGGGCTCCGTTCATAATAAAATTGACTCAGATGTGCATTCAATCAAACGATACCACTTAAGTAATAAGTTGGATAACAAGATAAGATAAGAAGTAGGCTTGGAACACCCATCGCTTGTCATATAAAACCTTGCATAAATTCATTGATGCATGCATGATAGTTGGATGTTTAATGGGTTGGTATTTATTGATAGTTCAAAGTGCTCTTCAATAAGTTCAAAGTGTTCTTCTATAAACTGCTGCATGTTATTTCATATAACTGTTGGTTGATTGTGATAGTACAGTAAAGCAGTTTCGTGAATGATGTTCTTTAACATTGGTTAGTAAGTAAACCTATGAGGTAGAGTCATAGGTATGGTCATGGGAATTCTTGTGCACAGGGGATCCAGGTTCCTGCGGACGGTTACCGGGGCACCGGGCCGTTCCGACCCGGGCGGAATCTACTTTCTTAGTCCTGGGAGCGGGGAATTGTAGCGGGGCTAGCTACCCGCGCTGCAAGCGTCGCCGCCAGCCCAGACTAAACCCATGATGGCTCCTAAACAACAAAGAAAAGATGTTGTGTATATTTAAACTGTGCAGACTAACTATGTCTTCGTGACAGGGAAGGCTATGGTAAGTTGTACAGGTGGTTCAGACGGGACAGGTAAAGTCACCGAACGGTGGCACGTGAAGTTATGTTATTTTGTTCTTGCATATCTGCTAAATGAAATCTGATCTAGGCAAGAATAGAAACCCACCAAAGAACATAAATGTTGCATGTTCATTTTAAACTCATCTAAAGAGCTTGGTAAAGTTGAGCAGCTAGCCTTCACCAGTACTTTTCGAAGTACTGACCCTCGTTGTAGCAGGTCCCCCGGCGCAAGGCAACGCGGCGAGGAGCTGAAGCTCTCTCTCTCCGGACCCTTTGGGATTCTTAGCGGGTCGGGGCCAAGACCTTGGAGGCTCAAGCTGGAAGCCTTCCTCCCTCTCTCCGTGGCGGAAATGACGCTAAAGCGATGGTGCTTCCCCGCACAACAAGAAGTTTTGGGTTTTGAAACTATGTAAAGGGACATAATGTATGGATCGGCTATCTCATTTTGCGTCCGAGTTTGTAAGCCCGTGGGGCATTTTATACTTTTGAGTCAAGCAATGTAACCGGATGTTCATTATAAATAAAAGAGAAACTTTTCTATGCCTCAAACTTGTGTTATCTTATTTGTCTACTCTGTTGCATTGATCTAAAGAATATCCTTATGCCTAAGGCCTGGTGCACGCGCGCCCTACGCGTGCACGGCATCGCGCCCCTGGGACGATTATCGGTTAGACGAAATCGGGGCGTGACATATTGGTATCAGAGCATGCTTCAGATCCTTTGATCTCTCAAAAGAAAGTTTCTAAAGAGGACTTTGTTCCTTCCGAGTAGACCCTTGAATTCGCTTGGCCAAAATGAGATGCGTTCCATACAATAAGTCTGAATATTTTTGAAAAGTGCGTGGGAATCATACGATTTGCTTGGACGGGATTATGATCTGAGGGCTTTTGTCCCAACTCATAGAGGATGTTGTGAGAGGAGACTCGTGTTATAATCGGCAAGTTATATGTCTATATGAGAACGCCGAACGAGTAGAGAGCGAGATAAGAATATCGTTCAGACAGTAGTCGATGCACATAGCCTTTTGGCCAAATTGTGTTAAGTATCGTGCACCAAGACCCTTGGTGCTAGTGAGTTGCAGCGAGATTTGGGTATCGTTGGGACGAGAATGAAGTTGACTTGAAGGAAAATCGATAGAGACGCTATCGGATTACCGCTAAGGCGAGTAATGAAAATCGTGTAGGGAATTTCCGAAAATAAGTTGGACGGTTATTCATAACGATAAGTTATGATTTGAAGCATAGTCTGTATAGAGGACTATGAATGCAAGTGCGTACGAGTCTAAGATCGCTAAGGCGATGAATAGGGACTGTGTTGGAGACATAGCAACGGTTTGGGCCAGAGAATCGATTCCCGCTCTGAGGAACGAATTGGGCATACGAGTGAAGGATGCGAACGCGAATCAGGAGTTATTAGGATGACTCAATTCCTGAGTAGTGTATGCGATAAGTACCCTGTTCGATTATGCAATTTGTGGATATAATGAGTTATAAGGATTCAGGGAGGATAACTCAAACCCTGAGTGGTGTATTTGTTGGCTTAGTAATGCTTGAACGAAGTCGTAGATTCGGAGAGTTAAGCGAGTCTAGCGACAAGCGACGAGATTGGGTAAAGCCTTAGTATAAATAAACAATGCCTAGCAAGTAAACGAACTCGGAGAAACCATGCAATGTTTGGTTCGAACGAGTTACAATGAGTTGAATAAGGGATAAGGCTTACATCGAATAGAAGTTCGGGGCAATTGGAATCGATATCATGATCGGAAAAGACCTAAAGGATTGTACGAGCGATTTGAGTTGAAACAAGCAAATTACAAACTTGAGTCGAGATTGAATAATCTGAGATGTGATCGAAGTAAGTACAATTAGAAACAATGGCGCGAACGAATGATAGCGTGCATGGAAAATTTGGATTTGAGTAGGATATCGCCCGATAAAATTCGGTTTGAGTACGAATGCGATGATTTCATATTTTGGGAGATTTAGACCATAACAATGGTTGGAAGATAGCTCGGATTGATGCAAGTTGAAAGAATTATGATTTTGATGGATTGAGTTAAGCGGTAATAGATTTGGCTTGGAGTTTGGAAGAACGATCTTGAAATCTAGTTCGGGAAGATAACATTCGAAATCTGTCCCAAGCGAGAACGATTATCCTGCGGGAGCATCGGCGTGGTGATTTCACGTACGGTAGGGATAAGCAAACTCAAGAGAACAGGTTCGGTGATTATTCCAAAACGAACTCGATGAATGGAACATATCAATGGGATAGACTTGGGTTTGGGAATTGATCTTAGTTATTTGAGGAATACTAAGAGTAGACTAAGAAAATGAGTCTAAGGATTTTTCTTGAGGAGTTAGTCTAGAAACGTAAAGTAAAAAGATGTTGGACATTTTCATGAACGGATATGTAGATCGTGCTGGACGACTTAGAGTTCATGATATACATCGATGGTTTATAATGGAATTGTGGCTGGATGATGCAGGCGTAGAAAATGATGGATTGGTGAATCCTATTAAACGAGATAAAAGAGATAGAGTATGTGAATCGATGAGTTGAACCTGCAACGTGGGCGTATCGTGGGTTCGGTTGAACGAGCGTGTTGGTGTGATAGGATGATCTGTGCTCGATGTTTAGAAATCTGAGTGAAACGAGCTTGGGTAGAATACCCGTGTAAAGGAACAATGGTTTGACCTTAGGGTGTTTGGGGCGAGCGTTGTGCAACACGGTTGCGCGATGAGTCGCAAATTTGAGTTGTACCTATGACTGTGTGTGTTGGCCTAGTGACTAGGCAGACGACCCTATGCCTTGAGTTAAACTGGAGTGGCTGACTTTAGAATATCGTTCGGGAAGAATGATAGAACTTGGGCAACAAGACTTAGAGTTAGAATTGGAATTTGGAAATTTCACTAGCAACGTTCGCGTTGAAACAAACGTGATGCAAGATAAGACTCGGGTGATAATTGATTTGGTTGGATAGGTTACGCGACGGTAAGGGATAAGACAATAGCTGGATCGAACAAGAGTTCGGTCATGCATATAAGCAGGACGATCCGCGTTTCAAAAGATTTTCACGAGTAGCTTGTCAGACTTAGCTGTCACTGAGCTTGGTTGAAATACACATATTTGGGGGACGCCTTGAATATGGGTACGATCCAGACTTAGCGATATGCATAACTCGGATGCAGCTGCAAAGGAAAATGTTCGGATTCGCATGGATGAGTATGGCAACTGAAGTGATTTAGCCTCAACCTAAATTTTCATAGAGGAAAGATTGTATCATTCCTCGTGCTACCGGGATAGTTCTGCGCTAAGGCGCAGTACGAGACTGAGTTTGGGGATGCAATAATTGAACTAATAGATCATTCGGATAAAATGATTTAGCACTCGGGCGAACGGAACGAGTAAAAACGAATAGAAAGCTAAGTTCGATTGAGCCAAAAGTGCGAAGGATTTGAGCGTACCCCAGGTAAGCAATTTAGCTCTGCGCTAAGGCGCAATATAGACTGGGTCAGAAAACGTTGGTGATTGGGTACGAATTTATTTAGTGAGATTGGACGGTGACTCAGAGAGATTGATGCAAAAACGAGATTGGAAAAATTGTCGAGATTTGAGCTTTTGGGTTAGGCGTAACGACGGGTTTCGATAGGCGACGCCAAGTAATAGGCTCAATTGTGTTGGGTTCCTATGGTGATAACACAACTAGTTGGACAAGTCCACCCAATTACGAGCCGTAAATGCCCGTTGGGTTATAGAATACCATGTGCTTGGGTAATACAGCCCTGCGTTAGGTGCAGTAGATTTTGAGACGGAAGTACAACGATCGAGTTGAGTATAACTCGATAGCATTGGACGATAGAGTCGTTCGATGAGAATTGGCCAACATAGGCGTAACGCATGGTGAGAAAATAGAGGATTGTATTATTGAGACAGTCCTTGAAGGATAAGACGAGACGCATTGGATAGTTTAGAAGTTATGCGATAGCGCGAGTTGCGCTCAGGAAGTCTCGAGGACGGAACGTGTTCAGAGTGGTATATGGGGTAACAACCTGCTCCGCTCAACCCGGAGGGCCGATTCAAACGGCACAAGTGTAGCTATTCAATCGTCTTGCTCAGCGAGATGGCTCGTTCGATGCAAAGGCTTTCACGCTGGGATCCTTAATGGAGTCAGACTTAGGCTATCAGAAGCGCGTCCGGAGTCTAGCTCGACCGATGCGACACATCGCTAAGGTGGGCGACCCCGGTGAACCTGTCTCTACTTAGCTGCACACTAAGAAAATGAATGTTACGTGCTAGCTTACAGGCAATAACCTTTGTATGCTAATAAAAGAGATGAACGCACAAAGCGAAAGGGGGGGATAACCCCGCCTTATATCGTATAGAACATGGAAGTCTTACTCGCTAGTTGCGTAGTCGACTTGGATTAGTTGAATCTGCAAGCGGACTTGTCGTACGTGGCGGAGCCTGTCCAAAATTTTGAATCGTAGAAAGAAGCAGTTGCGGGACCGAACGTCTCGCTAGTGCGCGTACTGTGGCAAAACCACTCGGTCGAGGAGTCGACCTGAGAACTTGAATCTGATATGAGGGGAAAATTTTCCTCATTATTCCTTAGTGGTAGACTCTATTCTTAAGTTTCGGGACGAAACTTCCTATTAGATGGTTATGATGTAACGACCCGTTCATCCCGTTCCCCCTGCTCGGGGAGCGCGGCCAAGAAATGCTTACGACCGTCCGAACGGGACAGATTGAATCAAGATCCTTTCCTCGTTATGGATTGGTTTCTTCGGAATCAGGTCCCATAGTCAATGGATCGTGCCTCAAGGAAGGACTCAGCGGCAGAGTAAAGAGAGGCCTTTCCGTTGTGTTGGTTTTCCTTGCCCGTTTTCGATTGCCGTTGGTTGCGTACTTGTTGGTTTTAGGACTTGCGTTCTCTTGAACGGTTTCAATGGATTTCATTGTTTTCGTTCTTAGGATTTCGCATTTCGTATTGAGCCTTGGAGATCGAAGCAAGAGGTATTGATCATCCGTTGGTGCGTGCAGGTGATCGTATAGGCGACGCGCGAGCGGAGTCTTAGGGATCTCTACTCCTTCTTCCTATACAACCGACTGTGTGAGTGGCTCTATTTCGATAAGCACCTTCTTTCCAAGGGCTCCGTTCATAATAAAATTGACTCAGATGTGCATTCAATCAAACGATACCACTTAAGTAATAAGTTGGATAACAAGATAAGATAAGAAGTAGGCTTGGAACACCCATCGCTTGTCATATAAAACCTTGCATAAATTCATTGATGCATGCATGGTAGTTGGATGTTTAATGGGTTGGTATTTATTGATAGTTCAAAGTGCTCTTCAATAAGTTCAAAGTGTTCTTCTATAAACTGCTGCATGTTATTTCATATAACTGTTGGTTGATTGTGATAGTACAGTAAAGCAGTTTCGTGAATGATGTTCTTTAACATTGGTTAGTAAGTAAACCTATGAGGTAGAGTCATAGGTATGGTCATGGGAATTCTTGTGCACAGGGGATCCAGGTTCCTGCGGACGGTTACCGGGGCACCGGGCCGTTCCGACCCGGGCGGAATCTACTTTCTTAGTCCTGGGAGCGGGGAATTGTAGCGGGGCTAGCTACCCGCGCTGCAAGCGTCGCCGCCAGCCCAGACTAAACCCATGATGGCTCCTAAACAACAAAGAAAAGATGTTGTGTATATTTAAACTGTGCAGACTAACTATGTCTTCGTGACAGGGAAGGCTATGGTAAGTTGTACAGGTGGTTCAGACGGGACAGGTAAAGTCACCGAACGGTGGCACGTGAAGTTATGTTATTTTGTTCTTGCATATCTGCTAAATGAAATCTGATCTAGGCAAGAATAGAAACCCACCAAAGAACATAAATGTTGCATGTTCATTTTAAACTCATCTAAAGAGCTTGGTAAAGTTGAGCAGCTAGCCTTCACCAGTACTTTTCGAAGTACTGACCCTCGTTGTAGCAGGTCCCCCGGCGCAAGGCAACGCGGCGAGGAGCTGAAGCTCTCTCTCTCCGGACCCTTTGGGATTCTTAGCGGGTCGGGGCCAAGACCTTGGAGGCTCAAGCTGGAAGCCTTCCTCCCTCTCTCCGTGGCGGAAATGACGCTAAAGCGATGGTGCTTCCCCGCACAACAAGAAGTTTTGGGTTTTGAAACTATGTAAAGGGACATAATGTATGGATCGGCTATCTCATTTTGCGTCCGAGTTTGTAAGCCCGTGGGGCATTTTATACTTTTGAGTCAAGCAATGTAACCGGATGTTCATTATAAATAAAAGAGAAACTTTTCTATGCCTCAAACTTGTGTTATCTTATTTGTCTACTCTGTTGCATTGATCTAAAGAATATCCTTATGCCTAAGGCCTGGTGCACGCGCGCCCTACGCGTGCACGGCATCACGCCCGGGGGACGATTATCGATTAGACGAAATCGGGGCGTGACAGTTAGCAAGGGTTTATTTTAAAGTTCCATCTAACCATTACCTATTCCTTGTTATTTTCTCACTTAGCCTCCTATATATCGCATTAGGGTTTAAATTTCAACATGCCTCACAAGATGTAATTTTCATGTCAAAATATTGGAAATAAAATACAACTTCTCACTTGACACCTTACACGACATTACCTATATCTTAGCATCTTATGCAGGAAACACTGCAAAGCTTCCAAATGTCAAGAAGTTTCCCTTCCGCAAAGATCAATGAAGAGGATATGATTTATTTATGACAATGGCAATGTTTTGAACATGATGCAAGATTTCGCAAAGAAACTACTAAAGGCATGTATTGACACATTTTGCTACTTCCTATGTTACTCCTGGGAGCATCTATGCAAAAGAGCAATATGGAAACGGTATTTTAACTCATAGGTATGGTTAAAGAGTCAGTAGGTAAATGATAAAGATTGAATGGGGAGAGATCACGAGTCAACTTTTTAGAACAAGGTTTTATTTATCCCTAAGGCTACCTCTTCCTTGGCACTAGCGTTTAGGCCAAGGTTCGAAGTATCGGAATCACAATCGATATCGGACCATTCTTATGAGTATCGGTATATGTGGTATCGGCAATTTCAGTTGTTTCAGATCGGAATATCAAATTTTTTGGTATCGGAAAACAAATAATTATTAATAAATTATTAACATTTTAGAAAATATATTTTAGGGATATTTTAACAAATGTCCTCATACAAAATATAAAAACTAGCATATACCCTCATTTTTTAAAAAAACTAGCAAATGTTCTATTCTTTGTACAGATCAATTAAAAAATTAAAATATATCCCCACTCTTTTAACCAAAATTTTGACTGTTTTATACAGAATGGGGGCATTTGCTAGTTTTAAAAAAAGTGGGGGGTATATTCTAGTTTCTAGTTTTTGAATGGAGCCATTTGCTATAATATTCCTATATTTTATACATTTAGGCATAATTTTAAGTACTTTTAGCGTTGTTTCTTTGTAGTTTTGAAATTGAATTAAATAATAGTCACCCTCGTCGATTGGTTTATATGCGATAGATAAGTTTTCTTCTTTTATATGCTTTTACACTCTTGTTGGTTGGTCTTTTTCGTTCAATTTTCTTTGCCGAATTGACCGGACAAGAGACCCTCAATGTCGGTATTGGTCCCTCAATGTCGGTATTGGTCACTATTGGGTATCGATCGGTATCGGATCGGAACATGCCAAGCCGTAAAGGTATCGGCCGTATCAGATCGGTATCAGTCGATAATGCAAACTATGGTTTAGGCTTGTTGATGACTTGTTGATAGTGAAAAGAAGCATTTTACAGGCATATTTATTAAACACTATGATAAGGATGTAACATATTTTTTATCTAAAGAAGAGAGTCAAAAGGCATAAAAACTAAAAAATCACTTTGAAATTATTTCATGGAGGTGGGAGGATCAGTTGCACAAGCGGTTGCATGTTGTAGATTGAGTTTGGTTCAAGAGACCCAAGTTGAGATAGAGAGAGAAGTAGAGCTTTATAGAAATCCTTAAGTGCTTACTTGAAATTATCATGGCAGTCGGTAAAAAGATGAGAAGTCATCAAATAATAGTTCAGTAGTTAAAAACATCCAGTATTTTGGTGAATCTAAGAGTTACTTTAATGGAACTAAGTTTTGGGAAGCCTATGGTACCTGCTCAAAATATGTAACAATTAGCTATTGAACAATTGAATCTCAATTGTACAAAGTTGACCACTTGTGAACAAGTTTACTTGCATAATGGTTGTATTGACATTTATATAGTTATTCGTTCTAATTTTAGATTTCCGCTAATTACTAAATTACCATTGGAGATACTAAAAAGAGGAACAAATGGGATCATAAGAGGATGAATGACATTGCATATCTAAAGTAAAATCAAGTCTTGAAGGAGTTTTTTATTCTAGCACCAATCCCATATCCTAGGAGAATATTGATGAAAGCAATAAATGGTTCATTGGGATATGAAGCATAATAAGATGAGAATGAGGACTAGGTGGTGTTTGATAATGTAGATCTAGCTTAATGGCGCGTAGATGTTGCTGGTATAAACGAGCCTTTAGTTCAAAATACATCAAGTGCAAGGAACAATACTATTATTAGTATTCCTCGAGATCATGGGCCTAGTGGGCGAACTTCAGGATAACAGTTTTGACATAACAAAAAAAAATCACAACACAAAAGCCTTTATTCCAAATTTTTGGGTGAGCTGTTTGAATCATTTTTCTTCCATTCAGGTATCATTCAGCTATGTTAAGGGCCATGTCTGCTATAACATTAGCAAAAAAAAACATATCCTCTGTCACCTACTGATGCAATCCAGATTTGAATATTTTTCCTATATGTTATGGTTGTTATTTAAGGATAGAATTAGTAAGGTACATTTGCATCAATTGCATCTTTACCATTTTGATAAGATTTGTTAGGACTTAACTATAGGGCTATGGTAGATTTGCATTAATTGGATCTCTACTGATTTCTTACTTTTTTTTCTAAAGTTATGTAAGCCTATAAAAGGTTAATTTGTGTTTTGAAGATATTATTGGATGTGTGCCCTAATTGATTTGTGTGCCTCCTCTTCAAAGTCCCATAATTTACTTCCTCTCGTCTTCTCGATCTCAAGCAGTCCTAACACTTAACACTTAGGATGCTGCATGATAAGCAAACTTGTATGTAATAAATATATATATATATATATATATATATATATATATATATATATATATATATATATTGTGCGTGTGTGCGTGCGCAAAGTACGTCCGCAAAAAATGTAGGATATCAATAAATCAAGTCCTACCTAATGGAGAAAATGAAGAAAGGGAGAAGTACAAGGTTTGAATTTCGGCAAATTGGCAACAACAACAAAAAAAAAAGATTCTTTCTAGGTTTCATTATTGGTGAAATCAGTTTATGACCCTTCTTATGAGTATCTATATCGACGGTTTCAGTATGCAATTCCGTATTGGAGTTTCGAAGTTCTCCATTTCCAAAGCTACAAAATAAGAAATTATTTTAAAACTAGAAATATATTTGATACATTTAGACATAATCTTATTTACTATTTGTTGTTTCTTGTTTTTTTTTTTTTGAAAAGAATAATATTCAATATTTCTGAATTGTTCAACCGCAATAGAAATTGTTTTTTATTTACTTGTTTTGGACAAAATATGAAAATACCATGACAAGAAATAGGTTTCAATGGAATAATATTAATATGTATGAAAGTTGTGAATTTGTAGTATACAACTTCAATAAATGAAAATGGTTGCATCATGTTAAGCTAGAATTTTATCAATTTTATTGACATTGTGACATGTTGATCTTCGACATTATTGAATCATTGTATAGACATTGTTTTCATCACTCTTAACGTTTTCTTTTTATCTTTTATTTGTTGAATTGACTTAGGAAAACCACCAATTTTCGTGTTGTCCTATTGGTAGGGGGATAACTATAGGATCGAATATATCAAAACATAGACGACCAATACGTACAAGTATTAAGTGACATTGTGATCATTTGTTTTCTCGGGGGCAAAATCAAAGGGGAAGAAAGACACGTGCTCAAGGAGGGAGGAATCTGGAAAGGAGAATTTAGGGACCAGACTTAAAGGTCAAAGAGAAGTAGAAAGAAAAATAGTCAAGGATCGAGGTCAATGAGAAGACGGGGAGAAAAAAGTTGGGGTTGAGATATCGAGTAGGGTTTTTAAAAATCTCACTTCACAAATAAAATCAATTTACGTAAAACATTGACCAATATTTCACTTTCTCGTGTTAGTAGACATATCGAATTTAGGATGATATGTCGATTGGTTTGATTTTGTTATTGTTCAAACCGAGATGTCGACCAATACATCAAACATATAGTCGACATCCACAACACTAGCGATACAGTTTTGTGATGTCCTTCAAAGACTAAAAATCACCTCATCAAGGAGAGTAGGCTAAATTGCACTTAAATACCCTCGTCTATTACATTTTGGCACTTAAGTACCTATACTTTTTTTGGACATTTTAATATCCTGAACTTTTTAAAAAAAATTCAAGTTACCCCATGTCACGCTCCGATTTCCGCTAAATCGATAATCGTCCCCCGGACGTAATACTGCGCACGCGTAAAACGTGCGTGCAAAGACCTAGGCATAATGATATACTTTAGAACACATGCAACAGAGTACGCAAATAAGATATCACACATTGAGATATAGAAAAGTTCTCTTTATTGATAATGAACATCTGGTTACAGACTCTTGACCCAAAAGTAATAAGAACGCCGCACGGACTTACAACTTGGACGCAAAATGAGATAGCCGATCCATACATTACATCCTTACTAATATTTCAAAATGCGCAAAAAACCATCTTGGGTGCTAGTCAGCACCATCGTCTAGGAGCTTCAAAAGATATGTGCGGACTCCTTGTGATTATGTACTTGAGCTCCAAAAGTCACAAAATACGAACGTGCCGGATCAGTGGAGGGTTGGGGGAAGCTTCAGCTCCTCACAGCGTCGCCTCGGCTAGGGGAACCTGCTGCAACGAGGGTCAGTACTTCGAAAAGTACCGATGAGGGCGAGCTAACCCAACATACCAAAATCGATATCGTATTTATGTGAACATGCAACATTATTATTATGTGATCTTTCTATCTTGTCCTAGTTCAATTCTTTATATATGATAGAAGGGAATGACATAATAAAATGTGCTATCGTTCGGTGACTTTACCTAAACCGTCTGAACTACCTGTACAAAACTTACCATGACCTTCCCTGCCACGAAGACATAGTCTGCACAGTTTAAATATACATAAGGATCATTGTCTTGACTAGCCGTCATAGTCTGATTAGACGGCGATGCTTGCAGCGCGGGTAGCGAGCCCCGCTACACTCCCGCCTCCCCCGTGCTGAGTTTCTAGCACGACTAATTGTTTGTTCCGTCCGGGACGAATCGGCCCCGGTGTCCCGGACGACCGTTCGCAGTAACCATATAACTTGTGCACAAGTTATCCATGACCATTGACGATCTAAACACTAAGTTAACATACGAAGATTTCAAGACATCAATATGAATAGTACTACTTTAGCACAGTGCGATGGCATAGTCTACTAGCTGATATGATCAATTCACAAGTTATGTACTACTCATTGAACAGTTATAGATGAATAAGTTCTAACTACAACTGAACATAAAATAGTTTTATGCATAGCGGACAAGCACACAATAATGTGATCGTTGAAACTTTATATGACAAGCATTATAAGTGTTTCAAGTCAACTTCTTTTATCTTGACTCTATTTTTATTCTTTTTTGGTATCGTTGATCGGGATGCACAAACGAGTCAATTTATTAGGAATAAAGACTTAAAAAAAGGGCGCTAATCGAAGTAAAGCCACTCACAGTTGGTGATTCGAAAAAGAGAGAAAAGGGAGATCTTCAAGACTCCGCTTGCGCGTCGTCTACACGATCACCTACACGCACCAACAGATGATCAATATCTCCTGCTTCGGTCTCCAATGGTTCGATACGAAATATAAAATCTAAAGAACGAAGACAATGAAATCCATCGAAACCATTCAAGAAAACGCAAGGCACAAAACCAACAAGAAAGCAACCAAGCGGCATTGAAAACGGACAAAGAAACCAGCACAACGGAAAAGCCCTTTCGACTCTGCCGCCAAGTCCTTCCTTGAGACACGGATCCGTTGAATATGGGACCTGGTTCCGAAGAAACAAATCCATAACGAGAAAATAATCTTGATTCAATCTGTCCCGATCGAACGATACCAAGTATTTCTTAGCCGCGCTCCCCGAATAGGGGGAACGGGGCGCTACATCTTAACCAACTAATAAAAAGTTTCGTCCTCGAAACTTAGGAATAGAACCTGCCCCTAAGGAATAATAAGAAAAACTTTTCCTTCATGCCTGATTCGAGTTCCCAGGTCGATTCCTCGACCGAGTGGTTCCGTCAAAGAACGCACACTAGCGAGACTGTCTGATTCCGTAACTGCTTCTCTTTGCGATCTAAGATCTGAACGGGTTCTTCGGCGTACGACAAGTCTGTTTGCAGATCCAGCTGACCAAAATCTACCATGTGGTTCGGGTCATGCACGTACTTTCTAAGCTGTGAAACATGAAAAATATCATGCACATCTGATAAGGCTGGTGGCAATGCAATTTGATAGACAACTGAAGTGACTCGTTTGAGGATTTCGAACGGACCAACGAATCTCGGACTTAACTTCCCCTTTACCCTGAATCTCATAACTCCTCGCATGGGCGAGACTTTTAAAAACACATGGTCATCTTCAAAGAACTCAAGGGGTCGACGACGAATGTTAGCATAGCTTTTCTGTCGGCTTTGTGCTACTTTTAGTCGCTCTCGGATCAACCGAACTTTTTGGACTGTTTGTTCAACTAGTTCCGGCCCAAGGATTTAACGTTCCCCAACTTCATCCCAGCAGATCGGTGACCTACAATTCCGCCCATACAGAGCCTCGTACGGAGCCATCTGGATGTTGGACTGATAACTGTTGTTATATGCAAATTCGGCCAACGGTAGGTGGACGTCCCAACTTGACTTTGAGTCGATTGCGCAGAGACGCAGCATGTCTTCAAGAACCTGATTCACCCGCTCTGTTTGGCCATCGATTTGAGGATGGTAGGCTGAGCTGAACTTCAACTTGGTCCACATCGCTGACTGAAGGCTTTCCCAGAAACGTGATAGGAATCGTCCTTCCTGATCATACACTATGAAAACTGGTACTCCATGCAGCCGAACTATCTCATCAAGGTAGGTCTGGACGAGGCGATCGATGCTCCAAGTAACTTTAATGGCAATGAAGTGCGCTGACTTGGTTAACCGGTTGACGATGACCCAGATTGCGTCGTTCCCCCCGTTGCGTCTTTGGCAAGCCAACAATGAAGTCCATGCTTATATGCTCCTACTTCCATTCCGGGATAGCAAGATTCTGCATTTCTCCGCCCGGTCTCTGATGTTCTGCTTTCACCCTCTGCCAGGTTATGCATTGCGATACGAAGAGCGTCACATCCTTCTTCATGTCGTGCCACCAGAAAATAGTGCGAAGGTCTCTATACATCTCCGTGCTCCCGGGATGGACCGTATAGGCTGCATAGTGAGCTTCCGCAAGGATCTCCTTTCTGAGTTCTGTGTCGTTGGGAACGCATAGCCTTCCCTTAACTCGCAACACTCCATTCTCATCTACTGCAAAGTCCTTCGCCTTCTCCGCTAGAATCTGCTCGCGCATTTTCCTTAGGAATGGGTCGTCCCTCTAAGTAGATGTGATCCTCTCTAACAGGTTGGATATGAATCGCATCTGAGCAACTCGTGCGCCACGATATCGAATTCGGAGTTTGTCACGACCCAATTCCGTAGAATCGTTGAGGCGTCCCCCGAATCGTGACCGCCGTGCGGTCCTGGGGTTGCTCCCGCACAAGGCTTTAATGATTTGCATAACAAGCACATATTCAGAGTACGCAGATAAATTGAAACACAGATTTGAAACATGGAAAAGTTCTCTTTATTGATAATGAACATCTATTACAAACTCTTGAACGAGTCAACTAATTTGCCGCACGGGCTTACAAAAGTGTTGACACAAAATGAGATAGCAGTGATGTACATTACATCCCTTTACTAAACTTCAAAATGTATAGACCTCCAGGCTGGAGGACGGCTTTGCCACGAAGCTGCATTGTGTATATAGAGTTGCAAGCTTCTTCTTCTTTAAGTACTTCAAAATGCGGCGCGATCAGGATGCGCCTATAGCTGGACTGGATTGGGAAGATGACTTCGGCTCCTCGCTCGGTTCGCCTTGGTACGGAGAACCTGTTTCAACGAGGGTCAGCATGTCGAAACATACTGGTGAATGCGAGCTAACCCAACTATACCAATCAACAGGTTGTTTTAATGAAGCATGCATATTTTGTGGGTTTCTATTCTTGCCGTAGTTCAAGTAAGCAGCATATAGAATTTACTTAAATGAACTTTCCACCGTTCGGTGGATTTTATCTGTCCGTCTGAACCACCTGCACAATACTTACCATGCCTTCCCTGCCACGAAGACAAGTTAGTTTGCAACAGGTTTAAATATACAGGATAAACACACGATGCATTGCAAGCCATATTCACACGATAAACACACGAGGCGTTGCAAGCATATACACACGAGGATCACTGGCTTGATGTCATAATGGACTAGTCAAGGACAAGGATACCATGCAACGAGAACACGAGGAGCTCATAAAAACACGATGCGTTGCATGCCATCCAGTCCGCACACGATTTGACTACACACGAAGTCTGCCCGGATCGGATCGGTGCCAGTGCCCCAGCGACCGTTCGCAGAACTTATACCCTTGTGCACAAGTTGTCCATGATCGAACACACGATGTTTAGTTAAATTATCATTTCACGCAGTTGAGGCAACACGAGTAATGCATGATTCATTTTGCATAGCCTCCACGAACAATTATGCGCATACAAGATATGATTCATAGATAGCACAATTTATAGCAGAAGATACATTCTAACTAAAATTGATGCATATGATGAATATTCCGAATGAACAAGCATGCAAATAAGTAACCGTTCACAAGTTTGATTGACAAGCAGTATTATCCAAGTCTATTCTCTTTTTATCTTGTATCTTTTATTATTACTTGGTATCGTCTGATCGGGGCAACAAGAATAAAAGAGTTTTTGATGTGAAGACTTGAAAGCAGGGCTAGCTAATCGGGATGGTAGCGACTCACTTAGATGGTTGGATGGGAGAAGAAAAGAGGCGATTCACGACTCCGCTCGTAAGCCGCCTACTGCTCGTTCACCTGCATCACGAACAGCTCGATCAATACTTCTTCCTCTATTTCCAATCTCGGAATTGAAGTGCAGTTCAATGAACGAAAACAATGAAACTCATCGAAACCGTTCAAGGAAAACAAGCAAATCCCAAAACCAACTCAAAGCACGAAAGCAACAAGCGACATCGAAATCCGAGGCAATAAAAGATCGCAGCGGAGAGGTCCCTCCTGACTCTGCCGCTAAGTCGATCCCGGGGGCACGGTCCACTGAATATGGGAATCGATTCCGAAGAAACAAATTCATAATGAGGATGAGTTCTTGTTTCAATCTATCCCGATCGAACGATACCGTCTTGTGTTTCTTAGCCGCGCTCCCCGCACCGGGGGAACGGGACGCTACATCCTACCCAACCAATTGGAAGTTTCGTCCCGAAACTTAGGAATAGTGCTTACCGTTAGGGATTATTACGTTGCGGGCGATGATCAGGAAGGTTCGGACAAGAACTAATGGCATGGCCTGGATTGCCACAAGCGAGACATAATCCAAGTCTCTTACGACATTGATTGAAGGCGTGCCCTCGTTTGTTGCAGTATTGACATACTTTGTTGGGATTTGCCCTGTGCTGACCACCGTTGTTTCGGCGCTTTGTGGCGGTGTTTCCTCTCTCGTCGCTATGGCGTTTGTGATTGTAGGTATGCACAGCGCCGGCAGAAACGTGAGGATATTGTGGTTCAAGTGATAGGGCATGATTCATGACTTCACGCATTGTCCCGTACTGATAAACGACTACGTGCGCATGGATGGCAGGGCGCAAACCACCTTCAAACCTTCTGGCTCGACTCGCTACATCAGGTAAATAGGCCCTAGCGAATTTGGAGAGTCGGTTGAATTCGGCAGAATATTGTTTAACTGTCATACTGCCCTGCCGCAGCTGCACGAACTAGTTCTCCATCCGACGTTGCACTGGAGGGGGTATAAACTCATCTTCGAACGCGGCACGAAAAGTCGTCCACGAGATCGCCTCCTCTCCGTGATCAAATTGGAGAGATCGTCGATGCACGTCCCACCAATCGTGCGCGTTGAGGCGGAGTTGTAGTTGCGCACAGGCGACGCGCTTCTCTTCGGGGACCACTAGCAGAGCGAAGTGGTCTTTAAGTTCGGCTAGCCAATCTAGAGCCACAATTGGTTCCTCAGTCCCGTTGAATGGGGTGTTACAGACTTTCTTGAAGTGGCCAAAGTCGAAGGTAGTCACTTCTCTCGGCCTAGGAATTTGCGGCGTCTCTACTTCAAGCACGGGCTGTTCCACCGGAGTCGTTGCCGTTGCAGCGGATTGGTTGGAAGCCAAAGTCTGAACGATCTGTTGTAGGGCATCTACCTGCTTCTGTTGGACTGAGAATCGGGTCTCTAGATTGCTTTCGAACTTGGCTTGGCGAGAATCGTCTCTTTGTCGTTATGCTTCTAACATTTGCATCAACCGCTCAAGCGGGTCGACCTGAGATATGCCCCGTTGGCTCCGAGAGCTTCCCGAAGTGCCCGAACTACTTTCTTGGCCTTGCGTTTCGTCCGGTGCTAGCGCTGCAGATTGCGCTGGTGCCATTCCTTCAAAAGAAGGTAAATTACATTAGAATCATAATGTATTATGGGCTCATAGCATGAACGTATCTCATTTTGGCCTAGCGAGTTCAAGAGTTCGCACAGGAATTTGATCGTTAAAGGAACTTTTCCAGTGCGAGAGTCTAAGGAACTTGAATCTGTGCTCTGATACCATTATGTCACGACCCGATTCCGTAGAATCGTTGAGGCGTCCCCCGAATCGTGACCGCCGTGCGGGCCTGGGGTTGCGCCCGCACAAGGCTTTAATGATTTGCATAACAAGCACATATTCAGAGTACGCAGATAAATTGAAACACAGATTTGAAACATGGAAAAGTTCTCTTTATTGATAATGAACATCTATTACAAACTCTTGAACGAGTCAACTAATTTGCCGCACGGGTTTACAAAAGTGTTGACACAAAATGAGATAGCAGTCCTGTACATTACATCCCTTTACTAAACTTCAAAATGTATAGACCTCCAGGCTGGAGGACGGCTTTGCCACGAAGCTGCATTGTGTATATAGAGTTGCAAGCTTCTTCTTCTTTAAGTACTTCAAAATGCGGCGCGATCAGGATGCACCTATAGCTGGACTGGATTGGGAAGACGACTTCGGCTCCTCGCTCGGTTCGCCTTGGTGCGGAGAACCGGTTTCAACGAGGGTCAGCATGTCGAAACATACTGGTGAAGGCGAGCTAACCCAACTATACCAATCAACACGTTGTTTTAATGAAACATGCATATTTTGTGGGTTTCTATTCTTGTCTTAGTTCAAGTAAGCAGCATATAGAATTTACTTAAATGAACTTGCCATCGTTCGGTGGATTTTACCTGCCCGTCTGAACCACCTGCACAATACTTACCATGCCTTCCCTGCCACGAAGACACAAGTTAGTTTGCAACAGGTTTAAACATACAGGATAAACACACGATGCATTGCAAGCCATATTCACACGATAAACACACAAGGCGTTGCAAGCATATACACACGAGGATCACTGGCTTGATGCCATAATGGACTAGTCAAGGACAAGGATACCATGCAACGAGAACACGAGGAGCTCATAAAAACACGATGCGTTGCAAGCCATCCAGTCCGCACACGATTTGACTACACACGAAGTCTGCCCGGATCGGATCGGTGCCAGTGCCCCAGCGACCGTCCGCAGAACTTATACCCTTGTGCACAAGTTGTTCATGATCGAACACACGATGTTTAGTTAAATTATCATTTCACGCAGTTGAGGCAACACGAGTAATGCATGATTCATTTTGCATAACCTCCACGAACAATTATGCGTATACAAGATATGATTCATAGATAGCACAATTTATAGCAGAAGATACATTCTAACTAAAATTGATGCATATGATGAATATTCCGAACGAACAAGCATGCAAATAAGTAACCGTTCACAAGTTTGATTGACAAGCAGTATTATCCAAGTCTATTCCTTTTTATCTTGTATCTTTTATTATTACTTGGTATCGTCTGATCGGGGCAACAAGAATGCAAGAGTTTTTGATGTAAAGACTTGGAAGCAGGGCTAGCTAATCGGGATGGTAGCCACTCACTTAGATGGTTGGATGGGAGAAGGAAAGAGGCGATTCACGACTCCGCTCGTAAGCCGCCTACTGCTCGTTCACCTGCATCACGAACAGCTCGATCAATACTTCTTCCTCTATTTACAATCTCGGAATTGAAGTGCAGTTCAATGAACGAAAACAATGAAACTCATCGAAACCGTTCAAGGAAAACAAGCAAATCCCAAAACCAACTCAAAGCACGAAAGCAACAAGCGACATCGAAATCCGAGGCAATAAAAGATAGCAGCGGAGAGGTCCCTCCTGACTCTGCCGCTAGGTCGATCCCGAGGGCACGGTCCACTGAATATGGGAATCGATTCCGAAGAAACAAATCCATAATGAGGATGAGTTCTTGTTTCAATCTATCCCGATCGAACGATACCATCTTGTGTTTCTTAGCCGCGCTCCCCGCACCGGGGGAACGGGACGCTACATCCTACCCAACCAATTGGAAGTTTCGTCCCAAAACTTAGGAATAGTGCTTACCGTTAGGGATTATTACGTTGCGGGCGATGATCAGGAAGGTTCGGACAAGAACTAATGGTATGGCCTGGATTGCCACAAGCGAGACATAACCCAAGTCTCTTACGACATTGATTGAAGGCGTGCCCTCGTTTGTTGCAGTATTGACATACTTTGTTGGGATTTGCCCTGTGCTGACCACCGTTGTTTCGGCGCTTTGTGGCGGTGTTTCCTCTCTCGTCGCTATGGCGTTTGTGATTGTAGGTATGCACAGCGCCGACAGAAACGTGAGGATATTGCGGTTCAAGTGATAGGGCGTGATTCATGACTTCACGCATTGTCCCGTACTGATAAACGACTACGTGCGCATGGATGGCAGGGCACAAATCACCTTCAAACCTTCTGGCTCAACTCGCTACATCAGGTAAATAGGCCCTAGCGAATTTGGAGAGTCGGTTGAATTCGGCAGAATATTGTTTAATTGTCATACTGTCCTGCCGCAGCTGCACGAACTCGTTCTCCATCCGACGTTGCACTGGAGGGGGTATAAACTCTTCGAACGCGGCACGAAAAGTCATCCACGAGATCGCCTCCTCTCCGTGATCAAATTGGAGAGATCGTCGATGCACGTCCCACCAATCGTGCGCATTGAGGCGGAGCTGTAGTTGCGCACAGGCGACGCGCTTCTCTTCGGGGACCACTAGCAGAGCGAAGTGGTCTTTAAGTTCGGCTGCATGAGTACACACCCCAAGCCCTGTCCTGACGCGTCATTGAATATTTGGAATTCCGAGGTCTCGTCTGGTAGCGCAAGTAGTGGGGCAGAGGTGAGGCATTGCTTTAACTCCTTAAACGAGGCTTCGCAATCGGCGGACCACTCGAATACTTCCTTCTGTGTGAGAAGAGTCAGAGTTGATGCTAACTTGGAAAAGTCCTTTACGAAGCGTCTGTAGTAGCCCGCTAGTCCGAGGAAGCTTCGAATCTCACTGACGAATGCAATCCGCTTCCACTCGACGATGGCTTCAACTTTCTTTGGATCGACTGAAATGCCTCCCGCAGAAATGATGTGCCCGAGGAAAGATACACTGCTCAGCCAGAATTCGCACTTACTCAGTTTTGCGTATAACTTGTTGTCCCGAAGAGTCTGTAGCACAGTCCGCAAGTGCTCTGCATGTTCCTCCCTGTTCTTCGAGTACACCAAGATATCATCAATGAACACTACTACAAACTTGTCAAGATATGGCCGGAACACACGATTCATTAAGTCCATAAAGGCGGCAGGAGCATTGGTTAGTCCGAATGGCATTACCAAAAACTCATAGTGGTCGTAGCGAGTGCGAAAGGCTGATTTCGGCACGTCGTCCGACCTAATCTTGAGTTGATGGTAACCTGAGCGAAGATCAATTTTCGAAAATACCGTCGCACCTTGTAGTTGATCGAAGAGGTCATCTATCCTGGAAAGGGGGTACTTGTTTCGAATAGTGGCCTTATTCAATTCACGATAGTCGATGCAGAACCGCATCGAGCCATCATTTTTCTTTATAAATAATACTGACGCACCCCATGGAGACGCTCGGACGGATATACCAATGATTTAGCAATTCTTGCAACTGAACATTTAACTTTTAGTTCTGACATGGCCGTTCGATGCGGAGATTTGGAAATTGTCGAGTTTCTGGAAATGTATCAATAGTGAACTCTATCTCTCGGTCGGACGGCATGCCGGACAACTCGTCGGAAAACACATCAGGAAAATCCGTCACAACGGAAGTAGACTCAACGTTTGCGCAATCTCGCTGCGTGTCTTGAACGGACGCTAAGTACCCATCACAGCCAGAATGTATCATCCGTCGAACAGACATTGTAGAGATCACTATGCAGGCATTCGGCACTCTTGACGGTGGATTGAACGAATAGCAAAACTCGATCTCGCCAGGTAGACGAAACACTTATTTTTCGCACAATCAATGGTAGCCGAGCAAGGCCGAGCCAATCCATCCCCAGAATGATGTCGTAGTCCCTGATGTCTAAGACTATCGTATCAAGTGATAATTTTATTCCACCGATGCAAATGTTACCTTCACGACAAACTAAATGAGCCGGCAAATCCACGCCCGTTGGAGTACGAACGCTAAGGTTTTAGGCCTAGCGGTGTTATAGAAAATGTGTTCTCGGCTGCTAAATCCGCCGCAATGAAACTATGTGTGGCACCGGAATCAAACAATACTCGAGCAAGTACATTATTGAAAAGTAATATACCTGACACTGTCGTGTTTGATGCGAATGCCTCTCCCCGAGTCAGAGCATAGACCCGGCCCTGAACGTTCCATGGTGCCGTCTGGTTCGATCTAGGTGCCTGGCCCTGATTCTGAGACGAACGATGTTGTTGATGTTGACGGCGCGGAGGGGGGTCGTTGGGGCGATCCCGACAATTACGAGCTACGTGGCCAAACTTACCACAAACGAAACATTCCCCTTTTCGAATACGGCAGTCGTTAACATGGTGCCCTGGCCTGTGGCAGTAGGCACAAGGTTGCCCCTGGTTCTTCCCTGGATCTTGGTCCTGAGAGCCGTCGTTATTGTGGCGCTTGTGCGCATTGTTACCACGTGTTGCTAGGGCGCTTGTGATGAAAATTTTGCACAGCACCGGTACGAACTGGGGGGTACTGCGACTCTAGGGAGAGGACATGGTTTAGGGACTCCCGCATGGTACGGTACTGAGGGACGACGACGTGGGCACGAATAGAAGGTCGCAGTCCCATCTCAAATCTTCGTGCTCGACTTTCGGCGTCACAGAGATGAGACTTAGCAAACTTTGCAAGCATGTTGAATTCTGAGGCGTACTGCCGCACTGTCATATTTTCTTGTTACAGATGTGTAAACTCGTCTTCCTTCTCGTAACGGACAGCGGATGGAAGGTACTCCTCGAAGGCTTTACGGAACACGGACCAAGAGATAGTCGTCATGTCATCTTCACTCATTATAGCTTGTTTGTGCACATCCCACCAATCATGTGCATTTAAACGGAGCTGAAGCTGAGCGCAAGCGACTCTCTTTGTTTTGTCCATGCGAAGCACTTCGAAGTGGTCTTTCAACTCAACCAGCCAATCCAACGCCACGGAAGGATCCTCGGTCGCTTTAAAGGTAGTATGACACATCTTCTTAAACTTTGATATTTGCAGGATGGAACCATTTTCTTCTGAGGGCGGAGGTTCCTGAGAGCCCTGAAGCCCTGCGGTCTTGGCTAAAATTGGCACTGTCGCGACGGCCACTGATACAGAATGGTTGCTGGAGAAGAGCGTCGTCACAATCGTTTGCAAGGTATCAATTTGCTTCTGCTGTGCTTAGGCCTGAGTCCGCTGCGCCAAAAATTGAGCCTCAATCCGGGACTCGAATTGGTTCTGACGTAATTCTGCATGTCTCTGCTGCGTTTCCATCAAACGCATCATCCGTTCGAACGGATCGACAAAGGGGGGCTACTGGACTTCCCGAGTTAGCTGATGTGTCGGAACTGCTCCTTGCACCTGCACCACTACCTGCGCTTGTGCATCCGGCTCTGAGGCCGTTCCTTTAAAGAAAAGTAACTTGCATCAGTCTCAAAATATATTATGGACTCACTGTATGAAACGCATCTCATTTTGGCCAAGCGAATTCAAGAGTTCAACTGGGAGGGACGGGGTCGTTTTAAGAAAACTCTTTTGACACGAAGGTCAAAGGATCTGAAGCCATGCTCTTATACCAATATGTCAGATCCCGATTTTCGCTAAATCGATAATCGTCACCCGGATGTGATGCCGTGCACGCATAAGACGCGCGTGCACAAGACTTAGGCATAATGATATACTTTAGAACGCATGCAACAGAGTACGCAAATAAGATATCACACATTGAGTATATAGAAAAGTTCTCTTTATTGATAATGAACATTTGGTTACAGACTCTTGATCCAAAAGTAATAAGAACGCCGCACGGACTTACAACTTGGACCCAAAATGAGATAGCCGATCCATACATTACATCCTTACTAATATTTCAAAATGCGCAAAACCACCTTGGGTGCGAGTCAGCACCATCGCCTAGGAGCTTCAAAAGATATGTGCGGGCTCCCTGTGATTATGTACTTGAGCTCCAAAAGCCATAAAATACGAACGCGCCGGATCAGTGGAGGGTTGGGGGAAGCTTCAGCTCCTCGCCGCGTCGCCTCGGCTCGGGGAACCTGCTACAACGAGGGTCAGTACTTCGAAAAATACCGGTGAGGGCGAGCTAAGCCAATATACCAAAATCGACATCGTATTCATGTGAACATGCAACATTATTATTATGTAATCTTTCTATCTTGCCCAAGTTCAATTCTTTATATATGATAGAAGGGAATGACATAACAAAATGTGCCATCGTTTGGTGATTTTACCTGAACCGTCTGAACCACCTGAACAAAACTTACCATGACATTTCCTGCCACGAAGACATAGTTAGTCTACACAGTTTAAATATACATAAGGATCACTGTCTTGACTAGCCGTCATGGAGTATAGTCTGGGTAGACGACGATGCTTGCAGCGCGGGTAGTGAGCCTCGCTACAAACTCTCGTCTCCCCCGTGCTGAGTTTCTAGCACGACTAACTGTTTGTTCCGCCCGGGACGAATCGGCCCCGGTGCCCCGGGCGACCGTTCGCAGGAACCATATACCTTATGCAGAAGTTATCCATGACCATTGACGATCTAAACACTAAATTAACATACGAAGCATTTCAAGACATCAACATGAACTATTTTAGCACAGTGCGATGGCATAGTCTACTAGCTAATATGATCAATTCACAAGTTATGTACTACTCATTGAACAGTTATAGATGAATAAGTTCTAACTACAACTGAACATAAAATAGTTATATGCATAGTGGACAAGCACGCAACAATGTGATCGTTGAAACTTTATGTGACAAGCATTATAAGTGTTTCAAGTCTACTTCTTTTATCTTGACTCAATTTTTATTCTTTTTTGGTATCGTTGATCGGGATGCACAAACGAGTCAATTTATTAGGAATGAAGACTTGGAAGAAGGGAGCTAATCGAAGTAAAGCCACTCACAGTTGGTGATTCGGAAAAGAGAAAAGGGAGATCTTCAAGACTCCGCTTGCGCGTCGCCTACACGATCACCTGCACGCACCAACAGATGATCAATATCTCCTGCTTCGGTCTCAAATGGTTCGATACGAAATGAGAAATCTAAAGAACGCAGAGAATGAAATCCATCGAAACCGTTCAAGACAACGCAAGGCACAAAACCAACAAGAAAGCAACCAAGCGGCATCGAAAACGGGCAAAGAAACCAGCGCAACGGAAAGGCCCCTCTCGACTCTGGCGCCGAGTCCTTCCTTGAGGCACGATCCATTGAATATGGGACCTGATTCCGAAGAAACCAATCCATAACGAGAAAAGGATCTTGATTCAATCTGTCCCGATCGAACGATACCAAGTATTTCTTAGCCGCGCTCCCCGAATAGGGGGAACGGGGCGCTACACCCCAACCGCTAGTCAACCGTCACACTTACGGTCCCATGCAACTCATGTGACCATGCTTGACGATTTTAGCTAATGGAGAAAGGGTGAAAGACAATGTTTGATTTAGGGCAAATTTGCAAAAAAAAAAGAGGGATTCATTCAAGGTTTATATAGGTGCATTTTTAGGTCCTTATGATGAGTATCTGTATCGACGGTTTCAGCAATTTCGACATTTCTAGATTAGAGTTTCGAAGTTCTTCTTTTCCAAAGCTAAAAAATAAGAAATTATTTTAAAACTAGAAATATATTTGATACATTTAGGCATAATATTATTTACTATTTTTTGTTTCTTGTTTTTTTAGTAGAATAATATTTAATATTTCTGAATTGTTCAACTGCGATAGAAATTGTTGTTTATTTTAATTGTTTTGGACAAAATATGAAAAGAATCCACAAGAAATATGTTTCAGTGGAATAATATTAAGATGTATGAAAGTTGTAAGTTTTTAGTATACAAGTTCAATAAACGATAATGGTTACATCGCGTTAACCTAGAATTTTATCGACATTGTAACATGATCTTCGACATGATCGAATCATTATATAAACATTATTTTTATCACTCTTATCCTTTTTTTTAATTTTTTCTTTGTTGATTGACTTAGAAAAAGCCCCAATTTGCGTGTTGTCCTATCAAGTGGAGATAACTATAGGATCGGATATGCCAAAATAGATACGATCAATACGTGCAAGTGTTGGCTGACATTGTAAACTGTTTTTTCGGGGGCAAAATCAAGAGGGGGGTGTGTGTGCGGGTGTTGGGGGGGCGGGGGGGGGGGGGGTGGCATGATCAAGGAGGGAGGAATCTGGAAAGGAGAATTTAGGGACAGAGTTCGAGGTCAAAGAGATGTTGACAGAAAAGTAGTCAAAGGATCGGGGTCAATGAGAAGACGGAGAAAAATGTTGGGGTTGACGAGTAGGGTTTATAAAAAAAACCCACTTAACAAATAAAATCGATTTATGTAAAAAAAAATTAACCAAGAGTTCACTTTCTCGTGTTAGTAGAAATACCATATTTAGGCCAATATGTCGATTGGATTGATTTTGTTATATGTTGTTCAAACCGAGATGTCGACCAATATATCGAACATATAGTCAACATCACAAAACTAACGACACATTTTGTGATATCCTTCGAAGACTCAAACGTCACCTCATCAAGGAGGGTAGGCTAAATTGCAATTAAATACCCCTCGACTATTACATTTTAGCATTTAAATACCTAAAGTTACCCCAACCGCTAGTCAACCATCATACTTAATGGTCACATGCAACTCATGTGACCATTCTTGATGATTTTACAAGATGGAGAAAATAGAGAAATGATTTTGAGAAAATTTGCCTAAAGGACAATGTTTGATTTTGAGAAAATTTGCCAAAAAAAAAAGGATTCTTTCAAGGTTTACAATATTTGTGAAATCAGTTTTTGGCCCTTTTTATGAGTATCTATATCAAAGCAATTTTAGCAATTCCGGATTGGAATTTCTAAGTTTTTCGTTTCCAAAGCTAAAAAATATGAAAGTACTTTAAAACTAGAAATATATTTGATACATTTAGGCATAATCTAATTTATTATTTGTTGTTTCTTTTTTTAATAGAATAATTTTCAATATTTCTGAATTGTTCAACCACAATAGAAATGGGGGTTGTTAAATGCACCCTTATTTTTATTCACTTTACCCCTTTTGTTGACTTTGTTAAGTTTATCTTGCAAAAAATTCTAGTTTACCTCCTTTCTCTTTATCTCCTATATTCCTTAATTCCTCAAATCATTAAATAGTTTTATTATTATTTTAACTTAAAATTTAGTGAAATTTTACTTTAAATTTATATATCGACCGAGATTATGATCTTGTTGTCTGATTTCAAATTAAACTTTCATTTGTGTTGTTAAAAAATGTTGATACCGCTTTCAGTATTTGAGCTTTATCTTGTTAGTGGTACTATAATTTTGGATCCAAATTCAATGAGATTTATTTGGTGGTAATGAAGATATTTTTATGTCTTCGACCATTGTATAGCCATAATAAGATTGGTTTTAAAAATAAAGGGATAAATGGTGTCATATAGTTTATTATATTTTGTTTTCAATTAACTATGAGGTCAAAGCATTATATAACCATAAATATTCAATGCAGAGCTTGAGAAGGCACCACCACCCAATATGACATTAATGGCAAGTGGTTATTTAAATAAGTCTCATATTTTATGAATATGTTTGTTAGATTTATTATTGTTATTTATCTTATAAGGGTATAATAGCAATTGTGGGTGTATTACATATCAATATAAATAGACATGAGATACAACATAGGGTTCATACCATTGCAATCTTCTTTCTCATATTCTCTCTTCTCCTACTTTTCTCTCCTCACAATTTCCAAACTTCACTTGGTATCAGAATATCTTTTGAAGGTACTGTAAATCACATCCACGACTTTGTCGATCGAGCTACTTGGTATCAAAACATCTTTTTTGGCTGTTTTCGTCTACTTTTCTTTTTCGAGATATAGTGTCACGTTCTGATTCCGCATAATCGCTATACGTCCCCTGGACGTGATGTCGTGCGAGCGTAAGGCGCGTCCGTACAAGACCTAGCATAATGATATATATATATATATATAAACACAACAGCAAAGTGTGGAAGCTAAAGAACACACAATGCAACGAAAAAAAGTTCTCTTTATTCATAATGTACATCTTTGTTACAAACTCTTGACTCAAAAGTAAAGGGGTGCCGCGCGGACTTACAAGATGGACACAAAATGAGATAGGTGTTCCATACATTACATCCCATATTAGAACTTCAAAAGATAATACACCTTCGGACGAAGCTATCGTCTTGCCCCAGAACTGCATAAAATATGTGCACAAGCTCCGGATGATTTGTACAAGCTTCAAAAGACACGAACAGGGTGCGCCGAGTAATGGACTGCTTGGGGGAAGAAGCTTCAGCTACTCGCCGCGCCGTCTTGGCTCAGGAACCTGCTGCAACGAGGGTCAGTACTTTAAAAAGTACTGGTGAGGGCGAGCTAACCCGACTAATCAAATCGACTCAGTATTCATGTGAAGCAATACAAATTATTATTGTGGTCTATTTATCTTGCCTTAATTCAAGTTATAACATGCAATAGGTTTGAAATAACTGAAATAAATATGCAACCGTTCGGTGACTTTACCTGCTCGTCTGAACTACATGTACATAACTTACCATGACCTTCCTTGCCACGAAGACATAGTTAGCTTGCACAGTTTGAATATACATATGGGGTCACTGGCTTCGCGAGCCATTTTGGACTGTAGTCTGAGTAGACGGCGATGGTGGTAGCGCCGGTAGCGAGCCTCGCTACGAGCCACCCTGTCTTACCAGCGCGAGATGCTAGCGCTGCTACCTTGATGTTCCGCCTAGGACGAAGCAGTTTCGGTGTCCCGGTGACCGTTCGCAGGAACTCTATATCTAGTGCACAAGTTTTCCATGACCATAAGACGTCTCTATACAAAGTTATCATACCAAGCATTTTATGACATCAGGATGGAACATAAATACTTAGGCACAGTACGATGGCATAGTCTACCTGCTCAAGCGATCATATTGCAATTTATGTACGACACATTTAAAGTTATAGATGAATAAGTTCTAACTACAACTGAAATGATAAAATAGATATATGCACAACGGACAAGCATGCAACAATAAAATCATATGGTGAAGTGGTATGACAAGCATAAGTGTTCCAAGTTTACTTCGTTCTATCTTGACTCAGTTGTTATTAATATGGTATCGCTGATCGGAACGCACAAACGAGTCAGATTGTTAAGAGTGAAGACTTGGAAGAAGGGAGGGAGCTAATCGAAAGTAAGGCCACTCACAACTTGGTGAATTGGGGAAGAGAAAGGGAAGATCTTCAAGATTCCGCTTGTGCGTCGCCTACACGATCACCTGCACGCACCAACAGATGATCAATATCTCCTGCTCGGTCTTCCAGAGTTCGATACGAAATGCGAAGTTCAACGAACGAAGACAATAAAATCTATCGAAATCGTTCAAGAAAACGCAAGTCACAAAACCAACAAGAAAGCAACCAAGCGGCATCGAAAACGGACAAAGAAACCATCACAACGGAAAGGCCCCTCGCAACTCTGCCGCCGAGTCCTTCCTTGAGGCACGATACACTGAATGTGGGACTTGATTCCGAAGAAACAAATCCATAACGAGAAAATGATCTTGATTCAATCTGTCCCGATCGAACGATACCAAGTATTTCTTAGTTGCGCTCCCCGTACAGGGGGAACGGGACACTACATATAGGGTTTCTACAGATCTTCTTTGATTGTTCGTCGTCAATTATGGTTCGTTGTGAGATCTAGGGTTCCAGAGATCTCGCCTTTCTATTGCGTCTGCAAGTATAATGGGACCGAATCTTCTGGCAAGCTTAATAGGACGGAGGTGGTCCTCCTATTACTTTTATTCATAATAATGAATTAAAAAAATCGATTACAGCGGTGAAACTCAATGGTGCGAACTACCTTACCTAGTCCAAGTCTATCAAAGTGGTGTTAAGAGCGAAGAAAAAGTTGATTTTTTTTACGGAAGAACCTCCGCCTGAAATGTCCGCTGAGCATGAGGATTGGATGAGTGCCGATGCATACGTTATGTCGTGGTTGTGGCATAGTATGGAGCCGCACATCGCTGCAAATATTCAGTGGTGTGAAACCTCCAAACAGATTTAGGCATCTCTGGAAGAATCATATTCGCAGAAGTAGAACGTGGCCCGTATATATGAATTGTACGAGTTATTGTTAAATACAAAAAATGGAAAGCCTTATAAATGAATATCTGACTTCAAAAAAGACTTTGTAGGAGGAACTGCTATAATTTCATCGTGTTACTATTTATTTGAAGGAATCTCAACGACAAAAGAAAAAGTTTCATATTTCACTTATCCTAGCCGGCTTGAATCCTGCACTCGAATCTTATAAGACTCAGATCCTTGCTGTAGAGTACAGCGGTAAATACTTTCTTCCTTCTCAATCGTTCCTTTATAGGACAGAGTTTTGTGGTGCCGAGTAATGACTCTTCTGCCCTAGTTAGTAGTGTTGTTGGTCGTGATGGTGGACGTGGTGGTGGAGATGGTGGTCGTAATTTTGGTCGAGAAAGAGATCGTAGTGGTAGAGACAATGGTCGTGGTGGCGGCTGTGGTGGTGGTAGCCTTGGTCAACCACGAAAGTATAACTATTGTGGAATGCTCGGTCATATCGAATACTGCTGGGATAAGTAGGGTAAACCAGAATATGCACATCAAGTGCATAATTAAAATATACAGTCCTAGATCACCACTTCTGCTCCCAGAGATGATACTTCTAGTTTCAATCAGACTTCAAATTTCGATACCTCATCTCCAGTTGAACATATCCTCCAGAAGTTGAACGTACTTGCTAGTACCACCTCCCAACCTATGCAACCATGGCACATATAGGTAATCATGTTTTTGTGGCAACACAGTCACGAGCATCCACCTCGTGGGTCATCGACTTAAGAGCAAGTTCTCACATGTCTGGTATAAACTCTTTCATAATCGTAGTCCTATGGAACATAATATTATCTTGGTTAATGGATATACTCATCGTGTGCTTGGGAAAAATGTCATTCACCCTACTCAATCTCTCATTATTTGATTCATTATACGTGCATAATTTTTCTTTAAATTTGCTATATGTGATACAGTTAACCAAATCTCTTTAATGTTTTGTAACATTTTCTTCCAATTTTTATGTTTTTTCTGACCACATGACGAAGAAGATGATTGGTTCGAGACATGAAAAAGATGGACTATATTACTTGGATTTACCTGGAAAAGCTTTCATTTATGTTTATACTTCTCCGTTTCAGTGGCATTATCGTTTGGGATATCCGTCTTTGGCTAAGTTGCGTCAAGTTGTTCCTAGTTTAAATCATATTTCTGGTCTTGAATGTGAGACTTGTCAGTTAAGCAAGCATCACCGTAGTTCTTTTTCTCGTAGTATTGAGAGTCGTCAGTTGCAGTTTTTTGATCTTGTTCATTCTGATATTTGGGGTTCGTCTAGAGTCAAAAGTTCGAAAAAAATTCAGTATTTTGTCATTTTTGTTTATGATTATTCCAGAATGACTTTGTGTTATTTAATAAAAGAAAGATAGTTTCCAAATGTGTTATCCGTCTTTTATAATGAAGACTATCTTCAGTTTGATAAATGCATCAAAATTCTACAAACTGAATGCTTTGGAGTAAACTCAATCTTCTGTGAACAGTTTATGTGTTGATCGTGGCATGATTAATCAAAACAATTATGTCCACACCTCAGCAAAATGGTATAGCCGAACGCAAATATTGACACATTTTAGATGTGGCTCGAACCCTCACATTCAATATGCACGTCCCTAAATAGTATTGGGCAGATGCCATTCTTACTACATGTTATCTAATTAATTGCATGTCATCATCTATATTAAATAACAAAGTTCCATTTTCCAGGTTACATACACATGTCACTCATGTTTTCTTACCTCCTCGAGTGTTTGGGTGTGTCGCTTTTGTTCAGGAACCTAATCGAGACAAGTTGGCTCCTCGATTTCTAAAGTATCTTTCTTGGTTATCCGCGTACTCAAAAATGTTATTGTTGTTACGGTCCACAGTCACGCAAGTATTATGTCAGTGCAGACGTTACCTTCTTTGAGTCTACCCTTCTTTCCCTCATGAGACCGTCTTATTCTATTTTTATCAGATTTAATATTCCATACTACTTTCGGTCATTCCTAAAACAGTTCGTCTTTATTCCCCTTTACAGGTTTATAAGAGATCTAAGGACATGTCATTGGTTCTGCAGAATTCAGCTCTCAACCAATCAGCTTCAGTGCATACCCAATCAGCTTCAGTGACATACGGTTTCTTCTCCAATCACTACAGATCCAGATGATATTCTCATTGCTCTGAAAAAAGATAACGTCTTTGTACGATAAAGAACAAGCATCCAATTTCTCATTATGTTTCATTACATCGTGTTTTTTTCATCTTTTCATACATTTGTTTCATTGCCTTCTATTTCCATTTCCAAAACTTATAAGCAAGCTATATCATCTTCTGGTTGAAAAAGTGCAATGAATGAGAAGATGTGTGCTTTACATCAAAATCAGACTTGAGAGCTAACATTATTTCCTCTTGGGAAGCAGACAGTGGGTTGTAGATGTGTGTACACTTTTAAGTATCATCCGGATTGTTTAGCTGAGCGCCTCAAGGCACGGTTGGTTGCAAAAGGGTATACTCAGACATATTATGTGGATTATATAGACTCTCTCCAGTGGCTCGGCTGATTTCAGTTCAAATTTTTATTTCTGTGATGGTTAATCGTCAATGGTCTATATATCAACTGGACATAAAGAATGCTTTATTGCAAGGTAGCTTACAGAATGAGGTTTATATGGATCAACCACCGGAATATATTATGGCTGGAAGTGAAAAACTCGTATGTCGATTAAAAAAGCATTATATAGGCTGAAATAGTCACCTCGAGCTTGGTTTGACACGTTCAGTTCTCATTCAGTAAGGATTTCGGTGCACCATATCAAATCATTCAGTTTTTGTCACTCTTACTCAACAGGTATTATTGTATTTATTGTTTATGTTGATGATATCATTATACATAGGAGTAATCATATTGGGATTCTAGACTTAAAGGCCTACCTTAGTCATCAGTTTCATACTAAGAATTTTGATCTTCTTCGATATTTTCTTGGAATGGAGGTTGCTCAATCTAAGAAGTGTTGTATATCTATCGCAAAGCAAGTATGTTCTAGACTTGCTCTCAGAGATTGGGATTTTGGAGTGTCGGTCAGTTGACTCTTATGGATTATCATGACAAGCTTGATGCTGACAGGAGAGAGTTATTTGAGAATGTTGGACATTATAGACGGTAGGTTGGCAAACTTATATATCTTATTATTACATGACACCAGACATCACCTATAATGTTGGAGTAGTTAATCAGTTTATACATGCCCCTCGGCAACCACATTGAAAAGCTATTTCTCGCATTCTATGGTACTTGAAGGGTGCACCTGGAAAAGATTTTTTGTATAAACCTTATGATCAGTTGCTTACGGTGACGGGGTTCAGTGATACTGATTGGGTAGGCAGTCACAGTAATAGGTCTACTTCTGGTTTTTGTACATTTGTGGGTGACAATCTTGTAACATGGCGTAGTAAGAAGCAGAATGTTGTGGCTCGTTCTAGTGCAGAGGCCGAGTACCGCGCAGTGGCTCATACAGCTTCTGAGATGATATGGGTGCAGTCGCTTTATGAAATGGGGATTATGATTCCTATTTTGATGGAGATGTATTGTGACAATCAGTTGACAATATTTATCGCAAGTAATCTGGTATTTCATGAGCGCACGAGGTGGATTGTCATTTTGTTCGTAATTTGTTACTGAAGAAACAGATTGTCACTCCTTATGTTCGATCTGAGGATCAATTATGTGATATCATCACCAAACCACTTGCTCGTGGTCCATTTTCTGATTTATGTAGCAAGCTGGACATGTCTATCTGATCTAAATGCTCTAGCTTGAGAGAGGGTGTTAGAGTCATTATTATAATTTATCTTATAAGGATATAATAATAATTGTGGGTGTATTACATATTAATATAAATAGACATGAGATGCAACATAGGATTTCATGCCCTTGCAATCTCCTTTATCATATTATCTCTTCTTCTATTTTTCTCCTTCTCTCCTTCCATCTCCAAACTTCACTATGTTTATAGGAGATTATTTGAGCTGAATAAATTATTTTAATCATTGCTAGGTTGATTGTTTCTATCAATTCCATTGGACAACTAAAATTAAAATAGTAGGTAGTAAACTTTTAATATTATCGTCCAGTTCTCTTAAAAAAGAGAAAATCGATTATATATTTAATCGAATGAGAAAAATATTTTTTAATATAGGTTTAATATTTTTCAAAAGAAAGAAGAAGAAGAAGAAGAAGAAGAAGAAGAAGAAGCTAGTTGTGGGGGTAAACTAATAGTATATTTTTATTTATTTTTTGGCTGGTGGCGGGGGGGGGGGGTGGAGGGGAGGGGAATGTAAAGCTAGCCAAAGCTCATAAAATGAGGGAGTAAACATAATGAATTAAGGGGTGTGTTTAATAACACCCTATGAAAATAACCCCACAAGCAATAGGTTTCAATGGAATAAAATTAAGACGTATGAAAGTTGTGAATTTGTAGCGTAGAACTTCGATAAATGAAAAGGGTTATATAGCTTAACCTAGAATTATATCCTCATTGTATCATGTTGATCTTTGACGTGATCAAATCAATGTATAGACATTTTTTTCTCTTATCTTTTTCTTTTAATATTTTCTTTGTTGAATTGACTTGGGAAGAGAGCCCCAAATTTCGTGTTGTCCAATCGGTGGAGATAACTATAGGATTGAATATGCCAAAATAGATACGACCAATACGTACATGATTGGCTGACATTGTGAAAATTTGTTTTTTTTTTCGGAGGCAAAATCAAGAGGGGGAGAGAGAGAGACCCGTGCTCAAGGAGGGAGGAATCTGGAAAGGATAATTTGGGGGCTAGAGTTAGCGGTCAAAGAGAAGTAGATAGAAAAGTAGTCAAGGATCGAGGTCAACGAGAAGACGTAGGGAGAAAAAAGTTGGGGTTGGGATAACGAGTTCTAAAAATTCCACTTCACAAATAAAATCGATTTAAGTAAAAAATTGACCAATATTTCACTTTCTTGTGTTAGTATACATATCTTATTTAGGCTTTAGGTTGATATGTCGATTGGTTTGATTTTGTTATATGTTGTTCAAACCGAGATGTCATGCCAATACATCGAACATATAGTCGACATCCACAACACTAGCGATACATTTTATGATATCCTCCGAAGACTCAAAATCACCTCATCAAGGAGAGTAGGCTAAATTGCACTTAAATACCCTCGACTACTACATTTCTACACTTAAATACCTATACTCTTTTGGACATTTCAATATCCGGAACTCTTTTAAAAAAATCAAGTTACCCCAACCGCTAGTCAATCATACTTAACGGTCACATGCAACTCATGTGACCATTTTTGACGATTTTACCTTATGGAGAAAGGGTGAGGATAATGTTTGATTTTGGGCATATTTGCAAAAAAATATGATTATTTCAAGGTTTATATGGATGCACTTTTGGGTCCTTATGAGTATCTATATAAACGATTTCAGCAATTTCGACATTTCCAGATTAGAGTTTGACTAGTGAAATAACTACAGTATCGAATAAGCCAAAACAGATACGACCAATACGTACAAGTATTGTCTGATTGTGAAAATTTGTTTTTTCGGGGCAAAATCAAGGGGGGAGAGAGAGACTCATGATAAACGAAGCAGGAATCTAGAAAGAATAATTT
The DNA here is from genome assembly GCA_036927795.1 of Iris macrosiphon. NCBI lineage: Eukaryota > Viridiplantae > Streptophyta > Magnoliopsida > Asparagales > Iridaceae > Iris > Iris macrosiphon. The sequence continues at coordinate 146,106,164 of JAYESA010000018.1, forward strand.
TGGGGCCAAAGTTCGAGGTCAAAGAGAAGTAGATTGAGAAGTGGTCAACGATCAGGGTCAATGAGAAAACAGGGAGAAAAAAAGTTAGGGATGAGATAAAATGGGTAGGGTTTCTAAAAACCCGACTTAACAAATAAAATTGATTAGTGTAAAAAATCGACCAACATTTCATTTTCTAGTGTTAGTCGATGTATTGGATTTAGGCCGATATATTTATTGGTTTGATTTTGTCGCTCAAAACCGAGATGTTGGCCAATATGTCGAAAATATAGTCGACATCCACAATACTAAGGATACATTTTGTAATATCCTTCGAAGACTCAAATGTCACCACATCAAGGAGGATAGGCTAAATTGCACTTAAATACCTTCAACTATTATATTTGGGCACTTAAATACCCAATACTTTTTTTGGACACTTCAATAGCCTGAACTTTTTAAAAAAAATCAAGTTACCCCAACCGTTAGTTATCGGTCATATGCAACTCATGAGACCATTCTTGAAGATTTTACTCATAACTTCAAAAGAAAATAGTTTTCTTTATTTACTAAAAAATCATAAAAATAAAAATAAAAAATAAATGACTATTACCCTAGCAGATGTGGCAAATATTCTAGAGTTATCTATTACGGGTGACCCTATAATATTTAATGAGTCATTTTCTACTGATTTGGTGATTATGGAATACCTTAGTGTGGAGTCGTCATCAGATATACTGGTAAAAACTTAATCAAGTTCAGTTGGATTCGTCGCAATTTTATGTACCTAGATCGTATTGATGACATAAAGATTTATGTGGATGAAAATTGAAGATCGCTTGTCGATAAATTCTTTGAGATTAAATACAATACTAAAGGTCAAAAAATTACATTATTTGAGATGCCTTCATTTTCTTGGTTGGGTAGTACATCTTCTATTGTGGCCTAACCAACCACAGTTACTACATTAGAGATCTCGTGTCGATAATCCTTCGTTATGATGCAGTTCTTCTTTGGCCTTCCAGCTTTGCATCGTACAATTGGTACTCCAATTTAGCCTCTAACTAATTACTTTGAAGATTGTAAGAAAGTGGAATTAGTTTCACGTGCTGCTCATATACACTTCTTAATTTTTCTTTAGAAAATATAACAGGATAAAAAGTTTTAATAATTATGTTGCAAGACTTACACACATAACATGCATGTACACATGGAAGAGAAGTATGATACCAATTTAAACATGAACAATATTTATTATTTAAGCAAACCACATATGTTCTGTTTGTTGCACAATCTAATATTTCAATAAAAACCTATCAATACGCAACACTTGCATGTGGTGTTTTTCTCTATTGATGCGGGTCATAATTTTTAACATCTTTGGACAATAATTTGTTTCAAGATTTTCAACAATTTGCATTCTTTTGTCCTGAAGTGTTATAATCTTGGCTCGAATTCCATCAAGTAGTGTTGTTATTGATTTATTACGTAAATTTTTAACCAACTTATTAAAACATTCAAAAAGATTTGAAGTGTTAATATTTAATCTATGACAAGAAGCATAAGTTGTTATCCAGTGCCTTAAAACACCAGTTTCGTCATCTACTCCAACAGGCCATTTAAAAACATTCATGTTTTCAACTTTAATTATTTCAAACAAATAGTTCGCATATGTTTCATTGTAAGATCTTGCAAAAAAAATCTAACATACGTTGAAATTGTCTAAATCTGGTTACTGATATTAAATTTCGATTAAAATATTGGAAAAAAAATAAGACAATTCTGGCACAGATAGCATTTATTAATCATTTTTGTTTATCTGACATAAATGAAAATTTTATTTCATTTATTAAAATACTTTCAAATGACATTCTAAAATTGTTTAAAAAACTATGTACAAGAATCAATATTTTCACTTTCAGCAACATCATAAGCTATTGGATATAATTTATATTTATGATCATGAACACAAGCAATAAATAAGATATCTTAATATCGAGATGAAAGGAAAGTAATATCAGTACTAATCACACGTAAACATCCACATAAAAAAACCATCAATGCATGCCTTGAAACAAATAAAAAAATTGAAAGCTATTATTTTTTGTAGTCTTTATAAAACATTTGCTATCTGGATTTGTCTCGATAATTGTAAAAGCATACTCTTCAAGACTATTATATGTGTCAATATAACTACCATTTATTTCAGATAGAACAATTTCTCGAGCTTTCCAAGCTTTAGAATATTTAATACGTATTTGGTGTTCTCTATATATATCATTTACAACATTCGATGGACTACACGACTTGTTATCTCTAATTTTATCAATTAACTTGTTTTTAATCCATGCAGTAGTAGCTAATGGATGACACCTTATTGTAAGTCCACCTAAACAAGAATGTCAATTATCTAACGTAGAAATAACAAATGTTCCGCCTTCACCAATGGCTTTAGTGTATACTCCCCAATAATAACTTGATTCATTACATTTATATACAATCCCACGAACATTGTTTAAAGTAGTTCAACAAGTAAAATTATGTTCAATTGCTATATCACTGATAAAAGTTCTAAATTTAGAACGATTTTCAAATAATTTTTCAACGAATAATTCGGGAGTGCTAACATTATTATTAAACTCATCAAAATTTTCAATTAAATCATCACCGTCATCATTTTCAACCAATGAACGTTCTTCAATAAATGGAACCAATTAGTGAGAAAACTAGAATCAATATTAACAGTTGGATTATTAGAAGAACGTTTCCTGCTTATATTATTAATTCTTGGTGGTGGTGAAGTAACATAAATATTTATATATGATGATTGTAAATTAATCGGAAGAACAAACTTTTATATTTGTTCACATTCTAATAATAAACAAATAGCTACAAAAACGTGTCTTAATATAAATTCATAATCGATAGAAAATTGTTTAATAATTACATTACGTAAACTATCTAACGTAATATTCCCAATCAATAATAAGAACCTGGGTTAAATCTCCTTCGTAAGATAACCCATTTAGTGTATCTCCATGCGAGCATACTATTGTTAGACTTTGATCCATGGTAAACACAGACCGTAGACCGTCTAAATGGAGACCTTCTAAACAAGAGCTTCTGAATGTAGCAGAAAGAACTCTTGAATAAGAGATTCTGAATGTAGTAGAGAATAGATGTCTGATTGTAGGGAAAAAATGAAAAAAAATTGTAGAGAATAGAAAATTGTTTGGTGTGGTGTTATAGTGCAAATACTGGAATGTATAGAAAAAGACACTAGTCATTGGCCACTAGCCGATGATTACAAACACCCGTCAGAACCCCTACTTGATTTCCGCCAGCCCCCCGTCCGGTAGAAATTGAACTTGCATCATTTCCACGATTACAACTGGCAGAATGTTCTCTTTCATCCAAATTCTCAAAACTACTTTCTCCTCTTCCTATTTGTAAGAAATTTCTTCCGTACTATAAAATTTTGTGATTTATAAATTATATATGACTATATGTAATGGATATTGAAAGTGGATGTCCCAGAGAGATTATCAGACATGACTATAAATCATGTCAGTTTTATCCTTTTGATCTAATAAGCAGCTAAGAATAACATGCTAAAATTAATGTCGTGTCCATTTCATGTCGGGCACGTATCCAACACATGGAAACTCCAAAATACACTATGACACACCAAAAAAGTGTGTCGATCCGTATCTGAAACATGTCGCATCGAAATTGTGTCCATGCAACATAGTCGAGCAGGAAGCTTCTAAGAATGTCTTTTTTTCTTTTGATCTTAAGAAACTTCTCAATTTCCAAAAGATCGAGACTGTTATATACAACGGCGGTCCCTACTTACATAAACAAATTATTGGTTAGTGAAAAAAAATATAGAAGAAAACATAAAGCAACATATGCATAAGGTGCACCTCAACTAGGTATGAGTCTCAGTGAGGCGCGCGCCTCATGAAGGGCGCCGCATCTCGCATGTTTTGAGCGAAGTTTGCAGTATTGGTATAGGAATCGGTATCGAACCCTTCCTATGAGTATTGGGATCATAAATATCGGCAATATCAACGGTTCCAGATCAGAGTATCAGAATTTAAGGTATCAAAAAACAAATAATTATTAAAAAAAATATTAAAAATAATTTTGAAATATTTTAAGTATTTATCATAATTTTAAGTATTTTCTGTGTCGTTACTTAGTAATTTTGAAATCGAATGAAATAATAGTCACCCTTCTTGATTGGTTTACCTACGATAAATAAGTTTCTTCATTTATGTGCTTTTACAACTTTACTATGCTTTTACATCCCTGTTGAGTGGTCTTTTTCGTTCATTTTTTGTGCCAAATTGACTCTGAAAGAAATCAATGCTGATATCGGTCAGTATCGGTCGCGATTGGTATCAGATTAGAACATGCCAAACTGTATCACTATTAGCTTTATCGTATCAGTATACCGATACTGCAAAGTATGGTTCTGAGACATAGATGTTGAAGCCTCATGCACCACACGCCTCAGATAACTTTGCCTTATGGTCCATTTGTTACGCATTAATACGGATGGGAATATATTATTTCCGTCAATTTGAGTGTGTTAGGCATAAGCCCAATCAAATATTCATGGAAATATGTACTCCCTTTGGGAATTATATCCTACCATACCAAGTGTTCTAAATGGAGACCTAGGCGCTAGGCGCCTGGTGTCCGCCCGAGGCCCGCTTAGGTGCCCAACTAGCCCCTCCACCCATGCCCTTTTTAGGTTTTAGAGACTTTTTCTGCAATTTTCAGTATATTTGTTGGATTTTTTTTTGAACCACATAGATCTAGGCAACCGCCTACGTGGGCTAGGCGCTAGTCGGCGAGTGAGCGATTTTCACAACTTTGACCATACAATACGTGGAAATACTATTCTCATGGTGAGAGGTATGTTATTTACATCCATTTTAGTGCCTTTGGCATAAGCCCAATCAAATATTCATGGAAATATGTATTCCCTTTAGGAATTATATCCTACCATACCAAGTGTTCTAAAAGGCGACCTAGGCGTCTAGTGTCCGCCCGAGGTCCGTCTAGGCGCCCACCTAACCCCTACCTCCATGCCTTTTTTGGGTTTTAGGGACTTTTTCTGCAATTTTCAGTAAGTTTTTTCGGATATTTTTTTTGAACCACATTGATCTAGGCAACCTCCTATGTGGGCTAGGTGCTAGTCGGCGGGTGCCCGACCGACTAGCACCTAGCACTTTTCACAACCTTGATCATACAATACGTGGAAATACTATTCTCATGGTCAGAGGTAGGTATTCATCATTCCCACCTCATGGGAATAATAATATTTTGAAATCGCCAAAACTATCCATAACCAACACCTAGGCCCAAACTCAACTTGCATCATAACTTGACTCAACCAAAAGCTGATCTATACTTGATTATACTCAAAACCTTACCGGACCAAAGATGGACGCAAAACCAACTTGAACCCATCAATAGGGTGGAGGCTCTCGGTCAAGGAATCGAACCTCGGAGGCGGTGGAAATAATATATATATATATATATATATATATATATATATATATACCAAAAAACTCTATATTCCCCAACAATACAATGTATTATACCAAACAAAGTAAAATTAAATATCCATAGATTTGATACCCGAAATGAATTCCTATTAATATGAAAATTTCAAAAATGTCCTAATCGGCCCCTTTAGTTCTATTCGCTCCTTAGACTAATATCTTACCACTCCAAATTGGTGCAGCTAGCTAGTTGTCTACACTGTAAATCAACAAACAACCTTAGACGATTTTTTCTCGTTTTATCCTCAATTGGTGTCACATTCAACTGTTTACTAATACATTCATTTCTTATCTTATTTTTAAACAATGATAATTACTTGGTTTCATTCTCGAGTCTGTCCAAGGCCTTGGAATGAGTAATCAGATTACTCACCGATTACTCTGTACACTATTATTTTCAAATAGAATATTGAAGATATATGTCAAATAATACTATTTAACAATAACAATTATGAGACAATAATCACAACATAATTCAAAATATCAAAACCGTACAAAAAGAATAACATTGATAACAAAGCATTACTAATAAAAATATAGGAAATAAGTCTTAGTCTTTAGTTTCACACTTCGTCAAACAAACCAATAAGGCAAAAGTAGTCCATACTCCATAGTAGTCCACATAGTAAACAAGAATATGCTAGAAAAATAAAACTACAGAAAAACATGTCAAAAGCAACTCCATGATTTTAGGGGTTTTCCTTCTCATCTTAGGGCCTTTCGATCCGAAGGGGAAGAGAGAAAAAATCAATACGTTTATATGACTAAAAGAGTGGGTTAGATTTTTGGTTCTTATATTCACTTAAAATCCATTGTTCAAATAACCCAATAAACGAGTAATCGGACATGATAATCAAAAACCAGTCCGATAACTTGTATTCAACTGATTAATAGGGTTGCCCGATTAATTAGGGCAGCTCGATTAATCAGGGTTGCTCGATTAATCAAGGAGTTTAATACATATCCAATGCGGCTTGGTCCGAGTTTGATCAATCGGACAAGTAATTTGATTTTTGCAACACTGTTTTTAAATGTATTGGGAGTCATCCATTTTAGCATTCTTATTTCAGCTACGTTCATTTTATGGACATGTTTTTAATTACCCAAGACTTTGATCCATAAAGTATGATTGGTCTTATAATTATCATATAGAACTTTGATTTCATCATTAATGATACTTTACGATCACAAAGCATTCCATATGTATTTTACATTTCAACCATCAATGTATTTTACATTTCAACCATCATGATTTTATTTTATGCAGAACATCCTTCTCAATCTCTCCATAATGATGAATTATAAAATAAGAAAACGATCATCTTAACAACTTGTGTACATCAAGACGTACTCATTCCTCATTCTCTTTCACCTTTGATTGAATTTACATTTCATATACTTTGTTTTCATCCTACTAATTTTAAAACTTTAGAGGTTTCTCTCCACACTTTTACTTTATGGTCTAACCCTATCAAAAGAGCCATAAATGAATAATTTGATGGCATGGAAACAAAGGAAAAGCATATAGAGGGATGTGAGCAAGGTTGTAAAAATCACTAAATCGCTAAGCGCTAGTCGGAAAGGCATCCGGCACCGCCAAGACAGCAGCCTAGTTCTAGGCGATCCCAAAAAAACTAGCTATTGCATCAAGCTCTATTTTTTTTTTTTTATTTGCCTAAAAACTAGAAATTATTATTGCTTCAAACTAAAAAAAGGTATAATTTTTATTAAACATTTAAAGGCTTAACTAAGAGGAACATTTTTCAATATAATTATCAACTCAATAGTGTTCGTTATTTTTTTTGTTTATTATTTTAGGCATTTCAATTCTAGGCTTCAAGCTCTCGGTACATTATACACTACTCGATCAAAGCAAAATAAAAGAAATAAAAAATTTCACATGTGAAGTTGAGGGTGCCGACTATGCCCAGATCTCGATCACTCGCAGTGGAGGTGGACGATGCTGACTTCAAGGGGGGTGGCAGACCGACCGTGTGAATTTGACCACTCTCTGTCGGTGCTTGGCTGCTCGCGGAGTGGACTAGTCGGACCACGACGGAGACTCGCAAGGGGGTAGCGGCCCTCGGGGATGGCGATGGCGGACGTCGGGATGGCGACTTCCTCTTCCTTCGATTGCTCGGTATAATTTTTTTTTCTGAAGTCTGAATATGTCGACTCTGTGAGAGAGACAGATGATCTATAGGTATTGGGCCGGGTTTCTGGTCAGAAATTTAGGCCTGATTTAGAGAAAAAACTAACTACAAATAGACGGCCGCCAAGAGGAGTCGGTTACTACATCTAAAAGGCCGATTAGTGCCAATTTTTTAGGCCAATGCCTAATTATCCGACTACAGTTGAAACTTAGGCATCCCATGTCTACCTAGCGCCTAGGAACTACCTAGGCACCGATTAAATCCGATTTTTAGAACATTGGTCGAGTCAAAGGATGCTCCCAATGACGATTAAGCCATTAATGACCATGATGATAATGATAGGAAGTGCCGAAATAGTTGTCTAGTACAGTAGTACTACAGTAGCACTTTATGGTGACTTAACATTCTATAATTCAATAGTATGATTATAATGATAAGTAGCCATTTTTAACTTGTTTTAGGTGTTCATGAATATGATTACTATGTAATTTTATGCTTTATATATTTGAATAGATATTTGTTATTGACATGTCAGATACTTCTGGTAAGTCGAACAATGGTTTACTTCTCCCATCTAGCAAGGAAAATCAATTAAAGTAGGCATGTTGTTTCTCATTTTTTTAAATGAAATTTACACTAGTTTGTGACAATGCCTGATGATACAAATCATATTATATGATACATTTATTGCTTTGAGATTGTGTTTATTACATGAAAAAATTATTATATGCTCTCTACAAAATATATACTTAATTAAACAGTTGTTATTGTGCTATTAGATTTTGCAAAATCATAATTCTTTTCAAGGAAGTGCCTTGCTTCAATAAGGTTCACGTCTTTTTCGCACTTGGTATACCTTGTGCCCTACTTGGCACCATGGCATGAAAACTGAAGTGGCAACTAACTACAACGTCAACTAAGAACTAAAAATGATGGCAAACAACTACTAACAATAGGGTCTGTTGGATAAGTTTAGTAAGAATCCAAAAGTTTAGTAAGAATCCAAAAGTCGAAACAATCAGTTTTGATTCGCAAAACCACATCCAATGTGCGAATTTGAAATCCGAAGGATTATAACACCCTCCTTTTAGGGTCTGTTTGGATTGAGGGTCGAGAGAATTAAGGAAAAGTTGAGTGAAAAAAAAAAATGGGTGGTTTGAGGATAGAGATTTAGGAGGAAGAGTCATAGAGTGCTAAGTTAGGATTTATTTAGCCTTTTTTTGTCCATTTTTTTAACCCACCAAATCGAAAGATTAAGAAGAAAAAGTAAAAAAATTTGTTTAAAAAGTCATAAATATTTCTTATTTTTCCTATAAAATATCATGACCTTCTTCTCCATTTTACTTACTTTCACCTACTGCTTCTTCCAGGTTTTGGTTTTCCACATACTGTCGTCCAGATGCGTCGCCTCTTCTCGCTTTATTTTATTACTTCTCTCACTCAAAACCATATGTAATAAGGGTATTTTGATAACTATAATATTTTTATTAATCCTCCTTCCACTCAAAACCGTCAATCCAAGCAAAAGTTTTTAAACACACCCCACTTAACTCTCCTTCAAATCCAAGCAAGGTTATATGTATTGATTTTCCTCCCCCTCACTTAACCCTATTTAACTCTGTTTTTTTTTCCTCAATCCAAGCAGACCCTGGAACAAGGGTGAAGATAGTTAGGGGGGGTGGGGGAATTGAGTAAGGAAAAAAATTATTTAAGAGTGAAAATTTAGGAGTCATAGAGAATTAAATTAGGGGATGTTTAACCATATTTTGTCTATTTTTTTTCACCCCAAAATGCGGGATAACAAAGGAAAGTAAGGACTTGTTGTTTGAAAAGTCGTAAATACCCCTTGTTTTGATAAGTTTTAATTAAAAGCCAACCAAATCTAATTTTATGCCACATGTAATAAGGATATTTTGATAAGTATTTGTATTTTTTTATATTAATCATATTTCCACTCAAAACCCTCAATTCAAACAAGAGTTATTAAACATACCACATTTTACTCTCCCTCCGATCCAAGCAAGATTATATGTAATGATTTCCTCCCCCTCACTTAACCTACTTAACTCATGTTTATTTTTTCTCCCTCAATCCAACCAGATCCTTGGGGTTTTATTGGATTGAGGGTTAAGAGAGTTAAGTGAAAATAAATTAAGGAAAAATAAAAATCATGCTTGGTACGAGGGTGGAGATTTAGGAGAGAGGGTTATAGAGGGTTAAGTGGGGGTTTGATTAGCCCTCTTTTGTCTATTTTTTCAACCCCAAATCGGAGGGTTAACGAGAAAGATTAAGAAATTTTGTTTAAAAAGTCATAAATATTCCTTATTTGTCCTATAAAATATAATAATTTTTTTCTACATTTTTTCTTGCTTTCAACATGATGCTCCGTAGTTTTCTCATTTTTGAACATATTTTGACAAGTTCTAATTAAAATTACAATCAAATTTAATTTTATGACATACGTAATAAGAATATTTTGGTAACTTTTGTATTTTTTATTAATCATCCTCTCACTCAAAACCTTCAATTCAAGCAAGAGTTGTTAAATACACCCCACTTAACTCTCCCTCCAATCAGTCCAATCAAGCAAGCAAGGTTATATATATATTGACTTACTCCCCCTTACTTAACTTCACTTCACTTAACCCCACTTATTAACCACTTAACTTTTCTTCTTTTTTTCCCTCCCTCAATCCAACCAGACCCTTAGTGTGGTTTAGGACAGCTACTGCTTTCCAAAAAAAGCAACTTTCTGGACAGCTTTTTGAAAAAAGAAATAAGCAGAAGCCAACAAAATTTCCCAACACTACCTGAAACAATTTAACCCTGAAACTACCAAATCGGAATGGAAGAAAGCAAATGCAAACCCTAAGTTACCTTTTTCTCGGCGGGAACCCACTCCCCGTCGGCCCAATCGAGCTTCGGCCGCACCTCCCCCGCCCCGAACTCCCCCTCCTCCCTCTTCTCCGGGAAGCACACGCTGCACCTCCACTCCCCGGACGCCGCCGCGTGGACCTTGAGGACCACGCCGGACCGCCACCAGCCGCCGGAGAAGGCCTCGACGAGCTGGTACTGCGGGAGCCGGAAGGCGGCGCCGGCGGTGGGGGAGGGGGGGCGGGGGCGGACGCGGCCGGAGGGGAAGGTGTCGGTGAAGGTGCCGTTGTCGTAGGCGACGACGTAGCGGCGGGAGAGGAGGGAGGCGCGCACGACGCGGGCCTCGATCCAGGCGGCCCCGTCGGCGCTGCGGACCTCCACGGGCTCCCCCGCCGCGAAGGTCATCTCCATAAGGGGTTAGGGTTTCGTCTTCTTCCTCTTCTTCTTCTTCTTCTTCTAAATCTTAGGGTTAGGGTTTTGGAGGCGGGAGGAGAATGATGATATATGATTAAATGGAGCTCTAAGATTTAATTCTTATTCTCCCGAGTGTTTTGTAATAATTCTTTGCATTTATTAATTTTGCTAAAGAGAAGTACTTCTTCTCTAAATTAGCTCGTGAGTTCTTAATTCTAGAAAAAAATATTAGAGAAAAATTTACGACTAGTCTAAATCTTATTAGGACTGTCCACCTCTTCTCCTCCCTCGCTCATTTCCCTCCGGACTGTCAAAATTTTGACAATCCTACCAATTTGAAGAGTCCTAAAGAATCAACATATTTTATTTAGCACTGTCAAAATTTTGAGAGTCCTTCATATTGTTAGGACTGTCAAAATTTTGACAGTTCTGAAAAAAAAAAAATTGTACTGTCCTGATCAAGTTTGGAGAGTAATAAACTTGTAATTATCCAAAAAAAAAATCTGGATTGTTCGGAGTCTTTTTTTGCAGTGCCTTTATCAAGGGTCTAATTTTAAAGACTATGTGCACGAACAAATAATTATAATTACTGATCACTTTCAAAAAGAAAAGAAAAAATCTATAATATCATTAAAAATAGATAAATATATAAATTATATTAAAAGATGTTAAATATAATTTAAATGTATTTTAATTATGACTTATTATAGGTACTAGTAAATGCACGTGCGTTGCACTTAAAATAAATTTTTTTAATATTATTATAAAATAGTTTATATATTTTAATTATAATTTATTATGGATATATTTCTACTCTTTATAAAAAGTTTTAAAAATGTTAGTCGTCTAATCTGTACGTATATCCTCACGTAATTAAAAATAAAAAATTATAACTAATTGTTTAACTACATAATATTATATAACTATAATCAAACACTTCTTCTATCTCATGTGGTTAATGGGAGACATTCTTCTTGGTTGATTAAGTTCAATTTTCCATGACGTTATTTATAACAATTTTTTTCCAATAATTTTTTTTACATAATATCAATTTTTAAATAAATGATTGAGTATTTATAAACGACTTAGACGGCTCACTTTTAAGCCGTTTTGAAGCTTCATTACAAGAATATAAGATATTTTTAGAATTATGGATATGTGTTTAATTAGATAATATAATGTAAGTTAGTTTGAATATAATATAATATAGGATTTTGTTATATGTTTAGATAGTTAGAAGTATATTTTTATTTATTATTATTTTTTAATTGCCTAAGAAGATAGCATAGTGATAGTTACACATTATACTAGTAGAGATTAAATACTAGTGATTGATATTAACAAAATTATATTTATTAGCTACTTATGACTTTAGAAAATACTTAAATAGCTTAAATATTATTAATTATCTTATTTTTAATTAATTATTATAATAATATAGTACTACATCCTATTTTATTATCTAAAAATATTTGAAAATAATTAAAAATGAGTTGTCTAAGCCTTATGTATATCCTCATATAATTAAAAATTAAAAAATAAAAAAATAAATATATGGCAAGACTTATTGACGATGAAATTAGCGTGGGCTTTATGCCTCATGAGTTTCTTTGGTTTGCGAGAAAAATGAAATTAATTACTTGCTATTTTTGTCATTTGAAATTTTTCAATTCCAATTAAAAAAAATCGGTATTTGTAAAGACGAAAAAATTTGGAAGAACAATTAAATCCTTAAGATGGAAAAAGTGAATCCTTGGGTGGATGGGGACTATTTTTTTTTCTTATTTTTCTTTCCATTGGAAATTATTTTTCTTTCCTCATTCTTTTTTTTGACATCCAAACATAGAAAATGAATTACTTTCTTTTTCCAAGACGTGATTCTGTGAACCAAACGAGACCTTGGTTATAGGAATTTAGTTGAGAACGGCTTCAAAACGTCTCAAATGACCCGTCCAGGTCTATGTTTGAGTCGTATGTGCAAAACCCCATTCCACAAGCGGACTGCCGATTCAAACGGCAAAAGTGTAATTTTCTGACCCGCTTTGCTTCAGCGAGAAGACTCGTTTGAGGCAAGAGGATTTTCAGACTTGGTCTACAGGAGTTTCGGCTTAGGCTTTCAGAGGCTCGCTTGGAGTATCCCTCGACCGAGGCGAATCGTCGCTAAGGTGGGTGGCTACGATGAACTTATCTTTGCTTAGCCAGCACACTTAAAATATGGAAGTTTCATGCTAGTCACTAGGTGAATCACCCCCTGCATGATAATAAGAATACAACGCACCTAGCTAAGGGAATAATCCCAACTTGTATTGCTTGTGTTAGAACATGAAAATAAAATATTGCTTATATTCAGACCCTCGTATGCTACATTTGCCTTGTGCAACAAGACCCCGCTATGTCTCAAGTAGAACGATATGTATATGCACTGTTCACTTGTTTACACTGCACGACCCTATATCATATTGCTCGGTAAGTCCCTTTACGATTTTACTCCTCGGCTTACCTTCGGGCCCGATCTAATGTGAATGCTTATGTTTATACAAATGCATGCTTGCCTGCTTATATGTTGCCTCGATTCAATGCTTGTCATATAATTGTATGCCAATATCAAGTGAATGCTTTCTTGTCTTATTTTCATCCAAACCACCGGAAGACTATCTAATAGTCGTTCGGAGCCAAATATAAGAACAATGAAAGCATTCGGGACCGTTAGGCCGGCAAGGCATTTCTCGAACTAGAGGACTGCATCAATGGACAGTTAAGCAAGATAACAATGTCTCAGAGAAAATTGATACTCGTCTTGTACTCAATCTAACGGCTCAGGGAGACTATCCAAGACAGATCATGCTATGTAATTGTCTCATGGTCGTATTGCCTTAGATTGCTTCAAGTCAAGTGAACACTGAACAAGTATCATGTCATGTAAAGCAATAAAATCACAGCTCGTGGAGCATACTTGTTGTCACGACCCGCACCCAGGATAGGGATGTAAGTCGGAAATAACGTCCAGCCTATGCCGCAGCATCGACGGTAGAACGCTGTCTTGGTTAACTATACTATCTAAATATCTCACAATAATATAAAATCTGCCAATAATATCTCACACAAAACTCAATCACAATTCTAGAAGCACGAGAAGATATCTAGGAAGTCAAACATAACAATCCATCCAATATATATAATAACATGTCACGCCCCGATTCCGTGGAATCGATAGTCGTCCCCCGGGCGTGACCGCCGTGCGGGCCTAGGTTGCGCACCGCACAAGGCTCAGTATTTTATTTTCGCATAGCGAGCACATATTCAGAGTACGTAGATTATATGAACACAGAATTTGAAGCATGGAAAAGTTCTCTTTTTATTGATAATATGAACATCTATTACAAACTCCTTGAACTGAGTCATAAGGATTGCCTCTACGGGCTTACAAAAGTGTTGACACAAAATGAGATAGCAGTCCTGTACATTACATCCCTTACTAAACTCAAAATATAAGACCTTGGGTCGGAACGACGGTTTTGCCACGAAGTTGCATGTTTGCTTGGTGGCTAGCTTCTTCTTCAAAATGCTTCTACTTCAAAATGCTTCAAAAGGTTGGCACGGTCGAGGCGTGCCTACAGCTGGACTGGATTGGGGGTTTGTCTCCTGCTCCTCGCTTGGTTCTCCTAGCGCGGGGAACCTGTTTCAACGAGGGTCAGTACATCGAAACGTACTGGTGAAGGCAAGCTAACCCAACTATACCAATCAATACGTTGTTTTAATGAAGCATGCATATTTATTGTGGGTTTCTATCTTGCCTTAGTTCATTTTACAGCAAGAAATAGATATAGAAATTATTGAAATAACCCGCCATCGTTCGGTGATATTTACCTACCCGTCTGAACCACCTGCATAATACTTACCTTGCCTTCCCTGCCAAGAAGACACAAGTTAGTAGCAACAGGTTTAAATATACGAGGGGATCACTGGCACGTTGCCATAATGGATGGGCTAGTCTCGGGACGGAATGACGTACGGCGCAGAGGACAGGAGGCGCCACAAGCCACTCCATCCGAAGCAGGCGACTATCGTGAGTTTCGTCCGGATCGGATCGGTGCCAGTGCCCCAGCGACCGTCCGCAAGAACTAAGACCTTGTGCACAAGTTGTCCGTGATCAACGCAGTACACTAAGTTAGCATTTGAGGCAATACAGGGCAATATCAGGCACAGGGCAATAACAGGGCAAGATCTACTTTTGCATAGTCTTCCTGTTGAGTTATTGCATTTGAAGATGAGTTCTATACATAGCACAATTTTAAGAAGAAATATACATTCTAACTTGTATTATGCATATGATGAACATTCCAAACGAGCAAGCATGTAAGTAAGTAACCGTTCACAAGTTTTATTTGACAAGCATAACTTAACCCAAGTCTATTCCCTTATTATCTTGAAGTCTTTTAGTTATTACTTGGTATCGTTTGATCGGGGCAAGCGAGAACACAAGATTATGATGTGAAGACTAGCAAGAAGGGCTAGCTAATCGGGATGGTAGCCACTCACTCAGTAGTTGGAAGGAAGAAGGAAAGAAGTGCTTTAGGAGTCCGTTCGAGCGGCGCCTACTACTGGATCACCTGTATTGCCACGAACAGCTGATCAATACCTCTTCCTCTCTTTTCATTATCGGAATTAAAGTGCAGTTCGAAGAACGAAAACAATAAAATCCATCGAAACCGTTCAAGAAATCCCAAGCAAATTTGAAAACCAACTCAAAGCACGAAAGCAACAAGCGACAGCGAAAACTAGGCAACAAAAGATGCAGCGGAGAGGTCCCTCCTGACTCTGCCGCTAATTCGATCCCGGGGGCACGGTCCACTGAATATGGAAATCGATTCTGAAGAGACAAATCCATAACGAGGATGAGTTCTTGATTTAATCTATCCCGATCGAACGATACCGTCTAGTATTTCTTAGCCGCGCTCCCCGAATAGGGGGAACGGGGCACCACAACAACAATAGAAACAATAATCAATAACTCAAATAGAAGCTGGTAACAAATCTGGTACCAAAAATGCGAAAGAGAACTAACTATGCTACCTAGTGAATTCGGCTAAAACTCCCGACAATCGCTCCAGAACTAGTGGGTCCAAGTCTGCACCATCTATAAGTCGAAGTCCAAAGTATATCGGACACCAATCTCTCGGCCGGATCCTCTGAAAAATATTTTTCAGTCAGGAATAGAAAAGTATATACCTCTGAAAGCAGTTCCAATAACATAATCGAGCATATAAACAGATATATAAATGAAATACAAGATTACTAAACATATGAATGATGAACAAGATATATACAGGTAATGTACAAGAATATATAGATCAACAATATGAATATCACAATATAATAAAGTAAACTACAATCTAAACTATTTAATGTGCCTTAGAATACGAGTTCATTATGTGATCGGTTTGGGTGAACATGATCAGGTAAGACGGATTACAAGTGAAGTATGTAATCAGAATGTACACGATTTATAACAATGGCTTTGATCACATAATCAACTCCTACTCTCCCACCCCTAACTAATACCGATGGATCCAATCACGACACGCTACGAACACGAAAATATAACCACTGTCACGAGCAGTGGGTGTACATGAATATCATAACCACCGAACATGAGTGGTGGGTGTACACGAATAAGCACACTGAATACGAGCAGTGTGTGAACATGAAGTAACATCAATACCCAGTATACACGATGAGATACAATGTACACGAGTACCCGCTGAACACGGTAGGGGATAACATCTCATGACGGGATCCATATAGCACCAGTCCGTGAAATTACTGTGTCGGGATCAATGTATACAATTCTAGAACATGCATATATACAATATTATGAATTGAAAACAATCAGAGAAATATACTCGCCTGTGGTCCAGAGCAATGAATGTCAAAATGTCCGAACTTGTGTCACACAGACCTATATATAGAATATTATATTAATACAAGGTTCTGGAAAGACATTAAGTTAAACTAGTCAACATCTAGGTCAACAAGCCATTTCTAAGTCAAAACAGTCAAAATAGGTCAACTCTAAGTCAACTATGGTCAACTATAGTCAAACTATGGTCAACTATCTATTTCTAGGTTGCATAAGTCTAACAAAAAGATATTGGATTCAAATACTAAAGTCTAGGTCATAAAGCTACAACTTAGGATACTAGGATACCGTATCTCCGGATACGTAAATCAATAGGTAAAACATTACATATAAATATCAAACAAGTATTAATTACATAAAATCCTAATTATAAATATTTAAAATAAATGCCTTGGTTTTGAACCAACTTGATATCACAACACTAAACCATAAACTTGCTACCCACACCCAATACCTTGGGCATCCCCAATTACTTTGGTACTTACCTAGGTAACTCAAGGTAATACACAATACCTTGCTTATACTAACTACCCATAATTATAATATATGCTACACTAATTATTATACATATAGCATACTAAAATACAAATAGCAATTTGGAACATATTTACATATATATTAATTACCATATATGTATACACACACACACACACATATATATATATATATATATATATATATATATATATATATATATATATATATATATATATACAACTATAAAATTAAATTAATACATACATTCTATAACTACTAATATATATATATAAGCTCCTCCACATACATATATATGTACATAATATCTATATAGTAATATACACCTATATACATAGTAACATATTTATAACAACATACATACGTATACATACATATAAACATATACACAATATACATCATACATTATAAGATTATAAATATAACCACATATAAATATATATATTTAATATATACATATCTATACATACTACCATATATAAATATATATACCTATATAAGAATAGTTACATACAATATATACACATATAGTATATACATAGATACATAGATCTAAGACACAACATTACATAAATATATATACACAACATTATATATATATATATATATATATATATATATATATATATATATATATATATATATATATATATATATATAATTATACATATATATAATTATACTTCTCCATGAAATAAGAATACAAGAGAATTAGATCTACAATTAAATTACACACACATGGAACGTATCATCCCGTATCCCACTAGATCTAGAATACGATGCGACACGAGTCCACCACACATCCAAACGTACCCCGAAGGACACGAACAAGTTATATATATTATTTATGAACAATACGAAGAGTCAAATACAATTTTACGTGTCCGTGTCAAAATGTGACATGCTCAAAGTCCCGTGTCGGAGAAAAACTCCCAAATCAACACGTATTACCAAATTGTTGGGATACGACCTGCACGTACTCAATTGTGGACACGATACTAGCCCCAAATACATAAGAACATGCCAAAATGATCTATAGGACCAATTGACACACATAACAAATGTCAATCTCGGAATTCCTCCAAAATTGACACAAAAAGTACCATAACTTTCTCAATAGGCCTTCTATGAACACAAAACCAAATCCTATGGGTAGCCTATGCATATAGGTTAATTTTTTATGGTTAAATATCAGATTTAGAACCTAAATTAAGGGAAAAAACTAAATTGTATCTATTGGGAGATGGATTACCAATGAAACCTCCAAAATTGGTGAAATTGGTCTTCAACTTGTAGATCATTGCTCCTCTTTGTAGATCCATGCTTCCTCCTCGTAGATCTATGCTTCCTTCTTATAGATCCATGCTCTAATAGCCTCCAATGGTGATTTGGAAAATAATTGGGTAGAAATTTGGTAGGAATTTGGTTGAGGGAATTTTGTAGATCTAGATTTGGAATGAAAAATGAAGAGAGAGAAAGTTTTCATCCCCTTTATATAGGCCTCACTTGCCCCCTCCTTCAAGCTACTATGTAAATTCTAAAATACTCTTTGGGGCCTCTCATGAAGAAATTAATTAAGGAGGGAAACTTCTAGTCTAATGGGTTTAACATAATTAATCATCCTCCTAATAATTGACCTTCTAATTATTGGGCTCAATTCTAACTAGAATTAAATGTTGGTCCATGAGTCTAAACTAAACTAGTTGGTCCACTAACACAAGTCCAAAAATAAATCTAACATGCTAATAATAAATAAATAATACAATAAATAAAAATTTAACATGTATAATATTTAATTAATTACCAAATGACTAAAATATCCTTTCCTAGAAAATATGGTTGTGACAAATCTACCCCCTTAGAAGAATTTCGTCCTCGAAATTAAAACTCTCATCCCTCTCTCTTGGGTCAGTCATATCCTATTCATACAAATCTTATTATGGTCAAACCCTATCAATCACAGTTTAAAATTGTATATATCCTATAACATAAAATTATATCATTTTACATACTTGGATATAGTCTCTAACTATTATAGAATTCAGTCTCTATCCTGCTGAGGTGTCTCCCTCTACTGGTACGGGATAACCTGTTATGCCACATGTGGCATATTCCATCACACACTATTAATCATCAATCTTGTCAAGATATTTTTTAATACTGAGGGTTACCAAATACTCATGATATACTATAATTCTAGGTCATAGACATACTTCACTCACTGGCAGTTGCTACTTAGGAAAAATATAACTTCCTTTATCCATTTCAGTTCTTGTAATCACCAAAATTCCTCAACCATTCTCTTGCAATGAACACTTGTATACCTTTTCAATCATGTATTTTATTAGCACACCCTCGTCTAACTTTAATACTCTAAATATGATGCCTTACTTAAATCTTGTTATTGTATACAGAAGGCACCAGTTCTCATATGCATTTTAGATGACCTCCTCATACCAGTTTACTCGTGTCTCTATACTTATACCTAAACTTTCATAGTACTTGAGGTACTCCGGCTCTTGTTACTAGGGTATCTCTTTCTATATGATACTTGGTACAACTCATCATCTAACATTTGTTAATCATCCTAAGGTTCTCATCTATACATAATAAATACACAATTATCTTCTAGTCATTACAACACAATGACATCTCACCGGTATCCTTATACCCCTCGGACTATTCTCTGATACATACGACCTCTATAATCAAATTTAGCAAGGTACTATTCTTACTTACTTCTATATATATATATATATATATATATATATATATATATATATTGTCTCCCTCCTCTACTGCTTGGATCACTTGTACTATTACTCCCAATTATCTTTCTATCCATATTAACTGGTACACCAATCCAATGTACTTACTGTTACTAGCACATTACTCAGCTAATCCCTGATATAGAAATACTAACACTTTTGATATAGTAACACTAGCTTCAAAACTACATAATATATACCCTTAATGTTCTAGGATACTAGCTTTCTTATTAGATCACCTCATCACACTCACTAGAACTCATGATTACTTGCACTAGTTATTAACTTCTATAATTCACATGTTTCACTTCACTCCCAAAGGCGGACATATGGTTCTATATCTCTATTGATGTATATGTATTTCTCCTCAAACCTTTTACAGACGGATACACAAATCAGTGATACATTTCTTTCATGACCAATCTTGATATTTCCCAACCCATGACATAATATTAACACTCAATCTTCCACTTTCTAATACTCATGAACTTCCACACTGACACTTACCACCCACTGTGCATCCTGTACACAATTTCTAGACACTCTTCCACCTATTGCTTCTAATACATCACTAGTCTCAATATCAGGTGATATACCCATCACTAGTCATATACTGGTGCACTCCTATCAATGCTCTACTATACCTTAACACAAGTCCTACTACTTTAGCACAATGTATTATTATTTTCTCATACTTTTCTATATACTTATGGGTACCATTCTACTATGGCATGCCTACTAATATCCTTTATGCATATATATTTCTCTACTCTTGACACACACAAGTATCAACCACCAAATTGAATATCATGCTCTATTATTTTTTAACACAATTTCCTTGATAGTTAAATGTTTACATGGCTCACCCAAATACATGAATTCATGATTATCCAGAACTGGCATGCTGATACTGATACTAACTCATGGAACTACTACTGATACTCTCTACTCCCCTCTCTACTATTAGTACCCATACTATCTATAATGACACCTATCATAGAACTATTGCTACAAAGTACTACACTATGGGTTATCCCTAGATTTATGCCTATTGCTCACATGCCTAACCAAGAACCACTTACAGACTCACAAGTCACACTCTCAATAGTCAATACTGATACTCAAGACACAGACCTAATATAATTCACCAATTATCATACTAACAAGGACTCTAATGGAAAGAAGCTCTATAAAGAATTGGACTAAAGAACTGAAGATATCCCTACTGATAAGCTAAAGAATAATGGAACAAAGTCCTATAATAGCAAAAATGAATAAGTATTGAGATAATACTTTAAGAACCAATTTAAGATACAATCTGATAATCATATACGTCTGTCCGAAATTATGACACTCAGAATCCTTGTCACGCTAGTAAGCATAGCTACGATAAACGATAGATCCATAACTTAGGTATGCACCTCTATAATCATGTCGTCTAGAATCCTCGCTGTGCTAACTAGTATAGCTGCGAGAAATTCTAAATTTTATAACTAAGATATGCACATTCGAAGTCAGGTCCCTACGTTTTTGCTACTCCAGCTAATATGGCTACGATAAACTCTATACTTCATAACCAAAGCAGACGTTTCACCTTTCGTACTGTCCCCATATGTCATCAGATGATACCGTAATTTAGTCCGTAAAATTTCTCTCGATATAAAATCAAACTCAATAACGAACACCAAGAATTTAAATCAACCGATCACCAAGAATCAAACTCAATAATCGATCACAAAGAATCAAATTCAACAACAACAAGTGAGAGCGGATGAAAATAAGGGAAAAGATTTTGAATTAAAAATTATAATAAGATTCTCAAGGGTCGTCCCAGGAATCTCTCAAGAAATTTGTAATTGAGTATCCTCTCATCCTAATATCTTATATCCTACATCCTATATCCTATCGCAGGCTCGTAGTAGTACAACTAGTCAACTATATATTTCTAGGTTGCATGAGTCTAAACTAAACTAGTTGGTCCACTAACACAAGTCCAAAAATAAATCTAACATGCTAATAATAAATAAACAAATAAGACAATAAATAAAAATTTAACATGCATAATATTTAATTAATTACCAAATGACTAAAATATTATTTCCTAGAAAATATGGTAGTGACACTTGTCCTGAACAAAGATTAGAATGACAACATAATAGATGGTGCACGGAACCTATATTACGTGTTTGGATTTATCGAGCTGACGAGTAGCCTCCCTACTAGTGCATTCATATACTGATAATCCACCAGATTGTTTGCAGGGTGCGGGAGAACCTCGTTTGGTGCAGATGCCAGATTCGTGCGTGCTAAGGCGTGGAGTCAATCCAAAGCCTTGGAGCATTGTGATCCGAAACTGAAGCACATATACAAGACATAATGTTGGAACATCGCTTGTACATCTTTCCACAAATGTAGCCACTTGGCACGCTTTTACTGTTTCAGAGAGAGAGGCTTGAGAAACTTGTAATCACGGCCTAGCGCCGCCTGTAACACTTGTTTATATAAATAAAAGAGTTGCTTTACTTCTATACTTGTGTTATTCAATGCTTTCGCTATTGACGACTCTGTGAACTTGTTACCAATATGCGTTTATATTCCGCTGTACTCGGACAATCTGTGCGACTCTGTGGCTTAGACCTCTTACCGCCAGTATGAACCACGACCTTGCACGGGCGCGCCTTACGCTCGTACGGCATCACACCCAGATGGGTCAAGCGATCGTCCTACGGAAGCGCTGGAATGATGATTCGTTTCCAGCGGGGATGGTCGATTAGCCTGTGGGAGATCGGGACGTGACATATTGGTAACAGAGCTTGGTTATACGCCTTTAGACATCGTTTTAATTTTCTCTGTTTTAAAAGCTCGTTCGTGGGTTATGTGCACACTCTCTCTCAATGTCCCAACAAAATATTCCAACAATGAGTCTAAATACTTTTAAAAAGTGCATGTGAAAGATGTGATTGCTTGTACAAAATTGTATTGTGATTGGCCTTTGTGCCGACCTGTGCCAGACCCTTTGGGATTAGACTCGTGCTAGAACTTGCGCGTTATGTGCGAACCCAAAAATGCCTATACGTGTTTATCCAGTTGGTTAGTATGCGATATCAAATATTGCTCGAACGATTTTCTTTGCACATAACCTTTCAGCTAAGTTGTATAGAGTATCGTGCGCCAAGACTCTTTGGTGCAAGCAAGTTGCAAACGATATTTGAATATTGTTCAAGAATAAGACAAGTCAGACTTAGAATACCAACCGATAGAAACATTCTCAGATTTATCGCTTAGGCGAACATAGAGAATCATGATTGGATTTTGGGAAATAGCTCGAACGATATTCGTATCGGAAGATACAAATCAATTAAGGATTTATTTGGATGACTCAATTTTGAGTGATGTACGGATCATTTAGAAATGTCCAAACGGATTCATAAGTCTCGTGCGATAGTCAGATTGAACAATTTGGAAAATGCCTTGAACGAAATGATGAGGCTCATATCGAATTAGAATTCATGAAAACCGATATCTTGGTTAAGAAAACTTGTTGGAAACTTGAGGATTGTGCGAGCGATTTCAGATTAAAACTAATGGATTGAACTTGAATGCAATATCGCTCAAATATAAGTTAGTCCAAAAATAAATATCTTGGTTCGATGAAAGAGATAAGCGATAATAAATTTGGCTTGGAGTTTATAAGAATGATCTTAAAATCAGGTTCGAAATGATAACACTCAAAATCGGTCCCAAAGAGAACGATTCTCCTGCGGGAGAGCCGGCATGATAATTCCACGTACGACGGGGATGATCGAACTCACAGGAATATATTCGGTAATTATTCCAGACAAACTCGATGAATGGAACGTATCAAAAGATAGAATAGACTTGAGCTTGAATATTTGAAACTAGTTGCTTGAGGAATGCTAGAAGTAAGATTATGGAATTACCGAACGGTAGCATTGAAGTTGGATGATTTTACTATACGAATTATAACCACTGCATGAACGAACATGACTTGGTGGATTTTATAATTGGATGAAGCAAGGTAAAATATTAAGGTATCTCAATCGTGCCAAAGAAAACCATAACATTCAAAATGTTCTTGTCTTGTGCGAGCGTAACTCTATGCCCGTACATGTGTCACATCCGGATCAGGACGATTATCCAGCGGAAGCATTGACATGGTGATCTTACGTCCAATGAGGGTGATCGAACTTGTGGAAGACCGTGGCATAACAACTAATGGATCGTCTTGACTTTTGGTTCGACACGATAAGACAATTTTGGAAATGCAAGTAATTGCCTAAAAACTGAATTTAATCACGCTTGGTGGTTTCGTGAACATATACGTGAATCAGGTTGAACGAATTAAAGTTATAAATAAAGGTTTAGAATTGAATCTTGGCTTGGTGGACTAGACTTAGAATGGATAGGTATTCTATCAAAAACATGTTTGGAGAGATAGACTACGCAAATCACTAAGCTTGTCCTGCATCTTGAATACTGTGGATTCTACTGCACGGACTCGTCCCCCGTACAAAAGAATATGTTATTGAGTGTAGGAAAATATGTGCTCGATGTTTAAAAATTTGAGTAAAACGAGCTTGGGTAGAATATCCCGTACAAAATGAACAATGGTTTGACTCTAGGAATTGGGGCGAGCATCGTACAACAAATTTGCACGATGAATCGTGTGCTTGAACTTGTACCTATGACCTTGTGAGCTGACCTAGCAATTAGGTAGACGACCATGTGCCGAGTGAAAGAACCTGTATAACCGACTTTAGCGCATTGCTTGAACAAGCTATAAAACTAGGGCAGCAAGACTTAGGGTTAGACTGGAAACGATAACGTGTGCTATGTTTGACCCGAACAGATGGATGCTAGTCGGTAAACCAAATAGATCGTGCTTAACGGTTGTGCAAATACTTGAATTGAGTTAGTAAGGAAAGATGTCACGCCTCAGTCCCAAAATACGTAGGACTAGAACACGTAAACATACCAGCCGCATGTATATATGGCAACTCCAATATATGGAAACCATATATACGAGCGTACGCTGTATAATGAACAATAATTCATAAGTGGTAAAACTATCACAAGTCACAGGGTAATATCTAAATCTCATCCACAGAAATCAAATAAACATGAATAACCAATAACCAGGTAACTAGATCTCAATAAGTAGTATCTAAAGAATGACAGTCGGATGGAAACAAATCCACTGTCGAAATAGAATCTAAAATGAACCAGATACACACCATATAAGAACGGCATCTGACAATCATGAGACTCGAAGAGAAGACCTCCTCGGAATATACGTAACATGTCCGGATCTGTGCTCCTACGAATACTCATGAACATCCACACCTGGAAAGGGACCAGGTCCTCAGAGGGACATAACAAGATACAGAAAGCATGCCATAATATAAATACTGAATAAATAAATGGGGTGTACTAACCATCTAAGTGAATACAATTTAAAGACCTGGTAGTACGCATGGGAAAGTGTAGGCTAGACATATGCTGACGTAATTCACCAATCGTCATGACTGGCTAGTATATGTGTCATATGCCCCCAGACGCATGGGCACTCTGCAATCGACCATCTCCGAGGAGCATGGTACGAAAGATAAAAACTCAAGGAGGGGGATGTCCCATACGCCTACTAGATGTCTTCTCCGCCCAATATAGATGTACAAGTCGTAAAAATGACGTGGACACCTCCTACTATGATGCAAGTCTTAATAAAATAACCAACTAAGCTAAATATCGTTACACGTGTTGCTCACACTGATGGCCAGTCGCGTATGAGGCACGCGTCCCTACATAAACTCACTCTGTGACGTGTAATGATACGTGACAAGGCCTGGAAAGTCATATGTCATGACCCGCACCCGGAAATTCGGGCACGAGTACGTGGGTACGTCCAGCCTACGCCGCAGAGTCGGCGGTAGTACGCTGTCTAGGTCATATCCACAGTTGAAACATCTAGCTCATTCACACATAATGAATTAGGCAAAGATAATAACAGGAAAAGAATGCTAAGATTTCAAATAGAATAAATGTGACAACAGACCAAATGTTTAATACAGAATTCAGAAATGAAATCGGGGACAAACCCGATTACTAAGATAGAAGAGCATAAATAAATAGCTACTGCTAACTACTCTGCAGAAGTAGTCTCCTGGGTGGGAACTGGCTCCTCATATGTGTCATCTGTTCCCTCATAGGGGCCATAATAGGTAGGGGCAAAATCCTCATCATCGTCTAAATCAACGGATCCAGTCAGGAAAGGAGCAAAGTACACAATGCATAACAAGATTAAACTAAATATTTATGACAATTAGAAAAGAAACTGACTGAGTATCATATTGAGAATATGCATAAAAGAACAACAATAACTAAGAGTCAATACTATAAATAGGAATATGAGTAAACATGAATAATATGAGACAGGAAATGAAACTACAACAACCAACAAGAACTATAACCAGACAGAAAGCTATGTGTGTGAACTTGTGTTTATTTTAGAATACATAGTTGGCATGCAGGGGTTTATAAGGCTAATCCGGCCGTAATAGACGGCTATTAAACATGAATAATCGAGATCCGGTTGAGGGCACAGTCGCGTACCAACAGCTATTAAACACGGCAGGGGGAAGGGTAAACTATATGCCTTATAGTATTCTCCCACTCGACACGAAAACAAGACATGAACTCCAGTATTCAAGATATGAAATCCAGTATTCTAACACTACGTGTAATCATCAATGGTACTAGTAAAGCAGAAAATTAATTATCATAATATAAAGATTAAACTTTGAAGTGCAGGTACTTGCCTGTTGTTTGGATCCAATTATAGTTCTGTTCTCCGGGGAAATTTCCAGAAATGACTTCGGATGCTGAAATAAATATTACCATCATGCTCAAAAGATATCAAATAGCTAGAAATGCCTATCCTTGGGTCCAATTTAGAGACAAGGGCAAACACGGCAGTTTCGGGTCAAAACGGGGTCCGCATGTGGGCCCGCTTTGCACCGAAAAACGTGTCAGGGTCAAAGGTCTCCAAATTTACCAAACTTAGTGTCAAAAGGTCAGGAACGATGATACGAACCCAACGGAACTTCCAGAATTGGATTCCGATGAGCCGATCACGAAATCGTCCGTCGAGCGGGACCTGTGGGGCCCACGACACACGATTTCGTCAACTTTCTCAGAATCGAACCAAACTTGACCCACAGGACCAGCGTATCGCTACGAGTCCGATGGCACAAGTTTTATTTTGATCCGACGTGTACACAGAAAGTTAGGGTGAATTACAGAAAAGTCGGATACGGGACGATGTCCGCGGATACGCATTATTTTCGGTGTGCACGTACACCTGAATCAGCTTCCGCGAAATCCCACACGTCCGTATCAACGACGCGCACGCATCTGTGAAGACCGCACGCAACCAAGTCGTCCCGTTTGGTGGGACGTACTCAGTTCCGGGGTAAAACAGGGTCTGGTTTTTTCTGTTTTTGGATCGCGGTGTGCGATCACCACAGGACGCGATGCCCCGAGCGATTTGTCCGGGCACCGAGAGGGTCATACAGGCTTCACAACGCAATTTACGGAATTGAAATCGGAGATACAGGGTGCAAGATACGAGTACCTGAACGAGGCTCGAAAAACAAGAAATTTTCGTGTCCGTGTCGTGTCCGACACGACACGAAGAATTGGGATTAGGGTTAGGGTTTGCGGATTTTGGAGACTGCCGGCGACGGCCCGGCCGGAGGAACGCCGGGGGAGGCTGGGGGCGGCTCGTCGGGCTGCTGGGGGCGCGGCTGGTGGTCGGCGGCGCGCCGGGGACGGCTCAGGCGGAGCCTACGGGGAGGAGCTGCGGCTCGAGGGGGGTTCTGGGGAGAAGGAGGAGGAGAAGGAGAGGGGCTGCGGCGGAGGGGCTGGCCACGGCGAGGGGAGAGGGAGGAGCTTTGCGGGGGCGTCGGCCGGACACGGGGGAAAGGAGCGGCGGAGGAAGGGGTTTCCGGTGGGGAGGGGATGGCCGGAGTGGGGCTTTTATAGGGAAAAGAGGGGCGAGGGGAGGCCGGGTTAGGCGGCGTCGTGGCGGGGAAGGCGGAGGCGAGGGCGGGGAAGACGGAGCGGAGCGGGGAAGGCGGAGCTGGCCGCCGGAGGCGGCGGGAGACGTGGCCACGCGGGGAAGACACAGTCGCCCGGGTCGGGCAGACGGCTGGTCGGGTCAGACCCGACCCGACCCGACCCGGTAGCGGGTTGGTGGGCTGGGCCGGTTGGCGGGCCGCGGGTCAGGCCCAGTGGGCCGGGCTGGGGAACGGGCCGGAAATAACAATAAAAATAATAAAATAATAATAATAATAATAATAATAATTAATTAATTAAAATAGTTTTTAGGCATTTAAAAATAGGTTTGAGGCCCAAAAAATTCCAGAAAAATTACCTTAAGTCCAGTTTTTCATTTTACACCTAAAAATATTATTTTCATGATATTTTAATATTATTTATTAACAATTAAAAATTATTTAATAATTTAAAACCTTGATTTTAATTACAGAAAATTTCAAAAAATTGTGAAAAATCCAAGTTTAATAATTTTGAAAATTCAGGGGGTTTACAATCTACCCAACTTATAAAAAAATTCGTCCTCGAAATTTAAAAATAACAATGGCACGAAAGGAAGGGCCGAGAGTTAAAATATACCTCAGGGTTCAAAAAGATAAGGGTAGCGCTCTCTAATCTCGTCTTCTCCTTCCCAGGTAGATTCGTCGGGAGAATGGTGCTTCCAAGCTACACGCACAAGGGAAATGACCTGGTTCCTTAGAACTTTCTCCGATCGGTCCAGTATCTCCACGGGTTGCTCTTGGTAAGTCAAACTTGGGCCTACTTCGAGCTCTGAGTGATCCAAAATATGGCTGGGATCTGACACGTATTTTCTCAGCTGCGACACGTGGAAAACGTTATGGACTCCATCCAGAGAGGGTGGCAATGCCAGACGGTATGCCACTTCTCCGATTTTCTCCTGTATGCCAAAAGGTCCAATAAATCTTGGGCTGAGTTTTCCACTCCTTCCGAACCTAATGGTGCCACGTGTCGGAGAAATCTTCAAGAATACCAGTTCTCCAACCTTTAATAAAGTCATAATCAAGTCTTAGTTCCATAATCATAATGTTTAAATTAACTTGAATTTCATAAATTTGATTACCTCAAATTCCAAGGGCCTTCGGTGGCTATTTGTCCAATGTCGTTGCCTGTCTTGAGCCATCCGAAGTCTTTCCCTTATTTTTTTTACCTTCTCAGTTGAATCGATCACCATCTCTGGTCCCAGTAAGGCTCTTTCTCCTACGTCGTCCCATGATAGCGGGGTACGACATCTTCGTCCATACAAAGCTTCAAATGGAGTCATCTCAATACTTGCTTGGTAACTGTTATTATACGAGAACTCCACAAGATGTAGATAGTCTTCCCACGATCCTCCAAAATCCAGAACACATGTACGGAGCATATCTTCAAGGGTCTGGATTGTACGTTCCGATTGTCCATCGGTTTGGGGATGATAAGCTGTGCTGAATTTGAGTTGAGTCCCCAAGCTGGCTTGTAAGCTCTTCCAGAAGTGAGAGGTGAATCTTGAATCTCGGTCGGAGACAATACTTACTGGAACCCCATGCAATTTAACAATATGTCTGATATATAAATCTGCCAAATTTTCTGTAGATAGCCCTACTTTGAAGGGTAGAAAATATGCAGACTTGGTCAGTCTATCCACTATCACCCAAATTGCATCCTTTCCACTAGGTGTCCTTGGAAGCCCAGAAACAAAATCCATTGTAATATGTTCCCACTTCCACTCCGGAATGGGTAGTGGTTGAAGCAATCCCCCAGGTCTTTGTCTTTCAGCCTTGACTTGTTGGCACACTAAGCAACGAGATACAAACCTGGCTACTTCCCTTTTTATGCCATGCCACCAAACATGCGTCCTCAAGTCTTTGTACATTTTATTGGCTCCTGGATGTATAGAGTATTGCGATCTGTGCGCCTCTTGCATAATTTCTTCTCTTATGTCTCCTTGAGGTACACATAATCTATCTCCTTGCCTCAGTGATCCATCTTCATGAATTTTGAAGTCCTCCACTAATCCAGCTTGCACTTGACCTTGAATGCTTCGTAGGCCTTCGTCTTGAAACTGAGTCTCCTTGATCTTATCTATTAAGGTAGATTGAATCTGCAAGTTCATCATTTGGCCTTCTTTTCCTGGGATAATTACCTCAATACCTAAACTTTCCAAGTCCTCGAGCAAGTGTCTGTCCATAGTCAAGTACATCGCCATAGGATATCTGCTTAGAGCATCATCAACTACATTGGCCTTCCCAGGATGATATTGAAGGGTGATATCAAAATCTTTCATTAGCTCCAGCCACCTTCTTTGCCTCATGTTCAGCTCTTTCTGAGTGAAGATATATTTTAGACTTTTATGGTCTGTAAATATTTTCACCTTTTCTCCATAAAGATAATGCTTCCATAGCTTAAGAGCAAAGATAACAGCTGCCAATTCTAAATCATGGGTTGGATAGTTCTTTTCATGAGGTCGAAGCTGTCTAGAGGCATATGCTATTACCTTCTTGTTCTGCTCCAATACACAACCTAGACCTTTTCCAGAAGCATCACTATATATAGCGAATCCTCCGGTTCCAGATGGTAAGGTCAGGATAGGGGCAGTAGTCAGCCTTTTCTTCAATTCTTCAAAAGCATGCTGACATTCATCAGTCCAGGTGAACTCTTCATCCTTCCTTGTTAATTTTGTCATGGGCTCGGAAATTCTAGCAAAGTCTTTCACAAACTTCCGATAGTAGCCAGCTAGTCCCAGGAAGCTTCTAATTTCTGCTACAGAGTCTGGAGTGGACCATGATTCTACTGCTGCTATCTTCTTGGGATCTACTGCTATTCCATCTCCAGTCACAACATGTCCCAAGAATTCTACTTTGTCTAGGAAGAATGCACATTTAGATAATTTTCCATAAAGTTTTTCCTTCCTCAAAGTCTCCAATGCTAGCCTCAAGTATTTTTTATGTTCTTCGGGAGTCTTGGAATAGATCAAAATATCATCAATAAAGACCATTACAAATTTGTCTAGGTATGGCTGGAAGACCCTGTTCATTAAGTTCATAAAAACTGCTGGAGCATTCGTCAACCCGAACGGCATTACTAAGAATTCGTAGTGTCCGTTCCGGGTATTGAAAGCAGTTTTAGGGATGTCTTCCTTCCTCACCCTTACTTGGTGGTAACCAGACCTCAAGTCAATCTTCGAAAATACCCGAGCTCCACTTAATTGATCAAATAAGTCATCTATCCTGGGTAGGGGATACTTATTTTTAATTGTTAAGGCATTCAAGGCCCTGTAGTCAATACACATTCGGGATGTTCCGTCCTTCTTGGGCACAAATAATACCGGAGCTCCCCAGGGTGAGACACTAGACCTAATGAAGCATTTGTCTTCTAACTCTTTTATCTGCTCATTTAGTTCTATTATCTCTTTCTTGTTGATTCTGTAGGGATTTTGAGATACTGGCGCTGCTCCTGGCACTAAGTCAATAGAGAATTCAATTTCTCGGTCTGGGGGTAATCCTGGGAGATCCTCAGGGAAAATATCAAGATATTCAGGGATGATAGGTAGTGGCAATTCTTCTGGTACTAGGGCTCCACAAATTTTGTTACTACCCATTTCTCTAGAACCTCTAGCGAATTCAAATTCTGTCTTGTCAGGGGGCCTGAAGATTACACTACCTCTGTGACAATCTATAGTGGCATGATATTGACTCAACCAATCCATACCCAGTATAATGTCAAAACTGGGAACTGGCATTACGAGTAGCCTTGCATATAGTTCTCTTCCACATAATGTAATAGGACAATTGTTACATGCATCACTAACCGGGATAATTCCTCCACCGGTAATGATCTTATAACAATTCCTAAGGGGTTCAGTGATTAAGCTATGCTTCATAAGGAAATCTACTGACATGAATGAATGTGAAGCTCCAGAATCAAATAAAGTAATGGCTGGTATTGAATTTATAAGCACGGAACCTGTGATCACGTCTGCTGTGGCTTCAGCTTCTTCCAGAGTCATTGCAAAAGCACGGCCTTGCTGAGGTGCACCTCTCTGTTGCTGCTGTTGGTGCTGAGCAAAGCGTTGTTGTTGAGTTGGAAGCGGGGGTCCCCTCTGCTGTGCTGCTGGGGGCCTGGCCTAGACTGGAGCCTTTGGTGCAGCTGGGCGTCCTTAAGCAGCAGGACAGTCCCTCATTTAATGCGCTGCTGAGCCGCAGTAGAGGCAGGCACCTAGCCTCTTCCTGCAGACTTGCCAAGTGTGACCTGGTTTTTGGCAAAAGTTACAAGCGACAGCTTGTTGGTTCTGTCCTTGAGCTTGGTGTTGGGGTGCTGGGGCTCGAGGGAGAGGACGCTGAGTTTGCTGCGGGGTTCTCTGCTGTTGTTGTTGTTGAAATGGGCGTTTGTGGGGTCCCATACTTCCAGTATCTCTCTTCCGCTTTAGTTTATGCCCCATGTCTCTCTCAACGCCCTAGGCCACGCTCAAAATTTCCTCGTAGGTGCGAGCTCGGCTAGTGGTGACAGCAAGGCGAATATCCGGAGACAACCCTTTCTTGAATCTACGGGCTCTGTCCTCCGGGGTACGAACCATGTACTCTGTAAAGTGGCTCAACCTGCTAAATTCAGCAGTGTACTCATCAACCGATAGGTTACCTTGTTCCAGTCTCTCGAATTGGCTTTCGAGAGCTTCCCGAGCCACTTCGGGATAGAATTTCTCCTTGAATAGCCTCTTGAAGTCCTCCCAGGTGAGGTCAGGGGCAGATAGTTTGGGTTCATCTCTAAACCAGGTCCGAGCTATGTCGAACAGTTGCAGGCTTGCAGACTCCACTTTGAGATCATCAGGGACCCGAGCAGTCTTCAGGAGTCGCTCTACATTCTCTATCCATTCATCGGCATAGAGAATGCCCTCAGTTCCATAGAATTCTAGGGGTTTGAGGTTCTTGAAGTCTTTGGCACTTCCTGGCCTCTTTAGTGGTGACTCCTGAGACCGAAGGGCTTCTGAGAGGCTGGTTCGTAGAAGTGCAGTCTGTTCTTTCTGGGATTCTACAAGTCCCTGGAACACTCCGAGTAGCTGTGTCCCATCTAGAGTAACTGCTGGAGTAGATGGAGGCGGCGGGAGTGCAAGAGTTTCAGGCACAGTCTGCTCAGCTGGTTCTGATGTGCCTCCTACTGTGTTCCTTGTCTGAACCATTCTAAAATATTAAGGGATAGGAAGATTAGAATAGATTACTTGGAAATCAAGGGCGATAGGAAAATTGATTAGGAATGATATCAAGAATTGAAGTGAAGATCCTATGATGTGAATGAGGTTTTCCTAGAATCCTCAATCTTATTCCATACCCTGTCCTAGGGTATTACCCTATTTAAGGATACTAGACCTGCATACTAGACCTGCATGGGCCACCATAAAAACGTGTCACGACCCGCACCCGAAAATTCGGGCACGAGTACGTGGGTATGTCCAGCCTACGCCGCCGAGTCGGCGGTAGTACGCTGTCTAGGTCATATCCACAGTTGAAACATCTAGCTCATTCACAAATAATGAATTATGCAAAGATAATAACAAGAAAAGAATGCTAAGATTTCAAATAGAATAAATGTGACAACAGACCAAATGTTTAATACAGAATTCAGAAATGAAATCGGGGACAAACCCGATTACTAAGATAGAAGAGCATAAATAAATAGCTACTGCTAACTACTCTGCAGAAGTAGTCTCCTGGGTGGGAACTGGCTCCTCATATGTGTCATCTGTTCCCTCATAGGGGCCATAATAGGTAGGGGCAAAATCCTCATCATCGCCTAAATCAACGGATCCAGTCAGGAAAGGAGCAAAGTACACAATGCACAATAAGATTAAACTAAATATTTATGACAATTAGAAAAAAAACTGACTGAGTATCATATTGAGAATATGCATAAAAGAACAACAATAACTAAGAGTCAATACTATAAACAGGAATATGAGTAAACAGGAATAATATGAGACAGGAAATGAAACTACAACAACCAACAAGAACTATAACCAGACAGAAAGCTATGTGTGTGAACTTGTGTTTATTTTAGAATACATAGTTGGCATGCAGGGGTTTATAAGGCTAATCCGGCCGTCATAGACGGCTATTAAACATGAATAATCGAGATTCGGCTGAGGGCACAGTCGCGTACCAACAGCTATTAAACACGGCAGGGGGAAGGGTAAACTACATGCCTTCTAGTATTCTCCCACCCGACACGAAAATAAGACATGAACTCCAGTATTCAAGATATAAAATCCAGTATTCTAATACTACGTGTAATCATCAATGGTACTAGTAAAGCAGGGAATTAATTATCATAATATAAAGATTAAACTTTGAAGTGCAGGTACTTGCCTGTTGTTTGGATCCAATTATAGTTATGTTCTCCGAGGAAATTTCCAGAAATCACTCCGGATGCTAAAATAAACATTACCATCATGCTCAGAAGATATCAAATAGCTAGAAACGCCTGTCCTTGGGTCCAATTTGGAGACAAGGGCAAACACGACAGTTTCGGGTCAAAACGGGGTCCGCATGTGGGCCCGCTTTGCACCGAAAAACGTGTCAGGGTCAAAGGTCTCCAAATTCACCAAACTTAGTGTCAAAAGGTCAGGAACGATGATATGAACCCAATGGAACTTCCAGAATTGAATTCCGATGAGCCGATTACGAAATCGCCCGTCGAGCGGGGCCTGTGGGGCCCACGACACGCGATTTCGTCAACGTTCTCAGAATCGAACCAAACTTGGCCCACAGGACCAGCGTATCGCTACGAGTCCGATGGCGCAAGTTTTGTTTCGATCCGACGTGTACACAAAAAGTTAGGGTAAATTGCAGAAAAGTCGGATACGGGGCGATGTCCGCGGATACGCGTTGTTTTCGGTGTGCACGCACACCCGAATCAGCTTCCGCAAAATCCCACACGTCCGTATCAATGACGCGCACGCATCTGTGAAGAGCGCACGCTACCAAGTCGTCCCGTTTGGCCGGACATACTCAGTTCCGGGGTGAAACAGGGTCTGGTTTTTCCTGTTTTTGGATCGCGGTGTGCGATCACCACAGGACGCGATGCCCCGAGCGGTTTGTCCGAGCACCGAGAGGGTCATACAGGCTTCACAACGCAATTTACGGAATTGAAATCGGAGATACAGGGTGCAAGATACGAGTACCTGAACGAGGCTCAAAAAACCAGAAATTTCCGTATCCGTGTCGTGTCCGACACGACACGAAGAATTGGGATTAGGGTTAGGGTTTGTGGATTTTGGAGACTGCCGGCGGCGGTCCGGCCGGAGGAACGCCGGGGGAGGCTGGGGGCGGCTCGTCGGGCTGCTGGGGGCGCGGCTGGTGGTCGGCGGCGCGTCGGGCACGGCTCAGGCGGAGCCGACGGGGAGGAGCTGCGGCTCGAGGGGGATTCTGGGGAGAAGGAGAAGGAGAAGGAGAGGGGCTGTGGCGGAGGGGCTGGCCACGGCGAGGGGAGAGGGAGGAGCTTTGCGGGGGCGTCGGCCTGGCACGGGGGAAAGGAGCGGCGGAGGAAGGGGTTTCCGGTGGGGAGGGGATGGCCGGAGTGGGGCTTTTATAGGGAAAAGAGGGGCGAGGGGAGGCCGGGTTAGGCGGCGTCGTGGCGGGGAAGGCGGAGGTGAGGGCGGGGAAGACGGAGCGGAGCGGGGAAGGCGGAGCTGGCCGCCGGAGGCGGCGGGAGACGTGGCCACGCGGGGAAGACACAGTCGCCCGGGTCGGGTAGACGGCGGGTCGGATCTGACTGACCCGACCCGACCCGGTAGCGGGTTGGTGGGCTGGGCCGGTTGGCGGGCCGCGGGTCAGGCCCAGTGGTCCGGGCTGGAGAACGGGCCGGAAATAACAATAAAAATAATAAAATAATAATAATAATAAAAACAATTAATTAATTAAAATAGTTTTTAGGCATTTAAAAATATGTCTGAGGCCCAAAAAATTCCAGAAAAATTACCCTAAGTCCAGTTTTTTATTTTACACCTAAAAATATTATTTTCATGATATTTTAATATTATTTATTAACAATTAAAAATCATTTAATAATTTAAAACCTTGATTTTAATTACAGAAAATTCCCAGAAAATTTCAGAAAATTATGAAAAATCCAAGTTTAATAATTTTAAAAATTTAGGGGGTTTACATCATATCAATAACTCCACAACTTTATGTGGGTCTACTAGACACTAGGTCAGACACAAGTCCTAACGTCAACGCCTTCGTTGACTGTACCCGAGTTTTCTCGGACGCGCACATTTATATAATTTTAACATAAATAAATATGTAACTAACAATAACTAAATTTAAACAGTACAACAAGGCAAGGTATACTTGTCTAGCAAGAGAGCTGCAAAATATAATGTCCAGATGTCAAATACCAAAAGTCATAAACTATGACCTCAGAATAAATGTCTTCGGATGCTGAAATAAATATCACCAACAGTCTCAGAAAATATCAAATAGCTAGAAACGCCTGTCCTTAAGTCCAATTTGGACACAGAGGCACAAATGACAGTTTCTGGTCAAAGCGGGGTCCACATGTGGGCCACTTTGTACCAAAAAATGTGTCAGGGTCAAAGGTCTCCAAATTTGCCAAATTTAGTGTCAATAAGTCCAGAACGTCGATACGAACCCAACGGAATATCCAGAACTGGATTTCAATGTGCCGATCAAAAAATCGCCCGTCAAGTGGAGCCTGTGGGGCCCATGATACGGAATTTTGTCAACGTTCTCAGAATCGAACCACACTTGGATCACAGGACCAGCGTATTGCTATGAGTCCAATGGCGCAAGTTTTGTTTTAATCCGACGTGTGTACACAAAGTTACAGTGTGTTCCAGAACAGGCGGATACGGGACGTTGTCGGCGGATACGCGTTGATTTCGGTGTGCACGCACATCCAAATCAACTTCTGCAAAATCTCGCACGTCCGTATCAACGGCGCGCATATTTCGGAAAAGACCGCGTGCGACCAAGTCGTCCCGTTTGGCGGGGCGTACTCAGTTCCGGGTGAAAATGGGACGTTATTTTTCCTGTTTTTGGATCGCGGTTCGCGATCGCCACAGGATGCGATGCACCGAGCAGGTTGCACGGGCATCGAGAGGGTTACGTAGCCTACGTGTCACAACTGACGGAATTAAAAATGAAACTACGAGGAGATAGAACGGGTTACCTGAACAGGGCTCCGTAGAATAAATTTTCTGTGTCCGTGAAGAGATGTGACACGACACTGATCGTGTCCGGGCTGTGTCCAGCTGCTGTCGTGTCCAATACTGCACCGTATCCGGTACTGCTCGAGTCGGGGTCACTGCGGGGTGGTTCGGAGCCTCTGCGGGTCAGCCGGCCGGACGAGGGAGAAGCTGAACCGGAGTGGGGCTGCACAGGGTCGAGCCGGGGTGGCTGTGCACAGGGGGTCGGGTGGCTGGGTCGTCATGGAGGTTGGTTCTAGACATGGGGAGGCGGAGGAGTGTACTGGCCGGTCGGGAGAGGACTGAATCGGAGCGGGGATCTGCACGGCCGCCGAAGTCGAGGGCTGTGCGGTGCTGACCGGACGGAGAGAGTGACTGGGCGAAGGAGAGGGCTCGGAGTCGTGCGGCATGTGGCCGGGTGGGGGTGGTGGTGGCTGAGTGGCGGAGTTGGTGGAGGAAACCGACGGGGGAGGAGGAGAGGAAGGGCGGAGATCGGGGGTCCAGTCGAGAGGGGAAGAGGGGAGGAGATGCTGGTGATGATGATGGTGGTAGTGGCGGGCTGTGATAGGGGTGGCGGTGGAGATGGGGGCCGGAGGAGAAGGAGGCTGAGGAGAGAGGAGGTGGTCGAGGCCGGCTGGGGGGGGGGGGTTGTCAGGAAGTCGAGGGTGGCGAGTGGCGAGCTCAGGGAGGAGGTCGAGGGCAGCAAAGTTCTCCTGCGGGGTCGGCTCCGGCCGTGGGAGGATGGAGGAGAAGAAGAGGGAAGAGGGACTCGGGGGCTGGGAGAGGGCGGCGGAGCTCAGCGGCGGGGGGGGGGGGGTTGGCTTCGCCACGGGGGGGAGTTGGAGTGGCTCCGACGAGGTGGCTCGCCGCACCGGCAGGGGGTCGGCTGCGGGCTGGGTTTAGGGATTTGAGTTTTTGTTTTTATTTTTATTTTATTTTCTTTTATAGTATAATTAAATAGATATTTTAAGTAAAATATCTAAAGATATTTTACAGGATATTTACAGGATATTTTTGTCACGCCCCGGACCCGCCCGGGCCGCCGCTCCGCCCTGCCCCGCCCCGTGCGGCCGGGATTTGAGCGAACCGGGCACGTATCACCGTGCCTCGGCGCGCCGGACGCGAATCACCGCGCCCGTCCCGCGGGCGCGAGGGAGGAAGGGAGCCAAGCGCATGGCCCGTTCGAGCCTTTCGGGGGACGTGATGCCGCACGGGCCTGGGGTTGCGCCCGTGCAAGGCCATATCGTTTAAGTTCAGAGTTGGCTATCATCGCATCAATCGAGTAAGCAGCGGAAAGGGACTTGTTGCAATGCAATGCATTAGCCAACTGAGTGTTCGGGACAATCGAGGCAACTTGGGTTTCCTTTAGCAAAGGCACACGTTCGTTCCATACATTATGCCCCCTTATACGATAGCATTCTCGGGGCAACAATCGAAACCAGGATTCCGGGTCTTCGGGACTGTGGCACGCCTATCGCTCCCTCGGACGATCCAGTACCTGCACAAGCAAGTAAACTGTTGGGGGGTCAGCACTTTTATAAGTACTGGTGAGATAAATCAACTGAACAGAAACAAGCATTCACTCATACAGGCACTAAGTAATCATGTTATAAAACATTACATTACTAGTGATCTTTCTAGTTTTACCTAGGTTCGTTTCATGCAGTTCTAGCAGAGTCGATTTACTTGTTTAGAAACATGTTTGGAAACAGAGTTTCATATACTAAGCAGGCAAGCAAACCGATCATGTTTCAGGGTGTGCGCAGCGTGTCTCGTGCGACTCGAGGGTCAGATGCAAAGCTAGACACACAATGCACATTCTTAGGGGCAGTCCTCTATCCAAGCCAACACAATGACTTAGCTATATGAATGGCGGTCCCCGAGTATTCAGGATCGGCAGCTGGGGGAACAGCATACCAATGACTCTTTATCTGATGCTAATGGCAGCTGTGACTCATGGTTGCTTTCCACTATCTCTGTAGCAGCCGTGACACATGAAGTTCAGCTCTGCACCAAAAGCTATTGTCCGACCGCGTGCGAATGCATGGAACACTATCAAAACTCTCAGTATGCAGACGAGACGAACCATCTATAAACACTATCTGTTGCGGGGCAATCCGCCTTATCACTTAAACACATTCAGGCACAGTATGGTTCTCTCGAAGCATAGACGATAGTGAACATGTTCATGCACTCTAAGCCAGCGATCAGGATTCTCGTTTAGCAGACTTTGTTTCAAGACAGCTAGGTGAGTTCTCTTATTAGCATGCAAGGCAGGTTCTATCATTCTCTTAAGAAAACATTGCAAGCGAAAACTCAGGTTATTATTAAGGCGTGCAAGAATCAGAGAACGAAGTTCTGCCCACTCACCTTGATACATAATGCCGGCGCGGAGCGGGGCGTTACATACTTACCCACCAACAAAAAGTTTCGTCCTCGAAACTTCAAGGATAAACTTCTCGATATCCCGAGTAGCGATAGTGCCGTCCCTTGCCGTCCTTCCGATTATAACACGAGTCTCCTCTCACAACATCCTCTATTAGTTGGGACAAAAGCCCTCAGATCATAATCCCGTCCAAGCCATCGTATAATTCCCACGCACTTTTCAAAAATATTCGGACTTATTGTATGGAACGCATCTCATTTTGGCCAAGCGAATTCAAGGGTCTACTCGGAAGGAACAAAGTCCTCTTTAGAAACTTTCTTTTGAGAGATCAAAGGATCTGAAGCATAGCTCTGATACCAATATGTCATGCCCCGATTTCGCCTAACCGATAATCGTCCCCCGGGCGTGATGCCGTGCACGCGTAGGGCGCGCGTGCACCAGGCCTTAGGCATAAGGATATTCTTTAGATCAATGCAACAGAGTAGACAAATAAGATAACACAAGATTGAGGCATAGAAAAGTTTCTCTTTTATTTATAATGAACATCCAGTTACATTGCTTGACTCAAAAGTATAAAATGCCCCACGGGCTTACAAACTTGGACGCAAAATGAGATAGCCGATGCATACATTATGTCCCTTTACATATCTTCAAAAACCAAAACTTCTTGTTGTGCGGGGAAGCACCATCGCTTTAGCGTCATTTCCGCCACGGAGATAGGGAGGAAGGCTTCCAGCTTGAGCCTCCAAGGTCTTGGCCCCGACCCGCTAAGAATCCCAAAGGGTCCGGAGAGAGAGCTTCAGCTCCTCGCCGCGTTGCCTTGCGCCGGGGGACCTGCTACAACGAGGGTCAGTACTTCGAAAAGTACTGGTGAAGGCTAGCTGCTCAACTTTACCAAGCTCTTTAGATGAGTTTAAATGAACATGCAACACTTATGCTCTTTGGTGGGTTTCTATTCTTGCCTAGATCAGATTTCATTTAGCAGATATGCAAGAACATAATAACATAACTTCACGTGCCACCGTTCGGTGACTTTACCTGTCCCGTCTGAACCACCTGTACAACTTACCATAGCCTTCCCTGTCACGAAGACATAGTTAGTCTGCACAGTTTAAATATACACAACATCTTTCTTTGTTGTTCTACTAGCCATCATGGGTTTAGTCTGGGCTGGCGGCGACGCTTGCAGCGCGGGTAGCTAGCCCCGCTACAATTCCCCGCTCCCAGTACTAAGAAAGTAGATTCCGCCCGGGTCGGAACGGCCCGGTGCCCCGGTAACCGTCCGCAGGAACCTGGATCCCCTGTGCACAAGAATTCCCATGACCATATCTATGACTCTACCTCATAGATTTACTTCCTAGCCAATGTTAAAGAACATCATGTAGGAAACTGCTTTACTGTACTATCACAATCAACCAACAGTTATATGAAATAACATGCAGCAGTTTATAGAAGAACACTTTGAACTTATTGAAAAGTACTTGAACTATCAATAAATACCAACCCATTAAACATCCAACGACCATGCATGCATCAATGAATTTATGCAAGGTTTTATACGACAAGCGATGGGTGTTCCAAGCCTACTTCTTATCTTATCTTGTTATCCAACTTATTACTTAAGTGGTATCGTTTGATTGAATGCTTTACTGAGTCAATCTTATTATGAACGGAGCCCTTGGAAAGAAGGTGCTTATCAAAATAGAGCCACTCACACAGTCGGTTTGTATAGGAAGAAGTAGCAGAGATCCCTAAGACTCCGCTCGCGCGTCGTCTACACGATCACCTGCACGCACCAACGGATGATCAATACTTCCTATTTCGGTCTCCAAGGCTCGATACGAAATGCGAAATCCTAAGAACGAAAACAATGAAATCCATTGAAACCGTTCAAGAAAATGCAAGTCCTAAAACCAACAAGTTCGCAACCAAACGGCAATCGAAAACGGGCAAGGAAAACCAACACAACGGAAAGGCCTCTCTTTACTCTGCCGCCGAGTCCTTCCTTGAGGCACGATCCATTGACTATGGGACCTGATTCCGAAGAAACCAATCCATAACGAGGAAAGGATCTTGATTCAATCTGTCCCGTTCGGACGGTCGTAAGTATTTCTTGGCCGCGCTCCCCGAGCAGGGGGAACGGGATGAACGGGTCGTTACATCATAACCATCTAATAGGAAGTTTCGTCCCGAAACTTAAGAATAGAATCTACCACTAAGGAATAATGAGGGAAATTTTCCCCTCATATCTGATTCAAGTTCCCAGGTCGACTCTTCGACCGAGTGGTTTCGCCACAGTACGCGCACTAGCGGGACGTTTGGTTCCGCAACTGGTTCCTTTTTACGATTCAAGATTTAGACAGGCTCTGCCGCGTACGACAAGTCCGCTTGCAGATTCAGCTGACCCAAGTCGACTTCGCATCTAGGAAGTAAGATTTCCATGTTCTATACGATACAAGGCGGGGTTATCCCCCCCTTCGCTATATGCGTTCATCTCTTTTATTAGCCTGCAAGGGTTACCTCCTGCAAACTAGCACGTAACTTTCATTTTCTTAGTGTGCAACTAAGTAGAGACAGGTTCACTGGGGTCAGCCACCTTAGCGATGTATCGCATCGGTCGAGCTAGACTCCGGACGCGCTTCTGATAGCCTAAGTCTGACTCCATTAAAGATCCCAGCATGAAAGCCTTTGCATCGAGCGAGCCATCTCGCTGAGCAAGGCGGTTAAATAGCTACACTTGTGCCGTTTGAATCGGCCCTCCGGGTTGAGCGGAGCGGGTTACTACGCCCTATACCACTCAAAACAAGTTCCGTCCTCGAGACTTCCTGAGCGCAACTCGTGCTATCGCATAACTTCTAAACTTCCCTATACATCTCGTCTTATCCTTCAAGGACTGTCTCAATAATACAATCCTCTATTTTCTCACCATGCGTTACGCCAATGTTGGTCAGTTCTCACCGAACGACTCTATCGTTCAATGCTATCGAGTTATGCTCAACTCGATCGTTGCACTACCGTCTCAAAATCTACTGCACCTAGCGCAGGGCTGTATTACCCAAGCACATGGTATTCTATAACTCAACGGGCACTTACAACTCACAATTGGGTGGACTTGCCCAACTAGTTATGTTATCACCATAGGAACCCAACGCATTCGAACACATTCGACAGTTTACCTTGACGTCGCCTATCGAAACCCGTCGTTGCGCCTTACCCAAAAGGTTTGAATTTGGGCTAATTTTCCAAATCTCGTTTGCATCACTCTCTCTGAGTCACCGTCCAATCTCACTTAATAATTTCGCACCCAATCACCAACGTTTTCTGACTCAGTCTATATCGCGCCTTAGCGCAGAGCTAAATTGCCTACCTGGGGTACGCTCAAGTCCTTCGCAACTTTGGCTCAATCGAACTTAACTTTCTATTCGTTTTTACTCGTTCCGTTCGCCCGAGTGCTTAATCATTTTATCCGAATGATCCACTCGCTCAACTATTGCATTCCCAAACTCAGTCTCGTACTGCGCCTTAGCGCAGAACTATCCCGTTAGCACGAGGAATGATACAATCTTTCCTCTATGAAAATTTAGGTTGAGGCTAAATCATTTCAGTTGCCATACTCATCCATGCGAATCCGAACATTTTCCTTTGCAGCTGCATCCGAGTTATGCATATCGCTAAGTCTGGATCGTACCCATATTCAAGGCGTCCCCCAAATATGTGTATTTCAACCAAGCTCAGTGACAGCTAAGTCTGACAAGCTACTCGTGAAAATCTTTCGAAACGCGCATCGTCCTGCTTACGAATGACCGAACTCTTGTTCGATCCAGCTATCATCTTTATCCCTTACCGTCGTGTAACCTATCCAACCAAATCGATTATCACCCGAGTCCTATCTCGCATTGCGTTTGTTTCAACGCGAACGTTGCTAGCGTATATTCCCAATTCCAAATTCTAACTCTAGGTCTTGTTGCCCCAGTTCTATCATTCTTCCCGAACGATACTCTGAAGTCAGCCACTCCAGTTTAACTCGAGGCATGGGGTCGTCTGCCTAGTCACTAGGCCAGCACACACAGTCATAGGTACAACTTAAATTTGCGACT
The DNA here is from genome assembly GCA_036927795.1 of Iris macrosiphon. Classification (NCBI taxonomy): domain Eukaryota; kingdom Viridiplantae; phylum Streptophyta; class Magnoliopsida; order Asparagales; family Iridaceae; genus Iris; species Iris macrosiphon. The sequence goes on from JAYESA010000018.1 coordinate 146,150,158, forward strand.
CATTGCACAACCGTGTTGCACAACGCTCGCCCCATCACCCTAAGGTCAAACCATTGTTCCTTTACACGGGTATTCTACCCAAGCTCGTTTTACTCAGATTTCTAAACATCGAGCACAGATCATCCTATCACACCAACACGCTCGTTCAATCGAACCCACGATACGCCCATGTTTTTAGGGCTAACCTATCGATTCACACATACTATCTCTTTCATCTCGTTTAATAGGATTCACCAATCCATCATTTTCTACGCCTGTATCACCAAGCCACAATTCTATTATAAACCATCGATGTATATCATGAACTCTAAATCGTCCAGCAAAATCTATGTATCCGTTCATGAAAATGTCCAACATCTCTTACTTTACGTTTCTAGACTAACTCCTCAAGAAGAATCCTTAGACTCATTCTCTTAGTCTACTCTTAGTATTCCTCAAACAACTAAGATCCATTTTCAAACCCAAGTCTATCCCATTGATACTTTCCATTCATCGAGTTCGTTTTGGAATAATCACCGAGCCTGTTCTCTTGAGTTTGCTTATCCCTACCGTACGTGAAATCACCATGCCGATGCTCTCGCAGGATGATCGTTCTCGCAGGGACAGATTTTGAATGTTATCTTTCTGAACTAGATTTCAAGATCGTTCTTCCAAACTCCAAGCCGAATCTATCACCGCTTAACTCAATCCATCAAAATCATAATTCTTTCGACTTGCATCAATCCGAGCTATCCTCCAACCATTTTTATGGTCTAAATCTTCCCGAAATATGGAATCATCGCATCCATATTCAAACCGAATTCTCCAAGCACGCTATCATTCGTTCACTCTATTATTTCTAATTGCACTTACTTCGATCGCATCTCAGATTATTCAATCTCGACTCAAGTTTGTAATTCGCTTGTTTCAACTCAAACTCGCTCGTACAATCCTTTAAGTCTTTTCCGATCATGATATCGATTCCAATCGCCATGAATTTCTATTCGATGTAAGCCTTATCCCTTATTCAACTCATTGTAACTTGTTCGAACTAAACATCGCATGCTTTCTCCGAGTTCGTTTACTTGCTTAGGCACTGTTTATTTATACTAAGGCTTTACCCAATCTCGTCGCTTGTCGCTAGACTCGCTTAACTCTCCGAATCCACGACTTCGTTCAAGCATTACTAAGCCAACAAATACGCCACTCAGGGTTCGAGTCATACTCCCAGAATCTTTACAACTCATTATATCCACAAGTTGCATAATCGAACAGGGAACTTATCGCATACACTACTCAGGAATTGAGTCATCCTAATAACTCCTGACTCGTGTTCGCATCCTTCACTCGTATGCCCAATTCGTTCCTCAGAGCGGGAATTGATTCTCTAGCCCAAACCGTTGCTACGACTCCAACACAGTCCCTATTTATCGCCTTAGCGATCTTAGACTCGTACACCCTGTATTCATAGTCCTCTATAAAGACTATGCTTCAAATCATAACTTATTGCTATGAATAACCGTCCAACTTATTTTTGGAAATTCCTACACGATTCCCGATACTCGCCTTAGCGGCAATCCGATAACGTCTCTATCGATTTCCCTTCAAGTCAACTTCATTCTCGTTCCAACGATACCCAAATCTCGCTGTAATCCACTAGCACCGAGGGTCTTGGTGCACGATACTTAACACAATTTGGCCAAAAAGGCCATGTGTATAGCCTACTGTCTGAACGATATTCTTATCTCGCTCTCTACTCGTTCGGCGTTTTCATATAGACATATGACTTGCCGATTATAACACGAGTCTCCTCTCACAACATCCTCTATTAGTTGGGACAAAAGCCCTCAGATCATAATCCCGTCCAAGCCATCGTATAATTCCCACGCACTTTTCAAAAATATTCGGACTTATTGTATGGAACGCATCTCATTTTGGCCAAGCGAATTCAAGGGTCTACTCGGAAGGAACAAAGTCCTCTTTAGAAACTTTCTTTTGAGAGATCAAAGGATCTGAAGCATAGCTCTGATACCAATATGTCACGCCCCGATTTCGCCTAACCGATAATCGTCCCCCGGGCGTGATGCCGTGCACGCGTAGGGCGCGCGTGCACCAGGCCTTAGGCATAAGGATATTCTTTAGATCAATGCAACAGAGTAGACAAATAAGATAACACAAGATTGAGGCATAGAAAAGTTTCTCTTTTATTTATAATGAACATCCGGTTACATTGCTTGACTCAAAAGTATAAAATGCCCCACGGGCTTACAAACTTGGACGCAAAATGAGATAGCCGATGCATACATTATGTCCCTTTACATAGCTTCAAAAACTAAAACTTCTTGTTGTGCGGGGAAGCACCATCGCTTTAGCGTCATTTCCGCCACGGAGAGAGGGAGGAAGGCTTCCAGCTTGAGCCTCCAAGGTCTTGGCCCCGACCCGCTAAGAATCCCAAAGGGTCCGGAGAGAGAGCTTCAGCTCCTCGCCGCGTTGCCTTGCGCCGGGGGACCTGCTACAACGAGGGTCAGTACTTCGAAAAGTACTGGTGAAGGCTAGCTGCTCAACTTTACCAAGCTCTTTAGATGAGTTTAAATGAACATGCAACACTTATGCTCTTTGGTGGGTTTCTATTCTTGCCTAGATCAGATTTCATTTAGCAGATATGCAAGAACATAATAACATAACTTCACGTGCCACCGTTCGGTGACTTTACCTGTCCCGTCTGAACCACCTGTACAACTTACCATAGCCTTCCCTGTCACGAAGACATAGTTAGTCTGCACAGTTTAAATATACACAACATCTTTCTTTGTTGTTCTACTAGCCATCATGGGTTTAGTCTGGGCTGGCGGCGACGCTTGCAGCGCGGGTAGCTAGCCCCGCTACAATTCCCCGCTCCCAGTACTAAGAAAGTAGATTCCGCCCGGGTCGGAACGGCCCGGTGCCCCGGTAACCGTCCGCAGGAACCTGGATCCCCTGTGCACAAGAATTCCCATGACCATATCTATGACTCTACCTCATAGATTTACTTCCTAGCCAATGTTAAAGAACATCATGTAGGAAACTGCTTTACTGTACTATCACAATCAACCAACAGTTATATGAAATAACATGCAGCAGTTTATAGAAGAACACTTTGAACTTATTGAAAAGTACTTGAACTATCAATAAATACCAACCCATTAAACATCCAACGACCATGCATGCATCAATGAATTTATGCAAGGTTTTATACGACAAGCGATGGGTGTTCCAAGCCTACTTCTTATCTTATCTTGTTATCCAACTTATTACTTAAGTGGTGTCGTTTGATTGAATGCTTTACTGAGTCAATCTTATTATGAACGGAGCCCTTGGAAAGAAGGTGCTTATCGAAATAGAGCCACTCACACAGTCGGTTTGTATAGGAAGAAGTAGCAGAGATCCCTAAGACTCCGCTCGCGCGTCGTCTACACGATCACCTGCACGCACCAACGGATGATCAATACTTCCTGTTTCGGTCTCCAAGGCTCGATACGAAATGCGAAATCCTAAGAACGAAAACAATGAAATCCATTGAAACCGTTCAAGAAAATGCAAGTCCTAAAACCAACAAGTTCGCAACCAAACGGCAATCGAAAACGGGCAAGGAAAACCAACACAACGGAAAGGCCTCTCTTTACTCTGCCGCCGAGTCCTTCTTTGAGGCACGATCCATTGACTATGGGACCTGATTCCGAAGAAACCAATCCATAACGAGGAAAGGATCTTGATTCAATCTGTCCCGTTCGGACGGTCGTAAGTATTTCTTGGCCGCGCTCCCCGAGCAGGGGGAACGGGATGAACGGGTCGTTACATCATAACCATCTAATAGGAAGTTTCGTCCCGAAACTTAAGAATAGAATCTACCACTAAGGAATAATGAGGGAAATTTTCCCCTCATATCTGATTCAAGTTCCCAGGTCGACTCTTCAACCGAGTGGTTTCGCCACAGTACGCGCACTAGCGGGACGTTTGGTTCCGCAACTGGTTCCTTTTTACGATTCAAGATTTAGACAGGCTCTGCCGCGTACGACAAGTCCGCTTGCAGATTCAACTGACCCAAGTCGACTTCGCATCTAGGAAGTAAGATTTCCATGTTCTATACGATACAAGGCGGGGTTATCCCCCCCTTCGCTATGTGCGTTCATCTCTTTTATTAGCCTGCAAGGGTTACCTCCTGCAAACTAGCACGTAACTTTCATTTTCTTAGTGTGCAACTAAGTAGAGACAGGTTCACTGGGGTCAGCCACCTTAGCGATGTATCGCATCGGTCGAGCTAGACTCCGGACGCGCTTCTGATAGCCTAAGTCTGACTCCATTAAAGATCCCAGCATGAAAGCCTTTGCATCGAGCGAGCCATCTCGCTGAGCAAGGCGGTTAAATAGCTACACTTGTGCCGTTTGAATCGGCCCTCCGGGTTGAGCGGAGCGGGTTACTACGCCCTATACCACTCAAAACAAGTTCCGTCCTCGAGACTTCCTGAGCGCAACTCGTGCTATCGCATAACTTCTAAACTTCCCTATACATCTCATCTTATCCTTCAAGGACTGTCTCAATAATACAATCCTCTATTTTCTCACCATGCGTTATGCCAATGTTGGTCAGTTCTCACCGAACGACTCTATCGTTCAATGCTATCGAGTTATGCTCAACTCGATCGTTGCACTACCGTCTCAAAATCTACTGCACCTAGCGCAGGGCTGTATTACCCAAGCACATGGTATTCTATAACTCAACGGGCACTTACAACTCACAATTGGGTGGACTTGCCCAACTAGTTATGTTATCACCATAGGAACCCAACGCATTCGAACACATTCGACAGTTTACCTTGACGTCGCCTATCGAAACCCGTCGTTGCGCCTTACCCAAAAGGTTTGAATTTGGGCTAATTTTCCAAATCTCGTTTGCATCACTCTCTCTGAGTCACCGTCCAATCTCACTTAATAATTTCCAAATCTCGTGTTATCTCCTACCATGTTCTGTCACGCCCCAGTCCCAAAATATCGAGGGACTAGACACGTGGCAATGGCCAGCAGCACACACTGATGGGCAAACCCAATTTAATGGACTCATCAGGGTGTACTTAAGCTATAAACAACAATATGGGCAATGGTACTAATCTTATCCACAGAAATGAATATAACAATATCAGAGTATAAAGCAATATCAAATCTCAATAAAACATAACTCGGGGAATAACCTGATAATGAGTCTGATACAATAGTCAAGATACAGGAATAAAGATAACAACAGAAAATACTAAGTATGGATAAAGCATATACTCAGAAGATATCCTTGGAGATCACTCGTCTTCTGGATCTGGTACTGCTCCAGTGCCTGCTCCTGTTCCTGCTAATGCTCATGTCCCGTATACCTCGGGATAGATCTCGTCTGCTAATCCTGGGGACATAATCCGGATCCAGGTCCTCAGGGGACATAGCAAGTTACAAGAATAACTCATGCCAAAAATAATGAAGTGCAGCAATAAATGAATCAATAGGGTAAACTATAGATCCAGCTAAATGAAATACAAGATGAGAGCATCACTAAAACTCAGGCTGAGACCACTATAAGCTCGGTGTCGGGGAGCCGATAACAGAGATATCGCTAGTAGAGTGCCTAGCTCTGATATAGTGTCCGAGGCCTCACAATAAATATATATATATAAATTATCCTGTAGCCTGTGTGTCTCTCCCCACCCAATGTAATCACACGTCTCATGTCCATGACACGCAAGATCATATCTAATGCAACAAGTCATAATAAGATCTAAGTATATGAATAAAGTATATATCATGAAACATGTATCCTATATAGAATCACCATGAATATTTCAAGAAGATTCTGTCTCATAAATAGTGTAAGGTGTCCTGAGGTATGTCGTACTTGATAAGGCAAGCACGAGAATGTATAGGGTCTCGTTATCCATGTCTAGGTAAAATTACACAACTCTGCATACAGTATTGACACCCGAATATTATTCGGACGCTAAATAATGCCACACGGTCCTAGGTTAAGAATGTTTATCATATAAATAAATCAAGATAATAATATGAAGCAGGTACTCCAAGTTTTGGCAAGGTACACTTGCCTGGGATTTGGTATCCAACTGCTGCTCCAGTATCCGCGGGATCTGCAGGTACTCCTTCGAATGCTGAAATGAACGTTACCATCAGGTTCAAAAGACATCAAATAGCTAAAAATGCCTGTCCTTGAGTCCAATTTGGACACAGGGGCAAAAATGACAGTTCTTGGTAAAAGCGAGGTCCACATGTGGCCCACTTCGCACCGAAAAATATCTCAGAGACAATGTTCTCCAAATTCATCAAACTTAGTATCCATAAGTCCAGAACGATGATACGAACCCAACGGAATGTCCAGAATTGGATTCCGATGAGCCGATCACAAAATCACCCGTCAAATGGAGCTGCGGGGCCCACGATACGCGATTTTGTCAACGTTCTCAGAATCAAACCAAACTTGGGTCACAGGACCAGTGTATTGCTACGAGTCCGATGGCGCAAGTTTCGTTTCAATACGACATGCATACATAAAGTTACAACAAGGTCCAGAACAGGGCCGATAAGGAGTGTTGTCGACGGATACGTGTTGATTCCGGTGTGTACGCACATCCAAATTAACTTTTGCAAAATCTCACACGTCCGTATCAACGGCGCACACCTTTCGGTGAAGTCCGCACACGACCAAGTCGTCCCGTTTGGCGGGGCGCACTCAGTTTCGGGAAAAAATAGGGCAAATATTTTTCTGATTTTGGATCGCAGTTCACGATAGCCACATGACGCGACACACCAAACGGGTTGCACGGGTATCGAGAGGGTCACGCAGGGTTCACGTCACAGCAGACGGAACAGGAAACGGGGTAGAAAGGAGAGAGAAACGGCTACCTGAACAGGGCTCCACAGAAAGCTGAAACGCGCGCTTCGCGACACGGCGGCGGGGCTGCTAGGGTTAGGGTTTACGCTGGACGTCGCCGGAGGTGGCCGGAGCTGGTGGCTTCTCGCCAGGGTCTTCGTAGCGGCATCATCGACCGTGGCTGCCGGAGCTGGAGGCGGCGAGGTTATGCTGCTGCTGCCGGCGAGGTCGAGGCGAAGGCGTCATCGGCGCTGGGGGAGCTCGGCCGAGCAGGGGCTGGAGTTGAAGGTGGAGGGTGGAGCTGCATGAGGTGGCCGGTGGAGAGAGGCGCTGGGGAGAGGATGGGGACGACGGTGGCAGCGGGCGGCGAGTGGAGCTGACGGAGCAGCGGGGTTGGCCGGGGACGACGGGGCTGCGGGGTTTTAAATAGGCGGAGCGGGCGGCGGTTGCAGGGAGTGTAAAACCCCCTTCCTAGAAAATCGTATATACCCTTTATTTATTATTTATTAATTAAATTGTAGTAATTAGGTCTAAATAGGAGAAATAGATTTTTAATAAATTTTATGTTAGGTGTTCGGGCACTTAGAGGACTTATGGGACCATCAGAAATTTTTCGGAATTTATTCCATGTAGGAGACCCCTTGAGCAGTTGCTAGCCTAACGATGTGCATTACCCTAACCTATAAATTTTCTTATATATATATATATATATATATATATATATATATATATATATATATATATATATATATGTATATATATATATTTAAAGAAAGAAAGGAAAAGAAAAGAGAAGAAGATAATAATATTAGTAATAATAATGTTAATCAACTATACTTAATACTTTACTACTTAAGTTCCTTAGGAATTTTTGCTTTTCCCTTCAGCCATAGCACATGCTTGCTGTGGCCGCTCCTTCAGCGACTAAGCCAGGACCCGCCCCCTTTAGCTCCAGCAAGCCTATTCGTTCCTTCTTTTTTTTTATATATTCGGCCGAGCCAACTTCTATCCCTCTCTCTATCCTAATTATAATATATATATATATATAGTTACCTCTCAAAACCCTAACCTAAATTCCAGACCTCCTCTTCCCATCTAAGAGCCGTCACCGCAGCCAGAGAAGCCCCGCCAAGCCATCCAACCATCCCGTCGACGCCGACCTCGCATCCTGCAGAATCCCACTCGAAGCACCTTCGCTTCGGAGTGATTTCCTGTCGACTCGCTCGACCAAACGCTGTTCTGTTTTTATAGGTATGATCATCCCTTAACCCTCTCCAATATTCGTTTTATAGCCAACCTCGAAAAACGTGTGCACCAAGGTGAAAAACAGCGTCCAAAGTGGACGGACAGACCCAATTCTGGAATCGCAGAATTCTATTATGACCACCCGTATTGCCGAGTTCGTATCTCCCACCACAGAGATCCGAATTCGGTGATTATTTTTGATACATGTAGAATTCCTGGCCTAGTTTATTTTCTGTTAAATAACCTATGCTATTAGTTGCTGTGGTCATAGTTTAATTCGTCACAAAACTGCACGCACCCACTTTTTCCAGTTTTCCAAAAGTTGGAAAACGGAGCGCGCCCCGCCAAACGGGACCGCCCCGTCGTGTGCCAAGTGTACCGCATGGTGTACACAGCGTAACCAGACACGTGAAATTTCGTGGGAACTGATTCGGATGCGTGTACGCGCCGGAATCAGGCCGTATCCGTGGACACATTTCGTGTCGCCACTTTTGTGGAACTCACACGTATTTTGTGCACGCTTGTCAGATTGCGACGAAACTTGCGCCACTGGACTCGTGGTAACGCGCTGGTCCTGTGACCCAAATTTCATGTGATTCTGAGACGGTTGACCAAATCGCCAATTGGCGGGCCCCACAGTTGACTTTTTGGACATAATTCTGTTTGGCCCATCGGAATCCATATTTGGACATACCGTTGGGTTCGTAATGACATCTAGAGTTGTTTGACCTATTGTTTGTCCCATTTAGAGACTATTAACCTTGGCACGCTTTTCGGTGCAAAGTGGGCCACACGTGGACCCCACTTTTACCCGAAATTACCGTTTTGCCCCTGTGTCCAAATTGGACGAAAGGGATGTGCTTTTTAGCTATTTTGCTCATTCCGGAAACGTTGGTGATATTTATTTCAGCATCCGGAGATGTTTGTTCGGAGTCCTTAGTTCCAGGTTCAGTGTCCTTGACATTTGGGCGCGTACACTTTACAGATTTCTTGCCAGGCAAGTATACCTTGCCATTGTACTGTTTTTATATTCCATATGAGGCATGCATGTTTATTTTCTGTTTATTTAGTTCATTTATTTTAAACTGCTATATAAACTGCCCGTCCAAGGAAACTTGGGGGCAACGACGGTGTCGTACTATGTTTTATTTATGTATATGCATTGGACCTACTTTATGAGACTACCCCATTTTCATGAGGCATTTATGTTTCATTGGCCATGACACTATTCATACACGAGTGTGAGTCACATGTAGGACACGGACTTGCGTATTCGGCTGGCCACTGGTACGTATAGGTCGTGCGACGGATAGGGATAACTGCCAATAGAAACTTTGCATGCTAGTAGACCTGGCGGTTATTAAAGGTATTATCGTGTCATGGACATGACATGCTTAGAGCATTGGATGGGGAGAACAACAAGTACCGCATTTGGGCTCCTTTGTACTTTCCTTGTGTAACCCGTACGCTCCGCCGGAGATACGCGGTCATGATGACCCCTATATATTATCATGGCGGGCCTCCGACGTTCGAAAGTCGTCATGCCTTTGTAGGCCCCTGGATCTCCAAGAGAACTATGCCAATCCTATTTATGGCCAGATAGCCCACTTGTTAGAAAGTTGTTCTCAAACTGCATTCACATAGATGGTTAGACGACCCCAATGGATGTTTATTTTCAGTACTTTATTGGCATGTGCTTTTTGTATCTTGTTACGTCCCTCTGAGGACCTGGTCCCTTCCAGATATAGGTGAGCAGGAGTACCCGCAGGAGTATGGACCTGGACCTGATGCTACCTATCAGTCTGAGGAGATCTTACCTTCTGATTATATGTGATTCATTGCAGCTGTTTAGAGATTCTAGTTGCTATTCTTTTCTAGACATTTATTCTTATATTAGAGTTTATTCTCTTCTCTCTTTAGTAGTTTATTATAGTCGAATTGCAGTGGATTTGTCTCCACCCGACTATCACACTTTGAGATTACTATTTGAGACTGCTTCTTTGATATTCAGTTATTGATTTCTATTATTCTATTATTTGTGCTGTGGATGAGATATAGAACTGCGTGTGACTTGTTGTGACATATATTTACCACTGTGGATTGGATATTCATGTACAGCGTACGTGTGTATATGGTTTCCATATATTGGAGTTCGTATACATACGGCTGGCGTGTTATGTATTCCTAGTCCTACGTATTTTGGGACTGGAACGTGACATGTTTTTGTGGTGGCCCATGCAGGTCAAGAATATATTGTCTCAGTTACGTAACTGTACCGAACAAGCCTGCGTATAGGAATAGAGTATAAGGATCTCATCCACGCTTGATTGAAATTCATCCTTCCTATTTAATACTTGCATCCTGTTTGATTCCTGTACTTTTTCTAATCATTTCGTACATCAACTGCAGAGAGATGGATTTGCAGAATGGATGTACTGCCGCCGATGGCGACGCAACTTCTGGAGTCAATGGTCAGACTCAAGGAGGGACCCCAACGATTCCTAGGCTTTCGGGGCCAGATGGACAGACTCACACCCCAGTTCCAACTGATCTTTCCGCTTCACCTATTGGGAACCTTCCACCTGCCCCAGTACCGCAAGATGGCCAAGCGCAGATGTTCCAATTCTTTCAGATGATGATACAGGAACAGAGGCAGCAGGCAGCCGAGCAGAGGTAGCAGGCAGTCGAGCAGAGACAAGAATTTTTGGCAGCACTGGAGAGGATGGCTGCACATGCTACTGTACCAGCCCAAACACTAGCTCCAGTACCTCGAGCTAAGGTTGGGTCAGTAAAGGATTTTGTTCAGATGGGTGCAAGGCAGTACAAGGGCACTGAGAGCCCGGAGGAGACCACCAGCTGGATCACTCACACGCAGAAGCTACTGGAGGTATCGCAGTTACCCACGGACCTATGGATGACGGGTGTACGGACGCTTCTAGATGGTAATGCCCATTACTGGTGGGAATCCATGGAGCGCCAGTTGGGTACTTACCAGACTTGGGAGCAGTTCTTGGAGTTCTTTGAGGGAAAGTACTTCCCGGACACTGTCAGGGACACCTTGTATGATCAGTTTCTTCACTTAGAGCAGGGAAACAGAACAGTGGACGCGTATGATGCCGAGTTTACTCGACTCAGCAAATATGGCGCTGCTTTGATACCAAATAACTTGGCTAAGGCTAAGAGATTTCATCGAGGACTGACCCAGGAGCTACAATATTATACAAGCTCGCAGTCCCGAGTCTCTTACGCTGAACTACTGACAGAGGCCAGATTTCAGGAAACCATTAGTAGAGGAAAGGGAGGTCAGCTGAGGACACAACAAAGATCAGCAAGGATACAGCAAGGACCAGCCAGGACACAACAGGGATGACCTATCAGACGTCCCTTAGCACAGCAGCATCAGCAACACAGAGCTGAACCATACCAGAATCCAGAGAAGCCCCACTGCAGTTATTGTGGGAAACGCGGACATGTAGCGAGAGACTGTCGGACTCGCTTGGGTCAGTGTCTAAGATGTGGCTCCGGGCAGCACATGGAGAGAGACTGCCCAATGCAGACATCGACACTCCCACCACCAGTTCAGAGACTAGCGCTTCCAGTACCGAAGCCAGCCCAACAGATGACCGGACCGGGAGCACCCCGTCCCCCAGCAGCAGGAGGAGTTCAGAGAGGACCCCCGCTACCCACTCAGGAGGAGCAGTATATGAGGACCGGACATGGACAACCACAGAGGAACGGGAGAGCTTTTGCATTGGAGGTAGATGACCTGGATCATGAGGTGGATGTCATAGCAGGTATTACCCTTGCTTTTACTTTTCCTGCTGTGACATTATTTGATACGGGAGCCACCCACTCATTCATATCATCTAATTTTATTGCCAAACACAACATTGCTTCTA